>CP139504.1:270113167-271313167 GCA_021014915.2 Artemisia tridentata subsp. tridentata
AAGATTGTAGTGTTTGCCCAAAAAAATGAGGAGTGATTGTTGTGTTTGCCCAAAAAAATGGTGGTTGGAATTTAACAGGCCATGGAATTAATATAGTGTTTGCCCAAAAAAAATGTTGGAGAAGATGGTGGTTGCCGGAAAATTAGCTGAAGAAGATAGTAAGGTAGAAAAGGATTTAATGGAGTTTGGGAAAAAAAAAAAAGATAGAAAAGATATGTTTGATGTATGATGATGATGACGTGTTTTAATTTGTATCACAAACTTTGTGTTTTTGTTTGGTATGATGTGTTTGGGACAAAATTTAAGTATCAGTCATGTATGATGATGATGATGTGTTTAGGACAAAATTTAAGTATCAGTCATGTACTTGAGTAAAAAGACGTTATTACCCTCACGTGTTTATCACGTGTATGAAATTTAACGGAGAAATAGACGGACATCCAACACAGGGACCATAGATGTTATTCTTTTGCAGTCAGAGGGACGATACATGCAACTTTAAATTTTGGGGGACTATACGTGAAATTTTGGACAAACCACAGGGATGATCCGTGTAAACAATCATCCTGTTTGATTTTTTGCATCACTTGATTGTTTATTTTGGCCACTATGTTAAACAAATCATGAGAAATATCGTAATCTATTGAAGCTTATTTTATTTATTTTTTATTATTTTTTTTATATTTAAAAAAAAAATCTCAATCAACGCATGTTTATCTTGCGTAATATCTTTGCATTAGGGCTTTAAACGAACCGCATGAACACGAACGAAGCCTTGTTCATGTTCGTTCGTTTAATTTTAACCGGACAAATAAACAGAAACGAACGCTTAAAGGGGCGAATTTTCTTGTTCATGTTCGTTTATTAAGAAAATGAGTTGCATGTTATTTTATATTCGTTCATTAAGACACTAAACGAACACTAAACGATCGAACATAAATGAACATAGATAAATAAACATAAACTTTATTATGTTATGCACAATATATTGTTTTATAAGTGTTGTTTTGTTTAAACAAATCAATTTTAAAATTATACAATTAAAATATATAATATACGGACATAAATAAATAAATGATAATAAATGAACGTTAACGAACACATAATCGGACGTTCACGAACATAAATGAACGGATGCGACTTTTGTTCATGTTCGTTCATTTAACTAGACGAACGTAAAATATTATTCATGTTCGTTCATTTAATAAATAAGCGAACATAAACGAATTTTTTATCGAACGGTTCATGAAATGTTCACTGAACGGTTCATGAAGCTGTGTCAACAATCGCTTGCGAACAACGCCTATCCTCATCAACTTGTTTCATTACTTTAGCTTTGATTTCGACGATGGTATGTGGAAGAGAACAATCAATAAAAAACATGTGTGTGATTAATTTGAGATGTAGAGTATAGAAGATGAGAAATTGTTGTGGTGATGATAAACTGAATTTATAAGGTTGTTTGTTTATTTATTTTATTATTATTATTTTTTTAAACAAACTTAAACAAAATAACGTTAACATAAAAGGTAATTATTTTTTATATATTTTTTTTTATTATTATTTTTTTTTTAATTATGACCTTGGAAATGTCGGGACCAACAATATTATGGGGTGTTTGGACAAGACACGACGAAAAGACGAATATACCCATCGTGTGTAAGTCACGTGTGAGACATGATGAGAAAACCTAACGACAGTTAGGGTTTTGGACTGTGAGGGAGTGCAAAATGCCATGTTGGGCTGAGCATAATAGACCGCGAACAGGACCAAACCTAGATGCTGGTCAAAATAGGCTGAACGGATCGGACTTAACGTATTCCGGTATAGTCCTCAGTCCACCATTTTTCTCATATTCTGTCCTAGGTTCGATCCGGTCAAGTTCGGTATTATGCAAAACTGGTCATTTTGCTTTGTTGGACCAGATCGAACCTACGAACCGGACCAGACCCACCCATAAAAATAACTACAAGTAAAAAATTAGTATTTTTAGATTTTCTTTCCTTTGACAAGCTTCCTAAGAAAAGAAGAAATAAAAAAAAAGAAAATTGCATCGCTGAATTCGGGTCCGAATACGAACACAAAATTCTTTCCTTTCTTATTTTTCTTTCTTCACACCCCCAAACCAAAACAAAATCATTCCCCTAAATTAACTACACACACAAAATCATTCCCCTAAACCAACACTTAATTAATTAATTAATTCAACTCCTAATTAATATACACACACACACTTCCTTAATTCATTAATCTCACACGCTTTAATTCTATATATTTTTATTATATATATATATATATAGTTTTAAGTTTTATTATTCTTATTATTATGTGATCGATGTGAAATTAGGGTTTAATTATTGATTGAACCAGATGCAAGTTGTTTTGGATCTAGGGCTATCAAATCTGGTAGTCCTGGTAGTTCTGTTTGTTATTTTGCCGTTGATCGGTTTTATTGTAAGGAGAAAGTGGCGTGACGCGCTTGAAAGAAGTGAGGAGATTAAGCGGTTGTTGGCTTTGGAACGTGAGGAAGCTGGTAGGGCTGAATTTGAGACTTTTTACGGTTCCAGGAGTGCGGTTTCGGTTTCGGTTTCGGAGCCGGTGAGGAGTCAGGTTAGGGTTGCGGATGCTGAGACGGTTAGGGTATGGGTTTCGGATGAGGTTGTGGTGAAGGGAGTGGTGAGAGGGGTGTATCAGTGTGCCGTTTGTTTTTCGCCTACGAATACGCGCTGTGCCAGGTGTAAAGCTGTGAGATACTGGTATGTCCAAGTTTATAGATTTTGATGATATTTGTACTTGATATGAATTTGTGTTTCTGTTATTGTCTAGACCGTAGAGATTGACATAGATTAATTGTTAGGAAAAGTATACCTATCGGGAGACCCGGGTTCAAACCTAGCTAGGTAAACATGGGGAAACAGCCATGGGAATACCTCAGAGCAAGAAAGGCTCGACTTTAGGCTCCTGGTAGCGTGAACAGGGGATCCCTCTCCGAAGTAATAGCTAGTTATTGCTCCTGTTGGTGTTTGTACATATACTGTAGAACAGAACAATTGGAAATAATAGTATCACTTGTTAATACACTAATAAATCTTTATATGTTTTTCTGCGATCGTACCAAGTAAGGGCGATACGATGTTAGTACGTTAATGATGTGTGCTTGTGCATGATACTAATAATTAAGGCCTAACATACTTATACATACAAATATATCCCTTGTTGTGTCAAATGGATGAATTTAATGAGCAAATGGCTATTGTGCACTTCAAATGGTGCTGAAGTGCTAAGTCTTGCATGATTGGTTTTGAAAGTTTGTATCTGAGAAAAGGTTATGAGCGGGCTGTGTACATAGTTTGCTATTGTCTGATTTAATTCCAGTAGTACAAGATGGCGGTGGGTTATGTCAGCATGCTTACACGCTTTTATTTGATTAACGCGAATAAACTGTTAGAGAAGTAGGTATCGAGTATGTTGCTACATTGTTCTATTCGATTTCTCTTGTGCATTTGCGGTGAAGGTATACCATTCGCAGGGTTATTTTGTGTGATAACATGGCTGTCCTAATACATGCTCCTGTCTATATGTTCTATTTGATTCCCGAGGCAAATGATATGAAATTAATGAGTCAGAATCTTGTCTAAATTGCCTCGGCATTGCTTTCATATTAGTGAATGAGTTGAACAATATATATATATATATATATATATATATATATATATATATATATATATACACACACACAACAACAACAACAACAACAAACCCAATCCCGCGGGGGCAGGGTATGGGGGAGGTAGACTGTAGACAGACCCTACCCCTACCCCAGGGTAAACCCGGGAGTAGAGAGACTGCTTCCAAAGAGACCTCCGGCAAGTGCATGTGTGTGCGTGAGAGTGGAAGGAACAAAAGCATAGCAGACAACAAGAAGGCAAATAGAGCAGGCAAAACAAGCAACACAATAAACGCAAACACAAAAACAGAAAAGGAACAAAAGCACAATAAGCACAGAGAAAAGAACCAAGCAAAGCAGGCAAACCTAAGGAGACAAGACAAAGCACAATAGGGCAACGCACGGGGCCTAAAGCTAAGGCAAAGCAACCAAACAAAGCAAAGCAAAGCAAAGCAGGGCAAAGCACGGGGCCTAAAGCTAAGGCAAAGCAACTAACACAGCAAAGACGGGCAACGCACGGGGCCTAAAGCTAAGGCAAAGAAACCCAACACACCTAGCCTGAGCTATCCGCTAATCCTAATTCTATCTCTCCACGCCTTCCTATGAGGTCATGTCCTCGGACAAGAGCAGCTCCTTCATGTCGAGCTTAAGTCTATCCTCCCATCTGAGTTTGGGTCTACCCCTCCTTCTCACACCGTCCACTACTAGCGCTTCGACTCTTCTTACAGGTGCTGATTGAGGCCTCCTCCTTACATGGCCGAACCACCTGAGCCTTCCTTCTCTCATCTTCGAAATAATAGACTCGACCTCAAGTTTAGCTCTGAAAACTCCGTTCGGGATCAAGTCAAGCAAGGTCTTGCCGCAAGTCCACCTTAGCATTCTCAGTTCCGCCACCTCGACCCTGTTAGCATGGGCTTTGGAGATAGGCCAACACTCAGACCCGTACAGCATAGCCGGTCTAATCGCCACCTTATAAAATTTACCCTTTAGCTTTAATGGGACGTTCCTGTCGCAAAGGACTCCCGACGCCGCCCTCCATCTCGCCCACCCAGCTCTAATCCGGTGGGTTACGTCCTCATCTATCCTCCCCGATTTGTGGATCATCGATCCCAGGTATCTAAAGGACTCCTTGGGTGGGAGGATCCGGTCACCGATACGAATATCTGTATCTTCGTGGTGACCTGACTCGATCCTCCCAAAATCACATCTCATGTATTCAGTCTTGTCTTTGCTCACTCGAAGACCATAATCTTCTAGAGCTTCCCTCCAGTGCTCAAGTCTGTTGTTTAACCCTTCCGCAGATTCTGCCACCAACACAATGTCATCAGTGAAAATCATGCTTCACGGAATGCACTCTTGAATCCCCCGAGATAACTCATCAAGAATCAATGCGAAAAGGTAAGGGCTAATGGCAGATCCTTGGTGGAGTCCTACTTCTACAGAGAAACTCTGATATACCCACAGTGGACCGTACCTGGGTCTTAGCCCCCTCATACATATCCTTAATGACTCTGACGTACCTCCTTGGGGTTCCTTTATCAATTAGAGTTCTCCAAATTAACTCCCGAGGAACACTATCATATGCCTTTTCGAGGTCAAGGAACGCCATATGCAGGTCCTTCTATCTTTCTTTATACTTCTTCATGAGACTCCTGAGAAGGTGGATAGCCTCAATCGCTGACCTACCTGGCATAAAACCAAATTGGTTCTCAGACACCCTCGTCTCCCTTCTCAACCTTCTCTCAATAATTATCTCCCAAAGCTTCATGGTGTGGCTAAGAAGCTTAATGCCCCTATAGTTGCTACACACTTGCACATCCCCTTTGTTCTTGTAGATGGGAATGACTTCACTGAGTCTCCATTCTTCTGGCATCTTATCACCGGAGAAGATCTTGTTGAAGAGGCAAGTCAGCCATCCTACCCACTCATCACCCAGACACCTCCAGGCTTCTATGGGGATTTGGTCCGGCCCTACTGCTTTGTTTCTCCCCATCTTCTGTATTGCCACCTTCACTTCTGGATGGCTAATCCTCGAATAGTAGCACTCTGGAAGTTGGCTAAGGTTCTCTACTTCTCCTATTTGTTCCGAATACCCTCCTTTGAACAGAGAGGAAAAATACTCTCCCCATCTTTTCCTAATATCTTCTTCGTTCACAATGGTTCGACCGCCTTCATCTTTAATATATTTTATGTAACCTAAATCCCTCCTTCTCTCTCGGGCTTTAGCAATCCTAAATATATCGTTAGCTCCCTCCTTGGAGTCCAATTTCTTGTACAAATCTTCGTACGCTTTGTCCTTCACCTGTGCTACTGCCTTTTTCGCCTCTCTTTTGGCTACTTTATACCTCTTTTCTGTGGCGGTAATATCAGGCTGGCGTCCCTCTCGGCACGAAAGAAGCTCTCTGAACCTATCTCGTTTCGCTGCAACTTTGGCTTGCACTTCCTCGCAAAACCACCAAGATTCCCTACTGCTGGGTGGCTTGGTTCTCACTACCCCGCTAGTCACACCCAGGGAGTCCTTTGCAGCGTCTTTAATGATGCCGGCAAGAGTGTTCCACATCTGGTCCGCGTCTCTAGCAGTCAAGTCCTCCGACCTAGTAGAAAGTCCCTCTGAGACTTTCCCTCTAAACAACTCTGTCGTCTCACTGTTCAATTTCTTCCATAGGATTCTCGGCAAGCCGGTCGCTACTCTCCTATGTCGTTGCCTCTCAAAAAGAGCATCCAGAGCTAACAATATGTGCTGGGATGAGCATGCCTCGCCCGGGAAAACCCTGCAGTCTCTACATGCTCTAAGATCCCTTCGCACAAGCAGAAAGTCGATCTGGGAGTTGTGGCCCCCACTCTGGAAGGTGATCAAGTGAACATCTCTCTTCTTGAAGAAAGAGTTCGCCACTACCAAGTCGTGAGCCGTAGCAAACTTTAAAATCGAGCGGCCTTCGTCATTCCTAACTCCATAGCCAAACCCTCCGTGGACCCCCGTGTAACCATCCGATCCCGCTCCTATATGGCCGTTTAAGTCACCCCCTATAATCAATCTTTGCTCCGACGGGAACTCCCTTACAAGCTCGTCGAGCGAGTCCCAGAAACCCTTCTTCTCTGCTTCACTCCGTCCCACCTGTGGTGCGTATGCGCTGATCACGTTAACGGTCTCCCTATCAATAACCAACGTAATCGCCATGATCCTATCGCTACTCCTGATCACTTGCACCACATTATCCTTGAGACCCGCCGTCAAAATAACTCCAACTCCATTTCTCGCTGTCCTAGAGCCCGAGTACCACAGCTTGTAACCGTTACCCTCCCTCGTGCTCAAACCCTTCCATTTAGTCTCCTCGAAGCACGCAATATCCACCTTATGTCTCCCCAACACATCTGCCAGCTCAAAGAGCTTACCGGTCAAAGACCCAACATTCCAACTACCCACCCTAATCCTATGAGAGGCCGCTACCCTAGCATAACCCCTACCAACCCTAGACCCGCCTACACTGCCTACTCCGTCTACCCCGCCTACCCCACCCAGGCCGGGACGACATGACCTCAGGTGACCATCACCAACCAAGGCGTCTATCCTAACCTAAGCAAACTACACCCAAGAGAAATGCACAAAAGCAAAAAGGGGAAAACTAGCCGCACAAACCAAGCAAGCGCAAAAGCAAGACCAACAAAAGAGAAAAAAAAATCTAAAAGCCAAGCCTCAAAAGGAAAAATCAGAAAAACCAAAATCGATATGAATGGAAGATGCCTCTGTAACTCTTTTTTACCAGGTAGATAAAGATAATAGAGGACAGATACTCAAAGTACCAAGCAAACAACAAAGAAAACAAAGCAGACTATCCAAATAAAGATTAAAACAAGTAATAAAGAAAAAGAAAGAAAAGGAGAGTAAAAGCAGTAAATTAAGAGAGGAAAAGAAAGTCTCAGTTGCCGGAAATAAAATTCCGATGGCCGGAAATAATCTTTGGCGGCGGTGACGGCAGATTCCGGCGGCCGGCGGTGGCTGAGGAACCTGAGTAAGTTGGAAGCTGCTCGGAAAGAGGTGGGGAACCTCCACTCGCTGGCTGTGAAGGTCCCGGCAGTCGGAAAACACCGGAAATCGCCGGAAAACCGAACAAAAACCAAAACGAAGTGGTGGCGCGTGGCAGCTCCGGCGAAGGTCCGGTTTGTGGGGTTTGATTCCGAGAGTGCGGTATTGATGATGTGGGTGTTAGATTTTGGTTATTGAAGAAGGTGGTTGTGATGTTTAATTTAGAGAGCAGGAAATATAGGGGGAGGAGAGAGAAGATTAAAAGAACCTTCTAATTTCAATGTGTAGCGTATGCATGTACCCTTATCTCGGGTTAATTTAGAATCTACAAGCTCTTTCTGATCAGCTAAAGTAAAAAAATTAAATAAATTTTGTTTATTATCATTTTAAAGAACGAAAGCTTACCACATACAGATTATGAAAAACAAGGACTTTAATGTTCAATGTTTGACTTGAACCAACATATTCTGCCTTGGGGATGATATTTGACCATTTTGAGCCCATGAGCATATTTTATGGTGATTTACTTATTCAGTGTAAATATATGCCTTTTAATGATATCTGTGTGTTTATACTTTATAGTTCATGTGATGCTCAAAACATTCGGACGTCAAAGAAAGCTTGTGAAATCTGTGATTCTTTAGTCATGATTTAGACTAGAGAGAAGAGATTCTGATATTCATATAATTCATGATTTAACATCTATTCTAAACAGTAAACTAAATTAAATATTCACCCAGTAAAGATGTCGTTACCATTTTTTTGAAGCAGTGTAGTGTTCCCTTTTTTTTTTCTTTTTTTTTTTTTTTTTGCATGCTTATTCACTTCACTATTGAATTGCAGCTCCGGAAGATGTCAAATCGTTCACTGGAGACAAGGTCACAAGGAAGAATGCCGACCTTATGTGGCGGTGCAACCTGAGCCAGACAGGGCTTTTAAGCAAGGGGATGGAAAAGATTCCAATGACAGCTTACTAACTGAAAATCTGCGTGATAGTTTGTCTTGCAAGGATGATGCTGATGTCCAACCACATGGGCATCAACCTGAAATTGTTTCAGTTTTCCAATCGACTGCTGAATCATCATCCGAGGAATATTCTACTTTTTCTACCCGAAGCAGATCCTCCACCGAAACCTCATCTAGCAGTTCAGGTGATTCTGAAATTGTGGACGAAGCCTCTGAAAACATGGTCAGTCCTGCAAGGAAATCTTCAAGTTCAGAGAAGATCACTCAGAAGAAATTTGAACTTAGCGATGAAGATGTTATCTCCAGGCTTTCTAGTGCATCTTCTCACGCTGACGATGGTTCTAACATCTCTTTATTCGCTAAGCCCTTTCTGACATCTGAAGACCTGGTCATTCCTGCAAGGAAATCTACAAGTTCAGTGAAGATCAATCAGAACAAATTTATACTTGGCGATGAAGATGTTAAGACCAGGTTTTCAAGTGCATCTTCTCACGCTGATGATGGCTCTAACGGCTCTTCATCTCATAAGCCCTCTATGACCCCTGAAAACTTGGTTAGTCCTGCATGGAAATCTACAAGTTCAGAGAAGATTAATCAGAACAAAACTAAGCTCAGCGATGAGGATGTTAACCCCAAGTTTTCAAGTGCATGTTCTCGCGCTGCTGATAGCTCTAACGAGTCTGTATTTTCTGAACCTTCTACAACATCTTCTGATTTTTGGAACAGGACGTTGTATACCAAGAAATCCACCATTGAGGAGCTTGATGGGTTTGAACCATCTATTTCCAATGAGGCTACTACTGAGTGCGCAGCTATATTGGATAACTTTGCTTCTAATAAGAAGGCAAATGATGAAATCTCTTCGTCAAAAGAGATGTTAGTAGAGGGTCTTAAGTCCAGGAAGCCACGAACACATACATCAGAGACGTTAGTACGCAGGGTCGTAGTTGCTAACCGTGAATCTCACCAAAAATCCATGTTCAAGGAAACTAAAATTACTCCATCTGGTGCTGGAGAACCCTTGATAAATAAAGATTCTAAAGCAGTTGGTGTCATGCCTTCTGCAATTCCCGAGAGGTCAAATCATGTGGTCAACAAGAGCACCGCTTCACCTCTATCTAAATCCACGAGCAGGCTTGCATCTCATTGTACAAAGCCTGTAACGGTTCATGAGGAAAAGAATAGGGTTGCTACATTTTCAAGCAAGGCAGAGAATTCTAGAAGTGCTAGAAAGGAAATAAAGACATCAATGCTAAAAGTTGTTGACCAGCTCAAGCCCTCTAAGTTGTCGTCTAGCCACAGTTCACTTGGGGCAGAAAGTGAGACAGCACATAAATACAGTTGCAAGGTCTCATTTGGATCACATGCCATTTTTTTTAGAACACGAAGTCAATGAAAATTTTAAGGTAACACATTCAATTGATTTTTGTAACAGGGTCTGTTCTCGTATGACATGTTTGTCAAGCTTTACAACTGGAAGCAGGTTGAATTGCGTCCTTCCGGCCTCATGAATTGTGGAAACAGGTAGACCTTATATCCCTTAATGTATTACTGAAAGAGCCTTTTTTAATTTATATATTTATGTTATGTTGAAATATCTATATTCATGCGTTAACATTTTGCAGCTGTTACGCTAATGCTGTGCTTCAGTGCTTGACATACACCCCACCTTTAAATGCTTATCTTCTTCAAGGACTTCACTCAAAAGCATGTAAGTTATTATGTTACTGTAACACCCTGCCTTTTAAGAGTGATTGCAAAAATAACTCAAAAGGGTCTGATTCAGCCGAAGGCCTAGTGGAAATTATGGTTTTCAAGCAACAAATCAAACCAAACATGTATATTAAACAAAATCTTAATAAAGTAATTGACTCTTTTAAACAATATCTTAATAACTTTAAAGAAACATGCATTTTTCATCATTATGTTTACGGCACAACTTGCCAACTACTCTATGACGACCCTTTACCTTTTTGACTCTTTAATTTGCAAAGGCCTTCTACCTTTCTCTGATATTTCATTCATAACGCGGCAAAGGCCGTCTACCTTTCTACCCTTCTGTTGACAAAGGCCCCATACATGGTCACGTAAGACTACTTATGGCTAGACTTTGATAATCTTCAATAAATTTCAACTGATGGACAAATATGTCAATTTCATAGCCAGAGTATTTTTATAATAAAAGCACATGAAACTTAAGCAAAACGTTATACGGTTTCCATTCGCCATAACCCAAAATGATATCACTTTGCTTCATTTGCTTTACTTCTATGTTGCATCACATCTAAAAGCAAATCGGATTTGTTGTTTATTCTTCTTTTCGGTTAACACATATAGTTCTAACTTTTTTGCTGTGGTCTCCTCCCTAACAAAGTCCAATTCATGTATGATATTGGTTTATAAATATATAATTATATGTGGTTATACGTAGGTACTTATGGAAGACATTCTTTTATAATATTTGAATTCAAAATAGTCTTCTGATTTTTATTTTTATTTTGTCAGGCTATACCTAATAAATTTAAGAATTTGTATTTTAGATTATAATGTTTGTAAAATTAACCCATCCATATCTTATATCATATTTGACCCTTCATGATCCATAATGTTTATTTGTCTATTATTATTATTATTTATTGGCAGTCTTAGTTACCCTTCATTAATGAACGTATAGAAACTGCTTTATAGACAAGCACCCTATGTTGACATATGCTTAATCATCAATTCTGTTTGTAGGTAAGAAGAGAGACTGGTGTTTCACATGCGAGTTTGAAGCCCTTGTTTTGAAGTCAAAAAATGGGAATTCTCCACTCTCTCCCAATCGCATATATTCCCAGATAGAGAATATTGGAAGCAATCTTGGTCATGGGAGAGAAGAAGATGCCCATGAATTTCTAAGGTGTTGTGACTAGAAAAGTATTTATGCCATTTGTTTTTTTTTTCAGATTGCAACCGTCTTTTTTACGTGTATTCTTTAATCAGTTATCATGCGTTGTTACAGATATGCTATTGATATTATGCAATCAGTTTGCCTAAAGGAAGCAGAAACAACTGTACCCAATCCTTTAGAAGAAGAAACAACTCTAATTGGACTTACATTTGGTGGTTATTTAAGATCTAAGGTAACAGTCTGGTAGCTAGACGAATGTAAATTTAAATGAGCAACTTATCTTAGTAAGTGTTTAAACTTGGTGATTTCTGATTTGTAGATACAGTGCATGAAGTGTGGAGGTAAATCAGAGAAAAATGAGCGGATGATGGATCTAACTGTTGAAATAGAAGGTGATATTGGGACTCTAGAAGAAGCTTTGAAAAAATATACATCCACTGAGTTACTGGATGGTGAAAACAAGTATAAATGCAGCAGGTTAGCTCAAAATTTCTTATTTTCTTTTTTCTTTCATTAAATTACAACCTTAAATTGTATTGATTTTGTTACTATGACCACATTGCAGATGCAAATCCAATGAGAGAGCTAAAAAGAAGTTGACGATAGTGGAGGCTCCAAACGTGCTTACTATTGCATTGAAGCGGTTTCAGGTAATCATTTTGGTCAATGTGATTTTAGATGTTAGATTTACAGACTCGCTGGTCTTAAAAATTTCTCATTTTGTGTTTTTAACTTCCGTGATTTTAGTCTGGTAAATTTGGGAAGCTCAACAAATCTATTCACTTCCCAGAGATTTTAGACATGGCTCCATATATGAGTGGGACAAGTGACATGTCCCCAGTTTACAGGCTTTATGGAGTAGTGGTTCATCTGGACAAAATGAACGCTGCGTTTTCTGGTCATTATGTGTCCTATGTTAAGAACATTGAGAATCGGTGGTTCAAGACTGATGATAGCAAGGTATGTTTCGACAACTAATATATTTTGTGTATTTAATTATTTATTTCTATGTTTTGTATTAAGAATGTCTTTTCTCAAAGGTTTGTGGTTCTTGTTGATAATATAGGTAAAAGAGGTGGATGTTAAGAGGGTCTTGACCAAAGGAGCATACATGCTTCTCTATGCAAGGTATAATAGTCTTGTTTCTTGATATTGCTACTTTCTTCCTATAGGAATCCGGGATAGGCGGAAGGGGCGGTTGGGGTAATGGGTTCTGGTGAAAAGGGCAACTCTTTAAGTGCGGTTGGGTTGGTCTATAAACGTGTTTGTTCATTTTCTATAGATAAATACTCCATAATGCAGTAAATGTGATTACATTAACTATAATTACCGCAATAATAACATTAATTTTGATTCAAGTGGTTTAGTATGCTTTATTCTTAGAACATACAGTTTGCGTTATTTTTGGCCCATTTAACATGTTTTTTCTTTTAGCACAATTTTTTATCTGACCCTTTGACCATTTGAGATAAAACATAATATGAATGGACCCTCTCATAAGTAAATTGGTTAGGATTGTCACATGTAGTTTCATAATGTTGATTTATGGCACCAATTTAAGTTTGAAACTGACTGATCTAAATCGACACCCTGTCATCAGGTGCTCCCCACGCGCTCCACGTTTACTGTTGCGCAACCATCATGATTCCAGAAAACCCAAAGAAGTGGCAACATCATCCACATCAAGATCTCATGCCAATGGACTATGGAGCGTAAACAATGATCATCTTCGGATCCGCAACCGGGCGGTTGACGACGAATCGTCATCATCATCAAGTGACGGTTCCGGACTCTTCTCAGAACCTTGCGACTCTTCCTCTTGTAGCACAAGGAGTAGCCAAAGGGATTTAAGCAGCATAGAGGACCATACTTCATTGGACTGGGAACATGTGAATTCATCAGATTCTGACACATCATCATCCTCTTCCTACTCGTGGAATTCTCCGGATACTTTGGGCGATCGTAAGACATTGAGAGAACGAAGCAGGAGTTGCAAAGGAGTTTTGGATCATGATGATCATCAGTGTAGAAAGCTAAGCTGTAGTAATAGTTGTAGAGAGGCTAACGTTGATAGATTAGGTGGCCGGCCTACTAAGATATGAGAAGATCCAGTTAAAAAAAAACCCGAATTTTATGGCCAAAGGTGGTGGAGGTGTTTTTTTGGGGCGGTAGTGTGGGGTTAGGGGGTGGTTGTATGTATTCTACTACTTTTGCTGCTGTTAGCTCCGTTAAAAACTGTTAATAGTGAGCCTGCAACATTTTGTCACTCTCTTCCCCTTCTATATATAAAATATATTTTATGGTAACGTGCTATGTTGGTTGTTGCATATACAAGACTTGTGATGGAACTCTTGGTGCGTGCATGTCAGCATGTGTAATGTAAACCAATTAATGAATGAGATACAAGTTACAATATGGAGTCGACTTCAAGAATGATTGTTTCTTGTTTAGATTTGTTCTCGGTAATTAGTGTAGCAGATACCTTAAACAGCGTAAAAGTTTTTTTTTTTTTTAACCATTTCTCACCTTTTGGCCAACTAATTTCACGAGGTTTGAACCCACCGTCACACAGACTCAAACCAGGTAAAGCCCTCATTTTTCAGGAGGTTGGCGTGGCCACTTAAGGTTGTTTGCACCTAGCGTAAAAGTTGATTGTTGCTTGCATACAGTTTGAGAAATACCTCACTCTGTTGGAGAAATATGTTCATAATTTATACGAGAGCTGGGCACTCGTAATCTTATGCGTGGTTCGAATTGCAAGAAACTAAAAGATACGGAGTATAACATATCAGTTGCTTGTTATAATCCGATGCTCAAAACTTTATATTCTCACAGCTTTAGTTCAAACTGGAATCCATAACACAAACAATCATTTATATTTTAGCAACTGTAGCTCGATATACACATGTGTATTGGAATTTTCGTGTTCATGCTGATTTTTCTACACATGTTTATATCTTTTGCCGAAAGGAGATTTTTGAATTGTAAGTACCTTTTTTTTTCGTAGAAAATTTTAGTTTCCATCAAAAATAAAAAGGCAACATCAAATCCACCAAAAACGGGCCGACAACAACAAAGTTTAAAGTACATCTTTTAATCATGTTAACCCAATTGGGTCCACAAACACATCCAGTCAACAATTATTTTCTTTCGTTCAAAAAATAAAAAAATAAAAATAAATAAAAATAAAAAACAATTATTTTCCTGTTACAACAATTAACATATTTTCTTCTTTTTATTTTTTTTAAGAACAAATTTTTTCCCCACCTTTCAATATATATCTCATATTTGTCATAGATACAATAAAACAATGCTAACCATTCATTTTTTTTTAATAAAAAAAATATATATAAATTTTCACAATTTTTTTTAAAATTAAATATTCCGCAAACCGTTAATCGTTACGCGAAAAAAATCATACCATCGCGACGAGAATTAAATTATCTTTCTATAGATATGCATTATTATATACTTTCGACCATTTTTTTTTTCAAAATTTCCGCACAGAAAAATCACATATGATTTGATTTTTATGAATCACATGTGATTTTTACAAATCACATGTGATTTTTACAAAACATATCATATGTGATTTTTCTTGGCGATTTTTTTTAAAAAAAAAAGTTCGTCGAAAGTATAGAGAAATGCATATGTATGGATAGATAATTTAATTTTCGTCGCAATGATGTATTCTTTGTAGCTTGAAGATTTATCGTTTGCAAGATATATTGTTTTAAAAAAAAAAGGGTGAAAAATAATTTTTTAATTAATATAGATGAAAAACCTTAGAGTTTTTCTTCTTGTTAAAAAGATAAAATACGTTAGGATGAAACATATGCATAGCATCACCTCATTTTACCAACTACAGTAGTTCCAAAAATAACAAAAATAGAGTGGAAAACTAAAGCCGACTCCAAAAACACGATCTTGTGTCATGAGTACGTGCTACACGAATATCCGTTGATTTGACACAACTAACAAATATGGATGCAATGAATAAACCAACTTTTGAAGTTATAACCCAAAAAACATCATTTCAAAACTACCCCATGAGTTATCAAGTCATGCACACGACTCTTCTTTGATTAAGTAGTTTTGAAGCATGAACATGTTGAATTTGGTTTTGGTTTCTAGCTTTTTTCTTGTCTACTTCTTAGGTATTTGAAGATATAATCTCAATGGTATTTTTAATCTTAAAAGAGATAACGAATATGATTTGGTGAAAATATTATTATTTTCAAATATTTTGTATTTGTTATTTTTTTTAGAGGATAAAGTTACAAACTCACACTATATATACTGCTATTTTGTATGATATTGTTTACACTAGCCACTAGGACCACTTGAACGCGGAACATCTTATAAGACCACAGGGTGCAGCTCGCCTTCATGCTCGCCGTAGCCACGTGGACCTTCGCCATACTTGCTCGCTGCACCATGGAATCTCGTCGTTGCTCGTTGAACAAGAATTGCTCGTCTGGACGACGAGCAATAATTCTGACAATATGAACGTGGGCATGTTTATTTATTGGAATAATTGTAACTTTATTGAAATGTAAAAGTAATTTTCTTCTCTATATATACATACAACACATTACATTTTAGAAAACACTAACTTTAAAAAAAAAACACCGACACATAAACATTACCAAAAAATATGAGTAATGAATCTTGGTCCGGCGAGGATGATCTTGAGGAGTTGGAAGAGATCGATATGCTTCTTCAAGAATTCGAGAATGAGCAACAACAACAGCAACAACCCGAAAGTAGCAGACGCACATCCATTCCCCGAGAATACGAAGCTGCTGAAGCACGGCTCATGCGTGATTATTTTGGTGACAATCCAAAATACCCGGAACAATTGTTTAGGCGTCGTTATCGTATGAGCCGTAATCTATTTTTACAAATAGTTCAAGGTATTGAAACATACATTCAAACTCATCATCCTCTTCCAAGTCACTTTGATTTCTTTAGGGTCCGGCCAAATGCCGCAGGTCTAATGAGTTTTAGTGTGATCATGAAATGCACAAGCGCCATACGCCAATTGGCGTACGGCTTAGCGGCTGATGCATTGGATGAATATTTACAAATGGGATCACGCTGTGCACGTGATTGTTTAGATAACTTTACTATGTGCATAATCCAGTTGTATATGGGTGAGTATTTAAGAAAACCAGATGAGAATGACATTCGTAACTTGTACTACGCGCATAACGCGGTTCATAAGTTACCGGGGATGATGGGAAGCATCGATTGTATGCACTGGGAATGGAAAAATTGTCCTAAATCATGGCAAGGCCAGTTTCACCGAGGTGATAAGAAGTATCCAACCATAATGCTTGAAGCCGTTGCTTCATATGATTTGTGGATTTGGCATGCATTTTTTGGGGTAGCGGGCGCGAACAACGATCTTACGGTTTTGAATAATTCAAACTTATTCGACGACCTACTTGATGACATCGCACCCGAGGTTCCGTTTGAAGTCAACGGGCGTAAATTCAAAAAAGGGTATTATCTTGCCGACGGTATTTACCCGGAGTGGTCTAGTTTTGTTAAATCATTCACGGTTGCGCATACCCAAAAAAATGCCGTATTTAAATCCAAACAAGAAAGCGCTCGAAAGGATATCGAGAGAGCTTTTGGTGTCCTACAAGGACGTTGGCATATTATTGCCCAACCGGCGCGAGCATTTACGATTGGCAAGCTACGGAGAATTATGTACACGTGCATCATATTGCACAACATGATTTTGAAGGACGAAAATTTTGCCATTTCTGATATTAGTGAAACGTATATTTGTCCGCGAATAAATTTACAACGGACATGGATTGAGCGATGCGATGTGCAAAGAAAAAAAGGGAAGGAACTACGCGATAAACGCGTACACGCAAACCTTCAACGAAACCTTATCGAGCATGTTTGGCAAATAAATCAATGGGAAGCATATCAGGAGCAACAACAACAACAACAACAACAACATCCTTTTGAATAAAATGTATGTTGGAATAAAATGTATGGTATTATTATTTGTTGTATCGTTTTCTTAATTTCCGTATCGTTTTTTTTTTCCGTATCGTAACTTTATGTTTAATGTTTGTTGGAATAAAATGTATGGTATTTTTATTTGAATAAAATTAGTTTTAGTTTATTTGTATATTTGATAAAAGAAAAAAAAAAAAAAAAAGGATAGTGGTGGGGCCCTAATGAGTAAGTTGTAGTTAGTTGTATTGGGGAGGGGGTTGTAAGTTGTGGGTGTGTTGTGCTGATGTGGCATGCTGTGGGGCCCGAATGAAGAGGAAGATGTGCTCACTGCACCCCCTGCTCTAAGCTAAGATATTATGAACCAAATTTACGTATAACAAGCATATATATATATATAACCAACACTCAGTTCTCAAGTTTTTTTTTTTTTTTTTTTTTTTTTTTTTTAAAGAAAGGGAGTGAAAGGTAGAGTAAAGAAAATAGAAGGGTGGGAAAGGGACAAATGGTGGTGATTGTTATAGTGTTCTCAAGTTTCAATAAAATGAAAAGAAAGCTGGTGGAGGTTTTGTTAAAAAAAAATAAAAAATTACAATGTTTATAGATTTGCCCTTCTAAACAACATCCAAATCCAACCATCAACATAAGCACACCTATTGATTAACCTTTAAT
This sequence comes from Artemisia tridentata subsp. tridentata, assembly GCA_021014915.2. Taxonomy (NCBI): domain Eukaryota; kingdom Viridiplantae; phylum Streptophyta; class Magnoliopsida; order Asterales; family Asteraceae; genus Artemisia; species Artemisia tridentata. The sequence continues at coordinate 270,131,366 of CP139504.1, forward strand.
TGATATTCCTTCTTAAATACAAAACTTTGTATGCGTTACCCCAGAAACTTATACAAAACTTTGTATGCGTTAATAAACAAAAAAAAGGCATGATGAAGATGGTGGAGCAACTTGAAGCTATATTCGTACTGGTGGAGCAACTTGATTCCATAAATATAAAAAAAATGCAAGGTAACCTATATTCGTACTGGTGGAGCAACTTGAAGCTGGTGACAACTTAAAATAGGCACTTTGATTTTATTGTAAATCTGAATATTCATTTTCCATCTTAATTAGAATGATGAAGATGGTGATATGTGGTAGGTAAAAGGGATCTTTATATGGAGTGTTCAATAAGAAAAAGAAGGTTATATAGTAATTTAGGAGGGTATTTGTGTCTTTCTGCTACACTTCCCTTCATAACCATCCCAAATACGGGATGAAACAATTTGAAGGAAAACCGCCCAAATCACCTTTCACTTCCCCTCCTATTTCCTCCCTTCCTTCTCTTGAAAAAAACTAAAGAAGACACTTTTTTTTGTTCCTCTACTTTTACCTCCTTTCCTTTCTTTTACTAAAACTAAATGTTAGGTCAGTATATTAATCACACAAGACATATATTCTAGAGAGAGAAAGTAAGTAGAGAGAGAAAGTGGAAGGAACTTGTGTAATAAAAATGAAAATGAAATAACAAGATGGGCGTTAGCCTAGTTCTCATGGGCTCGGCCTATGGGCTTACTACATAGGTCGGCCCGTTACACTAACAATTATAAGTCAAATACTTAACGACCTATTACAAATATAATGACCGACACTTTATACTTATAACGTGTTCCCAACAATCTCCCCCTAAGGGTTGGTCATCATAGGTCGTTTGACGTCTTGATCCATTTCTCATGCTTTGACTTTGCGGCTTAAGACGTCTTCAAAACTTTAAATCTTTATTCTTTGTTGTTGTTGTGATCAATGTGATGGTGTTATCTGCCTTTCATCAACGTCTTTGTCTCTGGTGTCTTTACGCCTTTCCAACATGCTCATACATCTTTTGACTTTGAATCTTCATACTTAAACAGCTCTCATTTCATTGTATTGATCTTTATCTTTCAACATTGTGGATTCTTTTGCTAGACGTAGAATCTTTCTTTGAACTTTGCATTGCTTCGATCTTTGGTGAGAACTTTCTTTGACTTTAGACTTTCTTTGTGATGTAAGTATGAGCATGTGGAAAACTGTTATGATGTTGATGATAGTGATGGTGGTAAATGATTTCCCGGTCTCCATGAGTACCTACATGTAAACAGTTAGCAGTAAAGTATCCGGCACTTACAGGTTCAGACTTCGAGATCATTATCAGCATAGTGTGAAAACTTTCTCTAATTCTTACCAAGGCCGTTCCTGAATCGGATACCCCCGATAGGGCTTACACAGATATACCGAAGTATATCAACGATTCAGGTGAGCCGCTGAAGTATACCAAGGTATCACTCCACGACTGTAGACCGTTTGAAACCACCGTGAACACTAACCCGCAAGGGATTACCGAAGTGACCTGCTGTCAGGGCTATTTGATGTTGACAATTTCCATTCAATCATTGAGAATCACCATTGTGAATTCTCTCATAAATGTTCTGGTAGATTGCTAGGATCTGCGTAGGACTCTGTAATTTATAACTGGTGTTCTTAATGTTGAACAACCAGTGTAGAAATGGCAAGTGTTCCTAAGAGATCTTTTGTTGAATCTCATGGCTCTAGACTCGATTAAGTGCAATTTGATTTAAGTCGTCGGAGGCATGGAGCAGATTGCCTCCTTTTCAATATCAACACATTTCGGAGTGAAAGGTCGATAGATTAAGCAGGGTTCTCCGTGAGAAATGAAACAAGTATCTTTTGAGAGATACTTGAGTGGCTAGAAGGTTTAGTGCAATGCGTCACTGGGTCCATGACGACTTGTCTTCATTACCGGTGTCACCGTAGTAACATCCAGTAGCATATGAATTGAACCCGGTTTCCGCCTTAAGGTTGAACATTTGGAGGGCTATTTCTTTTCTCCATTTCATTTACCTTTCTTTTTAATTCTTCAACCCCTTCTTTCTCCTTTCATTTCTTTACTCCTTTTTTCAATCATACTGATAACGCTCAAATTGTACATGTTTTTAGGAGCGTTATCGTGGATTTTATGCGTATATATTGATCACTTTTATGAACTTATGGTACTTAATGAAGTATAATTTCTATTTTAGGTTCATGGAAGCTCACGACAAAGAAAACGAAGAAAAAGACGAAGAAACGATCAATAAACGAAGATTTATGCATAGACGAAGAATTCCCGACAAAAGCGAGTCTCGTGGAATATATTCGAGAAGATAAAGTCATGAAGTTGTCACTCCAAAGACTCAAGAATAAAGCACAAGAGGGAAAAAGAGAAAAGAAATGAAGAAAAGAAGCTAAAACGAAGAAATAATGAAAGACTCGTTGTTCCCGACACACCTTCACCATTTTGGCCATAACTTGAACATACGAACTCGGATTTAGTTGACTCAAGCGGCCATGGAAAGCTAAGAGAAAGATCTACAATTTTCAAGTGGCCAAAATTCTCCAATCGATCGGATGGAGCCTGTATCCGATTAGTTGGTCACTTCGTTATTTCTTCATCACTAATATTTCATTTGTGTACAAGCCAATTCTAGATCCTTCCCAAGAAATTCCAGTCCATTCCAAGCTACTTGGTCACCAAGTTGAGTATTAATGACCCTAGGCCTTGAGAGTTGTATAAATAGAGTCTTTTTACAATCATTTGGATACAACTATTTTTCCCATAATCCAAATTCTCATCTATCATATAACTCTCATGTAAACTCTCAAATTATCTCTCTTAACCACCCCTTACCCTTTTACAGAGGTGTTGGAGGGTTGGCTTGGTAATTGGCTGTGGAACGATGGAGGATTCATGTGTGCATCCTAGGATTTTATATGTCATCTTATGAACTTTGGTATATTCTCTTTTAATAATATTCATGTTTGGTTTCTATGATTGTGTTGATGATGTGATTATTCTTATGTGCTTTGTCTTGTAAATGATGTCTTAATACTTGTTTGGCTCATATGATAACTTGTGATAAAGGGATGTTTGGATATTTGTAGTGTTTGTTTGGATTATGATGATAATATCATATTTGGTTAAATTGCATCTTGTTATTGTTTATTGTTTTGATTAATCAGTGTTGGGTTTACATGTCGAAAGGATTCTCAATAGTGGTTGATTTCAATTCATTAGTCGATGAATGTTTTGGTCTTGTACTTTGTGACGATTGTATGAGAAACGTAATAAACTAAACAAGTGAAAGTTTAATTTAGATTAAGGGTCGAAAGGCATCTTTTGAGTATGTGTTCTAATCATCTTTCAAGTAAATGAAACTTCACGAATTAATAACATTAAAGTTTAAGGTGTTCGAAAGGATTCTTTCTTGTTATAGGCATAAGGCTCATGACATGACCATTTGATTGAGGCTTATACATATTTGATTTATAAAACACTAAATTATTACTGGTTCTAAAGGTCGAAATGATTACCTTTGATAATATGTTTTCCAAATTAACCATCCTAATATCCATGTGATCATTTGTCCAAACATGTATGTTCTTTGTGTGATTGTTCTTATATTGCTTTTCTTGTTGGTTTGATCCGTGACAATCATAACCATCAACTTGTTACTTGCTTAAACGAACAAACGACACTTGAGTGCAACCAAGTCTCTTGGGACGACCTTGACTTACCAACCCTTATACTACATACGACTAGGGTATACTTGCCCGAATGTGTTCCTAGTTAATCGGTAATTCATGTTTATAAATTTAAAACCTCGTGCGAACGCATCAAGTTTTTGGCGCCGCTGCCGGGGACTTGCGTTTGTATTTTTGTGTTTGTTTGTTGAATTGTTTGCTTGAAATGTTCGATTGTTTGTTTACTTGCTTGTTATGCTTGTTCGTGATGTTTGCGTTTGAATACTTGTTTCTTTGCTATTATTTGATTGCTCTCGATTGTTTGCTTGTTTGTTCATGATGATTGCTTAATTGCCTCCCTTGCATTTTGTTTCAAAAATTCTCATCTTTTGCTTAATGATCTTGGCATCAAAATCAAGTGTTTTGGTGTTGGGATTTGGTTTCATGTGTTCTAAAAATGCTCATTCAAATGTTTGCTTTCAAAGTTTGTGCTCTAATTGCTTGCAAAAAAAAACCCACCAATTGTGTTTGTCTTAATTTCTTAATTGATGTCACAACTCGTAATTTCAGGCCATTTTCCGAACCTCGACAATTTACTATTCACGAGTTACTATTCATTTTTACTATTCACCGATCACTATTCACTTTTTACTATTCATCATTTTCGAGGTCAATTTGATATTTTGAGAAACTTTCGAAAATTTTACTATTCACGTGACACTATTCATTCCCGGAGAAAATTTCCGTTCATGATTAGTATTCATTATTTCGTAAACCTAGTTTACGAGTGTTCAAAAATTCACGTAACCAGAGTGGTTTAGCCGTGAATTCATGCATTGTTCAGTTAGGACACATTATACAGACTAGGGTAGTCTGCACATCATCAGTGCAGTAGGTCATTCACGGACATGCATCATTATAATTTACGTATGTTTAATTATTGTAATTAACGTTACCACTCAGTAATTTCTACTTACATTATACCAAATACTCCCGATAATGATCCTAGTATATTTTTATACTAATTATAATGATATAAAGTTTATATTATTACTTTACCCGGTGTTTTTAAACCAATTGCTACACTCTTCGTTAAGAGCTTATAACTCCGTCGGTTTACGATAATTTAACCCGATAATTATTCCGACACCCGATTCTTATCAGTAACATTATTTTATAATTTTTACAACTTCTTCGTATTTTATTTCGCTTTGTTAATATTTATTTCAAAATAACTCGGTACCCGATAACACCCAAAGTGTACACCTAATCAACTAACTCTTACACAATATTGCAAAATATCTAATATTACCCATTTTCTCATCCAAAAGGACGCCCCACCCCATTAGTTTACTTCCAAAATTCTTAGAAATGCCATACCTCATTTAAAGTTTGTGTTTTGTTGTCTTTGGAATTAATTTCCATAACATTATAACATCACATTTGCTAGCCAATACAAGATCAAACTACCCTTTCCTTTCTTCATCATAACCCACGACCTAAGCAAGATCATCAAGAGAAATCCATCATTTTTCCAAGATCAAGCATTAATCTTACTCCGTTTGCTATCCTAGTTAAGGATTTGTGATCAAAACCCTAAGTTATTGCACATTTCTCATCAAATCACTCTAATATTGTAAGTAAACTTCAAGAACATCTTTTTGATCTTTTTATACTTTCATTTACTTCTTATGTTCATGTATTTTCAAGATATATTGGTTAATTATGCAAGTTACATATGTTTTAGATACCACTTTGTTTATAAACTATCACAAACACTAGATCTACAAGTTTCACTAGTAATCCCATGAGATCCACCAAGGTTGGTGATGTTTAGGACCCCATGACACCCTAAGAAGGTGTATGGTAGGATTTGTGTATTTGTGGAGTTGGTTTGAAGTGGTATAAACTAGTCTTGAACCTTACAACATGGATTTTTCAACAATAGAAATAGGTTCTGTCCAAAAATGCAAAGTCTGGAAATTTCGGTAAACCTGGAAATATTTTGGCCTTCAAAATCATAAAGTTCATTCAAAAACGTAAACGTGGGCGCTTGAATCACTAAAAACCGACTTATAACGAAGGAGATATGATTTTTCGAAGTTAGGCGACGAAAACTATATTTTCAGAAAATAGTGTGCTGATTGCCGAATTTTCAGGAGCAAAATGAGTCGTTAGCCATGATCTAGATGAGCCGAGCCATTGAAAATATGTTAGTTCATATTTATACGAACCCGTGGATATCTAGAACGTAGAAAACGAGCTTATAACGACCGAGATATACACGTTTAAAGCCCGACGATTCACATATACTTTTGACAGCCCACTCTTTAGAAAATGTTCTAAGTACAAAAACTAGTATTTTTGCAAGTCGCCAAGTTGATAGCCGATTATCTATATGATCGCGACGCGTATGATCAAAAGTACAATAACACGACATTTAGATAATGTTACAAGGATTTCAAAAACGTCAAGTTGATCACTAACACTTATCGAGCTATATTTCATGACTAGTTTCACGAGGCCGTTTGGCATATTTTCACAAGATATAAAAAGTGCTATTTTGCGGCAAAACCATTATATTAACCAATAAAACACCGAACAAGGATCGTGGAGTACCGTTTCAACCTATTTACACGAAAAGTGTTTATTAACTTAACAAGACGTCAAAAATGTATTTTTCGACGATCAACGTTATTTTCAAAACTAACGAGTGGTATCGATAACATACGTATTTGCATGTGTAGCATCATTTCATTGCTTACATTAGATCATACCATCATATTAGGTTGCGGTTGGAGACCGAGCCTCATTTCAGCATATCCACTTTTGTCATTGTAGCTATCGCACCAGGTGAGTTTCATAGCCCCTCCTTTTACTTGTTTTGTAACTGTTTTGGGGGAGAATACGTGCTCGTTTTCAATTAAACTCCATTGCTTGTTTTACTTGAAACATGATTTGTTTTCCAAACATTATTGATTAGCTAAAATACTTGAGTCGTTGCTCAGAAAGTATTTTTTTATGTTTACATTTTCATCCATGATTATGTTCTTAGGGATACTAGAACATTAAGCCATTTCATATTACCTATGTCATGACCCGTTAAGCTCAAATGTTGTGGATAGATCTATTAGGATTGAACTCCCTGTCCGGGTGGTGTTCCCCACCTGACTGTTAAGTCAAACGGACGCATAATCATTTAAGGAACCCTGAATGTCCTAGGTGTACATCTACCAGAACTTAGAATGTCCGGGTGGTTTCCCCACTTGAATGGTATGCCAAACGTGTTGTGGTTTCCCCACTTGACTGTGATGTCAAACGTATTGTGGTTTCCCCATTGGCTGAGATGTCAAACGTATTGTGGTTTTCCCACTGGCTGATATGTCAAACGTATTGTGGTTTCCCCACTTGACTGTGATGTCAAACGTATTGTGGTTTCCCCACTTGACTGATATTTCAAACGGACTGTGGTTTCCCCACTTGACTGTTATGTCAATAGCATGCCCAAATTAGAATCTTAAGGATTCTGTGTCATGAATTTTAGTTGTCAATAACTCTATATATATTGGGAATATATTGTTCATTTAACCTTTGTGGTTCATAAATCATTTGACGTTCATTTGAACCAAATCATATTTGGCAATGGGTTGTGAACACACAGGTTGCAAGTCTTGTTATGGGCGGGACTTGGAACTGGGTGGATTTACAAGGCCTTTGCTGGGAAATTTTCATTCAAAGGCATTACATTTTTCACTAACTCTATGATCTCACCAACCTCGTGTTGACACTTTTAGCATGTATTTTCAGGTATAAGCAATAGCACGCTACAGGAGGTTTTGGCAGGGCATGGCATGGTCATAGAAGACACTGATAAACATTTGGGACCGTTTTACTTATTTTAAAGGGCCTATTTCCGCACTACTTTTAACAATGTAAATTCAATATTTTTGTTAAACAATTTTATTCTAAATGGTTGAGATGAAAACCGTTCTTTGCACTTGTGTTGTGATACCAATTGAGTTACACCCCAGCGACATGTATGCTTCCGCTGGACCCGATTTTAGGGGTGTGACAATTGTTTTCCGTGATTAATAATGTTTTCATATTTGTTTAACGTACGTATGCACAGTCTCGAACTTGTATATGTATATCTGTTTTGCAGGGAGCGTATGGATGCATCCTAGGTACTTTGTTCAGTTCAGTTATTAGTGAATGGATTGTGTGTGCCACATACACCCCATTTCACTTCTGGTACATTGTGAGCTAGCTACTCCATGTACACTTTGCTATGACTTTGGTATGATTATGATTATGATTAAGTTTATCTGTTTTGGGTCTATTCATGTATCATGTCTAGACATATATAGGGCTCGTGGGCATTCCTTTGTTATTTCTATTCCTTATTCATTCATTTATTTTCTCATGACTTATGGTATATTGTTCAGCAGGTTTTCTTAGTTTCGTTTCGTTCATTCGTTTGCTTATTACCTTTCATTATATATATTTGTTCACTAGGCTTTTTAAGCTCAGCCGATTTTTCTTTTCCTGCGGCAGGTTTTAAGAGGGAAGCTGGGTTTTGAGTGAAGAGTGCTTAGGAGCTCTTAGTGGACTGCACTGTTGATAGCTCTCCATGGATTAGAGTTGGACTTAGATTTTTCATTTTGACTTAGTTTGTATCTTAGTTTTGGAAGTTGTTTTGTTCAGATTGATACCTTAGAATACTTTTGTAACCATTGTAATATTAAAGTCTTCCGCTTGCGTATGTTCTGTTTGACGCCATAAATGTGACATTTGACCCGTTCTCAGATGGGGGTGTTACAGTAACACCCCCAAAATATCGCATCGGAAGATTGTGTCACTAGAGTGCTACTTCATAATACAAAGTACAAGATATAGAAAACGACCTCTAAATGAGACGTTTTGAAAAGTTACCATTCGATAAATGAAATCAAAGTTACAAACATGAGGTCCCGAAGTACAAGATTACATAAACGTTTACAAAATGTATCGAATGGTAAATGATAAAAGCATAAGTCTTCAAAATATGTCGTGCGACTCTATGTTCCATGCAACAACTATCGCCTTATTGACGTGAGATAAACATGCTAAAGTGTCAACACAATGGTTGGTGAGTTCATAGAGTTTGGTTAAATTGTAAAGCCTTTAAAGAATGTTCCCACAGCAAAGACATTGTAAATCCATTCAGTTCCAAGTTTCGCCCATACAAAACTTGCAACCTATATGTTTACAACCACTGCTAAAATATAGTACATATTATAGTCAAGCACACATACAGTCATAATAGTTCACATCATTGCACTTAGTATTGCTCCGTCGATAAGGAGACTTGGGGTTAGTTAGATAGACATGTACACAAAGCAAAGGCGATGTCAATCCATCCAGTTGCAAGTCCCGCCCATACAAGACTTGTAACCTATGTGTTCACATCCCATTGCATATAATATAGTTCATAATAAAAGTACCACGTATATAATAATGTATGCCAAGCAAAACCCCTAGAATAAATAATATGCATCCCGTAACATAGTGAACGAGAGGTTGGTCGACTTCAAATAGCGCTATACATACTACCTACTAATAGGAGACTAACAATGCGAATGTACGAACAGTACATCATACAACTATTATACATAATTAAGAACGCTCCGAACATGGGAGACTTTGCACGCTCCACCAATAAGGCGAGACTTTAGGTCAAGAATGCTCCATTGACACGGCGGGGCTTTGCACGCTCCACCCATAAGGCAATACTTTAGGTCATAGCACGCTCCACCGACATGGCGAGAATTTAGGTCATACTAAGTATGGTACATTAAGTTCATAACAAGTCAGAAGTTCGTAATTAAGTTCAAGAGTTTGATTCAAGTTCAAAAGTTCAAGTCAAATGAGTTCATAAAATAGTAATCAATTTAGTTTAAGTATAATACATGCATTCCAATAAAGCGAGTAAATTGTTTTGATAACCAAGTAAAATATGTAAGTAAAACGAGCATGTATCTCCCCCAAAGAGTAAAGTAATTTAAACGAGCCTATATACGTCCTTATATTGATCATGATGTAGTACTTGGTAGTTTTGTGTACGTCGTTTCATAGAAACGGTTTATGAAACATTTTTAGTTTAGATATCGCGTACCGTTCAGGCCATCATAATCCAGAGGTCATGTAGTAAACGTTCGAGGAGCTAGGACACTTTAAATTGTCAATCCAGTAACTCGTCGATCCGTTTACCCAAATGAAACCCTTCACATGTAGCTCCTGAGTTTTGTAGTGTTCGATATGGAAAAACATATGTTTTGGTCATTTGATTATGTGACATATAGTTTAAGTGGTTACATGGTTTGCAAAGTAACTTTGGTCATCTTCCGTATGCGGGTTTGAGTTGGTTTAGATGTTTAACAAAAGTAGTTTGGTCCTTTGGTTATACAAGTAACTTAAATGGTTTTACAATTTCTCGTCGTTTTACAAAAGTTACTATTCTGAAGGTCGAATAAACTTAGGAAAGTTTATTTTGAATGAAGATTGTTATCTTATAAAGTTTATTATGTCTACTAAGTATTTAGTTTTGAAAACAACATGGTTTCTAATTGCTTGTCTAGTGAAAACTAATTTTATTTGACGCCGAAAACTGTTTTACAATTTGAGACAGAAAACTGCCTTTATTTCGCGTTTTCAGGCTGAGTTTGTTCATAGTAGACGTAAAACATCATTCCGGACAACTTTCGTGTTTTAACTTTTTGATGAATCGAACCAGAAGTGCCTTGAAAAAATCTCAGATTCATGCAGTAAGCCATTTTGACAGTTTCTAGTTTTTCGGTTTTGTTAACTTCTTTTGATCATAACTTTTGACTCGTGTACTCGTTTTCGGTAATTCAAATTGCTACGTTTTCCTTGTAAAGCCCTCTTTAACATTAGGTAGTTGCGCAAGGTCATGGCTATTCTATTTTGGTCGTTTTTCATAGCATAAGTCACTAGTTTACTTATTTACTTATATAAGTTAACATATAGGTCTTTCAATTTGTTTTAAAGGTTTTGTACATCATGATCCAATATAGAGAGAATATATAGCATAGATTAATAATATGAAACATGTAAATGATGTTGAGCAAGAGTGTGTGTTAGTCTTTCTTACAACTTTTGGCTTTCTATAAGAAAGGAAATCAAGGATCAAAGAACTAGAACAAGAACTAGTAACCCTAGCTTCCAAATTCTTCAACCCAACTCTTGCTAACCCTTGATAACCTTGATCTAACCGTTGTAGAAACCTTATTTATTCAGCCCCTAGACCATTTTGTAGCTCCTAATCCAACCATGGAATTACCAAATACACTTAAGATTCATGTAGAGATTAATTAGGCCTTCATCTTCTATGTATAACTTGTAACTTGAAATCAAAGGATGAAGAATGTGTATGAATTAGGGTGGTTCAGTTTTGATGTTCAAAATAAGTGAGGATGAGTTGTTTCTTGGTCAGTGAATGAGTTTATATAGGCTAGAATGAGGAGGTGCAAGTTTAAGATATTTTAGGAAGCTTAGATAGGAAGTTTGGACACATGTATGCTATCCTAAAGTTCGAGAATTATCACCAAGCCACCAAGGCTTGGTGAACCTTCCTATAGTCGGCCATATAGATAGGAGTGTGACTAGATGCTTAGTCTTGGTATTATCTTGTTTACGGAGTGAGTTTTGGTCCCGTTAACGCTAATTGTAAGTCTTTAAGTCACGAAACTTAAAACCGGGTATCCTAAAAATATAAAACTTATAAATTTGTTACAACTTATCCATATACTCTATATTAGCATATTAAATGAGTGATAAGTTTTTTCGGGGTGCTTAATTGTCGTAAAAACCTAAAACCGTAGGCTTAAAACGCGTAAAGCGCAAAACCGAAAAATGTAAAATTCCAAAACTCTTGAAAATGTCGTAAGATGTGAAAAACACATATTTCTCTTGTTTGTAATGTTGTGTGGACATATTGGGATGCCTAAATGTCGTTTAAACCTAAACGTAAATCTTAGACACGGTTTTGTGAAACTTGCAAAAATGACCCGACGAGTGTCAAACTCTCGTGTTATCATGAAAATAGGTTAACTTACGAGAATGTGAAATAAAAATTTCGAAAGTGAATAGTAAAAGTGAATAGTAAAAATTCAAAAATAAATAGTAACCTGAAAATGCGAATTGTTACAGTCTCACAACTTATCAAACAAGAACTGTCATGAGATTAAACTGAATCGGCTTGGGTAACAACTTGATTCTAGCTTGATTTTCGCAACTCATCAAACAAGAACTGTCACTAGATCAAGCTAAGAAACAAGTTGTCACAAAGGATGAGTTTAATGTCTTTGAAGGAGGTCTTTTGGAAGTTTGGCTCGATTATGGAATTGCTTGAACTAATCAAATCAACAAATAATAACGGCTTAGATTAGCGAGAAGGCGAAGAAATAATGTAGCAAGGACAAAGCACAATGACTAATAAACACGCACAAAGGCATAACCTAGTCGGAAAAAGTAAAGCATGACATAGTACGGCAAGGTACTGTGACTGATAAGCACACACAGAGGCATAACGTAATCAAATAAGGAAAAGTATAATAGAACAAAGCATACTTAAAGCTAATATTGGATGTCTACCTATAGTACAAAATGCACAAATATAAAGGCACAAAACATGCAATGCACACGCACACGACTAATGCAATTTCAGGTGATTAGACTCTTTAGACCCGACCAAACATGATCTGAGACTATTACTCCTTTCATTGCATGATTCTTCCTGAATTAGACATAGGTGTACAGGCTATGTATAATTTAGGAGTAACAATGCAATGCTCGGACTAATCGACTCGTATGATGTTTGGTTTTGTACTTAGTACATAGAAATCTCCCTTAGGTTTTGTACTTAGTACATAGAAATCTCCCTTAGTACATAGAAAACGTGTAAAAACGGGCGAAATCATGCAAAAAATGGACGAAATCGTGTAAAAACGGGCGAAAACGTGTAAAAACGAACAATAACGTGCAAAAACGGACGAAAACGTGTAAAAACGACGATAACGTGCGAAAAACGGACAAAACAGCGAAAAATGGGCGAAAACATGCGAAAATGGGCGAAATTGTGTTAAAACGTGTAAAACGGGCGAAAACGTGCAAAAACGGACGAAATCGTGTAAAAACGAACGAAAACGTGTAAAAACGGATGGAAACTTGCGAAAACATGTAAAACGGACGGAAACTTGTAAAAACGTGTAAAGTAACGTTGCAATAATAAGATAAACGGTCGTTACCTTAACATGCTCCGTTTAGTTAATTACAAACGGTCGTTAGTGTAAAGGACTAACGGTGCAATAATAAAATAAACGGTCGTTAGCTTTACCGGATCCAATAGGTCAAGCAGGTCACCGGTACACACAATAGCACAATTTAAAAAGGTTGGTGTCTAGTTGAGAAAAAAAAAGTACGCACCATACAATGACAAAAAGTGGCAAGTATGATAACGTTTTATGCAAATAACCCTTCTTTATATTAGAAGAATGAGGCATTAAAAACCATTTTTAACTATGCTTCAAATTTAGAGAAAATTTTAAAGCATTGATCAGTGTCTTTTATATTTGGAGAATCATTATTCATCTTCAAAAACTATGAATTATGCTATTACTAGTAATTAAGACCCGTGCGTTGCACATGGGCTATATATTAGTGTTTATATTGTAACCTTCGGCACTTGTTTTCGTCCGTATATATTTAAGTTGTTATGGTATCACACCTGTAGGATCGAGTACTTCGACCTTGATTGAGCTTGGTATAAACAAGAACCTCTGTATGCAATACAAGCGTTTATGCGGAAACTAAACAGCAAGTATTATAAAGAAGAAAACTCTAAACGAACAATGATCCTCTATGGATCAAACTATGAACTAAGAATTGTGTTCTTGAATATTAAAAACGTTAAAGGTGTTAAAGGCGTTCATAAACTCATAGACGGGTTTATCTTTTATACTAACAAGATCACCTAACCCTAACCCGTTCTACAAGTAAACGTGTGAAGAGATAAACAACAATCTCTTCTAAAAATAAATCTTAACAAACATTCTAAATATACGGATAACAAATAATACTATCCGCAGCAACAACACTATCAGCAGAAACAAGATAACACTGTCGGCAGCAATGAGCTTTCAGCAGGAACCAAAGCTATCGGCAGGAACCAGCTTAACACTATCGGCAGCAACAATGAAACTCTTATTTCCCAGAGATCCTAACAATCCTCCCCTAATCTTGAGGTTGACTAGGTTAACCTGCAAGATTCCAATGTGATAGAGCTTGCAACTCTCAGGCTTGAGGACTGCGACTTAGCAGCAACAATTTTAAGTAACCAGCAGCAACATCCATAACTTGCAAGATTCCAGCTTCTATAGCATCCAGCAGCAACTTCAATAGTTCAGCAGGAACAAGAAATCTTCTTCAAAACATGTATACTGGTCATCATTACTTTCACTTGAACTTGGCTGCTACTATGACAATATGTACATCAAATCACTTGAAGTTTCATACTATTCTCATCACATCCAGGTGTGTTAACTCCTGTGAGAGGTGAATCATTGAAAATTAATGGATTTGATGTCTCTTTACCAATAGCCATCACTACTGGAGTAGCCAATGTTTAGGTGTATTAGACCATGGTACATTGATAACCATCTGATTTATTAGCAAATCAGCAACTATAAACGGATTTGACTTGTCTTTACCTGTAGCCATTTGCTCAGGACTAGTCAATGCTTTGGTTACAGCCAACCTTGGTGAATTGAATACCAAATATGGATACCAAGTGTCTTTACCACAAACCATACTTTTGTGGACTAGCCAATCCTTTGGATCCCATAAGGGTTACATCCATGGTGAATTGAGAACCATTTTCAACTCTCAGAAATGAATCATGGGTGAGTTGAAAGACCCTATAGCTTTGAGCAAGCTATTACAGCTATCAACGGATTTGATTATCACACCAGAGCCGTACCCTCATGGTGAGTCAACTCTTTCTTGTCTGCAAGACATGGTAAGTTGAGCACCATTTATTGTGCAGGTGTAAACACCAACACTGTACCTGCAAGGTGTTGCTCAAAACCACTTATTAGCACACAAAATATACACAATTTTTTTTTTTTTTTTTTTTTTTTTTTTTTTTTTTTTTTTTTAACTAAGAAACACACCAAAACAAAAGAAAATAAGAAAAGAAACAAAAGAAAGAAAGAAAGATAGAAAATATACAACAACAACAAGAACAATCCTCCCCTTGAGCTTTATCCTCCCCTTAAGCTGATGATCCCTTAGCTGCAATTTGATCCTTGATGAATTTAACCAATTGTTCAGCTGTGGTTAGATCATTTCCTATAGTATGCTTAGGAACTCTGACCTTCTGAGTTAGCATTCTCTTTAACACTCCTTCAGTTAAAGGATAAGCAATATCCACAAACATAGTTAGGAACTTGCCAGAGGTGAGTTCCACAACATGAACATTGGAATAGGGATATAATCTCCAAGAAAATACTCTCCATGATGATTGATTACCCCACACTAGTTTAGCCTTGTCTCCATCCAATTTATTCATCAAGACTTGTAAATCTCCCCAAAGCAGCAAACCAATTCCAGTTGGAGTAGTAGATTGATAATGATTATCCACTATCCTATAAAGATGCTCCAAATCTTTTCTTTCAACCCTATTCAAGATCTCCCTCAGAAATGTAAAGAATTTGACTGTCCCATCAAGAGAAAACCAAACATTAACATCACCATCTGAAGTAGATCTAATCTCCCAATGAGCAATATGACCCCAAGACTGAATGGAGTCACCCTCTGAATCACTTTCAGAATCAACCTCAATCAAATCATGATCATCCATTTCAAGAATATCCACAGAAGAAGAGTGGAAAGATTGACTCTTCTGCCTTGTTCTTAGACCATATTGAAGGATAGGAATAGATACAGAAGGCTCAGCAGAGACAGAAGCATTAGCAGTAGGAAGATCAGCAGGAACAAGACCTTCTTGTGGTACCTCAGATGCATCAACATTAGAACTTGGAGCATTGAAAGAATCATCCTGAGAACCTTCTCCAGACTTCATTCTCTTTGCAACATCAGACTCCAAAGATGAAGATGCTCTTTTCCTGCTTTGTAGAATATCAGTGTCTACTAAAGAGTTGAGCTTTGCATAAGTATCAAGGAATAACTTTTGAATTGCACCATCATTCCAACCCTTGAAGTCACTGATCTTGTAGTTAGCTTCATTCTTTAGATACACCTTCATAAAATTGATATTATCTCTGTTTGTGAGCATCTTATACCCTAACCTTTGTCTTTCCTTGATCCTGTGCATCAATTCATTCCAAGTGGTTGCTCTTTGTTTCTTTAAGATGAATGCCTTGAGCAGATCTGACCTTGCATCTGAATCCAATTCTGACATTTGAAGAACCATAAACCCATGAGCTCTAATAATCATGTCAGTGTTCAATAAATATTCAACTTGTGCACTAAACACTTCTGAAGAAGGATCATCTGAACTTGGGTTATTTATAATCCCAGCAACATTCTTCTCATCAACAGACAATTGTCTTGCAAGCTCTTCATCTTGAGCAAGCTGAGCTAATCTAGCTTCTTCAGCAGCAATTTCCTGTTCATGCACCTTTGCAGCTATCTCTTCATCATTTTCAGTTGCTTCAGGAGGAATGATGTTACCTTCAGCCGCAACAGATGAACTTCCAACAGTAGTAACAGGAGCCTTAGATGCAGAAGAAATATTTTCAACATCGGCAGTAACAGCAGAGACATCAGCAGCAATGGAGACATCGGCAGCAATGGAGACATCAGCAGCTGTGGTCCTTGCTTCAGTGGAGACCTGTGCTTGAGGAGTGATGTTGTGCTCAGAAGTTGTAGGTACTTCAGTATTTGCACCATCAAGAGAAACAGATGCTAGAACATTAAGCCCATCAAATATCATATCATCCTGATCTTCCTCAGACTCAGAAAGAATAACCCTTCTTTTCTTTTGCACATGACTACCCTCCAATATGCTGATCTTTTCATTTAGTTCTTGGATAGTTCTACTAAAAGCTTCATTAGAATCCCTGAGCTCCTTTTCCAAATTCTTCACTTTCTCACCAAAAATCCTTTTTGTCTCATTAAGTTCTGACTCCAATGCCTCAATTTTCTTCACAGATCTGTCAAGTAACTGGGACATAGAGGTGAGATCAACCGCATCATCATCTCCACCAGCAGGAGCACTTGAGGTATTAGGAGCTACATTGACTCTGGGTGGAGAAACATTAAATCCCTCCCCTGCATTGGTGTCATAACTAAATGGCTGCCTAGTAGGACTAGGTGAGGAAAGCCTTGAAGAAGAAGGTAAATCCATAGAAGGAGATGGCTGGATAATAGGTGTATCAGCTGAGATTGTCTGATCATTAGATTCAACATTGTCATTAGGCTCAGGTGTAGGTGTTACTGGTCTGGGTGATGGTGGTAAAGGATCATCAGCAGCAATAGATGCAGATGCATCAGCAGCAACTGAAGTCTCTTGCTCAGTTGCATTAGGTGATTGTGAAATATTGACATTCTCAGCAGGATCAGGATTTACGGCAGGATCAGGGATATCAGCAGGATCAGGGTTGTGTAACATATGAGGCAACAATGGCAAATGTTGGCCAGTAAAGTTCATTTTCATCAGGGCAAACATTTTGGCAGTCAACCTATTTATAATCTTAGGGGATGTATTGATGGTCTGTACACCTAAGATGATTTGAAGAAATCTAGGGTACATCAAAAAGCTGTTTTTACCATTACTGAGATTCTCAATCATTCCCTCAAAAATATATTTTGCCCAATTAAAGATCCTACCCTGAGATAAACAGACTAGACCAGATGCAATAGGACTTGGACATTGATCCCAACCACCTGACTTAACACTAAGACACTGGAGTAAAGTGTGAATCAGAAACCTCCATTGAGGAGACAACCTACTTTTCAAGAAGGTGCAACTTCCAGTAACAGGATACCCTATAGCTGCCATACCATCAGAAATATCTTGCCTTGAAAGATCATATTCCCCTTGCTCCTCAGGAAATTGAAGCTGAACTCGAATAAACTCCTCAGTAACAATCACTTCTTGGTCATCAATGGTAGCAACAATATCAACTTCTCTTCCCACGATGTGTCTTGCCTTAGCTGTCCTCCAAAACTGTTTGACCAATGAATCATATACCGTCACTGGACAATAAGTGAGGGCATAACGAATAGATGACCCACGAAGAAATGCTAGAATTTCATCATAACCAACACTTCTTGAAGAAGACTCCAAATAAGCCACCTTGTTATGATCATCCTTGTAACGAAGAGTTGTTGTCATTGCGTTGAAGAAATGATTTAGGGTTTTAAATGGGAAAATTAGGGTTCGAGAGGTTTTAGAGAATTTGAGATGAGAGAAGTGCAATTATGCGTTGTGTTGCCAAAAATATCACTTTAAATTGCTGCAATTCTTTGCACGCAACATTGACCAATTAAATTGAGAAGGTTTGACCAATCGGCAGAAATATTTGGTCATTCGGCAGCAATAGGAGGTTTGACCAATCGGCAGGAATGAGGTGGTTTGACCAAAGTCAACCTTCCGAACTTAGTCATTAAGAATAACTTACCCGAATTAATTCTCAATACCAACCATCAATAAATTTTGCACTAATCTCCATATCGTTATATAACCCTCAAATCACATAACTTTTTCATCACATAACCCTTTATTACCACAAATCAAACTAAATCTTCAAAAATCAAGCCACAATATGAGTTCATCCATACATCCAATCATCGAAATCTCATCAGATTCTTCCTCCTCTAGTGACTCAGGATGGAACAACTACTTCCCCAAAACAGCATCATCCTCTAGAAACAAAGGTAAGTCCAAGGTTGAGGATGACTCATCTGATCCTATTCCATCTACCCCTTCTTCATTAGAGTACTTTAGCTCTGATGATGAAGATTCATCAGAGTTGAAGTCTTTGGTGTATTGTCAGGGTGAATGGGAGACTTTCCCTCCCAATTTTCCTTTAACAGATGAGCTTAGGAAACAGATGAAGGAAACTGAAGCTCTGCTTGCTGAAGAGATGGAGAGAACAACTGCAGCTTTCTATAAAGTACCGGTTCCAAAAGGCAAGGCTAAACATCAAGAAGGTTCTAGTCGAGAAAAACCAAACCCTAGGAGTCGACACAATCGACAACGTGAAGGCAAAGATCCAAGACAAAGGAAGAATCCCACCAGAACCACTCCCAAGCCAACCCAGCCAGCTTCACAATCAAGCAAGCCAATTCCACAACCAAGCCATCCAGCTCCACCATCAAATAACCCTACTCCACAACCAATCCATCCAACTTCAAGGATACGCTCCAGAAAACATCAAGGGCCAACAACCTCAAACTCTTCAAAGTCAACCCCTGAACAAAGACAACCACTGCCAGTGATCTTGGCACTTGCAGTCCCCCATGTTTATGAAGAGATCAGTCGCCAGAGGGGAAAGAGGTTCATGCCTGACAATCTAGGAAAGGGTAAGGAGAAGATGGAATAGGTTGTAGGGTTTAGGTAGATTGATGTTAGAAGGTTGAAATGATGATTTAAATGTTGTTGATAAGTAGCTTTTGAAACTCATAATCTTTTGTAACCATCAACTGAATGTACTTAACTCCCTTATGAATGAATGAAAATTGCTGTGTTTAGCTTTAAGTCCAAGCACCAATTAACTGCTAAATAAGGATATCTAGCAAAAGACACTTAAAAACCTGCAAAACAAAATTAGAGAAACACAAACCATAGACATAAACAAGATAAACTAAAAGCATACAAGCATTAGCCTCCCCTTAGGCTAATGCAACCAGATAAATCAACAAACATAATTACAACAACATGATAAACCAAACAGAACAATTACCAAAAATACCATGGAGAATAAGCCATTCCCCCTCCAAAGATGTGATTATAATAGACAGGTCTGAAATCCCTTTGAATATATGAAGAAGTATCAGCAGGAATGGTTCCTTGAAAATCAGCAGGAACAGAGGAACCAGCAGGAACAGATCTATCAGCAGGAAAAGGACTCCTATAAAAATTCATTCCTGCTGCTTGTGGAACATATGGTGGGATTTGTTTAACATTTTTCCACAATGATCTGTTCTGATGTTTCCCACCATTCAACCTTTTCTCATGATAATCACAATCTTTAATAAGATGATATTGACTACCACACACAAAACATGTCTTCTTCCTAACAGCCTTGTTTTTACTACAACTTTTCTTATTATGGACACCATTATCTCTAGTGGAACTAGAGACACAGTTGTTTTTAAAAGAATTCATTGAGCTGTTATCTGAAAAGACTGATTTAGGAGTAGATTTACCATTAGTTGAACTTGAGGACTTGTGATATTTGGGTGTGGTTGACTTTTCACTTGAGTCACATGAAACAAAGTCTTTAGACTCTGCTTCTGAGGATTTGTCACTTGTGTGACAAGGGACACAATCATTAGATTCAGGTAAGTCTTTGGACTTTTTACCATAAACCATTTGTGACTCATCTGAGTCAATATCAGAGAGAGAGTGGACAGAAGTAGGCATAAAAACTCCTCTTATAGGTGGAGAAACAGCATTCATTCCACCTTCTTTCACATACATAACAGGTTTTTGGTAGTCTACAGGTTCAGGGTCAAAAATACTATACTCATTAGGGTCATAAAATTGATTTGGCCCTATTAGGTTACCATACCCTAAACCTCTTTTCGTTTTCGTAGACATAGAACTATCAACTAACTTGTTTAGGTTTTTTGATGAATCTTTCCATTTATTAAACCTAGCCAAGGTATTGTCTAGTTTAGTCTGCATATCCTGTTTTTCTAACACCATCTCAGCCTTTTGAGACTCAGAATGTTTAAGCTCATTAGTGGTGTTTTTCAAGTCCCTCTCTAAAACTTTTATCTTTTCCTCATAAGCTAACTGATTCTTTTGAAACCACACTTTTTGCTTTTCTAATGTCTTAACTGCTTTGTCATAAGCTTGAACCTTAATAAAGTATTCATTATACTTAGATTTCATTTCATCATATTCATTATTAAGGGTTGAGTACAATTCTTTACAAGCAGAATTACATCTTTGTACCTGAGATGGGAATCCCAACAGAGCATATTCTTCCATATTTTCTTTTGTATTAAAGGATTCACCTTTATCAGTCAGCTTTTCCACAGACTTATTTTGAACCAAATTCCTAATCTTCATTGCAGACATTTCAAATTTATCACCCGACAGCAGCGACATTGTTATAAGATTCAAGAAAGACAACTCAACAATGTTTCCTTCTTTATCAGAGATCCTTACCAGGCTCTGATACCACTTGTAGGATCGAGTACTTCGAGCTTGATTGAGCTTGGTATAAACAAGAACCTCTGTATGCAATACAAGCGTTTATGCGGAAACTAAACAGCAAGTATTATAAAGAAGAAAACTCTAAACGAACAATGATCCTCTATGGATCAAACTATGAACTAAGAATTGTGTTCTTGAATATTAAAAACGTTAAAGGTGTTAAAGGCGTTCATAAACTCATAGACGGGTTTATCTTTTATACTAACAAGATCACCTAACCCTAACCCGTTCTACAAGTAAACGTGTGAAGAGATAAACAACAATCTCTTCTAAAAATAAATCTTAACAAACATTCTAAATATACGGATAACAAATAATACTATCCGCAGCAACAACACTATCAGCAGAAACAAGATAACACTGTCGGCAGCAATGAGCTTTCAGCAGGAACCAAAGCTATCGGCAGGAACCAGCTTAACACTATCGGCAGCAACAATGAAACTCTTATTTCCCAGAGATCCTAACAACACCTATTGACATGTAATTTTCGGTATTTATTTTCGTCATTATATATCAAAATTGTGATAGTATCACAATTTTTGCAAGCATGGTACACATTTAAAATAGTTTATTGACATTAAAAGTGTATATGTGAAGATACTTTTTTTTTAAGATGTTATATTTAATAGAGTCTCTTCACATATAGTCTTTTAATATGTATAAGTTACATAATATTTTTTTCCTATTTATTTGGCACCTTTGTCATAGTTAGTTATAAAATCATTTGTACTTTGATATATTTCTTTTCAATGGCCCAATTTCAAATATTAGAGGACTTAATGAACGTTGTTGGTTCTTCTAATTTGCATGATTGTATGCGTTTGAGGTTTGTGCAACAGGGAGGTGAAGATGATGCTTAGTCCAAATTGATTATCGCTTGTTATCAACATTTGAGGCGGGTAATGGTGAAAAACCAAACTGCTTATCGCTTGATGTCAGCATTCGAGGCGGGTAGTGTGACATAGTGTTGGGATGTGTTGTTAGGAGTCAATTTGTTATTTATATTATGAAATAAAAGGGTTAATAAACTGAAGCATTTATTGGTAAGCAAATGAAAAGCTCTTGTTAGTTAGTAATAACCGTTTACAACCTGATTGATCTGCTATCAAACTTGTAGTAATGAACACCATGTTTAAATTTAAAATAGAAGTTTAATATGAACTGCTCTCACAAATTACAACTGCCAAAGGAATGTTTATACTGCTAAGCTTATGGTAAACGTTTGTAATGGTGGCTTCACGTTTATACTATAAATGAAAAGTTAGTACTGCTACTTAAAAATTTTAGTACTGCTCGAAGTCACTTTGTACTACTTTAAGTTTTCATTTAATACTTGTTGATACAAAAGTTGGGCGTTCCTTGATTCCGTACCAATCAGATCTTAATGCTTGAGACCTGCGCACTAAGAAAACAAAAAAGACATCGTTAGGCTTATCGTAGGATTGTCTCCCACGATTATCCTCCGGCGTGAGAGTAAGTAATCGGTTTTAGGGT
The DNA here is from genome assembly GCA_021014915.2 of Artemisia tridentata subsp. tridentata. Lineage (NCBI taxonomy): Eukaryota > Viridiplantae > Streptophyta > Magnoliopsida > Asterales > Asteraceae > Artemisia > Artemisia tridentata. The sequence continues at coordinate 270,154,029 of CP139504.1, forward strand.
TTGTAGAAGAGTTATGGTTTGTAAGTCGTACCTTTGTGAGGGCTGAGGTGCCCTTTATATATGGACACGAAATCCTTGTTGGTTTCGTGTTCCCCAATCTTCGGTCTATCCCGCGTAGGGCGGTTTATTGATGTATATCCCATAAATAGAAGATATACTATCAAAACCATAAATAACATTGGGCTTGGGCCATCGTGAGCCCAAACCGCTGTCGTGATAGCCCCTTCATGATGGGCTTGAGTCCATTCGTGATGGACTTGAGTATGGGTCGGGTTCGTGACCCGAATACGGACTATACGTCATCATGTCCCCCCAGTCTAGTGTGCGCAATGCGAAATTGCGGATGCTAGACTAACCATTGGAACTAAAGTATTCCCTGATGCGTAGCGGGGAAGTTTCAAGTATTTCCCGCCAAAATTAGCAAGTTAATCTAGTCCAAGTATCTTCTTCGAAAATCGTGAGGGTGGGTGAAAAAGTGCTTTACCTTTTGGGTTCCCAACCATCCGATTGGAGCAAGTGGGGTACACATGTCGTTCATCCACGAATATGTGTACCCTCTTTTTGCGCGATATTTTAAATCACTATCGCCTTCATATTTCCCAGCTGCACTGTATAGGTGCAGCGAAGATAACCAATTTTGAGGTGAACTGTCGCTTATTAGCGATAGAACCAACAATTCATCTTTTTCGCGCGTTTTACCACACGTCGTGGTCAAACGGGTGGGTTTCCTTCTCTAAGCGCGCAGGGACACTGCAGTGCTATACTGAGAAGTTAGATGCACTGAGGGATTGGTGAGAAAAATTCTTTTGGGTTGATAGTTCGTTTTTCCCATCGATTTTTGAGTTCTATACTCGGGAATTATTACCGAGAGACGAGCGCCCCGACCCCGGTTTGTACAATGTGGCTGATGCAGAGACGATCAACAATAATCGCATACCGATCAAAGCGTATCCCGAAGAGTTTTTGGTGCACATGGGCATTAGCCGTAATTACTTCGGTAGTCCAGAAGAAGTGCCAACATTTCTGGATGAAAATAGTCGGGGTGGGTGCTTGTCTCTTCCTTCCTCTTCGTTTAATAGCTGTAAGTGTTCTCCCTTTTGTAGCGTACTAACACATTTTGTGTTTGTTTGTTGTTTGTTGCGCAGAGATGGATCTATTCCGCGTCGTGCATTTGGAGAAGCCGAAGCAGTTTATTGTGGGTGTGCGCCCTTTGAGGGATGGTGAGGAGCCCATTCTACAGGCTACCGCAGGACGCACAATGGCGATTGCGCAAGAGGAGCCGGAGGGGACAGATGAGACTGTGGAGATCCCCGCAGGTGTTACTATGGCTACTCCTCTGCGTAGCTTTCCTGGTCCTGATGCGCAAATCCCTGTGGAATTATTGCATGTAGACTCGTCGGGGAGTGCTATGGATGAGTCTGAGGAGGAAGACCAAGGGTTAAAGCGTAAGAGGTCATCTGGTGATGATGGCGCAGGGCCATCAACTAAGCGCCCTGCTATTTTTGTCGAGCGACCAACTGAAGAGGATGTGTCGGTGCATAAAACTCCTTCCCCCCAGTAAGTATTTGTGTCTTTAGGTCTTCAGTCCTTTAATCCACTATTAGTGCTATAGGGTAACTTTGTTATTTGCGTGTAGGGCTAAGACTGTTGTTGTTGATGGTGCGCATGCTGAGAAGTCGCCTCCTAAGACTGATTTTGGGCCTTTGAGTCCAATGGATGAGGAAAAATCTGCTGGAGATGAACCAAGGAATAGGAATAGCATTCTAGAGGAGTTGGCGTTGGCTGCTGCGCACCAGGCTTCATTGATTGCGCGGCTACAGGCTGAGTATGGTGGTGAGAGCAGCCTGGTTGCGCAGAAGGATAAGGAGATTGACCTTCTAAAGGCGCAGTTGGCTGATGCGCAGGCTGAAGTGAGGGCATCCGCAATGTATGATCAGAAAGTTGCTGATGAGAAGATGTTGCTCCTGGCTGAACTGAACAAAGAGCGCACTGGAGCGAAAGAGTACAAGGCCTCCTGCCTTTGGGCCTTGAGATATATGGAGCTGAACAAGGGGAAACTCATGTCTGACTTGGATGAATTCCGCAAGGCTGTGCAGAGTTTGATGGAGAGTCAGGAGAGTAAGCTGCGCAAGCTCAGCATTGAGTATGATGAGGAGTTGTATCCTTATTTGGTGTTGACCATAGCTGAGCGCAGGTGGCTTATCAGCCATGGTTTGCGCCTTGCTGCTTTGGGTACTTTGGAGTCGCAGGAGGTGACGGGGGTATTTGGGGAAGTTGTTGAGTGCGCGCTGGCACGTGGCCAAGCGCAGGCTGTAGAAAAGCTTGCTGAGAGCAATTTGTTGACGGTGCCTGATGAACTCAAATAAGTACATTTTATTACTATCATTTATCCTATTAATTTGACTTGTTTTACTATATTATGTATGAGGATTGATACTTAATCGTTTACTTTTGTAATTCTCAGGTAAAAACAAGCATTTGGTGAAACTTGGCGATTTTGGACTAATAATGGAGCAAAACATGCATAAAGTGAAGAGTCTACTGAAATGGACAAGATCAAGTTAAATCTGCTCCAGATGCGCCGCATCTCACTCATGACATGCGCCGCATCTCTATCATTATTTCACATACGATCCAAGATACAAGAGGACATGCGCCGCATCTAATCATGGAGTTACGCCGCATCTTCTGGCGGTGTACGAATATTCCTGAATATTATAATCTTGGACCCCACGCGAAGTTAAGTACATGCGCCGCATCTACTTACAAGATGCGCCGCATCTCACCTCAGACAGAAACTATAAATACCCCAAGACCAGACGAATTCCGGAGCTTTTTGTGGGCGAAGAATATAGTTTCGAAGACCGAAGCAGCAGAACCCTAGGACGAATTCAGTCAAGGAGGCAGCACAAGACACACCAAACAAAGATACAAGAGCTGTAAGAAGGTGCTGCATGTGTTTAATTCATTAAGTAGTTTTGTTTTATTGTGTTAGCAAACTTTAATTCATCAGGATTGGTGGCTTGTGTAATATGACAACGAAAGATTGCACTCCCTTTAATACTTGCTTTCCCATCAATTAAAGTTTATATGTTGATGTCTTTGGTTACTACTTATTAGTGCATTGATAACCTCTGTGTTTATTAGTGGCTTGCGGGCATTTGACTGCGGAAAATAATGTGGCTCCCACGGTTATCACTAAATTGATCACTTAGGAATAACTTTTAGACATAAGTAATCATTAAGGGTTTACTCGCCGATAAGAATAGGACCAACGAGAAAGGGTTAACTACATACACTTCATATAAAGCTATCAATAAAACAAGTGACAATCTACTTAATCATAAGGACAACCCTCTTATTGTCTCGAGTATTTATCTGTGTACGTGTGTGCTACTTGCTGATTCGTGCCTATTGGTTTATTTTATTATTAAATTGCAAACAAATCGTGCCAGTCTCTCAGGCTGAAACCCCCTTGCGTTAGGATATTAAAATACTGATTAGAATAACGAGATAATATGTTCCACTCTTAGTGATCGACACTCTACTTACCATTATATTCATACTGACCGGGTACACTGCTCGTTAAGTGTGTGTGTTATTGATAAGTCGGCTAAATATAAATTTAAAACTTGAGTAGGCATTAAAACTGCTAAACCGCAACGACACATCACTCGCATCAAGTTTTTGGCGCCGCTGCCGGGGAGTGAATTGTTATTATCTGTTAATTTGATTAGTATTTTAATTAGGTTTTTCTTTTTATTAGATTAATTGCATCATTGTATTATTTTGCATATTTGTTGTTTTGTGTGTTATTTGTTTGCTTTTATTTTTGTTTTTGTGTTTATTTTTGTTTGTGTGTTTTTATTTGTTTTTATTTTTCGTATTTTTTCTGTTCTGCTATCGTTATACTGTGCTAAATCAAACGATACGGCGCATCTGATATCTCAGATACGGCGTATTGCGTTTAATTTTTTTTTATATACAACGCGTTTAATTAATTCGATACGACGCATCTTTTCCCCAAGATACGGCGTATCTGTTTTTGATAATTTTTTTTTTTTTTTTTTTTTCTCTAAACTTTAACACCATACGGCGCATCTGCTTTAGCAGATACGGCGTATCTATTATTTTAATTAAAAACAGTTTTCGATTAATTAAACAGATACGGCGCATCGATCTCTGTCGATACGGCGTATCTTCTGAATCAAAAATCTCGTATTTTGGAACATAACGAAAATACGGCGCATTAACTTTTGTTAATACGACGCATTCAATTTTAAATAAATATCGATTTTTGATTATTAAAATTGATACGGCGCATTCTAATTCTAAGCGGCGTATCTATTTTCTGAATAAAGTCTGATTTAATTTTAACGATAATAAGATACGGCGTATCCATCTTTAGGATACGGCGCATCAACAGCAGATATCAGAAACTTTTATTTTACTTTGATCGTTTCACCCTTCTTTTGCACAAGTAAGTTTTATTTCAGGAAGATGGACGATCCTGATATTACAATGGAAGAATATATCAGACTTGGAGAGGAAAGAACCTTGAGCAATAATGGGATCTACGATTGGGAAAGAGCAAGATATGGTGCACAAGTAATTGATACGAAAGAAATCACTATGGAAGAATACTTGATTCTTGGACGAGAAAAGTCAAGGAAAGAAAGAAACAAATTGCCATTTCAACACACCTGGTGTACGCCAAGTGATGATGAAGAAGATTCATATACCGTGAAACCAATTCCGGCAATTGTTATTGATAGTACTTTTTCTCCGGAGATTGCACAAGATGATGTGTATACGGAACCCTACGTTGAAGAATATTCTGCAATTGTATTACCACCATTAGACAATCCAACGGATGAAGATGAAAAGTATTCTAATTTTGATTTCGAACCATTTGACGCCATAGTTTATGATGACATACCTCAACCAGATTTTGACCCAACGAGGGAATTCGAAGAAATCTGGGATTACTTATTTAAGGATGAAATTCGGGAGAATGCCGAAATTGCAAGACCACTAGTTGAAGATGGAGATTCACAAGACGAATTGGAGTCACTTACAACACAAAGTGGTACAAATTTATTTAATATTATTAATCCCGTTACTAATAATCTTGCTAGTTTTCCTAAACAGGTTGCAAAACAAAAGGATGATGAGGCGAAATTTATTACACTACCTATTGAAGCACCTGTGATCAACCCGTATTTGGTAGAGCTTGAGGAAGAATTTGGTGATGAGCTCTTAAACATTGCTATGATTGATGAAGATGACGATTTAGACCCTATGAAGGTTATTGAGGAACTCGAACTTTTACTTGCCAAAGACCCTTTCTCATCTTCTGCGGGAGTCAAGGGACGCCTTACTACCAAAGAGATTAACCAAGAAGAAAGGAGACTCATTTTTCCTCAACACACTACTTTTTCAGACGGAATGGTCAAGTCATCTAATTTATCAACCAAACCGGGTAAGAATAGGGAAGATGTACATATATTACCAAGGTATGATCTTTATGTATTTCTTCCATCTTTAATAGAAAATTTACACTCTTTTCGTGTTTATTGCTACTATCATCCGCACTTGATCCCAAGTGGGGGGAAAAACACCCTATTACACAGTAAATAAGGGTGGAGTCAGGCTCGTGACTCGAACAAAAACAAGCGCTTCGTGGGAGGCAACCCATGCTTATCTTTTATTTTATTTTCTGATTTTGAGTCGAGTCAGTCAGGCCGCATCAGGATACGGCGCATCTCAATCCTGAGATGCGACGCATCTCCTGCAATGGTCATATCTTATTTTAATTTTTCTGCATTTTATTTTCGACTTTAAAACTATTTATCAGTTTATTTTAATGCGGCGCATCCCTGGTTAAGGATGCGGCGCATCTTTATTCTGATCCGTATTAATTCCAGGCTCGATACGGCGTATCTTCTTCCATAAGATACGGCGCATCGACTGACCTGATGATTTTCAGTTTTAATTTTTAAGTTTTATTTTTCCTAACTACTAATGTATTATGCAAGTTTGAACCTTTCTTATCTTAGGTGTGTTTTGAAGCTTTGGTGGTATTATAGTTTCCTGGATTTCCTGTGGATACATCAAGTATGAAGCTTAAACGATCTAATCCACAAGAAAGATGATTTTTGCTCTTATACTAATGGAGGATCATACCGAGCAAATCTCAGGGGAGTTTTTCTGTTCTAATTCTTTTATTTTCCAGTTTTTAACCTTTTATACAAACAACGAGGACGTTGTTTAACTTAAGTGGGGGGATTGGAGAATTAGAACACTTAACAATTACTTGTCCTAAACTTTTTCAAAATTATGCTTAAAATGTGCTTAATATATCAAACTTAAAAATTTTTAGCATGTTTTTGTTTAAGATCTAAGTTGCATAGCTGCACACATGACGTTATTTTCAAAAATTGTGATTTTTCAAAATTCACAAATCTATGAATGTGCCGGTGACTTGTAAACTTTAGAACTTGGCTTGTATACTATTCGAGACCACCATAATAAGTATTATTTATATAATTGGAATGACTTGTCTAAATTGGTAAATTTCTAGGATTACACCCAAATAGCCTTTATATGTTATGTGTTATTAGCTAACTACACTGGTTAGTTAACCCCCGTATAAACCCTTTTGTTACTCTCACTTTTAGAGTAAGATACCCCTAGAAAAACACTCAGAGCCATTCCTTTCGTTTCTTACACCTACGTTTAAAATGTTTCGTTACACCCTTACACCTTAGCCTACCCCGTAGATTAGAATCCGTGGTTGGTTAATTGCTATAGGCAAAGTGTGTTTCCTTACATTACCTGTGTTCGCGTGCGTAATTCATTATCTTTGGTTAGGTCGGGAAATTGCACAATGCAATTGGAGTGAAAGTAAATATTGTATATATTTGAGTTTATTTTTCGTGTGTTTACTACTTTCACTATTACCGTTATTTCTGAAGTATGAAAAGTATGGAAAAATTATCCAGAATTATCATTATCGTGATGTGGTGAAATTTTACACATCTATGTTTATGTTTGGAAAAAAAAAAAAAAAAAATCGAAAAAAAAGAAAAGAAAAGAAAAAGAAAGAAAGAAAAGTTGGAAGTTTGTTTTAACCGACTTATGTAAAGTTTTGTATTAAGTGGTCGATATCACCACTATTTGTTGTACTATATTTATGGATTGAATGGGAATTGGCAGTTATGGGAGCGCCAATTAAGGTTTATTCTTTGATTAAGATCTTGTTGAGTATAATTCGTGTCTACCTAAAGCGTGTGTTTCAAGTGTTAAAGCGTGAGTTATTCGATGATATGAGTCTTATTCATGGGATGGTTGGGATAGTGATTAACCACACTTAGGATTTTAATTTATTTGTTTTGTTTATTTTTATTTTTACACCAATTTATATCCCAAATATTATCCATACCCTATATTATTCTTTATCCAACCAAACCTTTGATTTATTGAGATTAGGGATTTGAGCAATCTTAAGTATCGTAGTCGTGGATTCGGCTATGTATTTATGATTTTGTCGCCCTTTTTGATATATTATTATTGGTGAAGTTTGGACCTATCTTTAGCCTATTCGAGTTAAGGATTTGAGCAATTGCAAGTATCGTGTTCGTGGATTCGATCATGTATTTGTGATTTTGTCGCCTTTTCTGGAATTTGAGATAGATAGTGAAAGAGAATAATTAACCCTTAAGCCTAAAAACCCTTTTTACCGCTTTAGACTTGTTATTCCTTGGCTTTAGTGGGGGAGATGTGTATACTTGCCAAGCTTATGATAGAATATTCGTCACGACTGGACAGTTAAACGATTAGATTTGCTTTTATCAACTTATTTTAGTTTACTTCTAATTCGTTAAGTGTTTAGTTGTGTGATTATGAAATAAACGAATACATGCTTAAATATAAAAATAAATCCTAAACATCTTTTAGGATACATTTTCATAAGAGAAATTCTAAGGTTTACTTGGGGACAAGTAAAGTTCAAGTGGGGGGATATTTGATGAACTCAAATAAGTACATTTTATTACTATCATTTATCCTATTAATTTGACTTGTTTTACTATATTATGTATGAGGATTGATACTTAATCGTTTACTTTTGTAATTCTCAGGTAAAAACAAGCATTTGGTGAAACTTGGCGATTTTGGACTAATAATGGAGCAAAACATGCATAAAGTGAAGAGTCTACTGAAATGGACAAGATCAAGTTAAATCTGCTCCAGATGCGCCGCATCTCACTCATGACATGCGCCGCATCTCTATCATTATTTCACCAGATACGATCCAAGATACAAGAGGACATGCGCCGCATCTAATCATGGAGTTACGCCGCATCTTCTGGCGGTGTACGAATATTCCTGAATATTATAATCTTGGACCCCACGCGAAGTTAAGTACATGCGCCGCATCTACTTACAAGATGCGCCGCATCTCACCTCAGACAGAAACTATAAATACCCCAAGACCAGACGAATTCCGGAGCTTTTTGTGGGCGAAGAATATAGTTTCGAAGACCGAAGCAGCAGAACCCTAGGACGAATTCAGTCAAGGAGGCAGCACAAGACACACCAAACAAAGATACAAGAGCTGTAAGAAGGTGCTGCATGTGTTTAATTCATTAAGTAGTTTTGTTTTATTGTGTTAGCAAACTTTAATTCATCAGGATTGGTGGCTTGTGTAATGTGACAACGAAAGATTGCACTCCCTTTAATACTTGCTTTCCCATCAATTAAAGTTTATATGTTGATATCTTTGGTTACTACTTATTAGTGCATTGATAACCTCTGTGTTTATTAGTGGCTTGCGGGCATTTGACTGCGGAAAATAATGTGGCTCCCACGGTTATCACTAAATTGATCACTTAGGAATAACTTTTAGACATAAGTAATCATTAAGGGTTTACTCGCCGATAAGAATAGGACCAACGAGAAAGGGTTAACTACATACACTTCATATAAAGCTATCAATAAAACAAGTGACAATCTACTTAATCATAAGGACAACCCTCTTATTGTCTCGAGTATTTATCTGTGTACGTGTGTGCTACTTGCTGATTCGTGCCCATTGGTTTATTTTATTATTAAATTGCAAACAAATCGTGCCAGTCTCTCAGGCTGAAACCCCCTTGCGTTAGGATATTAAAATACTGATTAGAATAACGAGATAATACGTTCCACTCTTAGTGATCGACACTCTACTTACCATTATATTCATACTGACCGGGTACACTGCTCGTTAAGTGTGTGTGTTATTGATAAGTCGGCTAAATATAAATTTAAAACTTGAGTAGGCATTAAAACTGCTAAACCGCAACGACACATCACGCGCATCGGTGCCTATTACTCAGGTGCCAGATTATAATGCCAACTCCTATGATGAACTTGTCACTGCCATGGAGAAGATGAAGCTTTTCGAGCTTCCTCATGTTGCTCGCCTAGAGCGTGACCAGGATTTTCCTATTAGCGTGATTATGGAGTGTCTGACTTTGGCTAGGCACTCATCCGAAGGCGCTGAGGAACAGTTTGACTACTTCCTGAAGCCAGACGTATCGCAGCTACAAGTGCCTATTTTGTCCCGTCCCCGTGACATCCTTAACCCTTTTGCGCTTGAGAAAGAAATTCCCTTGAAGGCGTCCTTGGAAGCGCATGAGATGAGACTTGCTAAGAAGAAGGGCCAAAAGGGGAAGGCCATTCTTTGTGGTCTTGGTGCGGCTCACATTCCCAGATCTGATGGGGTGCCTGTTAGCGTGCCAACGGTAGTACCCAAGGATGCTGAGCTGTTTCAGAAGCTTAAGGATGATGGTAGTGTGGCGCGCCAAGCGAGTAGCTCAGGGCTCAGGCGCACTCGTAGCATGTCTTGGTAGTTTTGGTGTAGTGGTATTTTGTGATATGTCCACTTTTTTGTTGTACATATGCTTGTTGGATGTGTACTTTTGATGAACTTGTTATCCATAATGAAGCGTAGATTTTGAAAAATACAATTGTATGCATATTATATCAAATTTGGCTGTGGTTATAACATTTGTACTTAGTTATTTTGTCTTTGCGTAAAAGATGTCTAAGAATCAAATCGCTTGTATAAACACATTTAAAGAAAGTTACAAAGATTTGTAATCACTTATATCATAATCGTGTATGAAATTTACAAGTTGTTGTGTATCCATCGTGGGGTGCACAAGTGTATGGATTGCAGCGTGCTACTAATACCATATTAAGGGGTTAATTGTCTTAACTCCTAGTTTGTTAAACGCGCACAGTGTGCATTGATGTGTATCCGTCGTGGGGTACGCATGGAGCTTACTCCAACGTCTTGAGAATAAGGTGTTTAACAAGGATGCGTGATCCGGTGTTGATGGGTTTGCAACCCTCTTACTCAACGAGTCATTTATTAGGTTTACTCATCCTTTTACCATCGTGGGTTTTTAATTAGTGCATGCACGCCATGTAGGCAAAAGATAATATAACTAACTATATTGGGACATAAAGAATATGTAAACAATAAAGTAAAGTGTGTCGCGGAGTTAGCTAGAAACCGCAACATTTTATTAATACTTGCAAGTTTTTTAAAAAGGAAAAAGAAACATTTGTCTAAATGAAAACGAAAAAATGTAGCTACACGGATATTTATTGAGCACTTACTAAAGTGCGTAGGTGTCCATGTATTGGTTCGTAACCTTTCCTAAAGATAGCATCTCTTGAGATTGCAGATATTCCATGTGCGTTGTAGCTCACGGCCATCCATGTCACGCAACTTGTACGCGCCCTGTCCTAGTGCTTCAATGACCTCATAGGGTCCTTCCCACTTTGGTCCAAGTTTACCTGTATCTTCTGCGTGGCTTGCATCATTAGCGCGGTACACAAAGTCGCCTGGTCTGAATGAGGTGCTTCGAACTTTAGCATCGTAGTATCCCTTCATCTTTGACTTGGTTTTTGCCTCACGTATAGCTGCGCGCTCACGCCTTTCTTCCAACAGATCCAAGTCTATTCGTCGTTCGTCGTCATTGGTCGCGACATTAACTTCCGCGGTGCGGATAGTTGGCATCCCAATTTCAGCTGGTATAACAGCTTCTATCCCGTAGACAAGGGAAAAAGGAGTGTCTCCATTGCTAACCTTGATTGTTTTGCGGTGCGCCCATAAGACATGCGACAATTCGTCCACCCATCTGCCTTTGTGTTTGTCCAGGCGCGCTTTAATTCCTTCGCCTAGACTGCGATTTGCACGCTCAACTAAGCCATTGGTTTGTGGGTGTTTTATTGATGCGAAGTGTTGTGTGATATGTAACTCTGCGCACCAGGCTTTGAACGGGTTATCACGGAATTGTTTTCCGTTGTCCGAAACAATCTCCCCAGGTAATCCAAAGCGGCATACAATATTTTCCCAAACGAAGCGTTTTACTTGATTACCTGTGATTGTCGCCACTGCCTTCGCTTCAATCCATTTAGTGAAGTAGTCTATTGCAACAATTAGGAATTTAAGTCCTCCTGCTGCGACAGGGAAGGGACCTGCGATGTCGATACCCCACTTATAGAATGGCCATGGAGAAGTGATAGGTGTTAGCTCTTGTTGTGGTCTGCGCGGGATGGGTCTATGAACTTGGCAGTCGTTTCATTTTTTTATCACATCGCGCGCGTCACGGTGCATAGTAGGCCAATAGTATCCTGAGTGCAATGCTCGCGCTACGACGGACCGTGGTCCTGAATGCATACTGTATGAACCAACGTGGATCTCTCGGAGTAGGTAATCTGCCTGAAGAGGTCCAACGCATCGAAGCCATGGTTGTAGGAATGAGCGCCGATATAGGATACCATCTCTAAGTTCGAACCTCTGCGCTGTGCGTCGTATTCGTCGAGCGTCCTTCTGCTCAGCGGGCAAGTTGCCCTTGCTTATAAATTCGATAATAGGAGTCATCCACGTAGGATTCTCTTCCTCTATTACCGTGGATATCTCCATCTCCGAGATGGATTTGTTCTTTAGGATCTCCACTAAAACTTGTTTTGACAGGTGCGCGAAACTGGTAGATACGATTTTGCTTAGCGCATCCGCTTTCTTATTTTCACCTCTAGGAATTTGCTTAATGGTAAACCTGTCAAAGCCTTGTATTAGCGATTTGGTTTTATCGAGGTATTGGACCATATTATCCTCTTTAGCCACATATTCGCCCAACACATGGTTGGCTAGCAATCGGGAATCCACATTTGCTTCTAGGTTACGTACACCCATTCGATTTGCAATGCGTAATCCAGCGATTAGGGCTTCATATTCTTCCTCGTTGTTCGTGGCTGTGAATTCAAAACGCAGTGTGTAAGTGAATTCCATTCCTTCTGGATTAGTGAGGATGAGGCCAGCGCCCGATCCATCCACGCATGAAGATCCATCTGTGAACAAGACCCATGGTTCTTGTAATTCTACCTTTCTCGGTGGGGGTGCGTCATCGGTATCTGGTTTTTCGATGATGAAGTCTGCCAGTATTTGCCCTTTAACCGCAGTGAGTGGTCTGTAAGAGATGTTATACTCGCCTAGTAGCACACTCCATTTTTGTAATCGCCCCGATGCGTCAGGTTTAGATATAACTTGTTTGATAGGTTGGTCGGTAATCACTGCTATCGGGTGCGCTTGAAAGTATCTGCGCAGTCTTTTGGCAGCAAATACTAACGCCAAGACCAACTTCTCCATTGAGCTGTAATTAATCTCTGTTTTCTTGAGTGCTTTGCTTACAAAGTACACCGGTGTTTGTATGGAATTTCTATCCGTCAATAGCACTGCGCTGATTGCTCCATGGGTCGCAGATAGGTAGACGATTAACTCCTCCCCTGGTCGGGGTGCAACTAGCTTAGGAAGCGCAGCTATATGTTGCTTAAGCTGTGTGAAAGCTTCTTCCGCTTCCGCAGTCCAACGAAAGTCTCCCTTTTTTGTACACTTCTTGAGTGTTTTAAATAAAGGAAGTGACTTATCCGCTGATTTGGACATGAATCTGTTCAAACCGGCTAGCTTTCCATTTAGAGATTGAACTTCTTTCAACGTGCGCGGTGAAGGAAGTTGGATGACAGCTTCTGTCTTTTCTGGGCATGGCTTAATGCCATCTGGTTCTATCAAATATCCTAGGAACATGCCTTCTGTAGCGCCAAAAGTGCATTTCTTAGGATTCAACTTCATGTTGATCTTTCGTAGTGTTGTGAATGTTTCTTCAATGTCGCGCACCACTTCATCTTCAGTATGGCTTTTTATGACAAGGTCATCCACATAGACCTCTAGGTTGCGTCCCACTTGCTTCTCAAACGCATTATCTACCAGTCGCTGGTAGGTGGCGCCCGCATTTTTTCAGGCCAAAAGGCATCTTTGTATAACAAAAAACGCCTTGGCTTGTGTGGAAGGCTGTTTTTTCCTCGTCCTCCTAAGCCATTTGGATTTGGTGGTACCCTTTGTATGCGTCCAAGAAACACTTAAAGGGATATCCGCACAAAGATTCCACTTTCCAGTCTATCTCTGGTAGTGGGTAGCAGTCCTGTGGACATGCTTTATTAAGGTTAGTGAAGTCCACACACATCCGCCAACTGCCATCGCTCTTTTTGACCATCACTGGGTTGGAGAGCCAATCGTGGTAATAGACTTCCCGCATGATGCCAGCGTCCACAAGTTTGTGTACTTCTTCCAGTATGGCTTTTGCGCGCTCTGGAGCCTGGCCGCGCTTTTTCTGCCTTACTGGGGAATATCCTTGTCGGATTTGTAACTTGTGTTCTGCGATCGATCGTGGCACACCAGTCATGTGTTTTGGTTCCCATGCGAAGTGATGCATGGGATTGCGCCCTCGCAAAAGGTTTTACCTCTCGAGGGATCTCAAGAGGTTTGCAATCCCCACCAGGCAGTGTACCTGACCGTTGTAGTATAGTGAAGTGGCAAGTACCGGGGGATTGATCGTTCAACTCTAAGAATAGTGTTCGTTAGGATTGAAATTATTCTAACTAGGTCTAGAGGTGATGGATGATTCTTTTTGTATTTTTATATTTTATGGAAAGCAAGTAAAAATCTCGTGTTTTGGAAGAAGGGGCGGAATTAGTTGCTAATCAACTAACCCAAAAGCTACTAACTAAACTAATATGCAAGAAAAGTAAACTAGGGTTCTACAAGGGAAGTGAAGTATGTCTACCTATGATATGTTACTCCTTGCTAGCTATCCAATTCTACCTATTGAATTGTCACACCTTGTTTTAATTGACGGGTTGTATTCCTTAATACCAATCGTGGGGGTGTGTACGATCTTCCCCAACTCTATAAGCTCCTACTTCACTCCTATGTCGAGCCGGCTAAGAAGCTCCTAACATGGGATCACTAGAATTCGCTTATGCATTAAATACAACCAATTAACCTTAGTACACCTTGGTTCATGCTTCTTAAGACATTCAAGCAAGTTACCGTATAGGAGGTTAGCCAGTTTTCTTAAGCCTAACATCGATATCACCCAATCAAAACAAGAAACAATAGGAAGCAAGAATTATAAACTAAACCAACTAGATCTATTGAAGTTGTCACGCCCTAATTGATGGAGATGGACACACACATCAACAAGAAATCAATAAGATCTAATTAGTTATACACAAGTTTCACACAATCATAGGTAAACACTAGGTGATTTAGTAAAACATAATCAATGAAGAACAAGCAACAATAGTAATGGAAGACATAATTACGATAGAATAAACACACCATTACAAGATGTTTATGGAGTGATTAAGACCTTCTAAGTTGCTGGAAAAACACCTACCTAAACCCTAGAATCGGACTTAGGGTTTAGGGCTTACAAATAATGAAGTTGGGAGGTTATATTCATAGGCATTTTTCTGTCGGCCCGATCTGACGGCGTCAGCCCATACACTTGACGGCGTCAGATCCCCTTTTTCACCAAATTGTAGATTTCTTCGTCCCGAATCCGTGGCTTTTTGAATCACCTAAATCCGAGTTCGTATGAGGATTTTATGGCCAAAACAGTAACAGCTACTCCGCGCGCGAGTTGTGATTGTCTTGATTAACTTGTGGCGGTTTCACTAAGGTTCCTTCTCGTGTAAGAATACTTTGACTGCGTCACTCTATATCATCTTACGTCTTCAGGTCTATGATCCTGACGCCGTCACCTTCAAAAATCCTCTGGCCTGTCTCTCTTTAACTTAACACTTGACGGCCTTCTTGACGCCGTCCCCCTTTAATCTTCCAAAATCCTCTCTGGCTTATCAAGGGTTGACGGCGTCACACTGGGGCTTGACGCCGTCACAGGTACTTTTCCAGCTGATTTTGAGACTTTGTCGTTTTCTTCACTTTTATGCTCAAAAAACGTCCAAAATGCTTCCTTTTCTATATTTCTTCTCCAAAGTACCTAAAATGACAAAAGGAACGATTTAGGGCAATATTTAATCAAATAAATACGATTTAGGGCTTAAATGACCCCCTAAAAGCGGTACACTTTTCTTCTCATCACGAAGATATCCAGATTCCTTTGTAAGAGCGCGCATACAGCCGCTCTTCCTTTGTCAGACAACGACCCTCCAATCGACACTTCTTGTTCCGGATATTCTGGATGAATTGCAACCTTTAGGTTTGGTACTTTAGCTGCGCTCTGTTCTGGTATATGTGTCGTTTCACATGTAATCGTGTTACATTCTTCTGGTGGCGCAGCGTTGTTGTAGATGGTGACAATGCCGCCTTCTACTGGGAACTTGAGCATCCCATGCGCTGTGGATGGTACCGCGCGCATCGCCGAGATTCCTGACCTTCCAATAATGCCATTGTATAGCGAAGGAGATTTGATCACCATAAAGTTCATCCAGGCTGTCGTGGAGTGTTCCTTATTACCAACAGCGACTAGTAGGCGCAGTTGCCCCATAGGCCATATCTTTTCTCCTGTAAAGCCAGTAAGCGCAGTCGTGGCTGGACTTAACTGTCTTTGTATCTCAGGACGCAGTCTCTTGAAGCAATGTTCATACATTATATCCGCTGATGCGCCTCCATCGACATACATGCGGTGGATGTCGTGACCCCCTGCATTTATTTCAATGGTAAGTGGTTCTGCCACTGCGTTGTCCGCAGTCAAGGTGGGGAAAGAGATTTCACTTCCATGAGAGAATTTCTGGCTCACCTTCTGCCTAGTCTTTCGCTGCCATGATTGTATCATGTAGATAGTATCAGCTTTTTCCTTAGGCGCTTCTTTCTTGCCTCCGGTTCTCTGCTTGTCTTTCCCATCCTTAATATTTTTAACGAGGTAGTCCAATCTGCCTTCTTTCACTAGTTTCTCAATTAGTTGGCGTAATTGGACACACTCATTAGTGGTATGGCCCTTCTGTGCGTGATACTCGCAGTATCCGTTCCCTACGCGCCGATCTTCAGGAGTGCGCATAGGTGGGGGTCTTGGAAAGTTCGCTCCTTCCGTCGCAAATATCTCCTTTGAAGTTTTTGTTAACGGGGTGTACTTGTCGTTTCCCCGTCCGCCCCCTTGGGTGCGATAACTTTTGTTACGATTGCCACTCTGGTCATTGGATTGTCTCCTTGACTCTTCTTGTGACCTATGGTTCGAGTAGCCTTTCCTGGAGTCCGCAGCGGCTGCTTCTCCTTGGACGAAGGACCTCGTGCGCTTCATGAGTTCGTCAAAGGTTTGGGGAACCCTATCGTTTAACTTTTTTATCAGATCTGGGTTATTGATTGCGTTCATAAACCCCGATATCTTTAGTATTTCTGGGCACGCCTTGACCTGCATGCATTCGTCCTTATAGCGCTCCATGAAAGCGCTTGTGGATTCCCCTTGTCGCTGTTTAACCCTAGCGAGTTCGACATGTTTTTGGCGCACTTCTTCCTTTGAGTAAAATTTAAACGAAACGCCTTTCGCAACTCTTCAAACCCACCAATGCTTCTGCGTGGAAGCTTACTGAACCAATTGCGCGCATTCCCTACTAATGTAGAGTTAAACATATGGCACCACACAGGTTGTGGCCAATTTTCGATAGTGGCTGCTGATTCGAAAATTTTTAGGTGATCATCAGGATCACCTGTCCCATCGTATGTTTTGACATTAGCAGGCATGCGCCTTTTCTTATTTTCTGAAAAATCGCTGATGCGCCAAGTAAACGCATCAACTTTCTGGCGGCGCCAGGGACGAGACAAGTCTTCGTCTTCCTGATCGCGGTATTTTCCTCTTGATTTCCAGTGTCCAGTTTCTTTGTCCTCGTTGTCCGAGGAATCACTTGAGGATGAGCTTACTCTTTTGCGACACTTGCGCCGACTATCATCAGAATCTGAGCTTGCTCCTCTGCGGCGCTTGCGCCGACTATCCTCGAAATCAGAGCTTGAAGGGCTTTCACTTGGGGAGCACCGTCGCCCAAACCTATCCTGAACCCTGCGACTGCCAAGCCTAGCGTGGACATTGGCGCGCCGTTCCCCATCTTCATGCTCCTCCAGATGCTGAAAGTCAGCTGTTTCATCATCCACAACCTTCCTTCCAATCCTGGTAAACACTGGGTGTTTGCGGCTATCCCTCTCGCGTCTTTCCTTTCGGTAGCGCGGTGGGGATGCTTCATACTCAAGGTCGAAGTTGAGCCTAGCGTGCAGACTTTGGCTTGACCTCTTTTTTGCCTCCTCTCGCATGAGCGCAGCCAAGGCTTCGTAGTTTTGAGATACAAAATCACTTGGCGCTAGTTTGGGCGTGACACCTTCTAGTGCGAGGGAGTCTGTTTCCAAAACAAGATCCTTGTTTCGGATTGGCGCATTTGGTGGCTCAGTGAAGTTTACTTCTGGCATGGTGAGAGGAGTGCGCTGTATGTCTACCGCGCTAGTACTTGTTGTAGTAGCATTGGTAGTCATAGTGAGCGGTTCTACTGGAGTAAAGAGCAGATCTGAGTACGACCCTAAGCTTCTAGGCGCACTGGTTGTTCCAGAGGTCTGCTTGGAGGCCGCATCAGTTTGCTGTTTCTTTCCTAGTAGATCGTCATGCGTTTTCTTCGCATGCGGAGTCCGCTGATTTCCGTGCTTCGTCATTCTAGTTCTTAGCAAAGCTCTTAGTGTAGGGTCCCACGGATGGCGCCACTTGTTGATACAAAAGTTGGGCGTTCCTTGATTCCATACCAATCAGATCTTAATGCTTGAGACCTGCGCACTAAGAAAACAAAAAAGACACCGTTAGGCTTATCGTGGGATTGTCTCCCACGATTATCCTCCGGCGTGAGAGTAAGTAATCGGTTTTAGGGTTTGTAGAAGAGTTATGGTTTGTAAGTCGTACCTTTGTGAGGGCTGAGGTGCCCTCTATATATGGACACGAAATCCTTGTTGGTTTTGTGTTCCCCAATCTTCGGTCTATCCCGCGTAGGGCGGTTTATTTATGTATATCCCATAAATAGAAGATATACTATCAAAACCATAAATAACATAGGGCTTGGGCCATCGTGAGCCCAAACCGCTATCGTGATAGCCCCTTCATGATGGGCTTGAGTCCATTCGTGATGGACTTGAGTATGGGTCGGGTTCGTAACCCGAATACGGACTATACGTCATCAATACTGCTATCACGTTTATACTGCTTATCGAATGATTAGTACTATTGGTTTAATCTTAGTACTGCTAGTTAAAGTTCGAAGGTTAGTACTGCTTGATTTTGTTAGTACTGCTACACACTTTTTAGTACTGCTGATTGATATGCTTTCAGGTTATTCCATAAGTTATTTATGTAGTATGAATAAGTGTTGGCATGTAGATTTTATTATGTGACAAATCAAGCAATAATAAATAAATGTAATTGTGTGTTTGATATATTTACGCAGAAATTGACCAATGCTATTCTTGATTTGTAGCGTTTTAACATGGAAACAAAGACAATCCATTCAAAATATGAAAATTGATAACTAAAGATAACTATTGTCTCAAGGTAGGAAATTTCATAATCCTATTAACTATTAGGATCAAATTTATTACATTTTTCCTAACTATTTATTCATTGCATGCTTCACTCACCAGGGGGTTCATTATGCATGCTGCTTCCAAAAACTTGATTGCTTGATGTCTACTCCTCGTCCGATGTCGCAACAACCATCCTAAGCAAATCATGTAAGAAATTCACCTCTTAAGATTTGGAACAATATTAAGGCAAAGGGATAATTTATATCAGATACGTACCTTTTTTTAAGCTTCTTCTTAGAAGACCCTGCAGCTTTGTCTTTTATCTGTTTATCTTCTTCGGTGTCTGAATTCTCAATAACAACCCTAAAATAATAAGGCAATAAATAACAGATTAATCTATAGTACAATAACAAAAGAAATAACTGAATTCCAGACCTTCTTTTTTTCATCCCTTTCTTTGTTTCAGTGTTTGAATCCTCAACATCATCACTTAAATAATACAATCATAAATGTCATGTAAGCAATTGTAGTTTAAACTGTTTATATATATGAATGAATGAATCATTGCCTAACATTTTTTTTTATCTTTTGTTCAGTAGGCTTCGATGGAGTAGAGAGGGATGGGTCATCTGATAATTTATTTAACAGACGCTTTTCAGAAGCAGCATCTTTGTTGGCTTTCTTTTCCTCTATTTCAGTATCTGATTGCTCAACATCATTCCTTAAATAACACAACTATAAATGACGTAAGTAGTTGTATTTTAAACTTTTTCAACATATGGATGGAGAAATCATTGCCTAACCCTTTTTTGATTTTTTCCTCAGATGGCTCCAATGGATTTGATTCAGAAGTAGCAGTTTGGTCAACTGTGCTAGAACTGGCACTTTCATCAGCAGTCTGGTCTGCACAAATTGCTGAATATGTGAAACTCTCATAGCTTCCATGCTCATAATAAGTATGTGTTTTTATCTCCAGATTGTGGGTAGTGCCTACAATATCAGCTATGACACGCGGCAACACAGCGTGATCTTCTGAATCGTGCAAAGGAAGATAAGGTTAGGAAAAATTATTGCAACACTCTTTAACATTAATAATGTACCTCGCCCTCTGCCCCAAAAAGTGAGGCTGCTAAGTGTTTAACCAACTCTGTTTCAGTCTCGTCAAACATCACAACAACAGTCTGTTCTGTCTCGTCAGATACACCAAGCTCAAGCCTGTACCTACACATCCATTATTGCACACCAAAGGTAAATAATAACTCCAATTGGTATTCAAGTATTGTTGGATCAATAGTTTTTAAAACAAATTAATTACTGTTGCAAAGATAGAGCAACACCTTATAACTGGGTAATCCGAAACTGCGTTACATCCGTCACACCAGAATTTTCCTTCTTTCCTGGTCAATCATTTCTTGCATTTTTCACCTCCACACGATGGATAGTTCCATCCCTTTCTAGTTATGACATTGTTTACCCTCACCTTACAGATGAATGTTGAACTCTCGAAAAGGAAACAGGATATCAATAGGTGGTAATGGGCTATAATTACACTAACAAAACATTAGGGATGAAGATGAGTACATCATTCCTCCTATTTCTGGCCCACATCAACAAATTCTCTAGGGTCCCAGGCTTTGGTATAGTGTGATCAACAGGTACAATTTCCTTCTTTTGATTGACACCACTGCAAGCAACATGAATGGTAATGGCTAAAATGATCCGAGTAATTAAAGTTGTATGTAAGATGTAACTTTGATTACCTAGCGCCTGCTTTAAAATGTTTCAGAGCTGGGATGTCATCATCATCCAGAATCAGTGTGGAGGAGCTGCTCGACAAATAAAGCTTGTCTGAAAGGTAAATACATAAACCGAGTTAATTTTTGCATGTTTTAAATGATGAGGAAACATTATGTTGCATGGACCCTTACTATTATAGTGTCTAGCATTAACTGAAGTTAGAATCATGGCACACAACCCAGTATGCTTGGTTTTCTTTTCTATCAATACTTCGCCTAACCCACCCCATAGGGTAACCCTAATTGACTGGCCATTGTTTACACAAATATAAACCCAACAATTTGGTTAGCAATATATGGTTACTTGTAACAACCATACAAAATAACACTTACCTTTGGTTGGCAAGATAGAAATCAAGATTCCTAGAACCTGTTCTCTGGTAAGTGGTCCTACCCACATTGGTGATATAACCAATAACATCTGGAAAGTGGGACTAAATTATAATTCTAGATATAATTTGAAAAGGAACTAAAAATATTGAACAAACATGACCTTACCAATGAGGCATTTGTTGTCAGTGGGTTTAAGATCCTCAAAAGCCACCAATTGGAAAGGATGTCTGACAAAACCATCCGGCTTGACCGCAGCTTTCCTTACGGTCGTTGCTCCATCAAATTCAATCATGTAAGCAGAGTCCTTCAAAACCCGGTACTCATCCTTATTTGCTATGACAGTAAAGTCTTTGATTGAGTAAATCACGCCATCTTTTAACTTGTCAACAAAATTATGTGAAACACTCCCCTTTGAAGTACAATGCATAATATTACCCTGAAGGAACAAAATATAAGCAGTTTAGTGAATAATGTATGTGACCACTATGCATCTTTATAGTTTTTTATAATTTTTTACAAAAGCTGTATTTGTAATTGTCACCATGCTTAACTTGCAGAGGAACCAAGACCTAACTTACCTTCCCATCAGAAACAATGAAATCAGTACTTAAATAACGCCCGGTTCTAGCATTCACATCCCATTTTCTACACATCATCACAACTATGGTTCCCGAGACACCCACATCCAGTGCATCAAGGAAAAGCTGGCTGTTTGCCTGGGTGGACTTTTCTGAAGGTATGATATTGGTTTCAGTTGCCTGGCTTGACCTGTTTGCCATTATGAATTTAGATTGAGTTATGCAGGGATGTATGCTCAGATTTGAGTTGGCTGCAACTTCAGAAATCCACATAAATTTATATGGTCATAATGGAGATGTTTGATATACTATCTGCCCATGATTATGTATCATAATTACATTCGAATCAAAGGTTGGAACTAAATGCAAACTTATAACTGCGAGTCTTTCCATTGCCTGCAATCAATATGGGAGCTCCTTGAGTTGCATGGAATCAAGCACATTTATTAAGAACTTATAACTTCGAAGGCTGTATATATTGTACTTACCCTTAAGCATGGACATTAAACCAATGTACTTATACATGAAGCCTCCCACATTAATCATGGGCACTTTGCATTTATAAGACTACTTAAGCTTTTAATATATAAGATATACGTGAATTCGCATAGAGTTTAAGTTATTGGTTAAAATAAACCAGTTTAACATAAAATATTTTAAAATTGAATTTTGGAAGACATAGTAGAAGAAGACAAGGTTTTTAGAGGAGGAATGTTTGTAAAATACACTTTTTTTTTTTCTTAAAAAATTAAAATAAATAATTTTTAAAGTATGTGCACAATTTCTTAAATTTTTGGATAATGATTTATCTAGGGATGAGCATGGTACCAGAATGGTACCGAACCCGTACCGAATTGGTGGTACCGATATTTTCCCGAGCATGAAAGTGGGTACCGGTACCGTACCGGACGGGATTCGGGTACCGGATCCGGTACCGGTACTCGGTACCAGGAAATCGGTACCTATACGGTTCTTCCCGTTTTTTGTTAAACCAAATAGGATTTCAAGAAAATGCAACAAAAAATAGGAAAAAACATGCATTTTCAAGTGATTTCAAACCACGACGTGGCACAAAACGCAACCAACACTTAAATAAATACATCACCAAGATATTCGTAACATACAAACGTTTAAAAACTTATAAAATAGGTTCGTGTTTAATTTTTGGGAGCGTTTATGAAGGATCTATATTTGTCACAATAAGTTTTTTGAACGTTTGGTTTCTTTTCATGTGTTTTACATGACTATTATTTGACATGGAACGGGCCAAATAGGTGTTTGGATAAGTTATTTAATTCAAAAATATGACTACTCAATTTTCGGTACTTCCTGCTTTGGTACCGGTACCGTATTCAGTGGCGGAGCTAGGAGCCAAGTTCAGGGGTAGCGAAATACGAAAATTTATTTAGGGGTAGCGAAAATTTGTTTCAGGGGTAGCGAAATCGCCAAAAAATGGCCAAAAATCGCCAAAAACCGTAAAAAATGGCCAAAAATTTCACTACCGGGTAAAAGTTCAGGGGTAGCGACCGCTACCCCTGGCTTGTACATAGCTACGCCCATGACCGTATTAGTGGTACCGATTTTTTTTGGGCTCAATTCATGGTACCAGTACCGTACCGTGTATTGGGAGTCGGTACCGTTTCGGTACGGTTTCAGTTCGGTACCAGGATTCGGGTCCAAATGCTCGTCCTTAGATTTATCGCATCAACTCATATCAAATTTATGTTGTGGTTCATCAGAGTCATTTATGTGTTGTTGAATAAGATTTTTAATCTTGTTTTCACAATGATTTACATTTTTTTGGTTAATCATGTTTTTTTTTGACCTTTTAGCCGACTAATTTACGGGGTTTGAATTTACCGTTACACCTACTCAAACCAGATAAAACCCTGTGGTTATATTAGAGTTGTTTGCATCTAACAGATACCATACACATTTTAATGTGATAGTAACAAGCATTTTTATCTACTAGGCCACCCCGAGTGCTTTCATAATTATTTACATTGTTCAAATTGTTGCCGCCATTACTTGTGGTTACTCGGCTTTGGCTTACTTCCAATATCTTTTTATGAAGTTGTCTTCGTTATTGACAGTTTTCTGTTGCATATGAATTTTGTGGTTACCAGATAAGGTGAAGTATAACGATGGAGATGGAGACGTAGTGATCATATATTCGTTTTATTGATGCTCTGTCAATATGTTTAATTTCTTTCAAGTGTAGATAGAAAAGTAGTTAATTATGTAGCCTTAACAAATTCAAAAAAGCACGTAAACTT
Organism: Artemisia tridentata subsp. tridentata; assembly: GCA_021014915.2. Classification (NCBI taxonomy): domain Eukaryota; kingdom Viridiplantae; phylum Streptophyta; class Magnoliopsida; order Asterales; family Asteraceae; genus Artemisia; species Artemisia tridentata. The sequence continues at coordinate 270,177,910 of CP139504.1, forward strand.
ACGTGATCTATATTATAACTACTGCATAAGTTAAACTAAATTGAAGTTTTATATCTTTATCAAAAGCTTCTTTTGACAACTGATAGGAGCATGCAGCACAAAATCAACTCTTTTGACTTTTGTCATGTTTTAATATTTTGACTATTTTCTTATCCTCAAAAATATTCCCAAACTTTTAGGTAATTGTTGTCTTGCCCCCCAACTTTATTAGGCATGCAAGGATATGATAGCCTAACATTTTTTTTGAACCAACAAACAGATCACAATCTTTTGTTTTCTTTATTCAGATTCATCATCATGCATATGGATTTGTGGTACCATACTTAAAGAGTGATGATCCAAGATATCATATTCATGATTATATCACTCTTGGATTAATTAACAGATCTTATTATTTAATTATTTCTGTTATATTATTTTCAGGATTTCCTTATTCAACCAATAAAATTTACGTCAACAACTTATCATGAAATGTTCGAATAGTTAAGCTAACTAAAAGCAACATTAGACTAGAAATATCGGTGACCAAATCCGTCACCGTCAACTCAGCTTCACATTAGCATTCACTCTCATCTTCAAATTAACCATCAAACAGCCGTAGTGGTGACCATCAAACCAACCAAACAATATACCTCACTTAAACGCAAAGATACATAATAATAGACTAACACACACTCACTATAAAAAAATAGTCTAGTCAAGAACTTTATGAGATCACCTCTGAAATCTGGTCATAGTTATAATGCGTGCAAAGAAGGGGGTGTAGCAGCTTATAAAGCGTGAAAGGGGTGTGTCGGCGTATATGGCCGACTGGCCCTAACCGAACGACCACGGTCGTTCGGACAACGAATAACTCCAGAAATAGATCAAGACTGAGAATATGTATTTCCGGCGTGCATGCCCGAAGGGCCCAAACCGGACGGACCTAATAGGTCGTCCGGTCTAGCGTATAACCAAGTCAGGACAAACCCCGGTCACATACGTCCGAACGATGTGATCCGGACGAAGACTAGCGCCGGACGGATCATATGGCCGTTCGGCCCAACGGCTAACTCCAGAGCAGAAAGTCAACTTTAATATTAGTGGTATGTGACAGAAGTGCAGGAGCTATGGTAGGTCAGAGGAAAGACCCAAACAGGGCAAAGTCCCAGTTGCCGCCCAAAAGTGTCACCATCAGATTTGGACTCATCCGATGGGGACAAAAACAGGTCTCCTATATAAAGGAGCAATCTCCACAGTAATGGTAACACACTTTTACACACAGTAATTATCTTACTAATATATTTATTATCCCACCTTTCGGTACTTACTCTCACGCCGGAGTCGGGTCCTGGGATCACACCCGGGGCGAGACAAACGCGTCTACTTTCTTAGCAGCTGTCCGAAGGACTTGACGATCTCAAGGCCGAAGGACATTTTGGAGCATTATCCTACCGACAGAAAAATACTTAAACATTGGCGCCATCCGTGGGACCGGCATTCAATCTACCAAAGCTATAGAATGTCAGGTTCTGAACGTCCGGAAGGTTCGGGAGGAGAGAATCTTGGAACTCCACCCGTCAACCATGCCGGAAGCAAAAACACCGACTCTCCTTCAGTCACCAGAGAACAGATAGAAGAATATGTTTCGACCCTCAAGTCCATGATCTAGGAACACAACCGAACAAGCACTGTCCAACCGATGCATTTGGATTTTCTTGAAAAAGACAGCCCGGATAAAACCGGAGCAGCTAAGGAAAAGCAGGGGATCGTTACGGGAGACAAGATACCAGATTCAGACTTGGGGAAACCCTTCAAGGAAGTCCGAAAGTCACCCTTCACTCGACGTCTAATTGAGTTTTCCGCACCAAAACATAGGATGCCCGCTCATATCAAGCTGTACGACGGATCAACAGATCCCCAAGATCATCTCAACAGGTTCACCGGAGCGGCGGGGCAAGGAGAATGGCCCATGCCCGTGTGGTGTAGAATGTTTCAACAAACATTGGACGGGAGTGCCCGAAGATGGTTCGATCGCCTTCCTCCGAATAGTGTGGAAGAGTGGGCAGACCTCCGGGCTCATTTTGAAGCGCGCTTCTCCCTACACAAAGCGTGCACTAAAGACCCTACCGAGATAACAAAGATTGTGAGGAGGGCTAATGAAACATTGCCCGCCTTTAAGGAAAGATGGACCATCGAAACTGGATTCATACAGGGAGCCCCTGAAATCATGAGAATCTCTTCATTCATGAATGGTTGCAAGTGCCCAGAGCTAGCCAAACGGTTTTCCGACAAGGTTCCTCGTACGGTTGATGAAATGATGATCCGGGTGGATGATTATGTGCGAGCAGAAGAAGCATTCGTCAACACTGAATTGCCTCAAGGAGAGAGTAGGGATCGGTACAGAAGAGCACCCATCGGGTCTTCTAGAAGAGACGACAGAGCGCACCGAAGGTATGGAAATGAAAGCAGGAATGAAGGACGATACGACTATCCGAACAGGGATCGCTATGATCAGGGTAAACACCGTGACCGACCAGCGCCGTACCTAACGGCACGAAACGATTATCAGGGTCAAAGTACCCCTCGGTTGACGCTGGAGTCACTCACAAAGCCGCCGAAAGAGATCCTAGCCACAGAACACCAGCTACGATTGCCTCCCCCTAAGCCAATGCGAGACCCGCCCAAAAAAGAAAATCAAGATAAGTATTGCGACTACCACGGGGAGAAGGGACATTTCACAAATGATTGCTATCAATTAAAGAGGCAATTGGAGTTAGCTCTGGAATCGGGAAAGTTGGATCACCTGATAAAAGATGTGAGGCAAAGGGGAAGAGGTGCCCCGAAAAGAGAGGCGCCAGCCAAAGACAAGGTTATCAACATGATTGGCATCAAACCGAATCAACAAAAAGGCAAGGCAGGAGAGCATGAAGAAAAATGGATGAGGACCCCAATCACCTTTCCCCCCATACCTACGGGAAAGAGGTCAGACGAGCCGCTTGTCATAAAAGCTGTGGTAGAAGGGTATCCGGTAAAAAAGGTATTCGTAGATGAAGGGGCAGCTGTGGAGGTCATGTTCGAACATTGCTTCGATAACCTAGGTCCCAAAATAAAAGCCAAATTAGTGCAAAAGCAAGAAGACCTTATCGGATTCAATGGACAAGAGACCAAGTCATTAGGAGAGGTGGAGCTGGACGTGTCAGTCGGGGAAGGCGGGTTATACAGGGATATCGTCATGAAGTTCACCATCGTACGTGCCCTTTCCCCGTACGACATCATCCTCGGAAGAGTTGGATTGAAGACGTTAGGGGCCATCCCCTCAACTGTACACGCTATGTTAAAATTCCCAACTTCCAAAGGAATAGCCACTTTGAAAACTCAACAGATGATCACCTCGGCAAAGACAGTATTCCGAGAGAAAACCGGCGAAGACAGTATTCGCCGAGAAGAGGAGCTGGCCGAAAATGGGACGCACCTAAACATGGGCCAGCCGCATGGAAGAAAGGAAAAAGCGACAAGGAGGAAGATCCGGTTCAGAACACAGATGAAGAAGTTCACGTATCAAAAGAATGAGGAAAGCAAGAAAAGCCAAGGCAAGCTAAGTCCGGACGGGGAAGATCCATATCGAACAACCGAAACACCCCGACACGGCCCAAACAAGACAAAAGCTGGAAGGAGGAAGATGGTGTCCCAGAAAGTGGCACGAAATTAGTCTAAGGAAGTATTTTCTTTAATGTAAGGCCATGAGCCACTATGAACAAACTCATTATGAAATATTATATATTCTTGTTGGGAATTAAATATTCTGAAGTTAGAGTATTAGAAATTACTCTAAGTCAAAGGTACTGCTAGTACATCAAGGTACTGCTAGTACATCAAGGTACTGCTAGTTCATGATCAAGGTACTGCTAGTACATCAAGGTACTGCTAGTTCAAGTTGAAGGTACTGCTGATCAGTGACTCATAGGATAAGATCGAAAAGATATTTATTGTATTTTGGTCAAACATATACGGTAGATAATATCTTACTCCATGTGCTTAGTTAACAAGTTGTATACATAGATACATGTTGTATCTTATGTACTGACACCAATATGAATAAGTTAAACAAGTAAGTCGGTCAAGACTTTTAAGCAATTTGTAAAGATCTTTTGCAACTATAAAAGAGATCTTAGTCTAGTGAATATGTGTGTGAATATCTGTTAAGACATAGAACAAACAAAAATAACATATTACAAATCTAGAAGTATAAGATTCAATGTTTTTGTAACCCTAGTGAAAAACACAAGATCACTCGTATTATTTGGAATAATATTGAATCGTTTAGTGAAATCCTTTCTTTGTTCATTGTTAAGTAACAAATATAATTCTTCCATTTCCATAACATACATAACCTTCTAAGTGTGGTTAAGTAAATTCCGCGTACTTAATCATATTAACTCAATATATCTTATACACAAAGACACAAGGTTTAACCACCTTAACCGTGTATCAAACAAGAGGTCCTCACAGTTGGTATCAGAGCTAGAGGTTGATATATTTGATTTAGAAGAAACAGAAATGGAAGCTCAGGATGTTCAAACAAATGTTGCTGCAAAGTTGCCCATGATCAAACCCAATGAGTTTGAGTTATGGAGGATGAGAATTGAGCAATATTTCATGGTCCAAGATTATACCCTTTTGGATATAATTATATATGGTGATTCCTTTTCACCAAGCTACTCAGAAGTTGTCCTAGAAGGTAAAACAAGTAGGAAAAGAAATACTGGACCAGTGTCAAATGAAGAGAAGATACTGAAGAGAAATGATCAGAAAGCAAGAAATTTGCTGCTTATGACCATTCCTGGTGAGCAGATGCTATCATTTAACAAGTATCTTGATGCAAAAACTCTTTTTGAAGAGATTTGTGCATATTTTGGTGGTAATGAAACTACCAAAAAGACACAGAAGACACTACTAAAACAACAATTTGAAAACTTCACTGCTTTTAGTAATGAGTCTCTTGATAAGCTATTCTCTAGATTACATAAGCTTGTCAGTCAGTTAGCTGTGTTGGGTGTTGAGACAGAGAAGGAAGATCTCAACATGAAGTTTTTAAGAAGTCTACCTGATGAGTTCCACACTCATGTCATTGTCTGGATGAACAAACCAGACATTGAAACAATGAAGCTCAATGATTTGTACAACAACTTCAAAATTGTTGAACAAAGTCTTAGAAAGTCTGGAACTTATGGTACTAGTTCTGGGAATGTGGCACTCTTGTCATCTCCTAGTATTGGTAAGAGTGAAGAGGTAGATGAAGGTGAAAGTGCTCCTTCTACAAGTTCTCACAAGGATGTTGCTGGTCTTGGAGATTCAACATTCTATGCCTTTATTACCAGTCAATCTAATGGCTCTCCTCTCAACCATGAAGATCTTGAACAGGTAGATGGTGATGATTTGGAAGATATGGATATTAAATGGCAGGTTGCTTTGCTTAGCATGAGGGCTAAGAAGTATTGGCAAAGAACTGGGAAGCAGATTACCATAAATGGTAATGACACTGCTGGGTTTGATAAGAAGAAAGTAGAGTGTTTCAACTGTCATAGGTTAGGACACTTTGCTAAGGAGTGTAGAAGCCCAAGAAAGCAGGAGAATAGAAACACATGGTATAAGCAAGATAGGAGAAAGGAAGTTACTGTTGAAGAGCCAAAGGCTATGTTGGCTATTGATGGTATTGGTTATGATTGGAGCTCTATGGCTATTGAAGAGGATGCACCACCAAATGCTGCTCTTTTGGCCAATGAATTTGCTCTAATGGCTCATTCTGATTCAGAGGTAAACAATATTACATCTTGTACTGAATCATGTCCTAATCTTAAAGCTTATGAAGACCTTAATAAGAGATTTGAAGCTCATAAACAAGAGCTACTTGATTCTTTGTTTAATTTGGCTAATCACAAAAGAGGTCTAGCTGTTTTAGAAAAACAAGTCTTACATTTTAAAAATAATGAAATTCATTTTGCTGATGACATCAATATACTAAAAAATGACATTAAGATCAGAGATGAGTGTATTGTTGAGTTGAATGATTCATTAGCTAAACACAAAAATGAAAGAGAAAATGTAAAGGTTTCTGTGGATGTTTTAGCACATTCCTCAGAAGGATTCAATAAGCTTTGGGAAGCCAAGTTATTGATAAGGTTAATTCTGGTGTTGGATTTAAGTCTGTACCCCCACCATACAGAGGTGTTCATTCACCTCCAGGTATTGATTTAGCACACACAGGGTTACCTGAGTTTCAAGAACCAATCATGGAATATGGTTCTAAGGTCACTAAATCTCCTAAGATAGAAAAGGTAAGTAAAAGTTTAGATAAAACTTTATCTTATCAGGACAAGGTGTCCTTTATTAAGAAAGGAGATGCTATAGTTGTTGAAGATTGTACAACTGATAGTGATAGTGATGAAGAAGAACAGGTTATGTCTAAACCTGTATTGGTTAAGAAAGTAGGAACAAGTCTTCCTAAGATAGTCAATCACAACACTAACAGGCCTAAGCCAAATGTTAAGACAGTTAGGAAACCAGTTAGATATTGTGAACAATATAGAACTACAAACAAGCCCAGAGGTAACCAAAGGAATTGGAACAACCTCAAGTCTAACCAATTAGGTGATGACTTTGCATTTTATAATAAAGCTTGTTATACATGTGGTAGTTTTGACCATCTTGCAGCTTTCTGCAACCAAAGGGTAACTGGGTATGAATACCATAGGGTGAATTACAAAAGGCAAACTCCTCAAACTCTTTTTCACTCTAATACTCATAGATCTAAACCCAGAACAGTCTCAAACAAGTCTGGACTCAAAGGTCCTGATAGACAAAAAGGTTCTGTTAACAAAGTACTGCCAGTTCAAATTAAAGGTACTGGTAAATCTAAAGGTACTGTTAGACCTTTGATGACTGTTAACCCAAAATCAACAGCTAAGGATGCAAAAACAACTTTCATACATGCATCTAAAACTGTTCTAAGACCCATTCAAACAAAAGCAGTGGTTCACAAACAAGTTTGGAGACCAAAGGGTGTGACTTCAAAGTTAGCAGACTCTGCTAAGCATGTTACTCACTCTGTTGCTAAGGGTAATAGGGCAAATGCTGTTAAGGCCTCAGCATGTTGGATTCAAAAATCCAATGTTGCATCAACAGTCCTTAAAAGATTAAATTACATTGATGCAAGAGGCAGATCCAAGTCAGTAATGGCTTGGATCCCCAAAGAAAACTAACACTCTTATTTGTGTGCAGGAACATTCTATTGATCATCAAGATCAAGGATACTCAGATAGTGGATGTTCCAATCACATGACAGGCAACATGTCTTATCTTTCAGACTTTCAAGAATTCAATGGAGGATATGTTACCTTTGGAGGTGGTTTTCGTGGCAAAATTTCTGGTAAAGGTACTATTAAAACCGAAAATTTAGATTTTGAAAATGTGTACTATGTACAAGAGTTAAAGTATAATCTTTTTAGTGTTTCACAAATGTGTGACAAAAAGAATAATGTTCTTTTTACTGACACTGAATGTCTTGTTCTATCTAAGGATTTTAAGATGCCTGATGAAAATCAAGTACTTCTTAGAATTCCTAGAAAGGCCAACATGTATAGTGTTGATATGAAGAACATCATTCCTAAAAAGGATTTAACTTGTCTTGTATCAAAGGCCACATTGGATGAATCAATGTTATGGCATAGAAGGCTTGGTCATATTAATTTCAAAACCATAAATAAAATTGTTAAGAATGGTTTGGTAAGAGGTTTACCTCACAAAAGATTTGAAAATGATCAAACATGCATTGCTTGTCTAAAAGGCAAACAACACAAAGCCACTTGTAAGCCCAAAATTTTTAACTCTATCAATCAGTCATTGTTTATGCTGCATATGGACTTATTTGGACCAGTTTCAGTAAGAAGTATACAACATAAAAAATATTGTCTTGTTATAACTGATGACTATAGCAGATTTACATGGGTTTTCTTTTTAGCTACTAAGGATGAGACATCAAGCATTCTTAAGGAATTCATTACACTGATAGAAAACCAAGTAAGCAAGAAAGTAAAAGTCATTAGGAGTGATAATGAGACAGAATTTAGAAATAGAGTTATGGATGATTTCTGCAAAGAAAAGGGTATTAGGAGAGAATATAGTGTTGCTAGAACACCACAACAGAATGGAGTGGTTGAAAGAAAGAATAGAACACTAATTGAAGCTGCTAGAACAATGTTAGCTGATTCCAAGCTACCTATAATCTTTTGGGCAGAGGCAATTAACACTGCTTGCTATGTTCAAAATAGAGTTTTAGTTGTGCAGCCTCACAATAAGACATCATATGAACTCTTTAATGGTAGAACTCCTGCAATAGGATTTCTTAGACCTTTTGGATGTCATGTGACAATTCTCAATACCTTAGACCATTTAGGAAAATTCGATGGTAAAGCAGATGAAGGTTTCTTAGTTGGATATTCTCTTGTTAGCAAAGCTTTTAGAGTTTACAACTTAAGAACTGAGAAAGTTCAAGAAGAACTACATGTGGAGTTTCAGGAAAACAAATCCAATGTAGTAGGTCAAGGACCCAAATGGATATTTGATCTTGATTATCTAACAAACTCTATGAATTATTTACCTGTTGTTGCAGAAACTAATAATTTTTCAGGTTCACAAGCAACAAATGAGGTGGAGTTAGATAAAGATCAATCTGATATCATTATGCCATTGTGGTCAAGTACCAGTGTGGATTTAGCTTCAAACAATGATGAATCTTCTTCTGGTAAAGCCAAAGACGATGTTGAGGCTCAAAGAAAAGATGTTGGAACAGAGGAACAACTCAATATGTTGAATATTGAAAGTACTGCTGAGACAGAGCAAGGTACTGTTAGTACTTCTCAAGGTACTGGTAGTTCATTCGAAGGAACTGTTAGTTCAGTTGAAGGTACTGCTGGTCCTTCACACTCAAAAGATGCAGAGTTCCAAGAAGATGAAGTGGATTTGACTAATCTTTCATCATCTTATCATGTTCCCACTACACCACACACAAAAATTCACAAAGTTTATTCCCTTGATAATGTGATAGGAGATATACAATCTGGTGTGAAGACAAGAAGACAACTAGTCTCTTCAGACCAAAAAGGGGTTCTTGATGCCCTTTATGCTTCAAAACAACATGAACTTTCAAACTCATGTTTATTTGTATGTTTTCTCTCTCAAAAGGAACCAAAGAATATTCTTACAGCCCTAGATGATTCAAGCTGGGTAGAGGCTATGCAAGAAGAGCTTCTTCAGTTCAAGATTCAAAAGGTTTGGGTGCTAGCTGATTTACCTACAGGTGAGAAGCTAATTGGCACTAGATGGGTTTTTAAGAACAAAAGGGATGACAGAGGAATTGTGATCAAGAATAAGGCTAGACTAGTAGCACAAGGGTACACACAAGAAGAAGGAATAGATTATGATGAAGTTTATGCTCCAGTAGCAAGGATTGAGGCAATTAGGCTGTTTCTAGCTTATGCTTCATTTTTAGGCTTCACAGTCTATCAAATGGATGTCAAAAGCGCATTTTTATATGGTGAAATTGGAAGAGAGGTGTATGTTTCACAACCTCCTGGTTTCATTGATCCATTACATCCAAATAAAGTGTACAGAGTAGTGAAAGCTCTCTATGGCCTTCATCAGGCACCAAGAGCTTGGTATGCAACACTTGCTTCCTACTTATTAGAAAATGGATTTCAAAGAGGAAAGATTGATCAGACACTTTTCATCAAACAGCACAAGAAGGATCTTCTGTTAGTGCAGGTGTATGTGGATGACATTATCTTTGGATCTACAAGGAAGGAAATGTGTTTAGAATTTGAGAAGCTTATGAAAGATAAGTTTCAAATGAGTTCTATGGGAGAACTTACATTCTTTTTGGGTTTGCAAGTTAAGCAATCATCTGAAGGCATATTTATTAGTCAAGACAAATATGTTGCAGAGATACTTAGAAAATTTCAATTTGCTGATTCAAAAATAGCAAGCACACCAATGGACTCAGAGAAGCACCTTCTGAAAGATGAAGATGGAGAAAATGTAGATGTACACAGTTACAGATCTATGATAGGCTCCTTGATGTATCTTACATCATCTAGACCTGATATCATGTTTCCTGTTTGTGTATGTGCAAGATTTCAAGTTACTCCAAAGGTTTCTCATTTAACTGCAGTCAAGAGAATTTTTAGATATCTCAAAGGTCAACCAAGGTTGGGTATATGGTATTCTAGAGAATCTCCTTTTGATTTGGTAGCATATTCGGATAGTGATTATGCTGGTGCTAGCTTGGACAGAAAGTCAACAACTGGAGGATGTCAATTCCTTGGGTGTAGACTTGTCTCATGGCAGTGTAAGAAGCAAACAAGTGTGGCAAATTCAACAACTGAAGCTGAATATATAGCTGCTGCAAGTTGCTCTAGTCAAGTTCTATGGCTTCAAAACCAACTTCTTGATTATGGGTACAATTTCTTAAACACTGTTATTTATATTGATAATAGTAGTACAATTTGTATTATTAAAAATCCTGTACAACACTCTAAAACAAAACACATTGAAATTAGACATCACTTTATAAGAGACTGCAATGAGAAAAGATTAATTCAGGTTCTTAAAATTGCTTCAGAGCATAATTTTGCAGATCTGCTAACAAAAGCTTTTGATGTTTCAAGGTTTCAGTACTTGGTAGCAAGTATTGGAATGCTTAATCTTTAAATTTTCAATATGATGTGTTTTTGTACATAAAATTTTGAAAGTACTGCTGGATTTATAAGGTACTGCTATATCAAAATTTGAATTGTGTTATTCATACATTTGGTTTTATGACTATTCTAATACAAGACAAGTACTTTGTACATTGTTCTTTTGGTTTTAGACTAACTATTTCAGGTATGAATATGTGAACACAAAGGATATCTCAAGTGAAATGGGAACAGCAGAATTCTTATCACATTGCTGACCATAGTAGATTTATGATGGACTGAGTTTAGGAATTAAACCTCCTTAAAACTTCTTTCTTGAAATCTAGTTATGATATTTCACAATTGAATTGATGACTTAGTTGATCAGATAGTAACTGATACAACTCACTTTCTATCATTTTATACTTTCAAGTATAATGAGTTAGTCTAAGGACATCTGATAGAAATAACAGCTAGTAAAAGTGAATCTAACACTTGTGTTGGAGGTAACAATTACTATGAGCTGGAAACCCTGTCAAGAAAATCTTTTGAATAGATTTATCTTTTCACAGGCAGTTAGTGATAACTGAAATACATTGGTTCTCACACAACCAGAGGTTATTTTAAACCGAAATTTTGATTAGGTGACTGTTATTCACTTGATTTCTTCAAAATGGTTGGAAGTAGTATGATTTTTCAATTCTCAAAATCATGAACATACTACTAAGTTAAATGATTTCTTAAAAGGATTTTCAAGGATTCAGAAAAACCACACATTTGTTGGATTATGAATCAAAATGTCCACTGATTCACCTCTCATAGGAGTTAACACACCTAGAAGTGATGAGGACAGCAACTTAAACTTTTAATGAATTGATGGCTTCATGTACAATATTGTCTGACAACAAGTTCACATTGATGGATCAGTCAAAGGTACATAGTGAGATCTTCCAAACAAGGGGAGGAAATTAAAGTTATTTACTTCAGGGGAGGTTATAATCTCAGAGAAGGAAATAATTGCCCAGAAAAGGAAGAATAAACCAATATATGGAAGGAGAAGACAAGAGCATACAAGATGATGATGTAGAGGTTGAAAATGATTAGAACAGATCAAATATCTAGAAGGGATGAAGCATTTCTAAAGGAGAAAGTTCTATCTAGATCAAACGAAGGAAAGATTCAATTTCAGTTCATTATGTTTGTTTATCACTTGCAAAGGCATGCTGATAGATGATTTCACTTGTTGAAATCATTGCCTCTTACAATTCCTCCATCCAAGGAAATTGCACCATCTTTTGGTACAATGTTTTGATATTGCTGAAGTCAAAGAAGAACAAGGCAGATGAGTTCAGAATAAGAAGAATAGTTCAGATTCATGAAGTGTTTGAAAGATCTTCACAAGTCCTCATTTAATTCAGAAAACATGTTTGAATTAATTCACATGTTTAGGGGAGGATTGTTGGGAATTAAATATTCTGAAGTTAGAGTATTAGAAATTACTCTAAGTCAAAGGTACTGCTAGTACATCAAGGTACTGCTAGTACATCAAGGTACTGCTAGTTCATGATCAAGGTACTGCTAGTACATCAAGGTACTGCTAGTTCAAGTTGAAGGTACTGCTGATCAGTGACTCATAGGATAAGATCCACTAGTACAAAAATGGGATTTAGTCACACATGCTGTTTTTCGAACAGCCACACAGTCGCCTTTTTATGTGACTAAATGTACCAGAATAAAATAAACAGCCACACTTGATCCGACTTGTGTGACCATTTCGGAATTACATCCGAGGCTATAGCCACACATTTGAATATTTTCGTGACTATACGTATCTGGTAAATTTTTTTTTGATTTTTTAGTCACTTATAATTTGGGACGTGTGACGGATACAAATAAGGTTGAAACATTAGTCACACTATATATATACATATGTGACAAATATATGTCACGCAATTGAAAAGTGTGACCAAAATCCATATATGGTCACACGAAGTAATTGTGTATGTGGCTAAATCATATGCTCAAGTTTGTCACACATTATTTAAGCGTGACTGCTAGTTTTTGTTGAAAATTTAGCCACATATGAATTTGAAATGTGTGACAACTGAAAAGTAAGTTTGAAGCATAGTCACGATATGCATTTAAAAGTGACAAATATATGTCACACACTTGAGATGTGTGACCAAATGTCATATATGGTCACACTAAACCATAGGCATACATGATTAAGTGTGACCAAAATTCGATACAAATAGTCACGTAAGTTAATATGTGTGTCTAAAGTTAAGTGTGTGTTTGCCTGCCAATTCCTAATGTGTATGGTCACATTTAATTGTAGCACAATCATGTGACTATAGGCTATACAATAGTAACACCATACCACAAATGTGCATCTAAATTATGTTTATGGCCACATTATAAGGGTATTATATGTGACCAATACATTGAAAATAGTCACACTGAAATATTCATGTGACTAATATGTATAGCAAAATGTGAACTCAGTTATCATTAACCTTGATATTAGTCACATTGAGTGTTTGTGTGACTAAATTCAAGATGTTACATATGGTCACATGAAGTATTTATTTAGGTGTCTAAATCATAGAGTCATATTTTGAGTTCAGACTGTTAGTCATGACTCTTCATTTAATTTGCCCCATTACAATGCTGGGATTTTATAGTCTATCTAGTTTAATGCAGTAGTATGTAAGTATGTTACTTGCCCTTAGCTGGAACCAGATTACTTGACTTTCTAAAGTCAATTTTCAACTTTATAATGAAGTAACATGTTACTAAAGTGCCTGCAAGTGCATATACATGATAAATGGAAACTGCAAATACAATAAAGCTTGACTGCAAGTGGACATATACATGATAAATGTCAGACTATACATTCTAGCAGTAATAACTATACATTCTAGCAGTAATAACTATACATACTAGCAGTAATAACTATACATGTTTAAGTCAAACTATACATTGTAGCAGTAATAACTATACATTCTATTTCTTGTCCTTGGGTCCTAGATACTCTTCCATCTTCCTGAGCAGTTCATATGCCATGTCATCATAATTAAGCTGAAGCTTGAGTGTTTTCTTCACACGCAACATCTGATGTAGAATGTCTTTGTGAAACTTTAAAGGGTAATCCTTTTCTACAAGCATGTAGATCACCAACTCATTCACAGTTAAAGCATGTACTCCACATCGTTGAAAAATTTTCCATTCTTTAACAGTATTGTGCGTTAGTCTTCTCCAACATTCATCTTCATGATTTGGTTCAAACATTACCTTTAAATAATTCCAGACTTCTCTATCATAATTAGCTTGTTCTGGTGTCTTATTACCAAATCTTTGTTTGAGTAATTTCCATAGAGCTATCATATCTTGTCTATCAAAATCATGAACCATGTGAAGAAAGCTTACATACCTTCTAGAAGAACCATCATGCCTCTTAATATCGTAATAAACTGTTTCCCCAAAAGATCCAGACTTATAATCAACAATGGGATGTTTGACAGTTAAAGGTTGTGCATCCATGGCTTCTCCTACAGAGTCAACTGCAAGTTCATTGTGAGCTTGCATTTGTTCTTCAGCAACAGCTTGCTCAGTTTGTTCTTGTTTTCTCTTTTTACTGCTTTCTATTTCCAACTGTTCACCTGCTCTCTTTGAACTGTCATTCAAGAAGAGATCATTGTTTCTCTTGGCAATTGCATATAATTCTTCAATTCTTTTATCATCCAAGAATTTCAAATCCTTTAGTTTCCATCTGTCCACATTCTTCAAATACCTGCACATGAGTAGATGTTTATGATATGATGTACATATTGGGTATTGTTGATATTAATATAAATACCTTTGCAAAAAAAAAAAAAAAAAAAAAAAAAAACGACCTGCACATGAGACCTCTTCTTTGTTTTTGAGTGGGTGGCTTGTTCTTCTTAGCTGCATATCTTTGTTCTGCATACAACTTCTTTTTTGCATCAAAAAATTCTTTCAGCATCCTGGCTTTTTCATCTACTGAGTACTTATCTTGCTCTTGTTTATGTAGTTTCTTAGCAAGCTCAGAATCAGCTGCAACCTGAGCCCTTTGCTCATCCCATGAAGCTATTAACTCTGCATCCTTTTCTTCTTGTATTCTCCTTTGTTCCAAAATTGTCTGATGTTCTGCATCATACTTTTGTGAGAATTTCATAGCAATTTCAGCATCAACTTTTAATTGCTCTTCTTTTGATAATGGTTTCTCCACAGGCTCTTCAGTAAGAATCCCTTTACCTTTGCCTTGTACCTGTGGAGTTGATTGTTTAGCTTTTGGAGAGGATGATGGCTCTTGTATCACAACACCTTTGGTTACTGGTTTTGCTGTCTTCAGCTCAGCAAGTACACTAACAGCATTTGCAAAAACCTCTGGTGTAGCAGTACTAGCTTTTGTAGTACCAACTGTAATTGGCTCAGTAGCACTATCAGCATTTGTAACCTTGCCCAGACGATGATCAATCACCACTTGATTCCCTTGGTTATCCTCCCCTGAAACTTTGCCTTCATTCCCTCCCTGTTTGGGAGCATCCTTAGAAGCTTCAGAAGATTTAACCTTTTGTTTGGGAATTCTTGATCCTTTGACTCCTTCTAAATACCTAACCCTTCTCTTCAAAGCCTTTATCTCCCCACCTTGAGCTTTGATGACTCCATCTTGGGAAGAAGCTATTGCTCGCAGATCACCAATTTGTGCAGACAGCTTGGCACAGGTATCCTTCAATTCATTCAAAAGTTGCATACTATCCTCACCACTTCGGCTTGTGTTACCTAGCCCGAGAGGTGGATCACTGGAAAAGTTAAGTTCAGTCTCACCCCTAGGATGAACATCCGAACCCCCCATTGTTTCCATGTGACTGGGACCTTCACCTGAATCAGTTCCAGAGGAACTTTCTTCATTAGAAGTTGTCTTGGTTCGGGTCTTAATGATGTTACCACTTTCCTGTGCTGCTGCTAAGCTAGACACAGTAGTGGCAGCCCTTGCCAACATGTCACTCCCCCCCCAGTGACATCCTCATCTGCAACAGTTGGTATAGAACCACTAGCCTGAGGTAGCTCAGTGTTCTTGGTGTTAGTCCTACGTTTATAGGTCTTTTGTTGTTGTTCTGTGGGTGTGTGATGGGTACCAGCTGGGATTGCTGAACCTTCACCCATTTGGGTTTGGGCTAGTGCCAACATTGTTGGAAACAAAGGTGTCACTCTCCCTGAAAAATCTTTTCCAACCCTACTCATATTAGCAAAAACCTTTTTGGTAAGGCAGGGAGTGGGATAAACATTTTTGTGACTTTTCTTTTTTTTAAATTGGTTGTCCAAAAAGAGTTGCAAAAACCTTGGATATAGAAAATATTTAGCCAAAGAACCATCCAAGTTCTTAACCATATTATCAAAAATTAATTTTGAGAAATTAAATCTTTGAGTATTTTCAGCCAAACCAATTATAGCAGAAGCTAAATTACTGCTAAATTCATTCCATGCAGTGGTCTTTGGACTTAGACACACTAAGACAGTATGAATTAAGAATTTCCACTGAGGAGAAAAATTACCTTTTTGGAACTTTAAAGCATCTGTATATCTCTCATAGCCCATCAGTGCAAGTTTTTCAAAGATTGTAGTATTTGGAAGATTCTCAACTCCGTTAGCATCATCTAGGAGAAGATCTCTTCGAATAGACGCCTCTGTAATGATAATCATCTGCCCATCTACAAGGGCATGGATTTGTGCTTCCCCATTAATAGTTTGGACCTTAGCAGACGACCAAAACTGGATAATGTTGGAAGTATATATAGTAGGTTTTACTGTTAATGCAAACTTAATATAGCTTGCATTAAGGAAATCAATGATCTCAGTAAAATCTACAGACTTATTGGATTTTTCTAAAAAGGCAACATTATTATGAGGTTCGGTAAAAGTTAGGTTCGACATTATGATTTGATTTGGGGGTTTTGCAATTTGACAATTAAAATTCGATTAGGGAGTGGAAGAGAGAGATTAATGTGTGCGTGAATGTGATTGTGTGCAGCAATTGGGGGTTTATACCCTTTAAGTAAAAAGTGATACAAACTACCCTGCACTCCCAACCACTGCTAAAAGGATACCCAGCAGTACAACGTTTCGCTAGCAGTACAATTGTTTACCTAGCAGTACAATAATAATAACTGTATTCAAATATCATAAACTTGTACATAATAACTGCATTCATATATTAAACCAAGTCAAAATAAGTTTACATTTACATAGGCAAAATATACATAGGCAAAATATATAAAGAAAAGATACATTAAGACACATATTTACTAGCTTCAATACTTCTGTAAACATCAACTATTTTCTCTCTTTCTTCTTCTATTTTTTTGTTCCTCTCCTCAATTTTCTTCTGATGCTCCTCAATGACCTCTAAATCTTTCTTGTTCCTTTCTTCATACATATTTATACGCTTGTTGTGAATTTCTAACAATGCGTTTTCAACACCATACGGGCCTTTACTACATTTCTCCCAAATATTTTGGGATATGCCCATTTTTTTATAATTTTCAGGCATTGGTGGAGGAGAATCATCCCTTGGGCGTTTGTTTTTGTTGGAAGAAGGAGTTGAAGAGGAGTCAGCCATTGAAATTTGAAATTTATTTTCTAATGAAAATATCAAAGGAGTTGTATATGGTACGGTTGATTAATTATGAACGGTTTTCCATGTCGAGTTGTACAAATAGGCTAGAGAGGTATACGAACGGTTCCCAATACTTTAGGCGGGAAGAGGGACCATCGAGAGGCGCCAAAAGTAAACAGATGGATAATATTGATCGGATTTGGTTTGTGTTTGGTTTGGATTTGACTAGTGTAGTTGATCTAGAAGTGTGTTTGGTGTTGGATTGACTAATTGACTTTTTCATTAGGGTAATTGATATTTTCTATATTAATGATGTTTAATGTAATTTGTGTGCTAACTTTAATGACTAATTGACTTTTTCATTAGGGTAATTGATATTTTCTAGTACATGTTTAATGTAAATACATGCTTTAATATCTATCGCAGTCTGAATGTGTTTGAGAAGTATGGGTATATTTAGGCCACTTCCAACAATAACTCAGCCTTAACAAATTAAAATTAAAATTCAAATTCAAACGTAAGATAAAGTACAACATATTAACGCTGCGTTAACACAGGTTAGCCCCAACAATTAAAATTCAAAGTCACGTTAATAAAACGTGTGCATTTGTACCCTATAAATACCAATGCTTCTGAAGCACAAGTCACACAGAAACACATTCCAAACTTCTCAAATACTCAAGATCCAAGCATCTCAAATTCAAGATGTCTTCCAGAAAAGATTTCGGGCAACAATTTCCAAGCCCACCTCGCCAAAAGGATTTTGGCCAACAATTTCCAAGCCCACCTCGCCAAAAGGATTTTGGCCAACAGTTTCCAAGCCCACCTAGCGAAAATGAAAAATTCCATACTCCACCCGAGCATATCTTTCCGGTTTTCCAACCGGAAAATTTTCCGGTGAATAATCAACCTGAAAATGAACCAGTTCCCAACCAAGACCCAAATCCGTTTGGGTTAACTGAGGAACAACTTAGGCAAGAGGAAGCAGATATGCAAGTCCTCCTGGAAATGGAAGCACTTGAAAGAGAAGAGGAAGCTGATCGTTTGGAGCGGCAAGCCAGGGAGGATGAAGAACGTAGGCAAAGGTGGGAGTCTGGTTTTTTCACACCTTCCGAATCCTCTGAAGATGGTTACCCAGATTCAGATGATAGTTTTTATTAATCGTCCGTTGTTTATGTTAATCGTATGTTGTTTATGTTAATCAATCATTGTTTATGTTAACGTAGTTTTTATTTGACATTTAATGTATTTCTATTTCATGTTTAATGTATTTCTATTTCATGTTTAATGTATTTGTATTTGATACTTTATTTTCAATTTATAAATTGAATTGAATTTGAATTGAATTGATAAATTTTAAATATATCCCGCCTTTTTGTTTAATTTGAATTTGAAATTTTAAAATTTAAATATCCCGCTCGTTATTAATATGTTGTACTGTTACTTTACGTTTGAATTTGAATAATACTCGTACGGTTACTTTTACTTTCAATCTGATTTTTAAAATAGCCTCCAACGGCTAGTTTAACGGCTTTCCACTATCAAAGCCACTTTCACAACACTTCGTTTTCTCACACAACTTCTTATAAAACTCTCTCGCAAGTATCACTAATTTTAACACAAACATTGTGGCTAACAAATTAACTAGCAGAGGTGCAAAAGGCTATCCTCACCCGATTACACAATGAACAAGAAAAAGAACTCAAATTGATTAACAATTTGCTAGGTGAGATAACTCGTATTATGCTACAGATGCATAATCGTGCTGATCCAGAGGTCGAAAGGTTGCGTGAGTTGCCTCAAGACCATCCAGCTATCAGGGTTGGTCTAGAAATTAAACTCTTTTAAGAAATGATGAAACAGGGTCGAAAGGTTGCGTGAGTTATTGTTGGGTGTGTTGCTCATGTACAAACATATAATCTCGGCTCATTCGTTAAACATCTCGTATACAACCATATCATCTCGGCTCATTCAATTCGTTAAACATCTCGTGTATAACCATATCATCTCGGCTCATTCGTTAAACATCTCGTATACAACCATATCATCTCGGCTCATTCGTTAAACATCTCGTGTACAACCATATCATCTCGGCTCATTCGTTAAACATCTCGTGTATAATCATATCATCTCGGCTCATTCGTTAAACATCTCGTATACAACCATATTATCTCGGCTCATTCGTTAAACATCTCGTATATATACAACCATATCATCTCGGCTCATTCGTTAAACATCTCGTATACAACCATATCATCTCGGCTCATTCGTTAAACATCTTGTGTATAACTAAAGCTCAGTTAATTAAGGGTGAGTGTGTTAAAGCTGACGTGGCATTGTGTTAAAGTTTAAAGCTGAGTTATTGTTGGGAGTGGTTAGAGTATTTTCTTTTGTTTTTTCGGTGGATTTTAGCGTGACTTAATCTTAATACCGCCAATTTTGTCCATATAATATTCAACTATGTACGGATAACTAATACCCGCGGGGAAACCCGAAAAACCGATGGATAATATTAATCGGGTATCCGGTGGGATATGGGGCGGGTACGGGTATATTATAAACGGGTTCGGTTATGGGTATACTAAAACCCGCCCCGAACCCGAACCGTTGCCATCCCTATTTACCGGCTATAGCCGGATTTCACCGCCATCTCATCACCATTAGTTTTTTTTTTTTTTTTTTTTTTTTTTTTTTTTTTTTTTTTTTTTTTAAACAAATCTTGCCACGTCAGCTATAGTTAAACCAAACCACAAATTCAATATTCAACCAGTAATTAATCCCTTTACCCGGTCATTTGTAAACACACACAAAAATCAATAAACCCTAATCAACACACACATTCTTATGGCAAACACAAGCACGCAAACAATGAAACCAAATAACAAAAAGGTAATTAGTAATTTGTGTTTTGTAAATGTAATTGGTAAGGGTACAATAACTAGTAGTAATTACGTTTGTACTGTTGATGTGATGGTTGCACAGTATGATACATTATTTGCGATTATTAAGATAGTACTCTATAAAATTTGGAGCCAAAAATTTGATTTTTTCAAGTTTATGCTTTAATTAACAGGTTCAAAGGGAAAATTTTCAAATAATTCAATTGTTAATTTCAAATTACAACTTGGAGGCAAATTTTTGGATCGAAATTTTTTGAATCACAAACGATTCATATTCTTGGTGTATAGCCTCTTTTCTCTCCTTAAAAAAAGACTGCAAATAAAAAACAAAAATCAAATCTTCTCTCACCATTACTCTCCAAGCTAAGCCATAATCATTTTCTTTTACCCTTTGTTGCTCAAGAGTCATGGAAACTGAACCCATTGTTGATAACCATACTTTGCTTCCTCTTGATCATATTGTACATGATGATAACGCCTTAGAATATGAATCCGAAAAGTCTTCTGATGAAGAAGATATAGATGAGCCTGTAACCAACCAAACACCTGAGATAGTAGCTAAGAGGGGCTCAACCAGGCTAGTAAAGTTTCGCGCGAAGCATGACAAACCTGGTGCAACAAAGCTCAAGGTAACCTTCGATGCACTCGGTAGGGTAACAGGGGAAAACAGAGCAGTGTTTGTGAGTTTTTTAGGAGATGTGGCTCGTGAGCAGATAGGTGTGAAGATTCTACACTGGAAGAAGGTGAATAAAGAAGCAAGAGATAAACTATGGGATGAAATCTTGGTACACATATACTATTTTGTAACCCAATACTACATAAGTTTATGTATGCAGTTACATTATGTGCAACTAATTAACAACATTGTGTTAATCTTTTCAGAAATTTTTTGTTGTTGACGTCCAATACAGAAAATTGATAATGATTAGTCTTGGTAAAATGCTAAGGAATTACAGAAGGAAGCTCAAAGTCAACTACATTTTGCCCAACCTAAATACACCTTCCAAACTGAATGAAGTCCCGGACTTGTATAATACAATAATGAAATCAGAAGACTGGGTCGAGTATGTTAAATACACGACCACCGAAGCATACAAGGTTTTAATTAGTCATCTTTAATTAAGTGTATATGTCATTTTATTATTTTCAGTTTGCAGCATTACCGCATCTAAACGCCTTATGATTTTGTGTTTTTAGGAGAAATCTGAGAAAGGTAAAATGGCGCGTTCCCAAAATATTTATAAGCATAAAATGGGACGAGGTGGATATGCTTATGTCAAAGAGAAAATGGTAAGATTACACAATGTTTGTTTTACCAATTAAGAGACGATCTGTATGAGAAATGAATCTGTTTACATTGCCCAATTTGCACATTTGCATTAATACCCTCATATTTTCGATTATCTTGGTTTAACTGTACATGTGTAAGCATCCTCATATTTTCCTTTATCTTGGTTTAACTTTACATGGGTATGCATTTGATGTTTATTAGATCGAAAATAAAGAGATTGAAGCGGATGAAGAACCCCCCCCCCCCCCCCCCCCGTGATGTAATGTGGGTGAAAGGAAGGGTAAACAAAGACGGGGAATACCCAAATGATGATATTAAATCAAAGGGAGATGAACTTGTAAGTTTGACTGCTAATTCTATTATTATGCTTATATAGCAGCAACATTTAACTGTGTACTAGCAGTAGTAGCTTGTATACCAGCAGTTACTCTAACAGCATCAAGAAGACTTTTAATCCCAACATTTCTTATATTTTTTGTGCAGAAAGAAGCTGATGACAAGATCAAGGAAGGAACATCGGGTTTTGATGATGGCACTGATGCCATGACATTTGTATTTCGTAAGGAAAAGGGCGGTTATGCTAGAGGAGTGGGAGGTGCAGTAACATACAAAGAGTATTTTGGCCTTCCTCGAAGAAAACAAGAAGCCAATGAAAAAATTGCCTTACTTCAAACTCAACTGGATAATGAGAGACGCGAGCGTGAAGAAAAAGATAAATTGATCAAAAAATTGTCCGCCGAGATGACCGAAAAAGATGTGCAGGTCAATAAATTATCCGGTGAGGTGAAAAACACAAATATAATGCTTTCTCAAATTCTGCAACAGTTGAATGATAAAGGGATGAATATAACTCTGCCAACTCAACCATCGCCAATAGCCTCAGTTGTAAGCCATTTTTTATGTTGTTAACAATTTCATTTTCTAATGCTAACACCACTGATGCTAATGATACTAGGCATTGAACATAAACTGATGAGTGACTGTATTTCTTAATTTATATTGCAGGTGACTCCAATGGCCATTGACAATATTGCAGGTGACTCCAATGGCACTCAGACAAGTGGTGTTGTAAGTCCTAAAGATGCGGGAATTGAGGAGAATTCCAATGGCCTTGAAACTTCTAAAAAGGTAACGGAAACAATGGTAAGTATAGTAATAAAAGATCGCCCTTTGATTTTTGAATTTTACATACATGATCGACTAATGTACCGTGTTTTATATATACGTATAGGAACCTGCTGCTAAAACTGTCAGGCCTAAGCATAACCTTAAGTCACGATGAAACGGGTCTCCAGATTCCCAATCGCTACAAAATGTGTCGTCTCCAACACAACTACTGCCAACAGTATGTATTTCAACATGTTTCTTGTTACTCTTTTGTTTAAATAATGTAACGTGTTTTATATATACATATAGGAACTTGCTAAAAACTGTCGGACCCAATAAGCCAAAGCAAAAGAAGCGACGAAACGGGTCTCCAGATTCCCAATCGCAACAAGATGTGTCTCTAACACAAGCACTACCAACAGTATGTATTTCAACATATTTCTTGTTATTCTTTTGTTTAAATAATTTCTGATATATACATGCAATTTTTTTTTTTTTTGTAGACACTTAAGTGCAAACTCTGGCACACAAAGAAATCAAATATCGTTGCTTTTGGTACCGTATACCAGTCTCATAGAAAGCAAATGCTGCATAACCTACCACTCCCAAATGATTGCTACAGAGTGTCAATTGATTCATCGTTAGTTGATGCAGCATGCATACCGGACGTAGCAAATAATGGGTTCAAAACAGTTAAGGAAGTCGAAGGTAGTTTCGTTGCATGGCCAAAGGATCAAGTTATTTTTGAAGAGGTGGTACGTACATGTGTTTTTTCAACCTACATATATAATTATTCATATGTAATTCAATGTTTGATAGAAGCGTCTTTTGTTTACTACAGGTTACACCAACAAACCATGTGACTAAATGTGTACCACAGGCACCAACGAAGAAACAATATATATCTGCTAACGACTTAAGGCAAACTGCTAAGGGGGTGAAGGTTCAAAAGTCTTTAGATATTTGATTAATTAAGTACGACATTACAATTGTATATTTTGTCCAGTTATATACATTAGAGTTTAATTCAATTTGAAATTTCTTGTGTTTTTTAATATTGTTTTATATATAATATATATACACATTCCAGCAGCACTAGCATAGTACTAGTAGCAGTAACTCTGCTTCAGCAGGACTACCTTGGACTACCTTAGTACTGCTAGCAGTAGCAACTCTGCTCAAACATTATTGGTCACTCTTTGTTTAATTCGATGTGTGACTAAATAGTACCAAAGGCCACACAAAATAAAAATTCATGTGACCATTGGAAGAACAATGGTCACGCAAAATACACATTTCTTCACTTTAAACAGCATATGGTCACACTTATTAACAACTTTGGCCACTTTATGCTTAATTGTATGTGACTAAATACCCAAAACAAGCATGCTTTGTGTGACTAAATATTATAAAATGCCACACAAACATAAAATTCAAGTGGCCATTGGATGATCAATAGTCATACAAAATACAAATTTCTTCACTTTAAACAGCATATGGTCACACTTATCAACACTTTTGGCCACTTAATGCTTAATTGTATGTGACTAAATAACCAAAACAAGCATGCTTTGTGTGACTAAATATTACAAAAGGCCACACAAACATAAAATTCATGTGGCCATTGGATGATCAATAGTCACACAAAATACACATTTCTTCACTTAAAACAACATATGGTCACACTTATTAACACTTTTGGCCACTTTATGCTTAATTGTATGTGACTAAATACCCAAAACAAAACATGCTTTGTGTGACTAAATATTACAAAAGGCCACACAAACTAAGAATTCATGTGACAATTGGATGATCAATAGTCACACAAAATACACATTTCTTCACTTAAAACAGCATATGGTCACACTTATTAACACTTTTGGCCACTTTATGCTTAATTGTATGTGACTAAATACCCAAAACAAACATGCTTTGTGTGACTAAATATTACAAAAGGCCACACAAACTAAGAATTCATGTGACCATTGGATGATCAATAGTCACACAAAATACACATTTCTTCACTTAAAACAGCATATGGTCACACTTATTAACACTTTTGGCCACTTTATGCTTAATTGTATGTGACTAAATACCCAAAGCAAACATGCTTTGTGTGACTAAATATTACAAAAGGCCACACAAACTAAGAATTCATGTGACCATTGGATGATCAATAGTACACATTTCTTCACTTTAAACAGCATATGGTCACACTTATTAACACTTTTGGCCACTGTTTTTTAAATTGTATGTGACTAACTCGAAAAAAACAACACACGATGTGTGACTAAATCATCACAAACGTCACATTTATTATATTTTCGTGTGGCCATAGGATGGGAAATAGTCACACATACTGATGAATCCAACAAAACTTGTGCCTAATTAGTCACACATATTCGGGTTTTGGTCACTCTTTTTCGATGAAAACGGCCACAAAATAAACAATGTGACCATATGATACCTACGGTGGCGCGACTTTTTGTCACACACACCCAAAAAAACGTGTGTGACTATATGCATATAGTCACGCATTTCCAGTGTGACGATAAGCAGAATCTGTACCAGTGATCGAAAAGATATTTATTGTATTTTGGTCAAACATATACGGTAGATAATATCTTACTCCATGTGCTTAGTTAACAAGTTGTATACATAGATACATGTTGTATCTTATGTACTGACACCAATATGAATAAGTTAAACAAGTAAGTCGGTCAAGACTTTTAAGCAATTTGTAAAGATCTTTTGCAACTATAAAAGAGATCTTAGTCTAGTGAATATGTGTGTGAATATCTGTTAAAACATAGAACAAACAAAAATAACATATTACAAATCTAGAAGTATAAGATTCAAGGTTTTTGTAACCCTAGTGAAAAACACAAGATCACTCGTATTATTTGGAATAATATTGAATCGTTTAGTGAAATACTTTCTTTGTTCATTGTTAAGTAACAAATATAATTCTTCCATTTCCATAACATACATAACCTTCTAAGTGTGGTTAAGTAAATTCCGCGTACTTAATCATATTAACTCAATATATCTTATACACAAAGACACAAGGTTTAACCACCTTAACCGTGTATCAAACAAGAGGTCCTCACAATTCTCCTTCGGCTTGTAGAGGAGAAAATTTTCCCACATTTTTGTTGCAAGCCAAGACGAGGCAATCGCGCGGCTCCGGTGAGGATTAGCTACCCTCATCCGGCCCGCGCAGCCAAAACCAAGCCGAGGCGTATTCTCCCCTAACGGCAACAATTATTCCTTAAAATTTAGCCGAGGCGTATCCGCCCCTAACGGCAGGGATTATACATTAAAATTTAGCCGAGGCGTATTCGCCCCTAACGGCAACAATTATTCCTTAAAATTTAGCCGAGGCGTATCCGCCCCTAACGGCAGGGATTATACATTAAAATTTAGCCGAGGCGTATTCGCCCCTAACGGCAACAATTATTCCTTAAAATTTAGCCGAGGCGTATTCACCCCTAACGGCAACAATTATTCCTTAAAATTTAGCCGAGGCGTATCCGCCCCTAACGGCAGGGATTATACATTAAAATTTAGCCGAGGCGTATTCGCCCCTAACGGCAACAATTATTCCTTAAAATTTAGCCAAGGCGTATTCGCCCCTAACGGCAATAATAAATTCTTAAAATTTGGCCGAGGAGTATCCGCCCCTAACGGCAATGGTTAATCTTCAATGGTGTGCCGAGGCGAATCCGCCCCAACGGCCACAGGTGATACTAAAAAACCAAAAGAAAGTGCCAAGGCATATCCACTCCTAATGGCAATAGTCGATCCTAAAATTATGAATTTAGAAACTGTTTCCAACGTTGAAGGGAAATTCAAGGTACATTCAACAACACAATACGGAAAATAAGGAGGCAATCACACAACAAGATCCGCAAGATACATGCCTAAGGCACAAAATAAACATAGCAAAAGTCATATGCACCTTGATCGGCAACCCTCAATCTTTGCAACGAAGAGGGAACGCGCTGAAGTAAATTCGTCCTTAACGGAAACATGGAAGTTTAAAAACAAGGGAATCGAGTGCATTCGGCAGACAATACGGCAAGTGACGAGGATCATACAGCGCATTTTGCAAAATATATACACATAAAAAATAAAGAAGCATGCATAAATAACAAGACCAAAGATAGCAAAGGTAAAGAGACTGTCATTAGCAAAAAAGACCGGAGGTGCAACCTCCCAGCCAAGGCAAGTTACAATCACCAACGTTCCGATAAAGCCTACCCGAATCTATAATAGTTCATTACACAATAAAATAAAAATAGCCACATGCGGCACATCGGCAAATATTATCTCCAAACGATAAAAGGGTTGAATAAAAGCTTCAAAAGGCATCCGGAACAGCCTTGATCCATAGTCAAAATGGAGGCAGTCCGGACCCACAGCAAACTAACTTAGGACTCAGCGTTTCCTTCGACATTTTCTTCAACATTTCCTTCGATATTTTCTTCAACATTTCCTTCGGCATTTTCAACAACATTCACCCCGGCTATGGTAACCAAACGGCCCTGAACAACCACAGTCCCTTCGGCCACACCACTCCCACCACCAGCACCAACGTTTGCACTCTCGGATGTAACATTCTTATCAGCAGACTCATCGGCAGTTGAAGGTTTGGTTGGTTCGGCAGGAGCAGGATCCGGATAAAGCTCCAGGATCTCGGCCATCGGCCTGTAACAAGCGCCACTAACCTTTCGGATATATGGGTATTCAGTGGTGAAAAGTTGGTCAAACAAAGCCCTGTATTTTGTCTCGGCATCCAAATCTAAGCCCTCAAAATCAGCTAGAACCTCGGTGGCTTGTTCCGGATTGCGGTCAACGGATATCCCACCTATAAACCCAGCGTCGGACGAAAGATTGAATGGGATAGCCAAGGATTGCTTGTACTTATGGCTGCTAAGAAGACGGCGGACCATCTCCGGAAGGAATTCCTTAATCACTCGGATGCGTTCCATATCAGTGGTACTCACCCGGACCGCCAAATTCTCTCTCTCTTTTCTCAATTCTTGGTTATCTTTTCGCTCTTCAACCAACTGTTCCTTGGTTCTATTCAACTCGGCTTCCAAAGACTTAAGCAACTCTCCCTGCCCCTCTTTCTCTCTCACCAGCTCAGAAACCCGTCCAGTTAGACCTTGGATGGTTGCCTGACAGTTAACATTCTCAGCCCTCAGCTTCTCTAACTCCGCCGGATCCTGTTCGGCACATTTTTCGTGGACAGCTGTAAGAGCGTTATACTGATCAAGTAAGGTCTCAAACCGAAGAAGGATGTCAGACTGTGCAACGGAACTCTTGACAAGCAGCATCCAAGCACGGTTACACGCATCTTCATCACATAAGCTTGCCAAGTACTCCTCCTCTCGGGGAGTAGACAGATGAGCCATCAGATCTCGGCAGACGGAGGAACCTGTCAAACGGGCATCCGCAGTAACGGTCCACTGGGGCACGAAAATATCCCCCGGAGTAAACTCATCTTCACCCATCTCGTCAAGACCCTCCACATGCAATTTCTTCTTTCCCCGTCCATGCGAAACTACGGGACTTCCTGCTACAAAAAAAAATAAAATAATATATAATGGTCGGAACACACGCACAAAAAATATATACAAAAAAAAGGGGAGGAAAAAGAGGAAAAGGACACGCAACATACCATCTTCACCAGAGACGAATTGGCTACTCGCCCCTTCTTCTCCTACCGGTTGGCCGGCGGAACCGCCTGGATGGAAAGAACGAAGAGGAGCAGGGGCCGAGATAGGTCCGGAGGAATCCACCTTTATGATAGGAGTATCAATACGGGTTTTGCTCTTCTTTGACTGCCGAGGGGTGGCACCTTCTCCAGCTGAGCGTTTTCCAAAAACTGGGGGCCCTTTACTTCCCCCAGCACCCTCTCCTTTCGCCTTTTGGCTTGAGCGCGCGACAGCCTCTTTTCTCCTCTTTGCTTCCAAGACTTTCTCATTTGGTACTTCGACGGCTAGCATCGCAGCGGGTTTGTCCGGGATGTCCGCATTGGACGGAGCAGGCGCTGCCACATGCAACGGCAAAGTTTCGCCCTCACGAAGAGGGTCCCCCTTACCCATAACAGCCCCCTTTCGACGCTCAGGCTTACGTAGATATTCTGCCATTGTTAAATCTACAAACAAACAAGTCAAGAATACATATATCACTCGGATGAAGATACGCAATAAATAACACAAAAAAAAAGAAGATAAAGGGCAGGCTATACCCTTTCCTTCGGCGTCTTTAAGCGCCGCCAAAAATCCGGAATGCTCCCAATGGGATGTCAGCCCAAGTGCATAATGGAACCCTCGGGGAATCTGGATAAGGTCAATCACCTGTTCGGCAAGTCTGTTAGCATCAGCAACGGAAAACTCTTCCGCAGGAAAAGGATCTGAAATATCTGAATAATGATGTCGCCACGGCATGGCAAAGGGAATAGCTCTTCGGTCTATCAAAAAGAACTTTGTCTTCCATCCTATTAATCCGGTTAAAATCTCATTAAAGCAAACCCTTTTTTCCCTCCCTCCCCTCTTCTCAAACGAGAACCACTCACCCTGTTTACTCAACTTATAAAATGCTCGAAAAAGGGGAGTCGTCGGGACAATGTGCAAGCTCATACATTATACTTCAAATAAAGTGGCCCGATGTAAGCCCAACGGAACCATCTGGGAAATATGGACTCGCCAATGCCTGATAACGTCCAGCAAAAATGATGAGAAAGGCACAGTAACGCCACCTTCGGCAAAATCCTCTAAGTACAGTCCTATAGCATCGGGAGGTAATTGATCTATCATCATATCAGCTGGCGGGAGTCTCGGATGCAGATCCTCCGGAATGTGATTCTCCATTAACAACATGGTCATATCTGTCTCATCCATTTTGCTAGTATACTTTCGCATATCAAACTTCGGAACGAAACTCTCAGCTTCTGGAGGGTCATCTTCCCGGGAGGAAGCGGACCGGCGGGACATCGCTTTACCGAAGGATATGTAGAGTATAGCCGAACAACAAATGATAACAAGACAAAAATAGTGGGAAACGTACCTTTTATTCGGACGAACGACAAAACAAGCAAATGATAAACGTTAGGAAAGGACGAATGGGTAATGTGTCAGAGACGAGAAATAAATTACAGTGGGTAAAATGAATTGTATGACGCTATTTATAGACAGAAAAGAAAAGGCGCGAAACGTCGCGTCACGTCAGGCGCTGACGTGGCATCTCCTTGTCCATACGATAACACATGCTTCCACGTGTCACGATCTCAAAAGCACGGTAAAAACGACGGCGCCCAAATAAACGAAAGCAATAATGACCTTTGGCGTTTTGTGAATGAATAGCATTAAACCGGAACCATCGGACCTACCATGTCGGCAGACTGAGAGACAAAATTTTTTCAAAAGTATCACACTATCGCTTTTCGATACTATGATACTGGGGGGGACATGTCGGCGTATATGGCCGACTGGCCCTAACCGAACGACCACGGTCGTTCGGACAACGAATAACTCCAGAAATAGATCAAGACTGAGAATATGTATTTCCGGCGTGCATGCCCGAAGGGCCCAAACCGGACGGACCTAATAGGTTGTCCGGTCTAGCGTATAACCAAGTCAGGACAAACCCCGGTCACATACGTCCGAACGATGTGATCCGGACGAAGACTAGCGCTGGACGGATCATATGGCCGTTCGGCCCAACGGCTAACTCCAGAGCAGAAAGTCAACTTTAATATTAGTGGTATGTGACAGAAGTGCAGGAGCTATGGCAGGTCAGAGGAAAGACCCAAATAGGGCAAAGTCCCAGTTGCCGCCCAAAAGTGTCACCATCAGATTTGGACTCATCCGATGGGGACAAAAACAGGTCTCCTATATAAAGGAGCAATCTCCACAGTAATGGTAACACACTTTTACACACAGTAATTATCTTACTAATATATTTATTATCCCACCTTTCGGTACTTACTCTCACGCCGGAGTCGGGTCCTGGGATCACACCCGGGGCGAGACTAACGCGTCTACTTTCTTAGCAGCTGTCCAAAGGACTTGACGATCTCAAGGCCGAAGGACATTTTGGAGCATTATCCTACCGACAGAAAAATACTTAAACAGGGTGCATGACCCATTACGGGTGCAAGAGAGAGTTCGTGGATGATCGTCTAAATCACTAATGAACTTTTTTCACGGATAAAAAATACAGACTTCAATGTACTTATCAAGGTTGGTAAAATCATATCTTACGAAAAATATTTTTCACTTTCATGTTATCAAAATTGGATCAAAGAATCCTACTCAAATGTCGTCCTAGCCTCTTTATAATCCCTATCAAATAGATGGATTATCAAAATAATCAAACACTCAAAGATATTTACAATAATTTAGTACAATTCATAAGAATTTAAATTACTAAAATATGAATAATGGATTGAGATTTTTAGGGTGTTGAATTATTGAAGTACATGAAATAAAAAAATATAGTAGTATAGGGTTATTGCAGTGAGTTGTTTACCAACCGGGGCTTGTCTCAGTGGTATCATTTTCTATTCATAAACGTTCAGTTGACCGGTTAAAAGAAGGTTTTTGAGTAAAATGATCCGGGTTCGATCCTGACTTCTGATTAATTAGGTTGCTAGGACAAAGATCATTGCTTGGGCTTGGTCCTTGGGGAAGGGCCATGTCGGTACCTCGGTGGTGCCTAGGGTCCGGATGTCTCCACCGATCTACACATTTTGAGTAATGTAGTGGGTTGTTTGGGTTGGAACTAGCGTTATCTTGGATAAAGAGTCGAGGTAAAACTTGATGTAGTTGGTCATTTGGATTAGAACTAAATTACCGCCGTTGTACTTCCTAGCATATATTTAATATATTTATATAATTGCATTTCAAAAAAGAAAAGAATAAAGTGTTAATCTTATTTAAGAATAACGTATATTATAAATTTAGTTAAACTGTAATAATTTTTCTTTTCATTCTATCATTTGTACTTCTGTATATGTCTTAACCGTGTATTACGGCATAATGTGATTATCTAGTATGAAACCCAATTGGATTTGAAAAATCACTTTTGGCAGGACAATTTGACTTTAAATTTCCGTTATGATGTTAAGGACCGTCGATATTTTTCTTGTTCTTAGCTAAAATTTGGTTTTAGGGCAAATGTGAAAACCCTAAAGCATGTTATGTAAAATCACCGTTATGTCAAATCACCATGTTGCATCATTTAACAAATGACAGCTTAAGCACAAACACGGTTATATTATTGTTAGATATGTTTGTTGGCCCAAACCTAATACTGGGTTTGGGTCCATTAGGTTTAGTATTTGGATTATGTTGCTTATTATCAAAGCTATGTATCTAATTTAAATACACATGTTACGTCATATGTAAGACATCCAATCAATAGAATTATTTTGTTATTTTACATGGTATTAGAGCCTGATATCTCAAACAACGATTCCACCATCTCAAAATCTCGTTTTGCACCATATAGACTCAGCATTTGGAAGTGAACTTCATCCTGGAAAATACACCCATCATCCTGCATCTCGATATATACATCCTTTGCCTTATCAAACTCCCGCAACTTCCCATATGCATTCAAAACAAGAGCAATCACATTAGAATTAGGAAAGTACCCTACTGGTCTCATCTTATCAAACACCTCAATGACACTTGTATACTTTCGGTTTCTTGATAAAGATCAATCATATACCCATATACTAATTATCCTTAACCTCTCAACTATTATACGCTTAGCGAAAAACCCATGTAGCCTCTCCTACACGACCTGCTCCAGCAAGAATAGTAATTGTTGTTGCTCGAGGAATGTTATCCGGGGTTTCAAGCTCGTGAAGCAATCGTTTTGCATTACCAACCAAACAAGCTCTCTCATAAGCCAGAATCATAGTATGATAAAGAACCTGATCAACCTCAACACCTGAGCTTCTTAACTTCTGAAACAGCATTGTAGCTCGAAGAGACAAGTGACTTCCCCATTTTTTGGCTAAGGAAATCAGCTAACACTCTATCCAGTTTCCCTGACTTCTCTCTTATAGGTATAATTGTGGAATACGTTATAGCATTAGGTTCTATCCCTCTAGTTTGCATTTCTTGGATAAGATTATTAGCCTTTTCATGCTCAAGCGTCTTACCATAAATCTTGATCATAGTATTGTAAGTGACAGTGTTTTGATCGATATGTTTTCTCTGCATTAATCAACAAAAATGTATCGCCTCACTAAAAAGCTCAGCTTTACCATACACTCTCAATAGCGTATTGTAACTAACCACATTAGGTCCAATCCCCATCTTCCTCATACTCCAAAATAAATGATCAACTTTTTTTTTGCCATATCAAGCTGCCCATACACATTTATCCTAATATTACAAGTCGTAAGATCCGACAAACATCCCACTTCCTTCATTTTAGAAAACACCGACAAAGCCTCAAAATACTTCTGATTCTCAGCATACATACTCAAAAGCGTCGAGTAACCAACAATATCCACCTCAACTCCAACTCCTCTCATTTCCTTAACCAACAACCTGGCTTCACGAAACAACTTAGCTTTCCCAAATCAATTAATCATAGAATTATAACAAACAAGATCCGAATTTATCCCAAACTCGTTCAACTTAGAAAAATGGCTATCGCCTTGGAAACATCACACAGTTTCCTCGAAAACTCAATGAAATTACTATACAAATCACGATCACCTGAAACAAGATCACTTTACATCTTCTGCAACCATCCCAAATCATCATCAAAACACCCCTACTTCCCAAACATAGTAATCAAAGTAGAATAACGTAAACCTACCTCTTTTTGCGCATTTCATTAAATAACTGTTACATTATAGAACTATTATGTTATTTCACAATTATAGCGTAATGTTTACGTATGCTATGTAAATCGGTTTAGAGATGGGATGAGAATGGTTTTGTTGTTTGGTTACCCGTGTTGAACGGTAAGGACCCGATGAGATTGATATATATATCACGAAACTCAGGTAACACTTAAACAAGAACCATACTACACTGTTGTGAGGCAGTATTTTTCCAAGTGTGTGAAACTTGTGAAGTTGTGTGTGTTGCTCTCCTTTTATAGAGGACAGGTGTCATGCGTCCTTTAGCCCGTACAGGAAAGTGCTCTGCTCTCATGTTTTGTTGATCGTGTGTTCCCCACTATGCTATGTCAGACTCATATGTCTTAACCATTTGCGACAGTTGAAAAAATCATCTCTTTGTGCATGTACTTTGCTGCCTGAGAAGAGTTACCAGGCCTAGCTCGGCCTGGATTTATGTTGTTCTAGTCAGTGTTGACTTTGCAAACTGTTTGGTGTTTGGGCTTGATCTGTGCGTGTGATTAGTAAGCTTGAGCCACTAATAATGAAATGCTATCTAGTCCCCCCCCCCAAGTCTAGTGTTATGTCATGTACAAGCGAAATGATGCTAGACTTTGAAGTGACTGAGTCCCGCTAGTCCTATGCCAAGAACTAGGGTCTGTGCGTCCGTGCCAAGTTTCCAGGCTGACTCATGAATTGTCTTTGTGATGATGACTAAGGTTGTAGGCTGTGTTCCCAGGCGACGTGTGGAGTGTTCAAGGTTAGGCTTCCATTAAATGCTTGCGTGGGAAATGTAGAAAGGATCCCTTTTGAAATGATTTGAAATCTCTTTCTTTGATATTTTAGCGGGTCGGACCTGTTGATTCGATTGTGCTTGACGTCATCCTGATACTGACTACACGCGTGTCCTACCAGGTCGTGAGCCTCACGCGCGTGTGCTTGTTGTGCAGGCCCAATGGGTCATGGCCATTTGTGCCCACTATCATTTTTTACTTCCCTATAAATAGGGCATGAGGGGTGAGAGGTTATGTTATTAACTTCTCACCTTTTCTACCTTCCCCAAAAAATGCTCCATTTCCTTTGAAACCGCCAACAGTTTTCTTTTGTTTTTGAAGCTTTCTTTCTGCTCCAAGTTTTCTTTGACCAGAAGATGGTGATGTAAGGTTAGTTCACTTTCTTGCTTCTTCGTTTTTTAGTAAAAGAGTCTGTGATTTTTTCTTTCTTCCCTAGTTTGTGATGTCTTCCGAACATACTTATGCGTCCGAATATCCTCTGGGGTAAAATCCCCCAAGTTCAATAAGTTCTTGCGTGATAATGGGTGGGTTAGACCCTATTCGCCTTGCATGCCCGAGCAACATGAAAGGGCTGATCGACCGCCCTCACCTGGCGTTACTGCTTTTTTATTTAGAGTATGCAAGAGATTGCAATGTTAGGCTTCCCCCTCATCGCTTTTATCTTGAAATATATCGTCATTATAATATTGTTTTTGCCCAACTCCACCCTTTCGCATACCAACGGCTTAATGGATTTGTGCTTGCTTGTGTTGCTTTAAATATGCCCCCCAGTTTGCTTGTGTTTCGCCATATCTTTCGGATAAAGAAGTGTGGACTGTGGTACACTTTTGAGAGAAAAAATAAGGAAGAGGGTTTTACCGTTATTGGTACTGCCAGGGGTTTTTCGGGTTGGCATTAGAACTGGGTGTGGGTGGCTGTGGATGAGAGGGTCGTGCCTCATCAGTACCTTAGGTGGAGTACGGGGTGATCAGGAGTTTCTCGATTCTTTTGGATGGATTGCGTGTGTATGCTAGGCCCAAGTTGGAGGGTATTTTGGTGTTGGATACTTTGAGCCAGCGCGGGAAGGTTGGGGAAGTCCCTGTGTTGCTTAAGGATAATGAGGCTGAGTTGTTAGATTTACGTGTTCCCCTTGTTTTGTAGCTTTTGCGGTTTTTTCTAACCATAAGCTATATGTTCGTTGTATTGTAGTGATAGATATTTCTTCGTTGATTGCTGAACCTGATGACACGGGTGTAATGGTTGCTTATGAGCTTGTCATCTAGGTGGATGCTAATGTTGATGCCAATCTTCCTCCCCCTCCGCCTCCTTCACCTATGCCAAGGGGTGCTATGCCTGTCCCTGGCCCTATGATGGAGGACGCGGATGATGATGAGCCTTTTTCTGAATGTTTGGTTCGGAAGAGGAATTGGGCGAGTGCTAAGGCTAGTGGGAGTGGGGTTGCTAATTCTCGTGAGAAAATAGACCCCTCGTCTCTTAAGCCTTTGAATGTAACTCATTTGATGACCGTGTACCCTATTTCAGATGATGAAAGTGTTGAGGCTGGTAAGGTTGACGTACCTGAGCCGAAGACTTCCTCTCGAAAGAAGTCTAAGTCAAAGAGGACCAATGATGATATTTCAATCCAGGCTGAAGCTGGTATTGCTTCTTTCTTTCTTCTAACTTTTGCTTCTATTGCATGTTTTTCGTGTAATTAAGTCTTGAGTTAATGATCTTGATATGTGGTGGATCAGGCGGAGTTGTTGAGTTAGCCCAGGCTGGAGAATCCGAGTCTCAGGCTGGTGGGGGAGAGGAGAATCATTCCGCCTCCCAGGGCAAGTCGCCCATAACTCATGAGGCATCCCCTCTTGTGTTCCAGACTGGCCTGGATGTAAATGATGCTTGTACCACTATGGGTTCCGCCAAGGCTTATGTGGAATCTGTCTTGTCGGGCTCACTTTTCTCGCAAGCCCCTTTATGAAAGTCTTGCTATTTTTCACCAAGGCATGAGTGATCAGTTAAACATGAAGAATGTGTAGCTTGGCTATGTGTAGCCTGATTTGTTCGACTGATTTAAGCTTTTACGAACTTAAAGACTGTTTTCCGTCAAAAGTTTGTTTAACTTTGACATGATAACAAGTACTTTTGTTTTGTCGTGCACATTATAACTAGTAACTATCGACTATCTATCTTCCAGCAACTCACTCATGGCAAGTTTTGCGCATGTATACTTTAGAATGGTATTACGCGATGAAACCTTATCTAAAGCGTCGTCAAGTGTATTCCCTGCTTTATAACCGGTAGGCACCCTTTGCTCATGAGCATGTTTTTTGGGTAAAAGGGTTACCCTCAGTAAAAATCATGAGCATGTTCATAAAGGCTAATTTATGTTTGAGTAAATGTTTGCTTGTATGAATAGTCGTATGTGGCACTTTGTAGGAAAAGTGATGGATTTGTCATTGCATATTTGTAGAAATAGTACATATGAGCTATCCTGGCTGTTAGAAGCCTTCGTTTGATAAGCAAAATAAAGTAAAATCCACCTAAGTGTAGCATGTCCTAAGGCTGAATGCTTGCCATTAAAAGGGAGTGTGATCCCCATTAGGTGGTTCCTAGTAAATAGGGCTTGTTTTTGTTAACCTGTATTATGATACGAGGTTTTCCATGACTAGGGTTAGGCTTGTCTAGTCTTCCTACCTCTACTTTGAGTGATATGTCTTTATCAGACTCAAAGAGTGTTGGGTGGATTTGTACCTTGTATCGCCTAGCCTTCTTGCCTTTTTGATGAGTTAGTTGCGTAAGTAACAAGCCCTTTGCTCTTTCTGAGAGTGTACAGCTTGGCCTGTTGTTTTCGTCACTCCCAACATGGTTGAACTTGCTTACTCCCCCCGTTTTATGAGGTTCTGTAAAGATTACCTGCATGAGGCTTTGTCTTGGTGTCATCATGTGGCAGTGTTGCCTGTTTGTCCAACCCTGGGTTTGTCCCTAAGGATGTTTTCCTCGTATTAATTGCTGGATGAGTTCTCACCTTCGAGCAGTATGTTTGCGTTATCAGACATTGATTCCTTGTGAAGGAGATTGTTTCTCTTCGTAACCCAAATTGGTGTGGTTATCCAATTAAGGTGTGCCGAAGGTGTTCCTGATGTGTCCTTCTTGCTGACATGTTTCTCTGTGTCAGAGGTGTAGCTTGGGACCTCCTCTGTTGTTGGCTCAAGTGTGGTTTCCAGGCCTGGATATTCGCTTTTGATGGTGGCCCATCATGTATCTGTTGGAAATTCTGTGACAAACCTAATGGTTGAAACAACCATGCTAAGCTCATGCATTGCTTTCCTTCCTAGTAACACATTATACTTGGATGTAGATTTGACGATATGGAATTGCAACATGATCGTCTTTGATAGTGGCTATGTTCCCACTGTGAGTTCCAGGTTGATGACGCCCTGAGTGTAGATGTTTCCCCTGTGAAACCAATTTAGAAATGTTGTTGATGGCCTGAGGTTGTTTTTGACGTGTTGTGGTAGCTTGTTGAAGCAGTGATCATACTTGATATCTATTGAGCTTCATTCATCCATGTGTATACGTCTTACTTTGTGTGACGCGATGATTGCCGATATGACGACCGGGTCGGATGATGGGATGAAGGTGTCCATTGGAATGTTTCGCGAACGGACCAGGCTTCTAGCTTGTCATTGCGTAGCTACCCTCGTCATTGTCAGGTTGTTCCGATAATATCATGTTGATGTGTCCCACTGGCTTTTTCCTGGCCGGTAGTGGTTATCGATTTTGCTGTCGGGAGTAAGTCATCCAGCTTTCCCTGGGTGATTGCCTTATCACTTTCTTTCTTGATCTCATTACAAGAGTTTGTGTCGTGCCCGTGGTCATTGTGAAACCTACAGAACAACCTCTCATCTCTTCTAATGCCCCCTGGAAGTGGTCGTGGCCTGGCCCAGGTATCTGATACACTTTCAGTCATAAGGATTTCTATTGGCATTTTTACAATGTGTTGATGATGATGTTCCTAGTGTCAATGCGCTCAGTGTTCCTTGTGTCGCTTCTGACTCTTTCCCTTCCAGGGTGACCGAACCTTGGCCCGGACCTATTGTCGTGATGCTGCTTGTTGTTGTCATTCTGATTTCCTTTGGAGGATTCTTATCCATTTCTCCATTTTGCTTTTAGTTTCTTTCCATTGATTAATTCCCTTGCTAGTTCCAAGCATTACTTCTATGTTGCAGGTGGTCTGCGGCCTAGGTCCTCTGAGAACTGTCCTTTGATCATCCCGGAGATGAAAGCTCCGGCCAATTGTTGATCACTAAGGTCTTGGATTTTCATGGTTTCGTTGTTGAACCGTTCGGTGAAGTCTTCAAACGATTCCCCAAGGCCTTGTCTTTGTAACACCCCAACCCGACAAGGGTCAAAATGTCACATTATTGTGTCAATCAGAACATACAAACGCAAGCGGAAGACTTATAAACATAATGGTTACAAAGGTTTTCTAATGATAGTAACGAAATACTAACTCTATACATAATGAGCTCCAAAACTGAAATACAAATCCAAGCCATAGCTAACTGAAGGTAAATCCAAGTCTAATCCAAAAGCAAATGGGTATCTATCATCAGGGTGGTCCATTAAAATCTCCTATGCACTCTTCATTCAATCCCATCTTCCAACCTAAAACTTTCCGCAGGAAAAGAAATGCGGTTGAGCTTAAAACGCCCAGTGAACAGATATAACCAAAACAAAATAATCGAAGCATATATATAAATATAGAGAAATGGAACCACAAGGTCCTGCTGAACAAAATATCAAATGTCAAACGAATAAGTACTCAAGGATCAGCTGAACAGACATCATAAGTCAAATGAGTTAAATGAAATGAGATAATCAAGAGATAATACGAATGTCAGATAATCATACTGAATCACAGAATCAAATAGGAATAGCCACGAACCTGTCTAAACGAGACACTCGAATAGATCACATAATCACATATACGGAATAGCCACAAGCCTGTCTAAATGAGACACTCGAATAGAACGCATAATCACATATACATATCCGTCAAATCATATGTGTACCTGGAGCGGAGACCTCCAAAATACCAAATGGAGTAGCTAGCTTCCAGAAGTGAGGGGGTGCAAGGCACGCACAGCCCAATCACTAACAAAACTAAACAAATGCCTAGGATGCATACATACGCCCACTACAAAACAAATCATATATATACACCTGCTCATGACAGGTATATACACATATCATAATGGCCAAGTGATCACATATCATATCATATCATATCAAATGGGGACGTCGTGGACTGATCACACCGCCACAGAAGGTGTCATGCCATTGGTGCCATCAATGACATGGCCATGGTACCTCCATGGCTAGTTAGCTCGGGCACTGAACAGAACACATCATATCATAGCATATCCATAATCATATCATATCCAAACACATCATATCAACAGAACGGAATCATATCATATCCAAACAGATCATATCAATAGAACGGAATCATATCCTACGGATCATATCAAACGGGATCATATTAAGGAAAATGAATCAAAGTCAAGGATCGAAAAGTCATGAGAAAAAACACCCTTACTGAGAAAGGGTAGAATATCTGTACCTCGAACCGCAAATGAAACCATATCAGAAAACACATGGATCGGAAGTTACTCCTTCTTCAGCGAATCTACACGAATTAATGATCGTCTTATTATTTAAGAACCATTTCATAAGTTATTTCTGATTCAGTATTTATTGTTGTTTCCTGCTATTTATAGTAACTTTCCAAATTTAGTAACTTGCCATATTTAGTAACTTTCCCGAATTAGTAACTTTCCGAATTAAGTAAGTTTCCCGAATTAGTAACTTTTCATATTTAGTAACTTTCCAGATTGAGTAACTTCGGGTTACAATTCAAAATTAATCAACTTAGGGTTTCATTACTGAATTTAGGTTCATATAAGTCTAATTATATCATCATAAATGCATTTTAGGGTTTATACACATTAATTAGTCTTAAATGATATAATACACACATGTTCCTCAAATAAATGATTTTAGCACAATCTGTTCCCAATTTTATGAATTTTTAAAGCACAATTAACAACCTAATGAGAGGCTCAAATAATTTACCAAGATACTTATATGTCATATAAATACACGTGAATTTTTCCAGAATTTATCAAATAGTATAACCATGTCTTAAAAATTCACAAAGACAGACTACCTAGAATATGGACCTGCTGGTGTACGCCTAAAGTATGCATTTAAAAGACATATCAAAACACTTTAGAAAAATCCACAAAAATTCAAGAAATTACTAAACATATAGAAGTTACTTCTTGCAGAATTCCATGGCTTAATTACT
Source organism: Artemisia tridentata subsp. tridentata (assembly GCA_021014915.2). Classification (NCBI taxonomy): domain Eukaryota; kingdom Viridiplantae; phylum Streptophyta; class Magnoliopsida; order Asterales; family Asteraceae; genus Artemisia; species Artemisia tridentata. Next base: position 270,218,582 of record CP139504.1, read on the forward strand.
TATACTTTAGAAATGAAAAATCATGAAAATTGACTGATTTCAGACTCTTAAAATTCAAATTCGACACCTAATCCCATAAAATCAAAAACACAACCAAATCAACTCCAATTCACTCCAACCCAATTGGAAAACTTATTTAAGACTTTAACTAGGTTTACAAGCAAAAATCCAGAATTAACCACCTATGAGACTCAAGCTATGAAGCATACAAATTTAGATTATAAAACAGTCTCGTTCAAAAACCCATTTAAGACCATTATATAACTTAATTAGGACATATTAGTGAATCTGGATCACTTCCTTATGATTTTTCGTGCCTGACAATTAAGCTCCAAAAATTCTAAAATAGTTATATGTGATTCCCATATTAGTTTAGCATTTTCACAAATTTTTATAGATTTTATTATCAAGTATTAGTACCCTTTCAAAAATCATCTTTGCAGACCTACCCAGAAAATTAACTGCACATACATACAGAAAGTTTTCCTTTAATTAACCCATTGAGACATTTCAGAAAAATGCACAAAAATTTCAGGAAGTCACACATAGCTTAAATACCCCTCCTTTAAAAGGAGAGCTCTCGGTTCCTTGTGGTTTGAAAATTAAAAATCAAAAACTTCGACTGATGTTCAGTCTCCGATTTCTCATATTTGACAACTAATGTTCTAAAAATGAAAAGGCTATCTACTCGACCTCCAATGACCATGAAACTTATATTTCTAGAAAGTAATCTGATTGAACTTATGTTTAGACTCAAAAATCACCCAAAAACACGTTGGCAACATCAGTTTATACATCCATCAATCCGACCCAATTTTTGGACAGCATCACAAACAAAATTCTAACCCTAACCAATGCAAGATAAAACCTCTAACACATCCCTAATTATGTTTTAATGATCAAACATACTTAATTACTGAGATTTTAATAAACCCTAATCCATCATGTGAGTTACATAATTAATAATAAGGAATGATGAGAAAAGATCGTTTACCCTTACTATGCTTCAAAAAATTAGACTCGATTCTTGGTTTCTTGAATGTTTAGACAAATAGCAATGGAGGCTAGGGTCTTCTCCTTCCCACTTTATTTTTATTTTTTTCCTGGAGATCGATTTAGGAGGGAGGGACCGAATATATATATATATATATATATATCATATATATATATATATATATATATATATATATATATATATATATATATATATATATATATATATATATATATATATATATATATAATAGGGAGGGACCTTATATATATATATATATATATTTTTCATGTGGGTTGGATCAAATTATAGTTGGGCTTGGACTTGGTAAGTAACAAAATTAGCCTAAAATCTTATATATATTTAAAACAATTGGCCCAATGTTATATTTATATTACTATTTATTTATTTAACTTATGGTATAATTAAAGTAAATAATTAAAATGTTAATCCGAATTCTAGGGCGTTATAATTCTTCCCCTCTAAAAAGAAAAATTTCGTCCTCGAAATTTGAAGTCGCAACAGTTAGACGGAGACGTACCAAATCACGAAGGATATGACAATAACTAGCCTTACGCTCGGAGAGGTTCTTCCCAAAAGCATCTTTACAAATGGAATAGTTTTATTTCTCATAACCCGATCCTGACGCTCCAAAATAGCCTCAGGATCTTCAACAATAGACAATTCATAACAAATATCGATCCAACTAATACGGAACATATACGTAACAAATGATAGTTGTAATCTCACTAAGAGATACATGAACACATATACACATGAGGCAAATACGGAGGTAGTGCTAAGCGATTAAACTTCATCAACTCTATCCAGATTCTGAACGAACTAAGGAACTTGCTAATAATCAGAGAAGCACATACCGAATCATCAAACGTATCAAGAGTTTCATAAAGAGGTGGGTAACATATTCGTATCGACGATCAACTAAGCACATATCGGAATATCAAAACATATCAGAAGGCATAATGGAATAGGTAGGATAATCGTACGGATAAGAATGAATCTAAGGTCTAACGTATCGCGAACTAAATCTTCCTTATATGCCAAAACGTCTTACTCTTCTGTACGAAAACATCATACGGAACACACAAATTCTCGATCTAAAGTTTCAAAATTTTCCTTCCACAATGCTAACTAGCCAATTCGTCATTGTAATCAACTCCGGACCTTCAATAAGTAATTCTCCGACTTAATTGAACCAAAAGGTGTTCTACATCTCCGTTCATACAAAACTCTGAAAGGAAAACCCTTGTCACCTGCATGCCATCAATCTTAATGAGCAAACACCACTAGCCTCAGCACTTGTCAAATTTCCCGCTCAACACATCTTCCCAGTTCAAATAGCTGTTCTGTTTGTCCATCCGTATGAAGATGAGAAGTCGTACTAAAACCTAAGTCCAATTCCCATAGTCTTCTGTATCTCCTTTGAAAGTGTGAAGCAAAACGCGATTCTCTGACACGATCACTGCAGGTGCGCCATGTAACTTGAATAATCTTCTGCTGAAAGAAATCTCTGCCAATCTTCCAAGTGAGCTAACCTAGTCAAACGATCCACTATAACTCAATTCGTGTCGTCCTTCCTAAATGTGCGCGAAAATCCCGTTGCAAGGTCCATGAAGGTTTAACCCCATTTCCACATAAGAACATCCAAAGCTAAGAAAACCACTTGTACGCTGATGTCGAATCTTAACCTGTTGACACGGTAACACTTCGCCACTAAGGTAGTCACAATCGTCTTCGTACCATTCCGCCAAAATTTTGCTTCAAGTCTCCAGGCATAATAGTACAACTAAGATGGATAGAGGAAATAGAACTGTGTGCTTCAATCAAAACCGCTTCCTTCAAGCCATCTAACATAGATCATATTCCACCGTCTTGCTCCTGAACTTCTTCATGCCGTCACAAATCACTCCCAAGTCATGCGTCGGATAACTTACTTCCTAAGGTTCTAGCTGTATTGATGCATAACCAACAATCTTCCCGTGTTGCATAAGGACATAGCTAAGTCTCCTTCTTGAGTATAAACAAATATCTTTTCAGCTTCTCAAAATTCTCCTCTCATTCTTCATCCCAACCAAAATTTACTCTTCGAGAATATTACATAGAGCTTCTTCTGACGTAGAAATTTCAACGCAAATACGAAAATGATTTCCGTGTTTCTCTTTCGTCTCTGAATACACCAAGATGTCATACTATGAAAATTGTCCAAGTATTCATGAAAGACACGATTTATCAAGTCCATAGGAACCGTCGGAGCAGTAGCCAATACAATTGGCATCACTAATACTCATGAAGACCATAATGAATACGAAAGGTAATTCTAGGAGAATCTTGCTCCTTTATACGTAACTGAAAATAATCGGATCCAAACTCAATCACTGAGAAAAACGTCACACCTTTAAGTTGATTAATCAAATCATTGATTCGAGGTAACGGATAACGGTTCTAACCACAATACTATTCAGTTTCCAAAATTCAATACACAACTTGATGCTGTCATCAGCCTTCTTCACGAATAAAACTAGAGCACCATACGGAGATACACTCGGATGGATAAAACCACTTCCTAGAAGTTGGTCCTTCAATTCTTTCCATTCAACTGATGTCATTAAATACGGAGTTTTAGAATTAGGTAAAACATCGTTCTATACGGACAAAATTCTCACTCAAATAACTTACTATTCTCAGGCACTGCTCAAGACAACCTATGATCCCAATAAGTTCAAGTTATATGATGTAACTATTATCACGTTGGTCAGGCGTCATAATACTAGCATCATATACACATGCCTTTATTGCAATCACATTCTACCTCGAGTCGTGACTAAACAAATTCTCATAACCAGATCAAAACAACTTCACATTCAGATGGTAATCTTGGTAGTTCATTAAGGAATACATTGCGAATATTTCAAATGACCGAATAACTCTTGAGGTGAATTTCATTAAACGAAGTATCTTCACAACCGCGAGGGATTAACGTACGAGTTTTCAAAGCAAAGGTGATCATAATTGCTTACCAGGTTGGAAACCATGGTGCAGAATTTTGAGTTTCTCAAATCGCTAAAGATGACAAATCTAATATGACCGTTGTTAGCATCTCAATGCTCAGTCAACAAATCTATATTCAAAATAACATCGAATTAAACATTCCCAAAGGAAACAGATTAGCAGAACGAAACTTATTTTTCAAATATCTTCAAAACGTATTGGACAATTCCGATACTTGTGACGGATAATCACAAGATTTCTTATGGGGATAGAATTAGGTATAACAAATTCTAATAGTGCAGAGGGAACCTTAAAATGCTTAGCAATAGGAAAAGAAACCACAGAATGTGTCGAACACATCAGATTCATACATATACGAATTCTCTGAACGAACGAAAAGGTATCTAAACGTATAACAAATGAATCAAAGATCGAAGTTCGAAAGAATGTGATAACCTCAGAAAGTGAAACCTGTAAGGCATTACTACAAAATTCTCAAAGTATTCTAAACTTATTTGATCACTGAACTTATGTTGCGTATCTTGCTAAATTTATAAATCTTTGGAACGAATGATCTTATAAAGGCTTAACTGAAATCAGAGGCATAAATCAAAGTGGTGCGGAAGAAAGATAACTAACCAATGCCTTATCGCATAATCTACCCAATCCTTACCGGTCATAAGTAAAGTTTCTGCAGGGAAAACATAAGACAAAATTTCAAGGGTTGTTCCATAAGCTCCTACAGTGCAAACCTAAGGGTCCAAATATTCACAGGCCATAACTTATGTGCTACAAGTCGAAGCCTGACCTTTGATACCGTAATTGTAACACCCCAACCCGGCAAGGGTCAAAATGCAAAATTATGGTGTCAATCAGAACATACAAACTCAAGCGGAAGACTTATAAACATAATGGTCACAAAAGTTTTCTAATGAAAGTAACGAAATACTAACTCTATACATAATGAGTTCCAAAACTGAAATACAAATCCAAACCTAAGTAACTGAAGGTAAATCCAAGTCTAATCCAAAAGCAAATGGGTATCTATCATCAGGGTGGTCCACTAAGAGCTTCTATGCACTCTTCACTCAATCCCAGCTTCCAACCTAAAACTTGTCGCAGGAAAAGAAATGCGGCTGAGCTTAAAACGCCTAGTGAACAGATATAACCATAATGAAATAATCGAGGCATATATATAAATATAGAGAAATGGAACCACAAGATCCTGCTGAACAAAATATCAAATGTCAAACGAATAAGTACTCAAGGATCAGCTGAACAGACATCATAAGTCAAATGAGATAAATGAAATGAGATAATACGAATGTCAGAAAATCATACTGAATCACGGAATCAAATAGGAATAGTCACGAACCTGTCTAAACGAGACACTCAATAGACCACATAATCACATATACGGAATAGCCACGAGCCTTACTAAATGAGACACTCGAATAGACCACATAATCACATATACATATCCGTCAAATCATATGTGTACCTGGAGGGGAGACCTCCAGAATACCAAATGGAGTAGCTAGCTCCCAGAAGTGAGGGGGTGCAAGGCACGCACAACCCAATCACTAACAAAATAAAACAAAATGCCTAGGATGCATCCATACGCCCCCTGCAAAACAAATCATATATATACACCTGCTCATGACAGGTATATACACATATCATAATGGCCAAGTGATCATATATCATATCATATCATATCATATCAAAAGGAGATGCCGTGGACTGATCACTCCGCCACAGAAGGTGTCATGCCATTGGTGCCATCAATGACATGGCCATGGTACCTCCATGGCTAGTTAGCTCGGGCACTGAACAGAACACATCATATCATAGCATATCCATAATCATATCATATCCAAACAGATCATATCAACAGAACGAAATCATATCATATCTAAACAGATCATATCAACAGAACGGAATCATATCATACGGATCATATCAAACGGGATCATATTAAGGCAAATGAATCAAAGTCAAGGATCGAAAAGTCATGAGAGAAAACACCCTTACTGAGAAAGGGTAAAATATCTGTACCTCGAACCGCAAATGAAACCATATCTGAAAACATATGGATCGGAAGTTACTCCTTCTTCAATGAATCTACACGAATTAATGATAGTCTTATTATTTAAGAACCATTTCATAAGTTATTTCTGATTCAGTACTTATTGTTGTTCAGATTTACATATTAGAGTTTCCTGCTATTTATTGTAACTTTCCAAATTTAGTAACTTTCTATATTTAGTAACTTTCCATATTTGTAACTTTACCGAATTAGTAACTTTCCGAATTAAGTATGTTTTCCGAATTAGTAACTTTCCATATTTAGTAACTTTCTAGATTGAGCAACTTTCCAAATTGAGTAACTTCGGGTTATAATTCACAATTAATCAACTTAGGGTTTCATTACTGTATTTAGGTTCATATAAGTCTAATTATATCATCATAAATGCATTTTAGGGTTTATACACAAAAATCATGCAAGTCGACTGATTTCCGACTCCTAAATTTCAGATTCGACACCTAATCCCATAAAATCAAAAACAAAACCAAATCAACTCCAATTCACTCCAACCCAATTGGAGAACTTATTTAAGACCTTAAACTAGGTTTACAAGTAAAAATAAGAATTAACCACCTATGAAACTCAAGCTATTAAGCATACAAATTCATATTATAAAACAGTCCCGTTCAAAAACCCATTTAAGACCATTACATCACTTAATTAGGATATATTAGAAAATCTGGATCACTTCCTTATGATTTTTCATGCGTGCCAATTAAGCTCCAAAAATTCTAAAATAATTATATATGATTCCCATATTAGTTTAGCATTTTCACAAATTTTAATAGATTTTATTATCAAGTATTAGTACCCTTTCAAAAATCATCTTTCTAGACCTACCCAGAAAATTAACTGCGCATACATACAGAAAGTTTTCCTTTCATTAACCTATTGAGACACTTCAGAAAAATCCACAAAAATTCCAGAAAGTCACAGATAGCTTAAATATCTCTCCTTTAAAAGGAGAGCTCTCAGTTCCTTGTGGTTTGAAAATTAAAAATCAAAAACTTCGAATGATGTTGTGACTCCGATTTCTCAGATTTGACAACTAATGTTCTAAAAATGAAAAGGCTATCTACCCGACCTCCAATGAACATGAAACTTATATTTCCAGAAAGTACACTGATTGAACTTATGTTTAGACTTAAAAATCACCCAAAAACACATTGGCAACATCAGTTTATATATCCATCAATCCGTCTTAATTTTTGGACAGCATCACAAAGAAAAATTCTAACCCTAACCAACGCAAGATAAAACCTCTAACACATCCCTAATTATGTTTTATTGATCAAACATACATAATTACTGAGATTTTAATAAACCCTAATCCATCATGTGAGTTACATAATTATTAATAAGGAATGATGAGAAAAGATCATTTACCCTTACTATGCTACGAAAAATTAGACTCGATTCTTGGTTTCTTGAATGTTTAGACAAATAGCAATGGAGGCTAGGGTCTTCTCCTTCCCACTTTATTTTTATTTTTTTCCTGGAGATCGATTTAGGAGGGAGGGACCGGATATATATATATATATATATATATATATATATATGTGTATATATATATATATATATATATATATATATATATATATATATATATATATATATATATATATATATATATATTGTAGGGTCATGAAAAACCCAAGAATACGTATAACATGATTTGGACACAAATTAACTAAGTGTTGAACTTAAACCGAGAACAATTCAAGTCACTGAGAGAACAGCCTCTCAGTGAGTCATCTTCAAGATGCTTAAGACGAATTCAAGAAGAAGGATTCACTTCTCAGGAAGGCGGTACTCCCTGAGTCGGACTTATGCCAAAGAAGAAGATGATGGTTCAGCGAGTTTTAGACAAGAACTCACTGAACCCCAGTCTCCTCAACCAACAAAGTGATTGAAGGACTGAGGAACCAACGCCTGAAGAAAAGGCGGGAACAATAGGGAAAAGATCTGAGAAGATAATAGTGTCAGCCCAACACTCTTCTCTTGTCGATCCAACCTTCCCTATTGCGACTAAAAGTCATGGAGTGTCAGCCAACAACTCCAAAAGTCTTATTAGCCCTTTCCTATTGGTTCTTGGAAATGACAATTACTATTTGTAATTGTCAGACACGCAACCTCAACAACTTGTATTATATTTAATCACTTATACTTAGATTATTTGTGTATAAATAGATCAGATGGGAGAGAAGTTTAAGTGTACTTTGTATATTTAAAGTCTTGAACTTTTGCAAAGGAACTTCTCTCCTACAAAGAGTATACAACTCACTGAGATAGCTCAGTGGGTATATTGTTACCACTCAAGCAAAACTTGAGTTTCGATAGGTGACACCCCATACCCTTGTCTATTCAATCCCAAGTGTTTGTTCCGCAAAACACTTGGGTATAGATTCTTGGAATTATTTCTAATAAGAATTTAAACGTTGAAAAATATTGTTGTTTTTATACTCACGTTTTATAACTGTTAGAATTAATCCTAAACATTGTATTAGTCATAACACGAAATAGATTAACTTTCTAGTTAACTCTAATAGTGTAAAGGGAACAACAAGTGGTATCAGAGCCTCTGGTTTATAAAATCTTTTAAACTAACCAAGAGTGCTCTAGGTTTTTAAAACCAAGATCCTACTATGGTTGATATCAATGTACCCCAGCTAGTCGACAAAAAGGGTGGCAGGTACTCAGCTGTTGCACCCAGACTTGAAGCTGGGAAATTTAGCAAATGGAAGAAGCGTATGATTTGCTATCTTACTGGTATGGAACCCTACTACATCACCTGTATCAGGGATGGCCCATTTGTCCCAAAGACTGCCACAGGGCTAAACAAGCCTGAGGCCCAATGGACCATTGATGAGAGGAGGGTGGTCAATCAAGACCAACGCCTGAAAAGCATCCTTATATCATGTCTTCCTGACGATGTAATGGAATCAGTCATCAACTGTCTAACAGCCAAGCAAACTTGGGATGACTTGGTAAACAGCTTTGAGGGTCCCTCAGATACCAAGGAAAATAGGGTCATGGACCTTAAACTTGAGTATAATACTTTCAGGGCAAAAGACTCTGAAAGTCTCTCACAGACCTACACCAGATACAAGACTTTGATAAATGAATTATCAAATGATGGTGTTGTACTGACCAAACATGAGACAAATGTTGGCTTTGTCAACAGTCTCCCTGACTCAAAAGCTTTTGAGTCCAAAAAGGCCTTAACCTCCACACCCATATCAACTGCTTTCTATTCTAATGGTGTTGTGCAGGATATTCAAGAGGATTCTGAAGAAGAAATTGATGAAAGGACTGATGAGGAATACCTGAATGACCTAAACTTGGAATTCCAAGAAAGGGCACTCCTTGCTAGTTCAAAACGTTTCATCAAAAGAAATCAGTCCAACTTTACAAAATCAAAAGCAAATGAGACCACTGAATGCTTTAAATGTGGTAAAAAGGGTCATTTTGCTAGGGACTGTTATTCTAAAACTATCTCAGAACCCTCTTACAAATTTTCAGGAACTAGCAAGTTTCAACCTAAAATGTTTCAGTCCACCCAACAATTCCAAAACAAGGGTCAAAAGGATTTTGAAACAAAATATAGGAATATCAAAGCTAAACTTGCACTTCTTGAAACTAACCCCATATTGTCTTAGGCTGCTCAAACATCTAAACCTATTCAGACAAAGAACAAGGTTTTAATAGCTGAAGCATATGATTAGGATGATGAAGAGGTTTCCTCAGATGAGGAAATAAGAGTTAGTGCACTGATGGAAATTTCAGAAGAGGATCAGGTGGCTGTGGGAAAAGGCCATGCTAGAAATGGAGAGTGGGTCAACATCACCATGAAGAAGGTAAATACTTTACTTTCTATGGATGATGATTCTGATTGGCAGTCTTACATGAATTATATTTGTGTTGATTTAAAGTTTGTTGAAGAACAAAGGCTTAACTTGCTTTCAAAATATAACAATATTGTGTCAGAATTGAACAAATGTAGAGATGAACTGCTTGTACTTAAGCAAGCCAAACTAGAAAAAATAACTCTACAAATTCAGAACACTGAGATTTTGAAACAAAACCAAGTCCTTCAAACTGAACTTAACAAAGAAAAGGCTATCATTCAAAGCTGGACCAAGAAAAACCCTAAGGTTTTTGACACTGTGGGATTAATCTCTCTGAAAACCATTGGTATTGACCCTCTTATGGTTGATCCTACTGTGTGTCAAAATGAAATAAACTTTGTTCCAGCTGGCATATCTTTTGAGCAAGAATTACTTCCCAAGTCAAATGACTGGATTGTCAGGGACAACCCAGTCAGTAAGTTACCAAACTTTAAGATTGGAAAGATCTTGCTTCCTGAAAGTCGGGCTTTGAAAAATATGCTTGGACTCACTGAAAAACTCAGTAAGCTTGAACTCACTGAACCACTCACTGAGTCCTTGGATGAGTCTGAATCAGAATCATACCCTCCACTTCCTCCACTGAATACCCTTCAGGGTGCTACACCTAACTTAGGCCTCCCACCTATGGTCTTCTCACCACACTCTCCAAAGGAGAGATCAGGAAGGGGAACAACCATCCTGAAGAGAGCAAACCTTGATGTCTCAGTAAATACTGATGACTCATCAACTTCAGTCCCTTCTGAAGTATCAACCCAAAGCCCTGACTCAAAATTTGATCAGTTGGCTGAAATGGTAAGGAAGCTAGGAGAGAAGATTGCATCTTCTGAGAAATCTTCTCAATCCAAGAAGGAACAAAAACCAACTTCCTCAAAGACCAAACCCAAACCCACAAAACCCCTGAAAAGATGTGAGCTATGAAACTATACAAATCATCTCACTGATGATTGCTATAGAGTCCTTTATTGCATGATTTGCAAAAAGGAAGATCACAGGACCTCTGATCATAAACAATGCTCAGTCATGTCAAACTTTTCAGGACTTAAGGCTCAGTGCCTGAACTACCCTTCTGATTCTAAGCAGAAACAGAAGCAAAAGGCCAAGCCTTTTCCACCCTGCCCTTTGTGTGGATTCAATGACCACCACCCTGAGGATTGTCAATATGACAAACATTGTGAATCTAGTGGAAGTTCCACTCAGAAATCCTCAGGAAAAGAGAAGGTCATTCAGTCAAGAAGAGGAATAAAACAATCCTCTCAGACTACTGAGGCTACCCCTACAACCAAATGCAAAACATGTGGTAGCTCAGTCCACTCAACCTCTGATCATGAATCAATTAATACTTTCATAAAGACCTACAATACCAAACCCTCCATGAAATGGAGTCCTAGAAAGAACTGACCTAGTTTACTATTTGTGCAGAAGCATGCCAGGGATCCTGTTTGACATCTAGATAGTAGATGTTCAAGGAGCATGACTGGTGTTAAGGAGTGTCTGCATAAATATGTGGAAGAACCAGGACCCAAAGTGATATTTGCTGATAATTCATCATGTCTCACTGAAGGTTATGGTTCAGTAAACTGCAATGGTATTGTCTTTACTAGGATAGCATATGTAAATGGTCTTAAGTATAATCTGATCAGTGTCAGTCAACTATGTGATGTGATGAGGCGAAAAGTGTACCGCTTTTAAGGGGTCATTTAAGCCCTAAATCGTATTTATTTGATCAAATATCGCCCTAAATCGTTCCTTTTGTCATTTTAGGTACTTTTGAGGAGAAATCTGGAAAAGGAGGCATTTTGGACGTTTTTAGAGCATAAAAGTGAAGAAAACGACAAAGTCTCAAAAATCGGCTGAAAGTTACCTTTGACGGCGTCACATTTAACCCCAGACGGCGTCATGCCTTGGCAAGAAAAGGTGGACGTGAAATTTACTCATGATAAGCCAGTGAAAATACCATGTGAATTCTGACGGCGTCATGCTTTAACTTGATCAAGGGCGTCACGGCTTAAATCAAAGAGGGACGGCGTCACGTTCAAGGTTAGACGGCGTCAAGCCTTGATAAGCCAGAATGGATTTTTGAAGAGCTAAAGAGGGACGGCGTCGAGAAGGTCATCCGGGAACCCTAAAAGCGGCGAGGTGACGGCGTCACACTCCATAACGTGACGCCGTCAGATCCAAAAGTCTATATATAGTTTTCTAATTTTTTGTCATTAAGGAGAGCTTAGTGTGTGGAATTTTGGGAGAAAACCCTAAGACGAATTCAGCTTCTTTTTCAAGGCTTTTTGCCTTGAGATCTTCCATGTTACATTGAAGATAAGTTATCAATTAATCATTCAATATGTCTATGTGTTGTTTGATTTTATCTTATTCTTGTCTTTTGATTAACATGTTAGGCTAAATTTATCTTGTGTTTGCTTAGATCTAATGAAACCTAGCTATTGATTATTGGTTATTAGTGTGTTGTTAGTTGTATTGGATGATTGTTTATCTATGTTAGGCTTAAGAAAACTGGCTAACTTCCTATTCGGTAACTTGCTTGAACGTCTTAAGAAACATGAACCAAATGCGTACTAAAGGTTTTTATGGTTGTATTTAATGCACAAGCGAATTCTAGTGATCCCATGTTAGGAGCTTCCTAGCCGGCTCGACATAGGAGTGAAGTAGGAGCTTGTAGAGTTGGGGAAGTAAGTACGCCACCCCACGAATGGTATTAAGGAATACACCCGTCATCCACGCGACTAATACACACTAATTAACCGGTAAAAGATAGTTAGGGAGTAAGGAAATCTAAGTAAACACATTTCTCTACACATAAGTTTCTCACCACATTTTCATTTTTGTTATTTTATTTTATTTGCATCCGTAGTAACTTTGGGTTAGTTGACTAGCAACTAATTCCGCCCACTCTTTCAAAACCGAGATTTTACTTGCTTTCATAAAAATATAAAAACATAAAAAGAATCTTCCTCAACCCTTAGACCTAATTAGAGTAGTCTTTCACACCTAACGAACACTATTCCCTGTGGAGAACGATCAATCCCCCGTACTTACCACTACACTATACTACATCGGTCAGGTACACTGCCTGGTGGGGTTGTAAGCCTCTTGAGATCCCTCGAGAGGTAAAACCTGTTGTAAGGTTGCAAAACCCACGCATCAAGTTTTTGGCGCCGCTGCCGGGGAATAGTTATTGTTTAGGTTGAATTTTTTATTTCTATTAGGTCTACTCACTAGATTCCTTTCTAGTGAGATTTTTTATTTTATTTTTCTAGATTTTCTTTAGTCTATCTATTTTCTTCGTTTCTTTGTTCGTAACCATACCATCCGACATCATGGAAGATGGTAATATCCTTAACCCCAACAACCCACCACCACAACAACCACAACCACCTCCTAGAGCCCGCACTTTAGGAGGATATTCCCTAATTTTGGATGATGACCCCCCTAATCTTAGAATCACTAGGAGCCGAAGCTCGATAAAGACTCTTGCCACACCCTATGCTGAACCCGAAAGGGAAATGCATAAATTAAGGCGACTCCACCAAGCGGCTGAACCATCCACGATCAATTTTGATGATGCCCTCTCCGAGGAAGAATCCAATCATCATTCTACACCTCCTAGCCCTCAACCCAATCACGATATGGAAGTTCCCGAAATCCCAATCCCTAAATGTCTCAAGGACTACTCTTCTCCCACCCCTCGTGGTTTTTCCAATGCTATCGTTTTTCCAAATGAACACACGGATGGGGTCTTGCGTGCAACTGATATTTGGCTGGTCCAAAGTGTATGCAAGTTTCACGGATTGACAACTGAAGATCCAATCCAACACATCAAGGACTTCCTGAAAATAGTGGATACCCTTCATACGGACGGAGCCACTAGAGACACCTCCCGGTTGCGATTCTTTCCCTTCACCCTTCATGAAAGAGCCGGAGACTGGTATAACCAACTTCCTTCCGAATCCATCTTCACATGGGAACAGCTTATCTCAAAATTCTATGAGAAATTCTTTCCCATAGGAAGAACTTCAAAGTTGAGAGACGAAATCCTCCGCTTCCATGTTGGACCAGCAGAACCTATTCACAAATCTTGGGTTAGATTCAACGATCTAATTAGACAGGTCCCTCATCATGGCATTGAACTCTGGCTTCTTGTCCAAATCTTTTATGACAGTGTCTCCAAAAACGACCAATTGGGCATTAATAATTCATCAAAAGGAAAAATAGCCAAACTAAGCGTTGAGGAAGGATGGAATAGAATTGAGGAATACGCGAATGATCAAGACGATACCTGGGATGAACCCGATTCGATCATGAGCATTTCCAAGATCATGAAAGAGCCTCCTTTTGCTAGCCGGGTGAGTAGATTGAATGATCAGGTATCTTATCTAGACAAGTCGCAACCAACTAAGCGGTTATCAAACCCATACTTGATCTGTGATCAATGTGGTGGCCCGCATGAAGTGGAGGAATGCGAGGATGATACCACCACCGAACAAGCATGCTTGTCAAGCCACGACATCTTCGATGATCCTTCACTCTTAACTTTCTACCAAAACAATGATTTCACCCCTTGGGGAAATCTTGTGAGAGAAGAGGGAGGAGGAGAATATCCTGACTATAAGGTTAGGAGCACTTTTGAGGATGACCTCGGGCATTTCACGTTTGAAAAGAATCTGCAACTAAATGGTCTTGACAACCTTATCAATAGCCAACAAACCGACGTGAAGGCCAAATTCGCAGAACTCAACGCCACTCTCGACGGCCTTGGCAACCCGCAAAGAGATCCTTTACTCGCCATCACCACTCGTGCTGGAACAACTACTAAGGATCCACCCTACCCAGCTCAAACATCTAACGTCATGGAACCCAACACCCCTCATGAGGAGAACGATAATGTGAACGATGAAAATCCCGAGCAAACCCCTCTGGTAACTCCATCCCCACCTACTCCTGCCAAACAGCCCCTTAAAGTCCCATACCCATCTCGCCTCAAGAATCAAAAGGTCGAAAGTGATAATAAAAGATTCTTGTCTTATTTGAAGAATTCGGTCGTCACCATACCCCTTCTTGATGCATGTTATCATATGCCCAAATATAGTACATACTTCAAGAGGCTGCTCACCAACAGGAAAGGGCTCGAGGGTCTTGTAACCTTAGGAGAAGAATGTTCTGTGGTGACTCAACGAGGGCTACCAAAGAAGGTGGACGATCCAGGTAGTTTCACCTTGCCCTGTTCAATTGGATCTCTTTCAGTCAAAAATGCTTTAGCCGACTTAGGAGCAAGCATCAATCTTATGCCGCATTCCCTATTCCTCAAGCTAGGGTATTCTGGGTTGAAACCAACCCGTATGAGCATCCAACTGGCCGATAGATCAGTCAAATACCCCTTAGGAATATGCGAGAATGTGCTGGTTAAGGTAGGGAAGTTTAAATTTCCAGTTGACTTCGTCATCCTAGAAATGGAAGAAGATGATCTTGTGCCCATCATTCTAGGAAGACCCTTCCTTGCAACTTCTCGTGCTGTTATTGATGTTCATGACGGCAAACTAACCTTACGAGTAGGGGCCGATAGCTTAACCTTCGACATCAAGGACACAATGAATCTTTCTCTCGAAGCAGATAATCAACTGTATTTCATCGAAGAAATCGATGAATTATCCGACGAGATTGACAATTGTATAGATGAACAGATGGAAGCTGGTTGGTTGCGAGATGAAGCTTTCTTACCCATCTTAGAGGAAGAAAAGACTATAGATGTGAATGCAGTCTCCTTCTATCCCAGGCAAGAAATCGAACAGCTTGAGCTTCGTAAACCCGAGAACAAACTTAAACCTTCCATCATCGAGCCACCCACGTTAGAACTCAAGGAACTCCCGAACAACCTTGAATATGCCTTCCTTCAAGGAGAAGGTCAACTTCCGGTTATCATAAGCTCCTCCTTGAAAAGTGAACAAAAAGATAAACTCTTAGGAGTTCTAAAAAAATATAAAGGGGTTATAGCATGGAGTGTAGCCGACATCAAGGGGATTGACTCTACTTTCTGCACGCATAAAATCCTCATGGAGGAAGATTATAAACCCTCCGTGCAGCCTCAAAGGCGAGTAAATCCCAACATAAAGGAAGTTGTAAAGAAGGAAGTCATTAAGCTCCTAGATGCAGGGCTAATTTACCCGATTTCGGACAGTCCATGGGTAAGTCCTGTACAGGTTGTACCAAAAAAGGGAGGAATGACGGTGGTGAAGAACGATAAGGATGAGTTAGTACCTCAACGAACAGTAACTGGATGGCGTGTGTGCATCGATTATAGGAAGTTGAATGACGCAACTCGAAAAGATCATTTCCCTCTCCCATTTATCGACCAAATGTTGGAAAGGTTAGCAGGGCATGAGTACTACTGCTTCCTAGATGGGTTCTCAGGGTATTTCCAAATCCCTATCGCTCCTGAGGACCAAGAAAAGACTACGTTTACATGCCCCTATGGCACCTTCGCCTACAAGCGAATGCCCTTTGGACTATGTAACGCCCCCGCCACTTTCCAGCGTTGCATGACGGCAATCTTCCATGAGTTAATGGAAGACAGCATGGAGGTCTTCATGGATGATTTTTCAGTCTTTGGAAATTCTTTTGATCGCTGTCTTGCTAACCTTGAGAAAATGCTCAAACGTTGTGAGGAGACCAACTTGGTACTAAACTGGGAAAAGTGCCACTTTATGGTGAAAGAAGGGATTGTGCTGGGGCACAAAATTTCA
Source organism: Artemisia tridentata subsp. tridentata (assembly GCA_021014915.2). Classification (NCBI taxonomy): domain Eukaryota; kingdom Viridiplantae; phylum Streptophyta; class Magnoliopsida; order Asterales; family Asteraceae; genus Artemisia; species Artemisia tridentata. The sequence continues at coordinate 270,235,334 of CP139504.1, forward strand.
GGAAGTGGAATCGAAGTAGACCGGGCAAAAATTGAAGCTATATCCAAACTTCCCTATCCAACAACTGTCAAGGCAATCCGTAGTTTTTTGGGTCATGCTGGCTTCTATAGGAGATTCATTAAAGATTTCTCAAAGGTAGCTAAACCAATGACTCAGTTACTCATGAAGGATGCCCCGTTCGATTTCTCTCAAGAGTGCAAGGACGCATTTGATCTATTGAAGCAGGAACTTACCCAAGCTCCAATTATGGTTACCCCTAACTGGGAGTTACCCTTTGAAATCATGTGCGATGCTAGTGATTATGCTGTTGGAGCAGTATTAGGCCAAAAGCTTAACAAACACTTTCAGCCAATATACTACGCTAGCAAAACCATGAATCCTGCTCAAGAAAACTACACTACCACTGAAAAGGAATTACTAGCCGTGGTATTCGCTTTTGATAAATTTTGCCAGTATCTTGTCCTTTCTAAAACGGTTGTTTTTACGGATCATTCAGCTATTCGATATCTTTTCGCTAAACAGGATGCTAAACCACGGTTACTTCGTTGGATCCTACTATTGCAAGAGTTCGATGTTGAAATTCGTGATAAGAAAGGAGCAGAGAATCTTGCGGCTGATCATCTCTCTCGTCTCGAAAACCCCAGCCTCGCTGAATCTGACAAGAGTGAGATTCGGGAAACATTTCCTGAAGAGCAGCTCATGTCAATAAATGATTCTGAACCTTGGTATGCGGATTATGCTAACTACCTGGCAAGTGGAGTCATTCCTGAGCATATGAGCAGGCATGAAAAAAGGAGGTTCTTTAATCAATTAAAGTACTACTTTTGGGATGAACCCTTCTTATTTCGAAGATGTCCAGATCAGGTAATCAGGCGTTGTGTTTCGGAAAGAGAGGCTGTCAGAATTATGAAAGAGTGTCATGCAGGTCCATCTGGAGGACATCACGGAATAAGCACTACTGCACGAAAGGTCTTCGACGCGGGATTCTATTGGCCTACAATATTTCGTGATGTGAAGGGAATGATACAAACTTGTGACGCATGTCAAAGAGCTGGGAATATCTCTAGGAGGGATGAAGCCCCACAGAATTATATACAAGTTTGTGAGGTTTTTGATGTTTGGGGAATTGATTTCATGGGACCATTCCCCTCTTCTGGAGGGAATGAATACATCTTGGTGGCCATTGATTATGTTTCGAAATGGGTGGAAGCACAAGCCCTTAGGACTAACGACGCTAGGGTAGTCATTCATTTCTTAAAAAAATTGTTCGCTAGGTTCGGAATTCCGAAGGCTCTTATTAGTGACAGGGGAACCCATTTTTGCAATTCACAAATGGGGAAAGTCATGAAAAGGTATGGAGTCTCTCACCGATTCTCCACTGCTTACCATCCTCAAACCAACGGTCAAGTCGAAAACACTAATAGAGCCATAAAGAGAATATTAGAGAAAACGGTTAATCAAAACAGAAAAGATTGGTCTTTTAAGCTCGATGAGGCTTTGTGGGCATTTCGAACCGCCTATAAGACACCAATCGGGACAACCCCGTTCCGTATGGTATATGGCAAGGCATGCCACCTCCCAGTAGAACTGGAACACAAAGCATATTGGGCACTTAAGACTTGTAATTTGGATTATACAGTTGCGGGAACAAATAGATTCTTACAGCTCCAAGAGCTTGATGAATTGAGATTAGAGGCTTATGAATCTTCCATCACATACAAAGAGAGGGCGAAAAGATGGCATGACCAACGGATTAAGAGACCCAAAGAGTTTTCAGAAGGAGACAAGGTCTTATTATATAATTCTCGCTTAAGGCTATTTCCTGGGAAACTTAAATCTAGATGGTATGGACCTTTTACCGTAAGGAGCTCCTCTAAAACCGGAGCCGTTGTATTAATTGACGACGAGGATAGAGAATTCACTGTGAATATTCAACGAGTCAAGCATTATCAAGAGAATGGTAATGAAATGATCAATGAGGAAGACATAACTTTCGATGAAGAAGTCACATAATGTACATGACTTTGAGTCTAGCTACAAGACTCGTTAATAAAGAAAAGCGCTTCTTGGGAGGCAACCCAAGCTTTATTTGTTTTATTTGCTTTGTGTGTTTATTTGTTTGTTTGTTTGTTTTTATTTATTGCCGTATGTGTGTTTAATTTTTATCATTATTGATTCATGTTCAAAAGTAATTTGTGAAAATGCTTTATTTTGTTTTTAACTTCGTCTTAACTACATATAAAGGTATTTTGCAAAAGATAAGTGTAAGGGAAATCTAAATCGGTTTATTAGAACACAAATGAACATGAATCGTAATAATAATAAAATAGCATACATATTCGTATTTGTTGGAGTCAAATGCTTGTATCGAGTCATAATGATGTTTTGCAGGATTTCCAGGAAGTAAGGTAAAGGTTTTTCTAGAAATTTTCCGGAAACTTAAAATGAGAATTTTTGTCAGGTCATTTCTGACGGCGTCAGGGTTTATAACCTGACGGCGTCAGATTTAATTTTCAGAAATTTTTGAAAGTTTTGTTTTTAAAAAAAAGTTTTTATTAAATCTCCAACTTATAATCTCCAGGAATCTGCAAAATTATCATTCCACAAGCATTATATCCTTATATATAGATTTTATCCCGCCAATGTTATGCAGGTTTTCGTGTTTGTTTTCTCAGGTTTAACAGGTTATTTTGGACAAGGAGATGTTTATGGAATCAAGCTTATGGCGATGCATTAGTCATGGAGCTTCAACATTACCTTGGAGGAAGATCTAACCGTGTAATTTCACTATCCACCGAGCGAATCAGGGGAGTATTTGATTTCATTCTTTTACTTTATGCTTTTACATCTTGTAATTTGAACATTGGGGACAATGTTCATCTTAAGTGTAAGGGGGGGTAAAAGTACGATTTTAGAGAATACAATTACGCTTGACTTTTGTTTGTTTAATAGTAGATGTGTAATAAAACTGAGATAAATACCTGTTAGGGCAATTTTAGTGCCAAATTTAAAATTTTTTACAACATATAGGAGTGAAACTTTGATCTTAATGAGCGTCTCACGGATAGGAGTTATATGACTAGCACAAAAAACCGTACCACTAAAAAATTTTCCACCCCAAATATGTGAGGTTCGCCCCTAGAATTGGTAGGAAAAGCATTTATGCTATGATGTGTGTACCGGTAGCACTTAGATTCTAGAACTTGCGTTAGGACCATTCCAAGGCCACAAGTGAGACTACATTCGTGTAGTTAGATTTACTACATGATAAGAGGCATTAGGATTAACCCATTGTTTTACACCTGTGTTTTTGTTATAATTACGTTGGCTACATTGGTCAAGTAATTCTCCCACACCCTTTTGCGTTGTACTCATTCTTAGTACACGATACCCCTAGTACACCCCTCAGAGCCTATCTTTTCGTTTCGACCTTTAAGCATTTTACTTAAAGGAAGAATTTGTTACACCCCACTTAAATGTACACCCAAATCGCCTTAGCCTACCTTGTATGCACTCATTTTTAGTGCATTATTGTTACAACATTTGTTTAAACCCAAGTTAATTATCTAGTTGATTACATGGTTGCTAAGTCGAGTCATATCCTTGTACATATTGTTTTGGGATGATTGGGACTCATGGGTAAAGTACTAGTGTAATGGAGTAATGGGGAAGAACAACATTATTACCCCCATATGTGCTAAATGTTTTAAAAGTACTCCAAGTTTTTTCAATTGTCTTAATTCGAGTCATTAGATTAGTATTTGTAAATTTATGTAAAAGTTCAAGTGTAAGGGGGATGCAATGCCCCTATGATGTAATATTTTGGATGGTAGGGCAAGAGTGTATGCAAAAAAAAAAAAAAAAAAAAAAAAAAAAAAAAAAAAAAAAAAAAAAAAAAAAAATCAAGAAAAACACAAAAAAATGAGAAAATGAAAAATAGAAAAAACATACGGACTACCATCCCATTTTATTTTATTTTTATTTTATGTTTTTGTTATTTTGTTATTTTGTTTCTAGCTTAAGATTGAGTCGAGTCTTGGCTTAGCAACATTGTATAGTACATGTAATTGATCAAGATCTTTAACTCGCCACCAGTAAAATATCCTTTATCCAACAAAACCGTGTTTTCCTTTTCCCTACACCTAACGTTATAACCCATGTAAAAGCCCTCTTTGATAGTTTATCTTTGGTGCTTACGCCTAGTGGAGGAGGTTTTCGATCCTTTCCCAAGCCTATGGTAATCTATTTGCTATGACAGGTAGTGAGAGATATTATCCGTTTTCATTTATGAGATTTATTTTGATGACACTTGAGAGATGTGAGTATCTAAACACTACTTGTGAGGTGCTAGTTTGTAATCTCCGTGCTTATTATGATTGAAGTGGAACGATTATTTGTTGTAATTACTTTTATGTTTGCATTAAATGACCCCTAACTTGTATTTTGATTAGAATAAAAGCGCATTTGCTTGAGGACAAGCAAATCTCAAGTGTAAGGGTATTTGATGAAGCGAAAAGTGTACCACTTTTAAGGGGTCATTTAAGCTCTGGAAAAGGAGGCATTTTGGACGTTTTTGGAGCATAAAAGTGAAGAAAACGGCAAAGTCTCAAAAATCGGCTAAAAGTTACCTTTGACGGCGTCACAATTTACTCTGGACGGCGTCATGCCTTGGCAAGAAAAGTTGGACGTGAAATTTACTCATGATAAGCCAGTGAAAATAGCATGTGAATTCTGACGGCGTCACGCTTTAACTTGATCAAGGGCGTCACGGCTTAAATCAAAAGGGGACGGCGTCACGTTCAAGGTTCGACGGCGTCAAGCCTTGATAAGCCAGAATGGATTTTTGAAGAGCTAAAGAGGGACGGCGTCGAGAAGGTCATCCGGGAACCCTAAAAGCGGCGAGGTGACGGCGTTACACTCCATAACGTGACGCCGTCAGATCCAAAAGTCTATATATAGTTTTCTAATTTTTTGTCATTAAGGAGAGCTTAGTGTGTGGAATTTTGGGAGAAAACCCTAAGACAAATTCAGCTTCTTTTTCAAGGCTTTTTGCCTTGAGATCTTCCATGTTACATTGAAGATAAGTTATCAATTAATCATTCAATATGTCTATGTGTTGTTTGATTTTATCTTATTCTTGTCTTTTGATTAACATGTTAGGCTAAATTTATCTTGTGTTTGCTTAGATCTAATGAAACCTAGCTATTGATTATTGGTTATTAGTGTGTTGTTAGTTGTATTGGATGATTGTTTATCTATGTTAGGCTTAAGAAAACTGGCTAACTTCCTATTCGGTAACTTGCTTGAACGTCTTAAGAAACATGAACCAAATGCGTACTAAAGGTTTTTATGGTTGTATTTAATGCACAAGCGAATTCTAGTGATCCCATGTTAGGAGCTTCCTAGCCGGCTCGACATAGGAGTGAAGTAGGAGCTTGTAGAGTTGGGGAAGTAAGTACGCCACCCCACGAATGGTATTAAGGAATACACCCGTCATCCACGCGACTAATACACACTAATTAACCGGTAAAAGATAGTTAGGGAGTAAGGAAATCTAAGTAAACACATTTCTCTACACATAAGTTTCTCACCACATTTTCATTTTTGTTATTTTATTTTATTTGCATCCGTAGTAACTTTGGGTTAGTTGACTAGCAACTAATTCCGCCCACTCTTTCAAAACCGAGATTTTACTTGCTTTCATAAAAATATAAAAACATAAAAAGAATCTTCCTCAACCCTTAAACCTAATTAGAGTAGTCTTTCACACCTAACGAACACTATTCCCTGTGGAGAACGATCAATCCCCCGTACTTACCACTACACTATACTACATCGGTCAGGTACACTGCCTGGTGGGGTTGTAAGCCTCTTGAGATCCCTCGAGAGGTAAAACCTGTTGTAAGGTTGCAAAACCCACGCATCATGATGCAAAATACATAGTTCAGTTTGATGATAAGCAAAGAACCATCTTCAATGCAAATAAGGAAATTGTCCTCATTGCACCAAGAAGACAAGATGTTTATGTATTAGACATGTCCAGTCTAACTCAGGATGGAACTTGTCTCTTTGCTAAAGCCACTGATACACTCAACTGGCTTTGGCATAAGAGACTTACCCACCTGAACTTTAAGAACATTAACAATCTTGTAAAACAAAACAAAGTCCTTGGCTTACCATCTCTTGTGTTTTCTAAGGATAAACCATGCTCAGCTTGTGAAAAAGGTAAACATCACAGAGCATCCTTTAAAACCAAAACCAACTTTTCCATCAGGAACTGCCTACATCTTCTCCATATGGATCTATTTGGACCTGTCAGTCCAAGGTCTATTAACCACGAGAAGTATACTCTGGTCATAGTGGATGAATACTCTAGATACACCTGGGTATTCTTCCTGATCAAAAAGAGTCAGGCAGCTGAAACAATCATGTCCTTTGTCAGGAATATTGAAAATCAAAATGACATTAAGGTCAAACAAATTAGAACTGACAATGGGACTGAGTTCAAAAATAATGAACTTGAATATTTCTGTGATGAGAAAGGTATTTCCCAAAAATTTTCCTCTCCATACACACCTGAACAAAATGGTGTTGCTGAAAGGAAAAACAGAACACTCATTGAAGCTGCCAGGACAATGCTATGTGGATCAGTCCTTTCCAACCATTTTTGGACTGATGCAGTCAAAACTGCCTGTTATACACAAAACAGATCCATAATTGTCAAGAGACATGGGAAAACCCCATATGAGTTATTCAAAGGAAGAATCCCTGACATCAGCTACTTTCATGTCTTTGGGTGTCCTGTGTTTATTCATAATCACAAGGATCACCTAGGGAAATTTGATGCAAAAGCTGATGATGGATACTTCCTGGGATACTCACTTGTCTCAAAAGCCTTCAAAGTGTTCAACACAAGGAGACAGCAGACTGAGGAAACATTTCATGTTACCTTTGACGAGAGCACTGATGCTATCAGGTTCTCAACTGCCTCAGTAGAAGAGATAGGAATTGATAATTCTTCAAGATATCCTCCTGATGAATATCTGCCTGAAAACAATCCTTCTACTCAGTATCAAGATGATGCTAATCTCTCCTATTACATTATCCCCCACAACCTACCTAACCCAACCATCACTGAGTTTATTGAGTCACATACACACACTGATGATATCAATCAGCCTGTTCAAAATACTCAAGATCCAAACAATCTCAGTGATCTGATAGACACTCAAGATCCAATCAATGATCATGTGTCTACTCCAGAACCAAACCCTCTACCCAATCAGGCCTCCACAAGTTCAAATCATTATCCAGGACCTCAAGAAAGTTGGACTAGGTCTCAGGACATTGAACTTGTCAATATTATTGGAGAGCCTACTGAAGGCATGCTCACCAGGAGCATGGCTGCTAGTCTAAGAGCAGCCTCATCCAATGAATGCCTATTTGTGGACTTCATCTCCACAATTGAACCCAAAAGTGTTAAAGAAGCACTTAAACATACAAGTTGGGTTCAGGCCATGCATGATGAACTGGAACAATTTGACAGAAACAAGGTAATGACCTTGGTCAAATGTCCTGAGAATGTCTCAGTCATTGGCATGAAGTGGGTATTCAAAAACAAAACTGATGAAAATGGCATAGTCATTAAAAACAAAGCCAGACTTGTAGCCAAAGGCTATAATCAACAAGAAGGCATTGACTATGAGGAAACATTTGCACCAGTAGCAAGGATGGAAGCCATCAGGATCTTCCTTGCTTTTGCTACATACATGAACTTCAGGGTGTACCAAATGGATGTTAAAAGTGCATTCTTAAATGGTTCACTGAAAGAAGAAGTTTATGTTGAGCAACCTCCTGGATTTGAAAGCCATGAGTCTCCTGATCATGTCTATAAGCTTAACAAAGCCCTTTATGGACTAAAGCAAGCTCCCAGGGCATGGTATGAGACTCTCTCAGCCTTCTTAATCCAAAACAAATTTGTCAGAGGCAAGATAGACAACACATTGTTTATCTATAAAACAAATAATGATGTCATACTAGTACAAGTGTATGTTGATGACATCATCTTTGGCTCAACAAGTTTCAAACTTTGCAAACAATTTGAAAAACTAATGGCAAAGAAGTTTGAAATGAGCATGATAGGAGAACTAACATACTTTCTTGGTCTTCAGATCAAGCAGACTGATAGAGGAACCACTATCAGTCAAGAGACGTATGTAAAGAATCTACTGAAGAAGTATGATCTCAGTGACTGTGCCTCAGTCAAAACTCCCATGGTTCCCCCAAACAACCTTGGTCCTGATCTAACTGGTAAACCAGTAAATCAAACTCTCTTTAGAGGAATGATAGGATCACTGATGTATCTTCTTGCATCAAGGCCTGATATCCAATTCTCAGTATGTCTATGTGCCAGATATCAATCTGACCCAAGAGAATATCATGTCACTGCTGTGAAAAGGATATTCAGGTACCTAAAGGGCACTCCTAACCTTGGATTATACTATCCAAAGTGCTCAGGACTTGATCTCAAGGGATACTCAGACTCTGACTATGCTGGATGCAACATGGACAGAAAAAGCACCTAAGGCTCTTGCCAAATACTTGGTGGGAAATTAGTCTGTTGGAGTGCCAAGAAGCAACAATCAGTTGCCTTGTCCTCAGCTGAGGCTGAATATGTTGCAGCAGCTAGTTGTTGTGCAAATGTACTCTGGATGAAAAGTCAACTCAGTGACTATGGAATTCAGTACAAGATGGTACCCATCTTTTGTGATAACACAAGTGCAATTGCAATCTCAAACAACCCTGTTCTTCATCAGAGAACAAAACACATTGATATTAGATATCACTTCATCAGGGACCATGTCATGAATGGTGACATTGAATTACACTTCATTCCTACTGAATATCAGTTGGCTGATATCTTCACCAAACCTTTGGATGAACCAACTTTCACAAGACTGAAAGCTGAATTAGGAAGGTTGGATATAGAGAATCAGTCCACTGATTGATTCCTACCAACTGAAGTGTAAATTCTAAAAATCTCAGGTCCCTGACTCAATGTATTCATCAGTGAATTAATTCACTGAATCCTCAACCTCAGGAACTAAACCCAAGTTCCTGAAATCTTTAGGGTTCATGAACTAAACCCAAGTTCATGAATCCTTTTTGCTCGGGAATTTTTATTCATATTCCTGAATCATCAGTGACTAGTCCCAAGTCTCTGAAATACAATCACTGAATGAAAAGTCATTCAGGGCCCTGAAAAGAGACATTAAATACTGACTTAAATGCTCTAAGTATCTAGTTAGTAAATGTCCGAGGTTGGTAACTGAACTCATATTTAATTCAAGAATATTTGTTCTTTTTGCCTTTCTGGCATACACCTAATGGGCCCCCACTTCCCAACTTGGCATTCAATGCCCTCTCTCACACAAAACACTGTGTGATGATGGAAACTCTGCAACTTCTCCTTTTGCAGAAACTGCTCAACTGTTCACTCTGCCAATTGAGAAAAAAGAGGAAAAATGGAGTGGTGGCATTTAATGCGGATCTCAAACATTTTATTCAAAATAACTTCCAAAAATTATATTTTGATTAAATAAGATCACTCAAATGGCAAAAATACCCCCATCTCCACTATCCAATAAATACCCATCCAAAAGAATACACACACACGTTTTTAGAAATTTATAAGCAAACTCTGCCCTTTTTATTTCTCAAACAAATTGTGTGTGTGTTCTTAGCATTAAGAAATATCCGACCATTTTCCGACCTAAACCCGATCATAAAATGGCTTCCTCTAATGCTATTACCACCGCCCCAAATGTGAGCTTCACAATGGAGGGCGTGGACCTGACCAAAAACAATGTGGTTGGGAATTTCCATTACCCGCAGCAATATGCGGGTTACAAGGATGTAGTTAAGTATTTACAAAACTGCTTCCTTGCCACAGCTTTTACAACCACCCCAGAAGTCATCTATAATGACTATCTCAGGGAGTTTTGGTGTACCGCAACGGCTACTAGCCCTAAGGACACCAAAGAGTCTATCATCACTTTCACTGTGATGAATGGGACTAGGACTCTCTCCCTGAACTACAAGACCTTCATCATGGCCACTGGTCTTAACTTTGTTGAGAACTTTGAGGCTAACCCTACTGATCAGGAAATAAAAGCTGAAATGCATTTCCTAGGGCCTCATGATGTTAGGCGTCCTGGCGAGTCTCCTGAAGCCTTGTTGGCAAAGGCTCGAATAGTGAAGACATGGTTTCACCCTGTCTGGAGACTTATGATGACATTCATCATTCAGGTACTCGGAGGAAACAAATCCTCCACTGAGCAGTTGAACTCATCACAACAATTGATGATGTTCAGTCTCTTGGAGGGTAGAAAAATAGATATCGGAGGAATAATCTTCCGAGACCTCGTGTCAAAGCTCTCAGGGAAACATAGGCAAAGACACATGTCTTATCCTAGGTTCATTTCCTGTGTGCTTCAGGATCTTCTTGGTTCTGACTACTTAAGGTCTGACGATGAAGGTACAAAACCTGACATCTTGCATAAGACCAACTTTAGTAGTGACATTACTGAGGTACAACCGGTCGCCCTGACCACCTACATGTTAATGGTGATTCAGGGTGAAAATGTATGCTCACCAGTTCCTTCACCAACCAAGAAGGTGAAGAAGAAGAAAGGGAAAGGGGGACAATCCAGTAAGGTGGTTAGACCTAAACCACTCGTCACTGAGACTGTTGCCTCAGGCACCAAGAAAGTTGTTGTGACCTTGACCTCTCAGACTCCCATACAAGAGACCACATTGGCCACAAAACAAACGCCACTAGAGGGTGCTGAGCAATCATCCTCAGTATCCTCGGGCAAACCCTTTCCTAATGTCCCTACTGACAAAAACAAGTCAGAAGGGTCAGGAGCATCCACCCACTCACATCCTAATGAAGGCACTGATAAATCACAATCAGAGCCTGAGGGAGTCCAGAGTTCTATATCCTCGGTGGAGCAGTACTACTCCACTGAGACGGGGACCCATACCCACTCACATCCTGCTAACGTCCCTGAGCAATCACACTCAGGGTCTCAGGGAGTTCAGGACCCTAAATCCCCAAAAGGACAGACCAATCCTGATGGGAAGGGGGTCCATACATCTTCACAAGGAGTGCCTCATGATTCTACTGAAAAACACCCATTAGTGGATGAAGGCGCTCAGGGGGACAAAGACTCGGAGGGATTTAAACCACCCGCCGATACGGAACCCAAACCCAACTCAGGCATTTTTGTTCTCTCAGGAACTGATTCTAAAATTCAGGCTGGGCAAACCCCCCAGTTATTATGACTAGTCAGGCTGGTCAAACCCCACCAATTATTATGACAAAAGAATCAGGACCTGGCCACAACGAAGGTGAGCCCTCTTCTGAGGGGGAGCCAGATTTACTGAAGGCTCCTTCTCTGGCTGACTATAAAAATTTGTTGGCTGATGAGTCAGAGGAGGAGATTGATTTTGGTGATGATGAGATCCCTGATGCTGAGGAGGAAATGGAAACACAAGTAAGCCCTCCTCAGCCCTCTGAGAAACAACATTCCTCACCTCATCCTGAGGATCAACCACCCAGTTCTCCATCAACCTCATCATCATCATCAGGTGCTTCAACCACTCCTAAGTGGTTGCAAAAGTATGACGATGCTTATCCGGCTTCTGAAAGACAAATGGCAAAAGTCCTTCGCAAAGCCAACGAAGGTCTTTACAACTCTGTTGCGGATGAGCTATGGGATAAGCACACTGAAGTGGCATCCTCCTATGCTGACTTCAGGGCTTCAGTGGAAGAATCTCAGGCAAAGATTCTTCAGGCCGCCACCCTCACTGATAAACAACTTGGCGACCTGAACAAATCTGTAGATGACATAGCCACTGGACAGCATCAGGAACTGTCCAACATCCTCAAGGCTATAGAATCAGTACAAGAACATCTTACAGATGATCCCAGTTTTGTCACCAGATTGGATGCATACTTGGCCTCTCAGGCTAACACCTCCACCAGCATTACTGAGCTTCTAAAGCTCCTTCAGGGGGTAGATCTTCAAGGTTTAAGGACACAGCAAGAGTCCATTTATCAGGCTGTAAATGAATCCAAGGAGCACCTGATCAGAATCTCCTCAGCCTTTGAGCAGCTCTCAACAACACATAATGAGCTGGTCAACCACTACACCACCCAAGTAACTGAACTCACCACCCACCAGAAGGAAATGGCTACCGAATTAAGTGCCGTGAAGAATGAGACTTCTGAAACAAAGTCTATGGTCTCCAACATCTTATCCATTCTTCAGGCCTCTCATACACCTCCACCTCCTCAGTCAGCAGGTGTCTCCACTGAAGCTCTGCCATCTGCTGAGGGGGAGATAAAAGATGATCCTCCAATCCCTAACCCTAATTCGGCTTTGGTAACTGTCCCTGAGACATCCACCAGTCAACCTCCTCCTATTAACAAAGGGAAGGAAATCAAGGTGACTGAAACAAACCCTCCTCCTGAATCACTCTTAGTCAAGGCTTCATCTGAAAGACGTGCAGATCCTGATGCACCATTCTATGTTGATTTAGAGGATGGGAGAAGGGTCTATGGGACTCCTGATCAACTTGCTGAAATTTTACACCAAGAAGAGCTCAGGAAGGAAAGAGAGAAAGAGCTGGTACTCAACAGGCTGAAATTTCTAAGGTTGCCAAAGAAGTAATCAAGGAGTCTGAGAAGAAGGACATCAAAGGGGATGAGTTTCTCAAGCTTCAGGCTGAAATCCTTAAGGAACATAACAAACAGGCCAAACTTAAGGAAGAAAAGAGGCAGAATATTTATGAGAGGTATGTATGGCACATGACCAAAACCAAAGATGAAGGCAAAATCACTGATATCACTATTCATCCCACCAGACCTCTGAGCTTAACAATCCATAGAGGTCCAAGGAAGTCTGAACATCTTCCTGCAATCAAGTTTTCAGACTATGGGTTAAGAGAATGGGATATGATGATGCCCATCCTAAGGAAGAAAACCGCAAGCACAAATGTCCCAATCATTATCAAGTCACTGAGTGCTAAATATGAGGAACTTGCAAGAGTGGCAAAGAGTTTGGGCATTAACCATGATGAGGCACTTGCTTCTCAGGGACTAACTATCCCTGAATTTACTCAAAAGGTTGGGAGGAAAAGAAAAGCTGTGGATATTGAACCTGAACAATACATAGCTGCACTTCATTGCAACAGGACTACTCCTCAGGGAGTCAAGTTCCGTCCCAACCTGGTCATCAAAGAACCTGAGTATGGTATCTTCTTTGTGGATGAATTTGGTCAGGAAGCCTTTCAAAGAGTCTCTGACATCGACAAAGTGGAAACGACAACACTCCTTGCTTACAAACTGATGGCGCTTAATATCAGGAGACCTGAAAATGAGGAGTTTGTAAGGTTGATGGATCAAATGATGAAGGATCGACCTGATAAAGAGGTGTTGATGTCAAAGAAGGCGAAGCTTGAACTCATGGGTCTTGTTGAGGAACCATGAGTATTTTGTACTTGGAATAATAGGACTTGTAATGATATGAATAAATTGATGAATGTTTTGCTATATCAATATCCTTATTTATTTTCTAGTACATTCAGTATGAGCAGAAGACTTTAGCTCACTCATACTGATCAAAACACTTAGGAATAATTTATATCCAAATAGGGGGAGATTGTTGGGTCATGAAAAACCCAAGAATACGTAAAACATGATTTAGACACAAATTAACTAAGTGTTAAACTTAAACCGAGAACAATTCAAGTCACTGAGAGAACAGCCTCTCAGTAAGTCATCTTCAAGATGCTTAAGACGAATTCAAGAAGAAGGATTCACTTCTCAAGAAGGCGGTACTCCCTGAGTCGGACTTAAGCCAAAGAAGAAGATGATGGTTCAGTGAGTTTTAGACAAGAACTCACTGAACCCCAGTCTCCTCAACCAATAAAGTGATTGAAGGACTGAGGAACCAACGCCTGAAGAAAAGGCGGGAACAATAGGGAAAAGATCTGAGAAGATAATAGTGTCATCCCAACACTCTTCTCTTGTCAGATCCAACCTTCCCTATTGCGGCTAAAAGTCATGGAGTGTCAGCCAACAACTCCCAAAGTCTTATTAGCCCTTTCCTATTGGTTCTTGGAAATGACAATTACTATTTGTAATTGTCAGACGCGCAACCTCAACAACTTGTATTATATTTAATCACTTATACTTAGATTATTTGTGTATAAATAGATCAGATGGGAGAGAAGTTTAAGTGTGCTTTGTATATTTAAAGTCTTGAACTTTTGCAAAGGAACTTCTCTCCTACAAAGAGTATACAACTCACTGAGATAGCTCAGTGGGTATATTGTTACCACTCAAGAAAAACTTGAGTTTCGATAGGAGACACCCCATACCCTTGTCTATTCAATCCCAAGTGTTTGTTCCGCAAAACACTTGGGTATAGATTCTTGGAATTATTTCTAATAAGAATTTAAACGTTGAAAAATATTGTTGTTTTTATACTCACGTTTTATAACTGTTAGAATTAATCCTAAACATTGTATTAGTCATAACACGAAATAGATTAACTTTCTAGTTAACTCTAATAGTGTAAAGGGAACAACATATATTGTTAGGAACACGTTTCATATAAATACAAGTCTTGTTCATTTAAATGTAATGTTGCAAGTTTAAGGACTATATGATTTGTATTTGTGGACCGGTCCATTAGTAGTCCATGGACCGGTCACAATAGGTAGTTCATTCTTATCACTAGCATAGGAATATTCCTAGATTTATTCCCTCCCATTGCCTATAAATAGAAGGCATGGGATTCATTTTAGTTGTTGGTTTTTCATGTCATGTGCGGAAGCTATGTTCGTGTAAAGTTTGATTAATTGAAAAGCCGATCACTTCTTATTCTTCTTCTTCTCATCTTATTCTCTTATCTTATTTAGTAGTGCTTATTAGCTTATATATCTCATACGTAGCATAATCTATAGTAGTAGTACATGTTCTTAATTGTCTTATTGAGTGTGTGTTTGAGATTTAGTCGTGACCTACAAGTGGTATCAAAGCCTAGGGATAATTAGGATCGTGTGTTTGAATCATTAGTAGTGTTAATTACGTTGGTTTTATTGTTTTCGAAAAGTTTTGTTCACATCTCAACGTGTAAAATCTCGTTTTGGTTGGAAATTGCTTTGATTTCGTCTAAACTTTCACTAATATTCACATTTTCTACGTTAAAAAGTTTCATCTTCATTAAATTTGTTGATTACTAATCGTTTAAGGTCAAAAACAATCGAGTTTATTGATTATTTGAACGTTTTGAAGTAATCCGTATTTTTAGCGTATTGGAAAAGTTGATGAAAAGTGCTAGTTTTGCTTCCTGAGTGAACTTCGACAATTTAGGGTTTCATCGCAGTTGAGGGGTTTCATCGCAGTTGCAAGAAAACTAAGAGTTTTATCGCAGTTCGAATCAAGAAAGATTAGGGTTTCATCGCATTTGGGAGATCTTCAATTATCGCATTTGGGACTCAGTATTAGACTTTCTTGTATTAGAAAGTAGTAATACTTCGACTTAGTTGCTTCTCTTCTCTTGTATAAGAGTTGAGAAATTATCGAACTTGGATTTGTGATAAATCTATCGCATTTGCCATAAATCATCGCAGTTGGATATCTTATCTTATCGCTGTTTGATAATCTTATCGCACTTAGCAATAAATTATCGCACTTTAAGATAACATATTTCACTTGTCATTATTTATCGCACTTGATAGTTTTATCGCAGTTTCAACTTTCGTTATCGCTATTGAAGGTTATCGCATTTGGTGTGTTATCCATATCGCATTTGGAGAACTGATTTTATCGCACTTGGTGAACTGTCATTATCGCACTTGGTTATCGCACTTGGTGAACCTATCGCATTTGGTGAACAGTACTTTATCGCATTTGAACAAAACCTTTGGATTTCTAAACCAACTCACTTACATTATCAACACATATCTTAATTATCTTAAAAGATCCAGATATGTCTCAACCACCTCATTTTAATTACTACTACCAGCTACAGCAACATCCACAACAACAGCAGCAATTTCATCCTCAGTATCAACAACAACAAGCATTCGTACAACAACATCAATTTCTCTCTCCACCACAAGTGTCCCCACAACAAATCATGCAACAGAATCAACAACTGCAGAACTATTCTTCCTACTCCAGAGAACCTCATTGGTTTAACAAGATGTGTGAAGCAATTAGTAGTCAGCAATCACGTCATGAAGCTGGAAGTCAAGAAACTCTACCAATGTTAACTCCGGGTAACTACGTGCAATGGGCTAGTAGATTCCTCAGATTCGTTGAACTGAAAAAACCCCATGGTCAATATCTCAAGAAGGTCATTGAAGAAGGACCCTATCCTATTCCAGCTACTGTGGTTCCAGCAACTTCAGAGAGAGAAGAAACATCCACACCCATTCCGGTTGCAAACTACACAACTGAGCAAACATTACAACAAGAAGCAAACCAATTGGCTATGTCTTTCATACTTCAAGGGATTCCCAATCCTATCTATCGAAGTATTGATGCTCAAAAGACAGCCAAAGATATGTGGGAACATGTTCATCTTCTCATGGAAGGAACAGAGTTAAACCAAGAAGATCTTGAGTCTAAATTGTACATGGAGTACACTCACTTCATCATGGAACCAGGGGAAACCATTGAATCTTACTACCACCGTTTCACCAACATCATCAATGACCTTGATCGTCATGATATAAAGTTACCGAAGATTGCTGTCAACTCCAAATTCCTTGGATGTCTTGGTCCTGAATGGCAGAAGTATGCAACTTTTGTAAGGCAGACGAAGAAAATTGGTGATGTCAAATATGGACTTATGTATGATTACCTCAGACAACATCAATCAGAAGTGGATAAAGAAATTGCAGCACGAGGAGGTTTCACACCAACACCAACATCAAACTCTCTTGCTCTCGTTGCTCAATCTAACTTCTCTTTACCACACCAGGAATTTGGCCACTCATCGTTTCAACCAAATCTTCCACCCCAACCTCATAATCAAATCATTCCTTATGAAGCACCTCAACAATACTCTAATAACCAGCTGGTTCCATACAACAACACCGATTCAATGCTGTACTCAAATGCAGATTTTGATGAAGAAGAGGATGCTTTCAATTCACTTAATGAAGCATTTGGATTAATTGCTAACGCATTTGGCAGATTCACAAAATCCAACAACCGTCTTCGTTCATCTTCAAATACCAGGAATCAGGCAGTTGTTCATGATGGCAGAGTTGAAATTCAAAACAGGTCTTCAGGCAGATATGGTTCGGGAAATCGTGGATATGGTACTCAAAGGGTTCAGTCAGGAGGAAATAGGTTCAATACTGCAGGGGCAAACAGAAATAGTATGGGGAATGTTCAGAGAGGAAACTCGAATGTTGGAAATGGTCAGAAAGGCATTGCTAATACGTCTATCACATGCTACAATTGTGGGGGGAACGGTCACATGGCAAATGCTTGTCCGAAGCCAAGAACTATGGGCAGTGCTTATCACAAAGAGGCTCTTTTGATGGCACTCAAAGATGAAAAAGCTGCTGGCAGGTTAACTCAGAATCATCAAAGTTTTATGGCTAATGTGGAATCAGATGATGAAATGGAAGATTTAGAGGCAAATGCTGCAGTCATGCTTATGGCTAATATGCAAGAAATGAACATCTCCGAGTCAGGCCCGGTATATGATACCGATGGTCTTTCTCAGGTACCTGATTCTACATGTCTCATCCATGAAATTGCTTTACCAGCTGCATCTTCATCTCCAAATGAAACGTTTGATCAACATGATTCATTCTCATCAACATTCGATGATCAAATCAACACGGTTGTATCATTTGATGATGATGCTACCGTTGTTTCATTTGATGATCCCATTGATGATGACAATTGTGATCATATTAATCAAACAGATCCTTTGACTGATCAAGATTCGGAATTACAGGCCTTGTTATTGACCACCCAGTCACAAATAGAAAAATGCAATGACATCAATCAGAAGCTTAAAGATAAAATTGCATTGTTAACAAAGGATAATGAGTGCTACCAACAACAACTTTCCGGATATCTAAAACAAGATAAACGTGAAAGAGGTTTTGAAATAGCTTTTCAACAAGAATACGTAAAGGTTCAAAATTTAGAGAGTCAAGTTCGTGAGCTAACCATTGCCAAAACTGAGCTTTTCTCTCAAAAAGAAAAGGATCAATTTGAGTTCAAAATTCAAATTGATGCTTTAAATTCTGAGTTGTTGAAAACTCAATCTGAGCTTTTTGCATCTCAGAAGGATCTTCTTGAAGAAAAGCAAGCCAATAGGAAATGTGTTGACTCCTATCTTGATCAAATTCTAGATTTGGAAACCAAACTCAAAGACTTTCAAAATGTTGTGTATAAAACGGGTAATTCTGTAACGCAAATTCAAAAGAATGTTGTAAAACCGAGTCCTAAAGGAGTAAGTTTTGCACTTGGTAGTGACACACCCCGTAATTTACACAAAGCACTCAAAAATAATCCCAAGTTATACAATGCAACATTTTTGTTAGATGATACCTTTCAACGTGTTGTTATGTACTCTGTTGATGAAGAAACTGATTTTCTTGCTAACAAGATTGAGGGTCGATCAGATTCACAAACTAAATTTTCAAAGATACATTATGATTATAATGCACGACCTCATTTAAGCAAATCATTTGTCCCTCCTAAGGATCATCCAGAACAAACGTTAACATACACAAACATAAGTGCTCCTTCGTCCCTAACTTCTGTCCCTACGACTGCTGTACAATTCAAAGATTGTTTGACAGAGGATCTTGTTGATCCACAAATGCCTAAAGAATGTCGGGTTCTTCGATATTTTCAGACATTTATGGATGACATTTCTCGTTTGGAGAATGAAATTGAGTTTAGTTCTCAAATTCCTATCTCGTCTTTTCTTTCTCCTGTTCAGAAAGAAAAGAAGGAGATTCTTCAAAAGAAAATTCTTCCTCATGTCAGAAATCTGAAAAAGGGTGCAACAAGATGGGAAGAGGAGTTATATACGGAGATAGCATCTATGAAATCCATTTTCAAAGCTAAAGATGACAAGGTTCAACGTCAAAAACTTCAAAAGAAATTTTTAGCAAAAGAAAATGATCGACTCTTGGAAAAAGTCTTGTGTTATGACGTAGTCTATGTGATTATGAATTCGCTCTATGAATCTGGTAATGCTTTAATTGTGAATGATCATGCTGTGGATATTAAGATGTTGCGTATGGAGATTGATAATCTGGTACATGAAAATGAGAATCTTCGACAGATCAATAGTGATGTGGAAAACAAAGTTTTTACTCTTCAAAAAAGGTTGGACTGGTGTCAAAAACGAAGTCTTGAATTTGAGATCAAATTTCAAAATCTCATGGAATCTTTATCATTTCAAAACAGCCATGAACAGAACAAAGAAACAAAGGCTTTCTTAAAGGTTAAACTGTTTCAAAATGAAAAAGACTTGAATGACATTCTTCAAAATAGAAATGACACAGTCTACCTAAACAGGAAATTAGACTCCCAAAATCAAGAGTTTCAACACATCATTATTGATTTGAAGAAGAAAATCAGAGTTTTAGACACAGGAAAAACAAATGTTCATAAAATTGCCCCAGGAATGTATGTCATAGACAAAGCTCACACCCAAGCATCTGATGTGACCACTAATTCAGCTACATGTACTTCCACAGGACTAGAAATCACACCTAAGGTCAGCCATTCCAAGACTCACAAGAAACAGAGGAAGAATAGAGTCAAGAAACCTAGGATGAAGTTATCTCAGTCTGAAGAAGTTCTAGTTAGTAGTTTGAATAAGACAAATGTAACATCAGGAATAGAATTGAACTTATCTGAGTCTAGTTCTAAGATTGATGTAACAAATGCTGAATTTTTAAATATTAATGAAGATGTTTTGGTTGATGCTACTTGTGTTTGTTGTCGTAATAGCATACTATCTGGTGATCATACAAAATGTGTTGCTAAAACTCTGCTGACTAAGAGAAAGAAACGAAATAGTGGCACTTCCTCTAGACTTAAAACCAGTACAAAGTCCATTTTAGGAATGCCCTCACTAGATCTTTCTGAGGAGAATATAGAAAAGCCCAAATCTAAGACTACAAAGTCACCTAGTGCATTCCTTAGGAAAAAGGCAGAGACTAGTTGGACCTGGCAACGTTGGTTACAGAACACTTTTGATTTTAAATGGTTACCTAAAGTACTAACCTCTTGTGTAACTAACCCAGCGGATCCAACCGTTATCAATTCTCCACCTGTTTCCAATGATTGTGATGCAGGTGATTCAAATTGTCCTTTGGATTGTTGATAGCGGGTGCTCCCGACATATGACCGGCAATCTCAAACTTCTTCAGAACTTCATTGCTAAGTTTATCGGAACGGTCAGATTCGGGAATGATCACTTCGCTGCAATTATGGGCTATGGGGATTACATTAATGGGAACATCGAAATCAGCCGTGTGTACTATGTTGAAGGCCTTGGTCACAATTTGTTCTCCGTGGGACAATTCTGCGATGGAGATTTGGAAGTAGCATTCAGGGAGAAAACTTGCTTTATTCGTGATCTTCAAGGGAATGATCTCATGAAAGGGAAACGTGGCACCAGTCTGTATACTATCTCACTTGAAGGCATGACAGCATCTACTCCTATTTGTTTACTCTCCAAGGCTCATCCCACAAAGGCTTGGTTATGGCACAAAAGACTGTCTCATCTCAACTTTAAAACCATCACTGACCTTGCCAAGAAGAAATTAGTTGACGATCTTCCAAAATTCAGATATGCCAAGGATCACTTGTGTTCTGCTTGTGAACAAGGGAAAATTCATCGTGCTCATTTTCCTCCCAAAACAGAACATAACACAGACCATGTCCTACAACTGCTTCATATGGATTTGTGTGGTCCGATGCGAGTTCAGAGTATTAACGGGAAGAAGTATATTCTGGTAATAGTGGATGACTACTCAAGATGGACTTGGGTCTATTTTCTTCGGACTAAAGATCAAGTTCCTTCTATCCTCATCACGTTTCTCACCAAGATTCAAGTTCAAGTCCGTAACACCGTCCGCATCATCAGAACAGACAACGGGACTGAATTTAAGAATCAAATCATTCGGGAATTCACTGAGAAACAGGGTATTGTTCATCAGACTTCAATCGCTCGCACTCCAGAACAAAATGGTGTAGTTGAAAGACGAAACCGTACGCTTGTGGAAGCAGCTCGAACTATGTTGATCAATGCTCAATTACCGGATTATCTTTGGGCTGAAGCTGTCAACACTGCTTGTTATACTCAGAATCATGCCATGATCAACAAACGACACAGCAAAACACCATATGAGCTTATACAAGGAATAAAACCAAACATCAACTATTTTCACGTCTTTGGAGCATTGTGTTATCCGAAGAATGATAAGGATGATCTTGGTAAACTTAAGGCTAAAGCAGATATTGGGATTTTTGTTGGATACTGTGAAAACTCCAAGGGATATCGAATTTGGAATCGTCGGACTGGGGAAATTCAAGAGACCATACACGCTAATTTTGATGAACTCACTGAAATGGCTTCTGAGCAAGACCGCTTGGAACCCGCTCATAACCGTCTGAACTTTCCTGAATCTTCAGCTGCACCCCTACCTTTCAACAGGAAGGATTTGGAAGATTTGTTTGAACCAATGTTTGATGACGTTCGTGTTCCTAGTGCCTCAGATGCTTCCACCAGTTCCGCTGCTCAACATGTCATACAACAAGCACCTGATCCATCAGCATCTACTTCTACCATAGTTGCTGCAGATGCACCACAACCTGAACTATCATCATCAATGGAGACAACACCTCAACCTGCAGTTGAAGATTCATCCCCCACTTCTAATCCGGTTTCCACACCATCAGATTATGACGGGAACGCATTCTTCAATCCATTTGCTCCACCACCAACCATTCCAGAATCAGGAGAATCCTCCTCGAGCAATATGGACCCGTCAGATCATCATAACAACATTCAACATTTTCCATCCACCCACAAATGGACAAGAGATCATCCTTTGGTAAACATAATTGGCAATCCTAACAATCCAGTCCTCACAAGACAAAAACTTCATTCAGACAGTGAACATTGCATGTATGCACTCACTGTTTGTCAATCTGAACCTAAAAACATCAAAGAAGCCCTTACCCACGACAATTGGATTGAATCCATGCAAGAGGAGTTGGAACAATTCAAACGTTTAGAAGTTTGGGAATTAGTTGAAAGACCAGATGGAGTTTATGTGGTTGGATTGAAATGGATTTGGAAAAACAAGCTAGGTGCAGATGGTACAGTGATTCGTAACAAGACCCGACTGGTAGCTAAAGGATACAGCCAAGAAGAGGGTATTGACTTCGAAGAATCGTTTGCTCCAGTAGCTCGGATAGAGGCAGTTAGAATGTTTCTGGCATACGCAGCACACAAGAATATCACAGTCTATCAGATGGATGTGAAGACGGCATTTCTCAATGGACAACTCCGAGAAGAGGTGTACGTGTCACAACCAGAAGGCTTCGTGGATCCAGATCATCCTAACCATGTATATCGGCTTAAGAAAGCCCTTTACGGCCTTAAACAAGCCCCGAGGGCATGGTACGATAAACTGTCCGCATTTCTCCTTGCTAATCATTTTACCATTGGAACTGTTGACCCGACTTTATTCATACAAACACACGGGGACGACATTCTCATTGTACAAATTTATGTGGATGATATTATTTTTGGTTCAACCAATAAAAAATATTCAAACGCTTTTTCTAAACTAATGAAACAAAACTTTGAGATGTCTATGATGGGTGAACTTTCTTTCTTTCTAGGATTGCAAGTTCATCAATCACCCCGTGGTATATTTCTAAGTCAGTCAAAATATGCTCAGGAAATCCTGAAAAAGCATGGTATGACCAGCTGTGACACCTATAATACCCCGATGTCCTCCTCATCCCCGAAGCTAGATGCTGACATTCATGGGACACTCATTGATCCTATGAAGTATCGTAGTATCATTGGCTCGATCATGTATCTCACAGCTAGCAGACCGGATGTTGTATTTGCCACTTATCTTTGCTCCCGATATCAGTCTAGACCGACTGAACGGCATTTTTCAGCCGTTAAAAGAATCCTTAGATACATAAAGGGAACCATTAATTTGGGGATCTGGTATCCAAAGGATTCTGGGTTTGAACTTGTTGCATTTTCAGACGCTGACCATGCAGGATGCTTAGACACACGCAAGAGTACATCAGGGGGAGTTCAATTCTTGGGTGACAAGCTCGTCTCTTGGCAATCAAAGAAACAAGACTGCACCTCACTGTCTTCAACAGAATCTGAGTATGTAGCCATGTCTGCTTGTTGTGCTCAAGTCATCTGGATGAGATCACAACTAATGGACTACGGTTACACATTCAACAAGATTCCGATGTATTGCGACTCCAAGAGTGCCATTGCCATTTCATGCAACACTGTCCAGCATTCGAAGTCCAAGCATATTGATCTCCGGTACCATTTCATCAAGGAACACGTGGAAAAGGGTACTGTTGAATTATACTTTGTGGGAACTGAACACCAACTGGCAGATCTGTTCACAAAAGCCTTGCCTCATGCAAGATTTGTGGATTTGGTTCACCGGATTGGTATGAGATGTTTGACGCCAAACGATTTGGAAAAGTTTCTTAAAAACAAATAACCACGTCAAACATTTCCAAAACTATCTTTGTAAATATTAAAAAAAAAAAAAAAAAAAAAAAATGCAAGTACTATCTCTCATCCAACACGGTGTTTATTTTTTCAATGTCTACAATTATTGTTTAACACGTGTTGAGGGGGAGACATAATTTTTCCCAAAATCTTTAAAATTGTACTTGCATATGTTTTCAGAAATTGTTACTTCACAAGTTTTTGGTGATGAGATGTTAAGATAGAAATGTTGTGTGCCTTAAATGTGATAAATGAGACTTAGTGTTAGCTTGATGGTGGCTTAGGACTAGGATTTCAAAGTTACCTAGGTTAGGGGATTAAATGTGTAACATTTGCAAAAGTTACAAGATAGATATTTAAGTCTAAAAATTAATAACCGCAGTTATTTCATCTGCCAAATCCACCAACCGAAGTTAATTCATCTCACCCACCATCATCAACGGCCATCAATCATTTTGCTAATCCGCTCAAGATATTTGATTTTTGTGAGTAATCTTATGGCTATTATATGATTCTTAACAATGGTTTTGAACGATAACATGATCCAACGGCTAGAACATCCAAAATTGAGATGTTTAGTTCTAGGGTTTGCGTTAAAATTGGGGATTTTGATTTAGAGTGTTTGAGTGTTAAATGATTGTACAATAATGATTTTACAAGGATAGTTAACCTATATTGCATGTTTAATCACACCCAGGAACCTCAAATTAGTCTAATCGAAGTTTAGGGTTTAAGCAACGATTTGGGGAAAACTATGTAAGAGTGTTATTGGATAATCTGTGGTTTGGATAGATGTTGTTTAATGTTTAATTGAATAATGGCATGTGTGATTTGTACCCAGATACAATTTTAGTGAATCGATTTGATGTTAGGGTTTAACAAGAACAAGAACACTAGCAGTTTGATTTATGAGTAATTGTGGTTAGTTTATGTTATAACTTAGCCAAAATGCCCATAATAGTCATACAAATTGTTTGTGAAAGTCTGTGGTTACAAATCCTAATGAATCACAATAAAGATTTGAATGTTCATCATCAAAAAGTGTTCGTAAACTCTTGTATAAGAGTTTATCGAAGTTGGCCAAAATTATCGCAGTTGAGATAGTTATCGCAGTTGGGATAATTATCGCAGTTGGGATAATTATCGCAGTTAAGATTTTATCTTGATTGACTTAATTATCTTGATTGTCATAGTTATCGCAGTTGGATAATTATCGCAGTAGGGCTATTTATCTCAGTTGAGCTAATTATCGCAGTTGGGATGATTATCGCAGTTGAGATGATTATCGCAGTTGGATAATTATTCAATTAAAATACTTATCTTGATTGAATGATTATCGCAGTTGTCATAAATATCGCAGTTGACAATAATTATCGCAGTTGACAATAATTATCGCAGTTGACATAATTTATCGCAATTGTGATCTGATATAACATTTTGATCAATTTCCTTAAGTATATCCATTATACTTATTAAAATTAATCAAAATTTTATAGAACTTGGCTAATTTTTGATAAATTCTTTAACCAAGCATGTAACAAACAATCAATGATACAATAAGATGCTATGTGTTGTTCTTAAAAGCTAACAAATTTTTCTAACAAACATGCATTCTGTAAATTTGTATATGATTGTTGATTCAGAAACACATCAATGGCATCTTCCCAACAACAACCACTTCCTGCTCTTACCAAAGAAGAAGTCTTTCCTCGTGGGTATACTCTGGAAATAGGGAAGAACAATTCACGGGTAGAATTGGACAAGATCAAATGTTCTGATCCAAGTTGTCAGATTGCTGTAGAGATTCTCAAAGCTCAAAAATGCAGGGATATTCTTGACAGCTCATACACCATTCCAGAGTTATATATTCATCAATTCTGGGATACCTTCACTAAGAGTAATGATGACAAGTACTTTACTTGCACACTGGATCAGAAGCGAATCAGAGTTACACCTGCTACACTCAAAAAAGCCTTGAAACTTCCAGAGGCACCTGAAGCTGCTGCCCGATTCCACCCAACACCTTCAGAGTCAGAGGTCATGCAATTCCTGGAAGATATTGGTTATGATGTTCAACCTGATACACCATTAACCACAATCTCCAAGGTTAATGCCAGATACATCCCTCAACCCTGGAGGACTATCTTCTTCATCATAACACATTCAATAACTGGAAGAGATAGTGGGTTCGAGCATCCAAGACTGTCTCATCTTCAAGTTTTGTGGGGATTTCTAAACGAAGAACCTATTGACTTTGCTACTCTTATTTGGGACGACATAATGTACTTACAGCGTAAAATGTTCAAGAAAATCCCATTTGTTCGATTCACCAAAGTTCTTATCAGCTATCTACTTGATCAACATGAAGACCTTGATAAGCGCCCTACAGATCAAGAAGTTCATGAGTATAGCATGGATAAAACATTGGGTAAAGTTTATTTCCCAAAAGAAAGCACGCGAAAGCAAGGTTCAAGGTTGCCAGAATTTTTGATGCCTGATGAGGTAAGAGAAACAAAAGCTTATCATGATTACGATCTCGCATACCGTGAACGTCGTGTAGGTCTTGCCAAGATGGTTGAAGAAACTAAGTCTTCAAAGACTCGTTCAAAAGGTAAGACTAAGACAGGAAGTGCCTCAAGTGTCTCTAAACCAAAAGAAAAACATCCTCGAACAACATTTATCAAGAGAAGAGTACCCAGCAAACCCCAGCCAAAACCAGAACCAAATAGAATCATTGATGAAGACACAGAGTCTAACTCAGAATCATTGGAATCTGAAGAGGAACACGTCTTTATGACTGAAGAAGAAGCTGAATTTCACAATAAGATCTCAAAGGAGAATGCACAAAAACAAAGTCTCAAATCATTGAAAGCAGATGAAGAGCGTAGAGCAAAGAAAGTATTGGAACAACAGAGGGAGTATGAAAGAACACATGGAGTTGGAGGATCACAAAATGTTCCTAAAGCAGTTTCGACCCAAGACGATTCGGTTAATCAACCCGGAGGGTCTGGAGCTGAATCTACTAAGGTCTCTTCACAGCAAACAAGTTCGGTTAATCAACCCGACTTGGGAGCAACAACTCAGCAGGAAAAGGAAAAAGATCAGGATAGCAACATTGTTTTATCTGATAAGGATATTTCTGATTCCATGTTTGATGACAATCCCGAGGAACAAACACGTAATGATGATAATGAAGATTGGAACTTAGAAGAAGAAAAAGACATTCTAGGAGACCAAACAACTAAAGCAGCCAAAGATCTTGAGGAAGCAGCTAAACAGGAAGAAGAGAGGAAACGTAAGGAGGAGGCTCAAGCTAACCTGGAAGCAGATAGCTACCTTCGTTCTCACACTCCAACACCTCCTCCTTCCCCTCCAAAGGACACAAAAGAATCTAATCTGGCTATGGTCGTACATAACCCACAACAGCAGCAAGAACAACCACCAGTTCAGTCCTCGACTGCTTCTTCACCCAAGACACCTCCTGGGTCACCGCCGAAGAATCCAACACCTCCACCCTTACCTCAAAAGGAATCAAATACTCAATCTGATGATCCAATCCCTACTCTCACTCCATCATCCTCACGATCTTCATCACCAAAATCTAAATCAAAAGCATCAGTTTCTGAAAATATTCTTAAGGCCTACAAAGGAAAGAGCAAGAGAAGAATCGTCCATGTTACGAAAGTTGAGGTTGTGACTCCTGCAGCAAAGAAACTCAAAAGGGCAGTAAAGAGAGCACAAGCACAACGAGACACCAAGCTACAAATAAATTGGCTGAAATGGAAGACTTAGTCAAGAAGTTGTCTCAACAAATGGAAGAAATGCAGGAAAGCAAGAAGCAGATAGATGAATTCCTTGGTTTCAACATCAAAGATCATATGACACGCAAGGCAAAGAAATTTGTTAAGCAATTTCTTCCCGATCTTCAGCAAAACATAAATGAACACATTGATGCACAACTTGACGAAAAGATCAAAGAAGCTGTCT
Source organism: Artemisia tridentata subsp. tridentata (assembly GCA_021014915.2). Taxonomy (NCBI): domain Eukaryota; kingdom Viridiplantae; phylum Streptophyta; class Magnoliopsida; order Asterales; family Asteraceae; genus Artemisia; species Artemisia tridentata. The sequence goes on from CP139504.1 coordinate 270,263,182, forward strand.
CTTCTTCTTCCCACACCAAACCACTTCCAGAACACACTACTGAATATCTCGAGCTTGTGCTTCTCGATCGACTCTTTGAAATCACCTCTCCTTCTCCAGAAGAAGTTAACCTGATAGCAGCTCTTCAAGCACATATTGAGAAGAAGTCATGCAAGGAAACTGCTGACAAAGGAAAACGCATTCGAGAAGATGATGAGGATGATCAGGACCCTAAACCCGAACAAAAGAAACACAAAGGCGGGTCAGGGATTCACATTCAGGAGCCAACGGAACATAAACCATCATCTCAACCTTCTAAACATCAATCCTCTGGTCCCACTGAAAAAGAGCATCACCATGAGCAATTTACAACTGAAGATATGGAATTCCAGCCACACGATGATCAACCTCATTCACCATCACCATCACCAAAACCAAAGCCATCCAAGTCCAAGCCTTCACACAGCAGAAAGTCATCTACCGGACCAACAGTTGTCACATGGCTGGATAATGATACGGATGTGCTAGGAAATGAATGGTTCGATCATCTAGCAAGCGCTCAAGTTCAGACTGACGAAGCTTCACGAGTTGAAGACAGCACCTTTGCTGTTACTCAAGAAATTAAAAGAACTCTCAATATCAAGAAAATGACCAAGAAGGAACTTCGTCGGATCAAGAATGATGCTTTCCTTCTTCTGAAAAACAAATCCAATAGCGCAGCAGAACTCGAATATCACCTTGAAAACATTGCACGGGCAATGTCAAGTGACTTCGACTGGGCTAGTCCAGACGTCGTCAGGAAAGTTGGCAAGTATCAACCATTCATCACTGATTGGACCAAGCCACTAACCGTGATACGAAGACATCATCACTCGGAAATTCCCTTTCAAATGTTCTTCAACAAAGATCTGGAACTTCTAAAGAATGGAGCTCAAGGGACGACAAAGTACGCTACATCTATCACTTTCACACCAGCCGCTCATTACACACAATCAGCCATTGAAGAAGCAGCTATTAACAGCAATCTGTTTGTTAAAAGGCTCGTCAAATATGATCGAGATGCAGAGCTGGGGATTCATCACTGGTACTCTAAAAGACAAAGCTGGTACAAGTACAAACTTGTCCTCCAGAAATCAAAAGAACCAGTCTACAGTGATCTTCGAATATTGGCCGTCATCAACGTAAGCGGATCTAGAAGATGTGATTATATATTTCTAGAAGAGATCACAGTAAGAAGAATCGATAACAATCTTTACAAATTCTCTGAGGCGGATTTTCCTGATCTAAATCTAAATGATATCGAAGACATGTATCTGATGAAGGTCCAAGGCAAACTGCAGCACCTGACCAATGAGCTTCGATATGCACTTAGTACTTCCCTCTGTCATTATATCAGGAGAACCATCATCAAAGAACGTGTAGAAGATCTCCAGCTTGGTGTGGAAAGTTATCAGACTCAGCTTAACCTTGTTGAACCTCAGTTCCTCCTACACATCAAAAAGGACCCTCAGTACACCATGCTACATCGTCCAACTTTTGGGTTCGTCTACAGAAGCACAACTGATTTTCATCGTTTCATGGCACTCAATGAAATTCATAAGTTCTGCGACGACACATTAAAGAGTGTACGTGATGGGCTAGCTAATAGAGTTCGAGATTCGATGTTGGAAAAATCAAGAAGATGGAATTCAAAGGAGCTGCGACAAGTCAAAGAATTTATTCGGAAGATGGAAGAACGGTTATACCATCGGGATCAAATGAGGAGGCTAGAGAGCTATGTTGGGGGTCATCCGCCATTCGCCATCAGACTATTTCAGCGAACTGACCCAGTGTTCACAACTTTTGGTAAAGGTGGATGATGTAAGAATCAATTCTCAAAATTCATCATATCATTCTTCTTTCCATAATTGGCCTATACATTACGGTTTGTGCACACATAACAGTGTACAACCCGGACCTCAAAGAAAGGACCCTGAGGTACGCTTCAGTGCCTCAATCCTGAAAAAGGAGCGAAAGCTTCTTACTTATGAGCAGAATTAAAATCAGAATGTTTTCCGATGTTTTTCAAACATTCTGCTCATAAGGACAAATATTCCCTTGTTAAGGGGGAGTATTTGAAAATATAATCTTTGTTCAAATAATTATAAATGTTCTTGAAATTCTTCCCTAAAACTCAAAAACAGCATATTTTAATCATAAACGTTCTTCCAAAAACATCATGAGTATGCTATTTTTGAGGGGGAGAAGAAAAAGATGATTAAAATATGATGTCTCAGTTGCTGGAATCTCGTGTGCTTAAACTCAGAATTGACCCTCGAATTGACGAATAGGAAAGTCAGTAGTCGAAAGGACATGTCCCGGACGGGTAATAATTTCAAGCCAGTTTATCTGGTGATGTAAGCGTGTCTCGCAAAGGACGTGTCTAAGTAGAATGTACCGATTTCGAGCAATAATCTTTGAATCTGATCTGGACGAGTAATAATTTCAAGCCAGTCTAACTGGTGATGTAAGCGTGTCTCGCAACGATCAGGTTCATTGAAAGTCAATCAATTCAAAAGTGCCAACTCTTTCCGGCATGTGCAAATTTCAAAATTTAATATTAATGAGCACATGTTGAGGGGGAGTATTTTTGAAAATCATCAAATTCTCAAGGTGTCAACAAAATGTCTTTACAATTATCGACACTTTGAGAGATTTTCAAAAGGTTTGGTATATGGCATCATTAGGATAATCATGGAGTTATAAGGTGACTAAGGTTAGGGAAAACCGTCCTATGATCCGCCAGAGCCGGAGGGATCTACCCAAGGACAATACCAATAGTTTAGAACTAGAAAGTCCTAGGTATGATATAAAAAGGAGTAAACGAATGAACGGAGAAAGAAGGGGTTGAAGAATTAAAAAGAAAAGTAAAGAAAAGGGTGAAAAGAAATAGCCCTCCATTTGTTCAACCTTAGGACAGACACCGGGTTCAATTCATAATCTACTGGTTGATGAGCATCACCGGTATTGAAGACTAAAGACGTCATGGACCCAGTGACGCACTAAAAAACCTTCTAAGCCACTCAAGTGTCTCTCAAAAGGCATTTGTTTCATTCACACGGAGAACCTTTCATAATCTATCGACCTCTCATTACGAGAGTGTTGATATTGAAAAGGAGGCAATCTGCTCCATGCCTCCGATGACCAAACAAATGTGCACAGATTGAGTCTAGAGCCATGAGATTCATAAAAGATCTCTTAGGTACACTTAGTATTACTCTGCTGTTCTACATCATGGGCAGCAGTTGTAAAATTAAGAAAGTGTCCTTCGCAGATCCTAGCAATCTGCCGAGAACATTCATGAGAAAAGTCACAATTTGTGATTATCAATGATTGAATGGAAATCCTGCCAGAACAACATCAAACAACTCTGATAGCAGGTCACTTCGGTAACTCCTTGTGGGTTACGCTTAGTGTTTGGTCCAAACGGTCTACAGTCGTGGGGTGATCTCCAGTGACTCACTGAATCGTGGGTACACTTCGGTGTGTCCGTGTAATCCCTTTCGGGGGAATCCGGTTCAGAACGGTCTGGGTTAGGATTTGAGAAAGTCTTCACACTATGCTGTTGATGATCTCAAGTCTGAGCCTGTAAGTACCGGTTGGTTCGTGCTGTTGCTGCTGTTGCCGCTGCTGCTGCTGATGAGGAGCTGGAGTTCAACCATCAAGACTCCATCATGTTCATATCTTGAAGAAATGTTCTCTCAAAGACTCAGTAACATCAAAAGTTTAACATATGATTTAGTAAAGTCAAAAGTTCAAGCACATCAACCTTTCTCAAGTTATAAGATTGAAAAGTGAGAACAAGTTGCAGAAAAACAAGTCTAAGACATATGAGCATGATGGAGAAGACATAAAATACATTGGAGATTGGTAGAAAGAGACAACATCATATCATCATCAAACAAGAACAAAGAAACAAAGATTATAAAGACGTCAGAAGCCCAAGAAGCAAAGAAGACGTCGTGCAACATTGATGATCAAGACTTAGGGGGAGATTGTTAGGAACACGTTTCATATAAATACAAGTCTTGTTCATTTAAATGTAATGTTGCAAGTTTAAGGACTATATGATTTGTATTTGTGGACCGGTCCATTAGTAGTCCATGGACCGGTCACAATAGGTAGTTCATTCTTATCACTAGCATAGGAATATTCCTAGATTTATTCCCTCCCATTGCCTATAAATAGAAGGCATGGGATTCATTTTAGTTGTTGGTTTTTCATGTCATGTGCGGAAGCTATGTTCGTGTAAAGTTTGATTAATTGAAAAGCCGATCACTTCTTATTCTTCTTCTTCTCATCTTATTCTCTTATCTTATTTAGTAGTGCTTATTAGCTTATATATCTCATACGTAGCATAATCTATAGTAGTAGTACATGTTCTTAATTGTCTTATTGAGTGTGTGTTTGAGATTTAGTCGTGACCTACATATATATATATATATATATATATATATATATATATATATATATATATATATATATTTCATGTGGGTTGGATCAAATTATAGTTGGGCTTGGACTTGGTAAATAACAAAATTAGCCCAAAATCTTATATATATTTAAAATAATTGGCCCAATGTTATATTTATATTACTATTTATTTATTTAACTTATGGTATAATTAAAGTAGATAATTAATATGTTAATCCAAATTCTAGGGCGTTATAGTCTTAGTAACTGAAGGTCAATGAAGTTGCCTGTATAGTTTCTCATTGGCTGGAAATTAGAGAGAAACTTGTCCTTCTGGTCTTGCCAGCCTGAGATGCTATTTTTGGCTTGACTTTTGAACCAGGCTACCGCTGCGTCGACAAGGGTTTGTTGGAACATATGACAGACTATAGGTTCATTCCAGGCGCATGTTTTTATTGCCTCTTTAAATGCCCATACATGAGAATCAAGGTCTCCTATGCCTTTGAAGATGCCTACGCTCTTGGGCATGACTAGGTTATCAGGTAGTTCATAATCGGATATCCAATAAACTAAATGCTCCCTGGGTATAGCTTTGGCTTTCAGGTGATCGGATGTGGACGACCATGAGTGGTGTTTATCTTTCGCTCCGGAAAGTGCCTTAGTCAGTAGCTTAACTAGGTTTCCTCCCTTGGTAGGTTGTTGACCTTGGGATGATGTACGGGTCGTGTTGCTCTAAGGGGATGCACTAAGTTTGGATACGAGGGTGTCGCGTTAGGATGGGCTCATGGTTATGTTAATTTGAGAGTTTGTGTTAGGTGGTGGGGTGCCCTGATTGCTAGGTATATTGTTATGCGGGAAAGAGTAAGTAGGATGGAATGTGTTTACCTGAGAACTAGCCACCCATCTTTTATCTACGAATTGTTCCAGGCATGCTACTACAGCTGAAGTGACCTAGATATTGTGTAACCCATCTCCCTGCTGTACCCAAGAACCTTGTCTGTTGCTAGTTATTGGTGTAGTAAAGTCATCTCCCCGCGACTGTATCCTTGGTCCCTCTGAGCTACACTGACCTCTATTTTCTTGAGCAAGTCTAATTTGAGGACTTGGCCTAAGTACTTGAAGTTCATCCTGGGATCGTGCGAGTCCCTCTAGGAAGAGAGTTGTATGAAGATTGACATGGTCATTCGTTGCATGCACTTCTCCTGATGGCCTTCTTGTGGAGTTCCTCGTTTGCTGGTGTTCCTCGTTTTCGAGTACTTACTGACCCTCCTCTCTGTGAGTGAGGTCATCCGTTCGGGTGGGCCCGAGGTGGTCGTTGGTTATATTTGAAATTTTTGAGGGGGTTGTTCACTAGACATGTTTGGTTAAGAAGTTTGTACAAGAAGGAAAAGGATTTTTTGGATTTTGAGTGAGAAATGAGTGAAAATAGGTGAATTTTTTTGATCAATTTATAGCTATTTTGGATAATGTCCCCACGAATGGCGCCATGTTTAAGTATGGTATGTAAATCAGTTTAAATATGGGATGGGAATGGTTTTGTTTTTTGGTTTCCTGTGTTGAACGGTAAGGACCTGATGAGATTGATATATATCAAAAAGCTCGGGTAACACTTAAACAAGAACCATACTACACTGCGTTTAGGCAGTATTTGCCCAAGTGTGTGAAACTTGTGAAGTTGTGTGTGTTATTCTCCTTTTATAGAGAGCCTTGTAGGGTTTAGAGATAAACCATTTGGGGATGATCAACGGTTGCTAGAGAACTAGGTGTTGATCATCCGAGAGCCAACAAAGAGGACAGGTGTCATGCATCCTTTAGCTCATACATAAGAGTGCTCTGCTCTCCTGTTTTGTTGATCGTGTGTTCCCCACTATGCTATGTCATACTCGTACTTCTTAACCATTAGCGATAGTTGGAACAATTGTCTCTTTGTGCGTGAACTATGCTGCCTGAGAAGAGTTACCAGGCTGCTTGGCCTGGGTTTATGATGTTCTAGTTAGTGTTGACTTTGTGAACTGTTTGGTGTTTGGGCTTGATCCGAGCGTGTGATTAGAGGGCTTGGGCCACTAATAAATATACACTATCACGTAATACACCTATTAATGTTAGCACATAAACCGGAAGTGAAATATGAGTCGAACAAAAAAGTGGTATTATTACTAGACTGGAATGTTAGAAACGAAAAAAATGTTTTTTATCTAATAACGTTACTCCTATATATTACACTTTGTGAATTAACTTGTCTTTGTTAGTTATGTCATTTACTAAAGGCATGCAAAATTATAGCTGATCGAAATTGTAGAACCGTAGTGGGGGGATGAATACGGTTTTTTTCGGCTTTATAGATGTTTGAAAACTTTCAAGCCTTAAAGAACAATTTGTGGTTGTACAACAACAAACACAAGCACAAGCCTAACCAAAGTATATAAAGCAAGTAAAGAGACACCACGATATATACTGGTTCAGGATGGGGGGTTTAAACCATCCGTACGTCCAGTTGCGAATCCACGACACTATACTATTCACTAAGTATAATGCTTTCGGTGGACTACAAACCGTTACAACTTTAGTCCACCGATATGCACAAAGATCAGTGCTCACTAAGAAGAGCTACTCCCAATGGTATTCCGCCCTCGGAAACCACCCAAAAGAATCTCGTGAATTTGACTTCCTACAAAGACCACTAAGACCTCAAAGACTTCCCACCGGAAGTATCAAACCTCAACTACATCTCCCACGATCTAGGCTTGGTCACCACGACACAAGACTTACCTTACAACCAAATCGAATGAATAAGTGTTTGATTGTTCAATCAAGCCCTAACCTAACCTAGAGATTCGATTCTAGTAGAAAGGGTATAGAAAAGAAGACCCTCGACACAATCACAAAAGTGGATTTGGTTCTTGTGATTCATCCCGTGCAAGAGATGTGTTCTTTCAAATGATGTTATGTGAAAGATTAAAAACACAAGATAGAATTAGAGGATTGAGAGAAAGAATTTAGAGAGAAAGAAGTAATGGCAAGGGGCGAGGAATACAAGAGGCAAGGGTGGATATTTATAGGCTAAAATCCTAAATGGCAAAAAGTTTACCGAGGCTGGCGCACTACTGGCGTGTCGGAGCGCCAACGACGCGCTAGGACCCGTGTAGCTTTTTCTTGGGATTTTGATGTTTTAAATATCCAACCTTGCTAAACCCCCAATTGTACTTCACACATTTAGACCTTTACATTATTCATCCTCAAGGTCAACCAACTAAAATAGCCATTTGATAAAAATCATTTGTGAAGTGTTTAAGTGAAACCAATTATCAAAGAGAGAAAGAAAGGATAATTGGATCGGGGTAGTTTAGGTATTCCTCATATGGCATAGATAAGAGAGAAAGAATATGCCATGGAATATTCCTTTTCTTGGAAAGGAAGTGTGGATGTTGAGATAAGATAGAGAGAAGGAAGATTTAAGTTTGAAATTAAAATTGTGTGAGATAGAAGTGAGAGAGTGAGGTTGGGTTAGAAGGAACCATGGTTATGTTAAGTGAGTTGGCATGGTTAAAAGAAGAAGAGAATATGCTTAGCTTGGAGAGGAGGGTGAGATGAAAGTTGAAATGAATTGGAGTGAGTTAGCTTGATGTGATAGAAGGGAGCCTTGGTTTGAAATTCAAATTTAAATTGTTGGAGTGTGAGAGAGGAGAAGCGATAAGGTTGAGATTAATCCACATGTGATGAATTGAAGATGTGAGTTGTATGTGATGTGAAATGAATGTGATGGGGAGCCTAAGGCTTGGATTCAAATTTTAATTGTGTGAGGGAGTGAGTTGGCAAGTGTGTGAGGGATGGAAAGGGTTATGAGGGAAGTGCGTGTAATTTGAATTTGAAAGTGAGGATGAGAATGTAAGAGATAGTGAGTTGGAAGGATGGGATGGTGACGTGATTGGGAGCCTAAGGATGAATTCGAATTTGAAATTTGAATGTTGGAGAAGTAGGAAGGGGAGGTGGTTTGTGGAGAAGGTTTATTTGAGATTTGAAATGAATGGTAGGATGAAGAAGATGATGAGATGGTGAAATTTTAGTGGTTGGATTGGAATATAGAGAAGAGAATGTTTGGAAGATTTTGTGTGGGAATGTAGGGGACAAGAAGTACATGCAAGTACAAGGAATATTTAGAGAATTTTGGGGATAAGATTTGGGAGGAATTTGAAATGGTTGGAGGGTTTGTTTGGTGTAGAAGATAATCAAAGAATTGATTAAAGCTTAATCATATTGTCATTAAGAAAGTAAAGAATTGACAATGATGATTATGGTTTGTGTGTTGGATGAGAAAATCAAAGGTTACTTATAATCTCAAGTAACTCAACGTCGAGTATTCATAATCTCATAATTCGTGAATTTCCACAACTCGTCGTAATCAATAATCATCTTGATGCAAACAAGCTAAGTGCTTTGCATCATTGTAAAGCATATCCCACGACGAGAAAGGATGCGTTTACGCAAATGGACCTTTGACTTTGTTTGACCAATAAGGGAGTAAACCCGTTGCGTGATTAGAGAAGACGTAAACACGGATTATGGTCATACGAATACTTTCACTTGACGTTACATGAAATATATGAGTTTCCTAGGCTTAGAAAAGCCTTGGCTAGAGGCGTTTATCAAAATACTTGAGTTGGAGTTTTGCCAAAAACAAGAGGTTGTAAATTTGGATCCCTCTAATTCGAAAACCCATTTTGAGTGTTCCTAATGAAGCACATACCATATTCATACCTGTATTGAAAGATCCCCATTTTTCGGGTAAGGGGAAAGCCGAATTTCGAAAACCGTCCCGAACCTAACAGAAGGCTGGCGCGTCGGAGCGCCAGCAATGCGCCAGGCCCAGTTGTTGGGTCGTTTGGTTTTTGGCTAACGTTTGTGATTTTATGTGTTTCGAAGGTTTATTTGTCATCATTAAAACAAAAGGAGACCTAATTAATGTTGTCCCAACATAAATCTTACGATTGTATGTTCAAAATTGGGACCTATACTAAATTCTATGCATGTAAAGATTGACATGTTTATGCACGACAAAAGGTAAAATCTTAAGACTAGATGCAATGGTGAATAATATAACCACCACCAACTCAGCGTCACATCACGTTTTTTACTCCACCACCAACAAGGTGTAATAATACAACCAACTTCACCACCCAAACATATTCCATTGTTAGGAATTATAATTGAATGTAATATTAGTCTGCATAATATGTTGATTGTTTTATCTTTGTTTAGAAGTCTAGGGACCTATCTTGTAATAAATCACAAGTCACCAATGATTGGTTAGGTATAAATAGCAATCATTAGGTAATGTGACATGTGTGTGTAAGAGGGTGTCAGTAAACATTATGTGTATGTCGAAGATATATTCCTCATGTTAGAATTCTTTATGTCAATTGGTTGATTCCAACACCCGCGTTTCAAACTAGACTCTTAGTAAATCTTACTTCAATGGATCTGGAATGTAATCTTACTTATAACTGGGGATTACATTTGGTATCAGAGCAAAGACATTTATTGGTTTTGATTATTTGAAAACTCGACTACCCAAAATATCATAAAACTTGACCAAAATGTTTCCTTCTTGTAAAACTCGGCTAGTCCATTCGTTTTGCTATACAAAACTCGACTAAAAAGTTCTGTACTTGATAAAAAAAAACTCGACTATGTGTCTTGTAACCATACAAAACTCAACTAAGGTGCGCGTTTTCCATTCAAAACTCGACTAAGGGCCTAGTCATTGTTTAAAACTCGACTAAAATGATAAGTTTGTGTAAAACTCGATCATAAAACAATTAAAATGGACTAAGACTTGAATTTCAAATAGTAAGATTGTTTGTTTTTTAATTTTTGGTAAAAGACTCATATACCCTTGCAATTTAATTTATTTCTCAAGACTCTTATTAATTATTTTAATTTGAGAATTAATAAGCTTTGAAAATTGGCTCAATCAACAAACCACCAGTCTTATCCCGTGAAAACGATCCTTAGTAGAAGATTTGTTTCAGTTTGTACATTAGAAAACAACCTCTTGATGTATAAATCAATTATTCATTGAAGAATAGATCCTATCCACCGATCATGGGTACTAGGGGTGGCAATTCGGGTCGGGTTCGGGTCGACAGGTTGGCGGGTCAGAAAACCTCAACCCGGACCTGACCCATTTAATTAATCGGGTCAGCTATGTCAACCCTAACTTGTTTACACATAACCCGAACCTGACCCATTTAACCCGTATATATAGTTGGGTTGGTGGGTTAAATAGGTAACACGGGTTTACTAGGTTAAACGGGTTTCGGGTTGACCCATGTAACCCGTTTATATACTAAAGTTAGCACATTAAATGGGTTAAATAGGTTAAATAGGTTTGTGGGTCGACCCGTTTAACCCATTTAACCTGTATAATAAAATATAAATAAAATTTAAAAGCGGGTTAACAGGTCGACCCGTTTAATTTATTCCAACCCGAACCTGACTTGTTTAATAAACGGTTTAGATAGGTCGACATAAACCCGACCCGAAATCTATTTACACTCAACCCGAACCTGTTAATTTTCGTGTTGGTTTCAGGCCGGGTTTCGTGTTGGGTTAGAAATTGCCACCCCTAATGGGTACTACTGCTGAAGGACAACCTTACATGAAAGATCTGAGTGAATATTCTCTTGAAGAAAAAAGAATGTCTCAAACTAATGAACTTGTTAAAGTGTTGGGAATTAAACTTAAGTAGTTAGTACGGTTGAAGTATACAAGAACAGTTAGGACTGCTGATGGAAGAGCAGTTAGGACTGCTGAAGGAAGAACAGTTAGGACTGCTTAAGAGATCAAGGTGAAACCGTATGAAGATAAATATAGAAAAGATATGGTATATATCTTATTTATATAGAATGATTCGGTTAGATGTTTTACTTGTACAGGACTCTTTACATTATAAAAGGAGATCCTTAGATTAGGGTTTGATAGTGATATCGAATACATCTAATACATAATATCCTTCACGTTCATTGTAATCGTTTGATATATTGAAGTGATAGTTTGGTTGATATCGTTTGTTCTTATTGTTTTACTTAATCAATCACCAAACACAAACTCATATTCTTCTAAGTACTTGGTAGTAAATTCCGCGTGCTATCAAGTATATACTCAAAGTATCCCCAACACAACGTGTGTGTTTAGATCCGGTCAAGTGGTATCAGAGACAGGTTTCTGATACTTTGAGTCTAGAAGAACCAGAAGTATTTACTCACTAGCAATCCAAGAAGATGGACATGGAGACACCTCAAACCTCAATCCTTGCTAAACTCCCCATGCTGAAACAGAATGAATACGATTTATGGCGGCTCAGAATAGAACAATATTTCATGGTGCAAGACTATGCATTATGAGATATTATTATCAATGGTGATTCCTTCAAACCAGTTGCTGTTGAAGAAACACGTGCTGATGGTTCCAAGATCACAAAGCTTAACACTGAGCCAGTTACAAACGAGGAGAGAATAAAAAAGAAGAATGATCAGAAGGCTAGGAATTTGTTACTGATGGCAATTCCTAATGATCAAGTGCTGAACTTTAGCCATTACGAGTCGGCTAAAACTCTTTTTGAAGCAGTGTTAGAAAGATTTGGTGGCAATGAAGCTAAAAAGAAGGCACATAAAACCCTACTCAAGCAAAGTTATGAGAACTTCACTGCATCAAGCAATGAAACTTTGGATCATATCTTTAATAGGCTTCAAAAGATCATCAGTCAACTTACTGTGTTGAAGATTGTGATACCTCAAGAAGACCTCAACATGAATTTTCTAAATAGTTTACCTGCTGAACGGAACACTTATGTTGTGGTTAGGAGCAATAAACCAGAACTGGAGAACATGACAATTAATGAGCTATACAATAATCTCAAGATTGTTGAGCAAAAGGTCAAAAAGAGTGGTAGCACCAGTTCCAGTTCAGGGAATATGGCTTTTGTATCTTCTTCAAACAGTTCTAATCATGAAGATGAAGAAGCAGTTGGTACTGCTATACCAACAGTTAGCACTGCTAGTGTAAAAACTAGTACTATTGGGTTGACTGAAGAGACCATATATGCATTTGTGTCAGAACAGTCTGGTGGGTCAAAGATCTTAATGAAGATCTTCTTCAAATTGCTGAAGATGATTTAGAAGCTATGGATTTAAAGTGGCAGTTGGCTTTGATAAGCATCAGGGCTAAGAAGTATTACCAAAGGACTGGGAATAAGATTACCTTCAATGGAAGAGATGTTGCTGGGTATGATAAGACTAAGGTGGAATGCTTTAATTGTCACAAGATGGGACACTTTGCCAGGGAATGTAGAGGTCCAAGACAACAAAGCAACCAGGGTCAAGGGTTTAAGAATCAGCAAGGGTCAAGGAGAACAGTTAATGTTGAAGAGCCTTCTTCCAAGGCTATGGTAGCTGTAGATGGAGCTGGATTTGATTGGAGCTTCATGGAGGAAGAAAAGGAACCAGCTAACTTGGGTTTGATGGCTTTCTCAGACACTGAGGAATATAAACCTGAAAAATGTTCAAACTCTTGTCATGCTTTAAAAGATTATGAAAATGTTAAGAAACAGTATGATGATCTTAGAGTTGAATTTAATCAAATAAGTTTTAGTCTGTCAAATCATAAAAGAGGATTAGCTGTTTTGGAAGAACAAATTGTGTTTTATAAACAGAATGAGTCAAACTTTACTGATGAGATAGGTCTTTTAAAGAGGGAATTGCAAATAAACGATAATAAAATGAGTGGACTTGTATATGAACTAGAGAAGCTTAAAAAGGAGAAAGAAAACATCCAGTTAAGTGTAGACACTCTTGAATATACTTCAAACGGAGTTAAAAAGATAGTAGAGAGTCAAATACTTAACAAAGCTAAATCTGGTTTAGGTTATAAGTCAGTTGCACCCCCTTTTAGAGGAATGTTTGCTCCACCAGGAATTAATTTAGCTCATACAGGTTTAGAAGAGTTTAAGGATATGGATTTTCCTGGATATGGTGTTAAGATTAGTGAGAATCCTATTAAATTTGTTAAGGCAGAAGATTCTTTTGTGAGTGCTAGTGATAAATCTCTTTCTGAGGAAAAAATTTCCTCTGATAGGAACTCAGATGCACCAACTATTGAGGAGTGGACATCTGATGATGAGAATGTAGAGGTTAAGGAAAAACCTAATGTTGTTAAGGTAGAAGTTAAACATGCTCCTAAAGTGGTAAAGACTGAAAACATAAAACCCGTTAGGAAAAATGTTAGATATGCTGAGATGTATAGGACTAAGAACAGATCATCAAGGTCTGAGAGTAGTCATAGGAACTGAAATCACTCAAAATCTAATAAAATGGATGATAAGTTTGCTATGATTAGAAAAGTATGTTTTGTTTTTGGAAGTTTTGAGCATATGGCTGCTTATTGTGATTCTAACCCATGGAAAAAGAGGGTTACTGGAAATGCAAGGATGAACAGGAATAACAATTCTAGTGTAACTCAAAATGGTCCAACTAGATTGACAAACCCTAATGCAAATCATAAGATGTCACCTAAAGCTGTTATGTTAAAGACTGGCATCAAAACAGTTTCAACTGCTAGTCAAAATAAGTGGTTTAATAACAAGCAAACTTTTGCAAGTGCAAAACAATTTTCAAATCATGCACAAAGAGTTAAAAGACATTTTTATCAGAAAACAGAAATGACTAATCAGAAGTGGGTGCCTAAGATTAAACAAGCAGTTCCAACTGCTAGGTCAGTAGTTCCAACTGCTAGACCAGCAAATCCAACTGCTAGGCACTCAAATGTTAAGGGAAACAGGGGCAATGCTGTCAAGGCCTCAGCACATTGGGTTAAAAATTCTACTCAACCCAATGGTGCATCAAAGACCTCAAACAAGTTTTCTCATCTTGATGCACAAGGCAGATCCAAACCAGTGATGGTTTGGATCCCCAAAAGAAACTAACACCTTTATTTTGTGTGCAGGAACATCCCTCAAATGGCAAAGAAGATAGAGGATATTCAGACAGTGGATGTTCTAGGCACATGACAGGCAACATGTCATATCTTTCAGACTTTATTGCTCTGGATGGAGGACCAGTTGTCTTTGGTGGTGGTGTTGTTGGAAGAATTACTGGTAAAAGGATAATTAAAACTGGTAACCTTGATTTTGAGAATGTGTATTATGTACCAGAACTTAAGTACAATCTTTTCAGTGTATCACAAATTTGTGATAAACAGAACAAAGTTTTAATTACTGATACTGATTGTCTTATACTTTCTCCTGATTTCAAGCTACCTGATGAAAGTCAAGTATTGCTTAAAATCCCCAGAAAGGATAATACATACAGTGTCGAGATGAATAAACTACTTCCTAAGGTTGGACTTACTTGTCTTGTTGCAAAAGCCACATTGGAAGAATCAATGTTGTGGCACAGGAGGCTTGGTCATGTTAATTTTAAAACCATTAATAATATTGCTAAACATGGGTTGGTAAGAGGTTTACCAAACAAAACTTTTCTCAATGACTAAACTTGTGTTTCTTGCCTTAAGGGTAAGCAACACAGAGCCTCATGTAAGCCAAAGACCCAGAACTCTATTTCTCAAGCTTAATATATGTTGCATATGGACTTGTTTGGTCCTACTTCTGTGAATAGCTTGAACTTTAAGAGATACTGCCTTGTTGTCACTGATGATTATAGTAGGTTTTCTTGGGTATTCTTTATGAAAACTAAGGATGAGACAAGTGAAATACTTAAGACCTTCATTGTTGAAGTAGAAAACCTAGTTGATAAGAAGGTTAAAATAATCAGATGTGACAACGGGACTGAATTTAAGAATAGGGTGATGGATGAATTTTGTAGAGAAAAAGGTATTAAGAGGGAGTTTAGTGTAGCTAGAACCCCACAGCAAAATGGTGTAGCTGAGAGGAAGAATAGGACTTTTATAGAGGCTGCTAGGACAATGTTAGCTGACTCTAAGCTACCAGTTTCATTTTGGGCTGAAGCAGTTAGCACTGCTTGTTATGTATTGAATAGGGTTTTAGTTGTACAACCTCACAATAAGACTGCTTATGAGCTTCTTAGAGGTAGAACCCCTGCTTTAAGCTTCATGAGACCTTTTGGTTGTCATGTTACTATCAGTAATACCAAAGACCAACTAGGAAAGTTTGATGGGAAATCTGAGGAAGGTTTCTTTGTTGGTTATTCTCTGCACAGTAAGGCTTTTAGGGTGTACAATACAAGCACCAAGCATGTAGAAGAAAATCTGCACATAGAATTTTTGGAGAATAAACCAAATGTTGCAGGTGTAGGTCCAGATTGGATCTTTGATATTGACAGTCTTTCAGATTCCATGTATTATGTGCCTGTTACAGGTACAAATACTAACAATGATGCAGGTTCAGAGGAGGAAGATGATGATTGCATTTTCATACCTGTCATGGAAGAAAGTCCTGTGAATGAGTCTTCTACAAAGAAAGATGATATTCCTTCATCAAGTGGTGTAGACAAAGAGAAAGATGCTGCTGAAACAAGTGGTCAGAATGGTAAAGAAGCTGATATTCCAACGAGCAGTTCCAATGGAGTTAGTACTGCTCAACCTCAAGTTCCAACTGCTGAGCAAAATATTGATACTGCTGGACCAAGTCAACCTCATCTTGATTCACCAGTTGATACTGCTTCTCAAGCTGATGAGTTTGATTTCTTTGGAGATGGTCTGCAAAACATGTCTGCCAGCTATGCAGCTCCTTCTACTCCCCATACTATTGTACATAGGAATCATCCACTTACCAATATCATAGGAGATGTACAATCTGGAGTCAAGACCAGAAGGCAAATTCAAGACCCAGATCATCATGGATTTCTCAGTGTGGTTTATGAAGAGAAACATCATGAAGATGAGAATGAGTGTATGTTTGTATGTTTTCTATCTCAGGTTGAACCCAAGAATGATTTAAAGGCTTTAGAATCATCAAGTTGGGTTCAAGCTATGCAAGAAGAGCTACTTCAATTCAAGATTCAAAATGTTTGGGTTCTGGTTGATCTACCAAAGGGAATGAGAGTGATTGGTACAAAGTGGGTATTTAGGAACAAGAAGGATGAGAGGGGCATTGTGATAAAGAACAAAGCAAGATTGGTTGCTCAAGGCTATACTCAGGAGGAGGGTATAGATTATGAGGAAGTTTTTGCTCCAGTTGCCAGGATTGAAGCAATAAGATTATTTCTTGCTTATGCTTCATTTATGGGGTTCATGGTCTATCAAATGGATGTGAAAAGTGCATTTCTGTATGGTACTATTGATGAAGAGGTTTATGTTTCACAACCTCCAGGTTTTATAGACCAAGAGCATCCTGACAAGGTTTATAAGGTGGTGAAAGCTCTATATGGATTGCATCAGGCTCCAAGAGCTTGGTATGAAACTCTTGCTAAATATCTTCTGAAGAATCGGTTTCATAGAGGGAAAATTGATCAAAATCTTTTTATTAAAAAGGACAAGGGTGATATTCTACTAGTTCAAGTTTATGTAGATGACATCATTTTTGGTTCTACAAAGAAACAGATGTGTAAGGAGTTTGAAAAGCTGATGAAAGACCAATTTCAGATGAGTTCTATGGGAGAGCTTACTGGTATGTGCTAAAACACATACCTTTTCTTGACCAAAACCAGACCCAAATAGACCAAAAACCCGTCCAAAATGCCAAATATATTGTGTTTGTGTGTTTTTACATATGCAGGCACGGATATCAAAGACAAAGGACAAAAATCAAGAAAGATCCGGAAAAACGAGCACGAGATATGGAAGTGCTATTAAGAGCCAATGCCGGGAAGAAAATATGGTCAAAAAGTCAACTGAGATCCTCCAAGTGTCAAAGATTTGCAAATTCAGCCTTAGATCAACTTTGAAAAATGGCAGTTAAGGTCCCTTAACATTCAGAATTTACAAAAATAATCCCTAGAACTCTTTACTTAAATCCCTTAAACCTTAATTATTAAAAACCCGGATCCACAACTAAACCAACCCATTCCAATCCATTACCAAACCCAGCCCACACACCTTATCACCAGCCCACTTCCTAACCTTTTAACCCGATCCACCCCAAAGATAAATACCCGGTCAAACCCGGTATTTATCACACACTCAAAATAAAATAAAATAAACACTCTCCCACATTAACCCACACGCGCGGCAAAAATATTTATCCCCAATCCTTTACCAACTATGAACCCTAGATTTTACTGACCCCCAATTAACCTCGTACCTAATGATTATCCAATAATTGGGTAAATTCTGGAAGCTCCTGACAGCTACAGGGACACGTGGGAGGCTTTGATTGGAGAGGCCACCTCACCATATCTAATCCAAGGGCTGAGAATTGTGCGTGGAGAGCAAGGGAAGATCCTAGGGCTTGGATTGATTGAAGATAGGGCTGGAAGGTTCCTCTGAGGTGTATAAATACCTCCTTCATTCAGCTTTAACGGGAGTTTTTTTTTTTTTAGTCTAGAGTCTGTTTCGAGTCGTATTTTTAGTCCTTCTTTTAGAGTCATTTAGTTTATTAGGGTTCATGTAATTTTAAGCTTTTAAAGTTATTGTATTTTCATTTCCAGTCATAATTTGTACTCAGTTACTTCATTTTAATCAAAGTCAAATTTGGTCAAACTCTACTATTCATCTGCTTATTTAAATTTAAGTGCTTATTTTTATGATACCTGCTTATTTCTACATTGTTCTAATGTTTGATGATATTTAAAGTCCAAGTTTCTGCATATCTTTCAAATTCACAAAAGTCAAAGCATAAGTCAACAAAGTCAACTGGAAGGGATAATTAGCTGTGGTGATAAGCTGGTAATAAGCTGGATCTGGGGTATTATTTTTGGCTTATTAAGATAAGCCTGGGTGATGTTTTATCAGTTTTGATCAATCAGATTCAGCTGGACCACTCGTGAGTAACAATTACCATTTCTAGCTTATTACTATTTCAACTGTTTTCAGCTTATGTGTGCTTATTTGCCTGTGTTTTCTGCTTTTAATAAATCATAAATAATCTAGTTAGTAATAGTTTAGAATAGTTTATAGCTAGAATCAGCTAGGTCTAGGTTATTTTGCGAAATCAGTTTTGAAAGTGGTGTTTGGGATGGTAGCAGTCATAGGGGTTAAGCTGATCATCACTATTCATGTGCAATTTCTAAGTTTTGAATCAGTCGCATTAAGGTGGAATAAGCTCAGTTAATTTGGGATTTAGAAGTTTTAAGTCAGTTATAGGGAATTTGTTTAATAGGCTGATTTTGAAGTTCATTACTGCCCTAATAAGCTCAGAATAATCTGAGCTTATTGGAGCCCCACTTTTGACATTTCTGTGTCCCTAGAAATTGATAAAACAAGGTTCCATGACTTGGTAAGCTGTGGTCAAGTATTGAAAGAGAAAAAAAAAAACCTTGAAACTGTGTCTGCTGCATCAGAATTTAATAGGCCAATGACTGCTGAACTCAGCTTGATTTTGGCTTAGCCAGTCTAGATTAGGCCCCAATTTTTGGTTTTCTAGTAGATTATATAGTAAGTTGAAGGTTTAATATCTGGGATCCCAATTTTCAGCTTATTTAGTGGCTTAATCTAGGGCTGCAAATCAGCCAAAAATCTGATTTGAACCCACTCTTGTTTTTGTTCCATCAGACCAGTTGATCTAAGGCCTAATTAGGGTAGCATATGAACTCAACTTTTGGGCATTTTAGGTTTACTAGTAAATTTTCATATAGGCTTTGAGTTTATTATCTGGGATCCAGGTTTCGAGCTTGTTTGATAGCTTATTTAGGGACTGTAAGTAGGGGAGATAGCCCATTTGAATATGTTTTGATTATGACCTGTGCAGTGGCTTAATGTGCTTTCGGCCTGGGCATATTTAATGTTTCTAAGTTGATTTAAGCTTAATATAGTATATTGCATCTTTCCTGAGTTTTTTGTAACTTTTGGCTTATTTTTGCTTATTTTTAGCTTATTTCCTATTAGCTTATTTACTGTTTTAGCTTATTTAGACATAATCAGTTTCTAAAATTATTTTTATTAAATTTCTCATTAAAAATTAAAATTCCTCAAAAATTTTCAGATTTTTCCAATTAGTTTTAATATTTTTTAAAGCATTTAATTAGTTTAAATTTGATTTTAATTCATAAAAAAATTATTAAAAAGTCAAAAAAAATATTTTTCTTTTTCCAAAAATTTTCTTTTATCAGTTTTAATATAATAAAATTATTTTTGCATTTTTAGGTTTTAAATTTTTCAAAATCATTTTTATTTACGTTTTATAATTCGTCGCGTAACGTTTTTTTAAAATTCAATTTTCATTTTTAAGTTCGTATGCTTAGTTTAATTGTTTCATTAGCTTAATTAGCTGTTTACTTTTATTATTTCATTGTTAGTAGTGTAATCCAAAACCAATCACTTTTTTTCACATTCACTACACGAATCACGTTCCGGGAACACAAATTCCATTCGATTTTCGTCGGGACAAACGACTCGGGTTAACACATATTTCCACGTGTGTTTTCCTTGAACTATAATTGAGACGTATCAGTTTTTGGCGCCGTTGCCGGGGAAGGTTGAAGTGAGTGGGTGATTCCGTTTTGCGATTCGTGTTTTGAAGACCCTTCTTCGGAAGTTATCATTTTTATAAAAAATAAATAAAAATACAAAAAGAAAATAATTAAAAAACACTTTTCCTAAAGTGTTTTCACCATTAATAATACATCCTCGGTCTTCCGTTGAAGGAGGGCGGTTGTAAACCATTCCGAATAAACAACAAAAGAGATCGTGAAGTTAAACGTTTCTTGGATTATTTCTTTACTACAACCTAATTACGAGGTTTAAGGAGGTCTTGACATTAAATTGCAGACCGAAGAGAGATCCATTCTTCTCTCCCGCCACGCTGCGCGTAGTTTTGAAAGAAACGAGTACGGTGGATTAACGATCACCAAAAAGAAAATAAATCTCATTTTTTTTAAATATAAAAATCCAAAAAGATTTTTCTTTTCAAATTTATTTTCCATTTTTCTTTTGAGATTTTCCATGTTTCTAAATTTAAAAATCCAAAAATATTCTTCTTAATCCTCTTATCCGTTTGATTCTTTATCTCTATCCCTCTATCCGTTTAATTCCTCTTCTTCATGTCTTCATCTTACCCGTATTCTTGTGAATGGTGTGGGGGTCCTCCAAATGGCGGGAATTGTTCCGGTTGTAGCATGGTGGAATCGGGAAACGGGTTTGTCTATGACCAAAATCCTTATTCTTACCATGAAACAACCGACTTTTTTAACCAGCCCCCACAACATCAGATGGAGACATACTGTTGTGAATATTGTGGAGGTCCCCATTATGGTTCTGATTGTCAAACCGAGAACATGCACTATGAGCATATTCCTTATAACAATCTTGACTTATCCGGTTTTGACCAACCTTCACAATACACAACCCCTCATGACCTTCTTCTTCAAAGGTTTTTAACTACTAGAGCTGAACAGATAAATGCTCAAAATCAATTCAACATGAACCTTCTAGCTGAAATAAATCGTCTTCAGGAGAGGATTCTTATAACTCAAAAACAAGATCTTCCTGTTGACTCATCCTATCACGAAGAGAGGGAAGCGTCTCGATCAGTAGAGAACCTTCATTGTGCCAATATGACATTCGCTTATTACGATGATTCCGATGATGACGAGGAGAGATTTGTTCCGGTAACCTTCCCTCAAATAGCACCCGTCTTTCCTACCGTAGAACCCGAGGACTCTCTAAAAATGGGGGACGAGCATCTCAACACTATTCCAGCAACGGAATCAGACAATGTTGAGAACCTCGTTCCAATCCCGAGTGAGTCCGAGGAAATATCCGACGGTGATAGTGATTTGCAATCTTGTAAAGATTCTCCTAACATTTCCAGAGTTACCTCCGGGATTTTCTCTAACCCTCTTTTTGAATTCAATGATGAGTATACTTTTTGCAAAGTTAATCCTCTTTTCGATGGAGGGTTAGAGAACGTTGAGGACGAGGACTATACGTTTGATGAGCCGATTTTACCAATACCTCGCCCCGACGATTTCCATGACTCAGAAGGAGATGTACTTTTTCTTGAAAAATTGCTTAACAGTGATCCCCTTCCAGAAACTGAGTCATTTCACGTTGATCCATCACCCCCTCGCCCTCCTGCTAAACCACCTGATGATGGAATTCTTTCGGATATTGAGTCAGATACGGAGACAATAATGGACGAGGTGCAAACTTCTAGCACACAAAGTACAGCACATGTCCCACCTCCGTATATCCTTTCAGAGCTCAAGCTCCAAGACGAACTTCATAAGAATCATATCATATCTCCTCCAGAGTATGATTTCTATGATTTTGAGGAAGATCATGACCCGGGGGGAGATATACTCTATCCTAAGAGTTTGATTATCACTAATTTCATCCCAACCCTCCCTCCCGAGGTCTTTGCTGATGAAGAATGGATTTCCATTCTGATAAAGATCTTTCTCCCTTTCTTCACTTATCCAGTGACTTCTCTTCTCCTTCACTCCTTCGGGAGTGAAGATACAATCTTTGACCCCGGCATTTTCTTTTCTATCTAGAGCCGTGGGTATCTCATCGGAGTGGAACTTTCGTGTGCTTCAATGTTTATCCAAACATCTGGAACGAAAGTCCGATTGAGATTATCTCTTCCACTTGCTCCCCCAAGGACAAATAAATTCGGGGTCGAGTCAAGCTCATGTGACTCGGTTAACAAAAACAAGCGCTTCGTGGGAGGCACCCCATGCTTATCCTTCTATCTTATCTATTTTCTAATAAAGTGAGTGAGGAGGGCTTCCTCTTCCGTATCTTGTGTTTCGTGTTTTCTTCTGATGTGTCCAGGAATGCCCGATGATGAAGACTCTCGTGCTCGTAGTTTCCTTCACGCTACTCGAGTTTCATCATCCGCTGCTTATCCAATATCCAAAATCTTATCGTTTTACATCTATCTTTTGGCATAATTAATAAACGGCCTTATATTTATGTAGGAGAACCCTTACCTTTAAGACATTGAGGACAATGTCTCGTTTTAGTCTGGGGGGGGGTAATCTGTCGATTTTATTTTGCCTTGCAAATTTTGCCGTTTTCTCATGCAACCCCGTTTTTCCTCCAAAATTTGAAAAAATCCAAAAAAATGAGAAAAATTTAAAAATTTTTGCAAAAATATAATAAATTTTGACATTTTTGTTGACTTTCCGCTGGAGAGAGTAGGAATAAAATTCTGACTTGACCGGGCGTGTTGAGCCCTAGCTTGTCTCCTTAACCGTTTATAATCTATAAGCTCGTGCTAGTCTTTTACACAAGGAGCTAGAAAATGCGAATTCTTTTTAAGAGTTTGCAAGTTCCCGTATTCGACTTTATATATGCATGGCTTGATTATAAGGCTAAGCATTCGCGGATCTTATTATTTAAGATTTTAAATTTGCGAAGAACGAGAAATGATAGAGTTGTTTATAAGTTAGATTGCTAAACGTGGAGTAGTTGGATCTCTTTAGAGCTCATCGATGTTATTTGTGGCTTTTTGTTCCCATAAGCTTGTTTCACTCAAAAATATAAATCTAGGAATAATTAAAGCTATTTTAGTTTTGGCGAAATTTAGTTTTTAATCCTTCTTAAGAGAATCCTTGCTTATGAAAGTTGGGTACACATCAAGGTACTGCCAGTGTTACGGTGTAATAGACTATTCCATCTTGCCGGCTCACAACCGATGTTGGGATTGTTATAAAAGCCGTAGGACTCGGAATTTGGCAAATATATAATGAATAATGAATAATAATAATAATCCAAAGCCATAAAAAGTTTTCTGCATCTTGCCGGTTCGCAGCCGATGTTGTAGACTTCTAATAAAGGCAGAGGAAAAATTCCAAGGTCATAATAGACTATCACATCTTGCCGGTTCGCAGCCGATGTTGTGATTGTTATAAAAGGCGAAGGATATAATAATATGAGCTTAATAATATTAAAAATGCCAAATTTCGACTCCGAGGTATCCTAATAAAGGCTTCCGTCTCTGGACTCGTAGATGAGTTGTTTCGGTCGCAAATAAAAGGGATATTCTCAAAATCGTGTTAAATCAGAGACCTTGATGTGGACCTCATTTTTGTATGCAAACGGTTTTCGAGGGAAGGTTTGGAAACTACTTAGCGTCTAAACTAGGTATCTTTATCGGATTAAAAATTATCGAAACGAGAATTTGAAGAAATTCATTTCTCACCAAAAATAAAATAAATAGAGGAAAATAGGAATTTAGGAACGAGAAGTCCACAATTAGCTTTTCTGAGTAGTGTTGGCAATTTAACTTGTAAATGACAATGATTTCGTTTTTAAGCTTAGTTTGGGGACTCGTGAAAAATCGGGGACGACGAATTTTATCCGTATGGTCACTTCTTCATGAGTCGTGTTTCCTACTCGAAGACCCTAAAAGTTATCGAAAAATAATGATTGTCAACAAAGCCGTCACCTAAATAATAAAGAAAAATACAAAAATAGAATAAAAAGGAAAAATGGGGAGTTTTTAAAGCTTAAGATTTTTTGATCTCTTTTGAAAATTTTGCTACTTCTCAAAGTTAGTAAAAAGAGATTGGAAATTTTCAGTTTCAAAAACGTGTTTTTATAACATTGCATGAGGACATTGCAATAGCTTAGTCTGGGGGAATTTTGGTATGTGCTAAAACACATACCTTTTCTTGACCAAAACCAGACCCAAATAGACCAAAAACCCGTCCAAAATGCCAAATATATTGTGTTTGTGTGTTTTTACATATGCAGGCACGGATATCGAAGACAAAGGACAAAAATCAAGAAAGATCCGGAAAAACGAGCATGAGATATGGAAGTGCTATTAAGAGCCAATGCCGGGAAGAAAATATGGTCAAAAAGTCAACTGAGATCCTCCAAGTGTCAAAGATTTGCAAATTCAGCCTTAGATCAACTTTGAAAAATGGCAGTTAAGGTCCCTTAACATTCAGAATTTACAAAAATAATCCCTAGAACTCTTTACTTAAATCCCTTAAACCTTAATTATTAAAAACCCGGATCCACAACTAAACCAACCCATTCCAATCCATTACCAAACCCAGCCCACACACCTTATCACCAGCCCACTTCCTAACCTTTTAACCCGATCCACCCCAAAGATAAATACCCGGTCAAACCCGGTATTTATCACACACTCAAAATAAAATAAAATAAACACTCTCCCACATTAACCCACACGCGCGGCAAAAATATTTATCCTCAATCCTTTACCAACTATGAACCCTAGATTTTACTGACCCCCAATTAACCTCGTACCTAATGATTATCCAATAATTGGGTAAATTCTGGAAGCTCCTGACAGCTACAGGGACACGTGGGAGGCTTTGATTGGAGAGGCCACCTCACCATATCTAATCCAAGGGCTGAGAATTGTGCGTGGAGAGCAAGGGAAGATCCTAGGGCTTGGATTGATTGAAGATAGGGCTGGAAGGTTCCTCTGAGGTGTATAAATACCTCCTTCATTCAGCTTTAACGGGAGTTTTTTTTTTTTTAGTCTAGAGTCTGTTTCGAGTCGTATTTTTAGTCCTTCTTTTAGAGTCATTTAGTTTATTAGGGTTCATGTAATTTTAAGCTTTTAAAGTTATTGTATTTTCATTTCCAGTCATAATTTGTACTCAGTTACTTCATTTTAATCAAAGTCAAATTTGGTCAAACTTTACTATTCATCTGCTTATTTAAATTTAAGTGCTTATTTTTATGATACCTGCTTATTTCTACATTGTTCTAATGTTTGATGATATTTAAAGTCCAAGTTTCTGCATATCTTTCAAATTCACAAAAGTCAAAGCATAAGTCAACAAAGTCAACTGGAAGGGATAATTAGCTGTGGTGATAAGCTGGTAATAAGCTGGATCTGGGGTATTATTTTTGGCTTATTAAGATAAGCCTGGGTGATGTTTTATCAGTTTTGATCAATCAGATTCAGCTGGACCACTCGTGAGTAACAATTACCATTTCTAGCTTATTACTATTTCAACTGTTTTCAGCTTATGTGTGCTTATTTGCCTGTGTTTTCTGCTTTTAATAAATCATAAATAATCTAGTTAGTAATAGTTTAGAATAGTTTATAGCTAGAATCAGCTAGGTCTAGGTTATTTTGCGAAATCAGTTTTGAAAGTGGTGTTTGGGATGGTAGCAGTCATAGGGGTTAAGCTGATCATCACTATTCATGTGCAATTTCTAAGTTTTGAATCAGTCGCATTAAGGTGGAATAAGCTCAGTTAATTTGGGATTTAGAAGTTTTAAGTCAGTTATAGGGAATTTGTTTAATAGGCTGATTTTGAAGTTCATTACTGCCCTAATAAGCTCAGAATAATCTGAGCTTATTGGAGCCCCACTTTTGACATTTCTGTGTCCCTAGAAATTGATAAAACAAGGTTCCATGACTTGGTAAGCTGTGGTCAAGTATTGAAAGAGAAAAAAAAAAACCTTGAAACTGTGTCTGCTGCATCAGAATTTAATAGGCCAATGACTGCTGAACTCAGCTTGATTTTGGCTTAGCCAGTCTAGATTAGGCCCCAATTTTTGGTTTTCTAGTAGATTATATAGTAAGTTGAAGGTTTAATATCTGGGATCCCAATTTTCAGCTTATTTAGTGGCTTAATCTAGGGCTGCAAATCAGCCAAAAATCTGATTTGAACCCACTCTTGTTTTTGTTCCATCAGACCAGTTGATCTAAGGCCTAATTAGGGTAGCATATGAACTCAACTTTTGGGCATTTTAGGTTTACTAGTAAATTTTCATATAGGCTTTGAGTTTATTATCTGGGATCCAGGTTTCGAGCTTGTTTGATAGCTTATTTAGGGACTGTAAGTAGGGGAGATAGCCCATTTGAATATGTTTTGATTATGACCTGTGCAGTGGCTTAATGTGCTTTCGGCCTGGGCATATTTAATGTTTCTAAGTTGATTTAAGCTTAATATAGTATATTGCATCTTTCCTGAGTTTTTTGTAACTTTTGGCTTATTTTTGCTTATTTTTAGCTTATTTCCTATTAGCTTATTTACTGTTTTAGCTTATTTAGACATAATCAGTTTCTAAAATTATTTTTATTAAATTTCTCATTAAAAATTAAAATTCCTCAAAAATTTTCAGATTTTTCCAATTAGTTTTAATATTTTTTAAAGCATTTAATTAGTTTAAATTTGATTTTAATTCATAAAAAAATTATTAAAAAGTCAAAAAAAATATTTTTCTTTTTCCAAAAATTTTCTTTTATCAGTTTTAATATAATAAAATTATTTTTGCATTTTTAGGTTTTAAATTTTTCAAAATCATTTTTATTTACGTTTTATAATTCGTCGCGTAACGTTTTTTTAAAATTCAATTTTCATTTTTAAGTTCGTATGCTTAGTTTAATTGTTTCATTAGCTTAATTAGCTGTTTACTTTTATTATTTCATTGTTAGTAGTGTAATCCAAAACCAATCACTTTTTTTCACATTCACTACACGAATCACGTTCCGGGAACACAAATTCCATTCGATTTTCGTCGGGACAAACGACTCGGGTTAACACATATTTCCACGTGTGTTTTCCTTGAACTATAATTGAGACGTATCAGTTTTTGGCGCCGTTGCCGGGGAAGGTTGAAGTGAGTGGGTGATTCCGTTTTGCGATTCGTGTTTTGAAGACCCTTCTTCGGAAGTTATCATTTTTATAAAAAATAAATAAAAATACAAAAAGAAAATAATTAAAAAACACTTTTCCTAAAGTGTTTTCACCATTAATAATACATCCTCGGTCTTCCGTTGAAGGAGGGCGGTTGTAAACCATTCCGAATAAACAACAAAAGAGATCGTGAAGTTAAACGTTTCTTGGATTATTTCTTTACTACAACCTAATTACGAGGTTTAAGGAGGTCTTGACATTAAATTGCAGACCGAAGAGAGATCCATTCTTCTCTCCCGCCACGCTGCGCGTAGTTTTGAAAGAAACGAGTACGGTGGATTAACGATCACCAAAAAGAAAATAAATCTCATTTTTTTTAAATATAAAAATCCAAAAAGATTTTTCTTTTCAAATTTATTTTCCATTTTTCTTTTGAGATTTTCCATGTTTCTAAATTTAAAAATCCAAAAATATTCTTCTTAATCCTCTTATCCGTTTGATTCTTTATCTCTATCCCTCTATCCGTTTAATTCCTCTTCTTCATGTCTTCATCTTACCCGTATTCTTGTGAATGGTGTGGGGGTCCTCCAAATGGCGGGAATTGTTCCGGTTGTAGCATGGTGGAATCGGGAAACGGGTTTGTCTATGACCAAAATCCTTATTCTTACCATGAAACAACCGACTTTTTTAACCAGCCCCCACAACATCAGATGGAGACATACTGTTGTGAATATTGTGGAGGTCCCCATTATGGTTCTGATTGTCAAACCGAGAACATGCACTATGAGCATATTCCTTATAACAATCTTGACTTATCCGGTTTTGACCAACCTTCACAATACACAACCCCTCATGACCTTCTTCTTCAAAGGTTTTTAACTACTAGAGCTGAACAGATAAATGCTCAAAATCAATTCAACATGAACCTTCTAGCTGAAATAAATCGTCTTCAGGAGAGGATTCTTATAACTCAAAAACAAGATCTTCCTGTTGACTCATCCTATCACGAAGAGAGGGAAGCGTCTCGATCAGTAGAGAACCTTCATTGTGCCAATATGACATTCGCTTATTACGATGATTCCGATGATGACGAGGAGAGATTTGTTCCGGTAACCTTCCCTCAAATAGCACCCGTCTTTCCTACCGTAGAACCCGAGGACTCTCTAAAAATGGGGGACGAGCATCTCAACACTATTCCAGCAACGGAATCAGACAATGTTGAGAACCTCGTTCCAATCCCGAGTGAGTCCGAGGAAATATCCGACGGTGATAGTGATTTGCAATCTTGTAAAGATTCTCCTAACATTTCCAGAGTTACCTCCGGGATTTTCTCTAACCCTCTTTTTGAATTCAATGATGAGTATACTTTTTGCAAAGTTAATCCTCTTTTCGATGGAGGGTTAGAGAACGTTGAGGACGAGGACTATACGTTTGATGAGCCGATTTTACCAATACCTCGCCCCGACGATTTCCATGACTCAGAAGGAGATGTACTTTTTCTTGAAAAATTGCTTAACAGTGATCCCCTTCCAGAAACTGAGTCATTTCACGTTGATCCATCACCCCCTCGCCCTCCTGCTAAACCACCTGATGATGGAATTCTTTCGGATATTGAGTCAGATACGGAGACAATAATGGACGAGGTGCAAACTTCTAGCACACAAAGTACAGCACATGTCCCACCTCCGTATATCCTTTCAGAGCTCAAGCTCCAAGACGAACTTCATAAGAATCATATCATATCTCCTCCAGAGTATGATTTCTATGATTTTGAGGAAGATCATGACCCGGGGGGAGATATACTCTATCCTAAGAGTTTGATTATCACTAATTTCATCCCAACCCTCCCTCCCGAGGTCTTTGCTGATGAAGAATGGATTTCCATTCTGATAAAGATCTTTCTCCCTTTCTTCACTTATCCAGTGACTTCTCTTCTCCTTCACTCCTTCGGGAGTGAAGATACAATCTTTGACCCCGGCATTTTCTTTTCTATCTAGAGCCGTGGGTATCTCATCGGAGTGGAACTTTCGTGTGCTTCAATGTTTATCCAAACATCTGGAACGAAAGTCCGATTGAGATTATCTCTTCCACTTGCTCCCCCAAGGACAAATAAATTCGGGGTCGAGTCAAGCTCATGTGACTCGGTTAACAAAAACAAGCGCTTCGTGGGAGGCACCCCATGCTTATCCTTCTATCTTATCTATTTTCTAATAAAGTGAGTGAGGAGGGCTTCCTCTTCCGTATCTTGTGTTTCGTGTTTTCTTCTGATGTGTCCAGGAATGCCCGATGATGAAGACTCTCGTGCTCGTAGTTTCCTTCACGCTACTCGAGTTTCATCATCCGCTGCTTATCCAATATCCAAAATCTTATCGTTTTACATCTATCTTTTGGCATAATTAATAAACGGCCTTATATTTATGTAGGAGAACCCTTACCTTTAAGACATTGAGGATAATGTCTCGTTTTAGTCTGGGGGGGGTAATCTGTCGATTTGATTTTGCCTTGCAAATTTTGCCGTTTTCTCATGCAACCCCGTTTTTCCTCCAAAATCTGAAAAAATCCAAAAAAATGAGAAAAATTTAAAAATTTTTGCAAAAATATAATAAATTTTGACATTTTTGTTGACTTTCCGCTGGAGAGAGTAGGAATAAAATTCTGACTTGACCGGGCGTGTTGAGCCCTAGCTTGTCTCCTTAACCGTTTATAATCTATAAGCTCGTGCTAGTCTTTTACACAAGGAGCTAGAAAATGCGAATTCTTTTTAAGAGTTTGCAAGTTCCCGTATTCGACTTTATATATGCATGGCTTGATTATAAGGCTAAGCATTCGCGGATCTTATTATTTAAGAT
This sequence comes from Artemisia tridentata subsp. tridentata, assembly GCA_021014915.2. Classification (NCBI taxonomy): domain Eukaryota; kingdom Viridiplantae; phylum Streptophyta; class Magnoliopsida; order Asterales; family Asteraceae; genus Artemisia; species Artemisia tridentata. Next base: position 270,293,171 of record CP139504.1, read on the forward strand.
TTTAAATTTGCGAAGAACGAGAAATGATAGAGTTGTTTATAAGTTAGATTGCTAAACGTGGAGTAGTTGGATCTCTTTAGAGCTCATCGATGTTATTTGTGGCTTTTTGTTCCCATAAGCTTGTTTCACTCAAAAATATAAATCTAGGAATAATTAAAGCTATTTTAGTTTTGGCGAAATTTAGTTTTTAATCCTTCTTAAGAGAATCCTTGCTTATGAAAGTTGGGTACACATCAAGGTACTGCCAGTGTTACGGTGTAATAGACTATTCCATCTTGCCGGCTCACAACCGATGTTGGGATTGTTATAAAAGCCGTAGGACTCGGAATTTGGCAAATATATAATGAATAATGAATAATAATAATAATCCAAAGCCATAAAAAGTTTTCTGCATCTTGCCGGTTCGCAGCCGATGTTGTAGACTTCTAATAAAGGCAGAGGAAAAATTCCAAGGTCATAATAGACTATCACATCTTGCCGGTTCGCAGCCGATGTTGTGATTGTTATAAAAGGCGAAGGATATAATAATATGAGCTTAATAATATTAAAAATGCCAAATTTCGACTCCGAGGTATCCTAATAAAGGCTTCCGTCTCTGGACTCGTAGATGAGTTGTTTCGGTCGCAAATAAAAGGGATATTCTCAAAATCGTGTTAAATCAGAGACCTTGATGTGGACCTCATTTTTGTATGCAAACGGTTTTCGAGGGAAGGTTTGGAAACTACTTAGCGTCTAAACTAGGTATCTTTATCGGATTAAAAATTATCGAAACGAGAATTTGAAGAAATTCATTTCTCACCAAAAATAAAATAAATAGAGGAAAATAGGAATTTGGGAACGAGAAGTCCACAATTAGCTTTTCTGAGTAGTGTTGGCAATTTAACTTGTAAATGACAATGATTTCGTTTTTAAGCTTAGTTTGGGGACTCGTGAAAAATCGGGGACGACGAATTTTATCCGTATGGTCACTTCTTCATGAGTCGTGTTTCCTACTCGAAGACCCTAAAAGTTATCGAAAAATAATGATTGTCAACAAAGCCGTCACCTAAATAATAAAGAAAAATACAAAAATAGAATAAAAAGGAAAAATGGGGAGTTTTTAAAGCTTAAGATTTTTTGATCTCTTTTGAAAATTTTGCTACTTCTCAAAGTTAGTAAAAAGAGATTGGAAATTTTCAGTTTCAAAAACGTGTTTTTATAACATTGCATGAGGACATTGCAATAGCTTAGTCTGGGGGAATTTTGGTATGTGCTAAAACACATACCTTTTCTTGACCAAAACCAGACCCAAATAGACCAAAAACCCGTCCAAAATGCCAAATATATTGTGTTTGTGTGTTTTTACATATGCAGGCACGGATATCGAAGACAAAGGACAAAAATCAAGAAAGATCCGGAAAAACGAGCACGAGATATGGAAGTGCTATTAAGAGCCAATGCCGGGAAGAAAATATGGTCAAAAAGTCAACTGAGATCCTCCAAGTGTCAAAGATTTGCAAATTCAGCCTTAGATCAACTTTGAAAAATGGCAGTTAAGGTCCCTTAACATTCAGAATTTACAAAAATAATCCCTAGAACTCTTTACTTAAATCCCTTAAACCTTAATTATTAAAAACCCGGATCCACAACTAAACCAACCCATTCCAATCCATTACCAAACCCAGCCCACACACCTTATCACCAGCCCACTTCCTAACCTTTTAACCCGATCCACCCCAAAGATAAATACCCGGTCAAACCCGGTATTTATCACACACTCAAAATAAAATAAAATAAACACTCTCCCACATTAACCCACACGCGCGGCAAAAATATTTATCCCCAATCCTTTACCAACTATGAACCCTAGATTTTACTGACCCCCAATTAACCTCGTACCTAATGATTATCCAATAATTGGGTAAATTCTGGAAGCTCCTGACAGCTACAGGGACACGTGGGAGGCTTTGATTGGAGAGGCCACCTCACCATATCTAATCCAAGGGCTGAGAATTGTGCGTGGAGAGCAAGGGAAGATCCTAGGGCTTGGATTGATTGAAGATAGGGCTGGAAGGTTCCTCTGAGGTGTATAAATACCTCCTTCATTCAGCTTTAACGGGAGTTTTTTTTTTTTTAGTCTAGAGTCTGTTTCGAGTCGTATTTTTAGTCCTTCTTTTAGAGTCATTTAGTTTATTAGGGTTCATGTAATTTTAAGCTTTTAAAGTTATTGTATTTTCATTTCCAGTCATAATTTGTACTCAGTTACTTCATTTTAATCAAAGTCAAATTTGGTCAAACTTTACTATTCATCTGCTTATTTAAATTTAAGTGCTTATTTTTATGATACCTGCTTATTTCTACATTGTTCTAATGTTTGATGATATTTAAAGTCCAAGTTTCTGCATATCTTTCAAATTCACAAAAGTCAAAGCATAAGTCAACAAAGTCAACTGGAAGGGATAATTAGCTGTGGTGATAAGCTGGTAATAAGCTGGATCTGGGGTATTATTTTTGGCTTATTAAGATAAGCCTGGGTGATGTTTTATCAGTTTTGATCAATCAGATTCAGCTGGACCACTCGTGAGTAACAATTACCATTTCTAGCTTATTACTATTTCAACTGTTTTCAGCTTATGTGTGCTTATTTGCCTGTGTTTTCTGCTTTTAATAAATCATAAATAATCTAGTTAGTAATAGTTTAGAATAGTTTATAGCTAGAATCAGCTAGGTCTAGGTTATTTTGCGAAATCAGTTTTGAAAGTGGTGTTTGGGATGGTAGCAGTCATAGGGGTTAAGCTGATCATCACTATTCATGTGCAATTTCTAAGTTTTGAATCAGTCGCATTAAGGTGGAATAAGCTCAGTTAATTTGGGATTTAGAAGTTTTAAGTCAGTTATAGGGAATTTGTTTAATAGGCTGATTTTGAAGTTCATTACTGCCCTAATAAGCTCAGAATAATCTGAGCTTATTGGAGCCCCACTTTTGACATTTCTGTGTCCCTAGAAATTGATAAAACAAGGTTCCATGACTTGGTAAGCTGTGGTCAAGTATTGAAAGAGAAAAAAAAAACCTTGAAACTGTGTCTGCTGCATCAGAATTTAATAGGCCAATGACTGCTGAACTCAGCTTGATTTTGGCTTAGCCAGTCTAGATTAGGCCCCAATTTTTGGTTTTCTAGTAGATTATATAGTAAGTTGAAGGTTTAATATCTGGGATCCCAATTTTCAGCTTATTTAGTGGCTTAATCTAGGGCTGCAAATCAGCCAAAAATCTGATTTGAACCCACTCTTGTTTTTGTTCCATCAGACCAGTTGATCTAAGGCCTAATTAGGGTAGCATATGAACTCAACTTTTGGGCATTTTAGGTTTACTAGTAAATTTTCATATAGGCTTTGAGTTTATTATCTGGGATCCAGGTTTCGAGCTTGTTTGATAGCTTATTTAGGGACTGTAAGTAGGGGAGATAGCCCATTTGAATATGTTTTGATTATGACCTGTGTAGTGGCTTAATGTGCTTTTGGCCTGGGCATATTTAATGTTTCTAAGTTGATTTAAGCTTAATATAGTATATTGCATCTTTCCTGAGTTTTTTGTAACTTTTGGCTTATTTTTGCTTATTTTTAGCTTATTTCCTATTAGCTTATTTACTGTTTTAGCTTATTTAGACATAATCAGTTTCTAAAATTATTTTTATTAAATTTCTCATTAAAAATTAAAATTCCTCAAAAATTTTCAGATTTTTCCAATTAGTTTTAATATTTTTTAAAGCATTTAATTAGTTTAAATTTGATTTTAATTCATAAAAAAATTATTAAAAAGTCAAAAAAAATATTTTTCTTTTTCCAAAAATTTTCTTTTATCAGTTTTAATATAATAAAATTATTTTTGCATTTTTAGGTTTTAAATTTTTCAAAATCATTTTTATTTACGTTTTATAATTCGTCGCGTAACGTTTTTTTAAAATTCAATTTTCATTTTTAAGTTCGTATGCTTAGTTTAATTGTTTCATTAGCTTAATTAGCTGTTTACTTTTATTATTTCATTGTTAGTAGTGTAATCCAAAACCAATCACTTTTTTTCACATTCACTACACGAATCACGTTCCGGGAACACAAATTCCATTCGATTTTCGTCGGGACAAACGACTCGGGTTAACACATATTTCCACGTGTGTTTTCCTTGAACTATAATTGAGACGTATCACTTACCTTCTTTCTAGGTCTTCAAGTACAGCAAAAGTCAGATGGTATATTTATCTCACAGGATAAATATGTTGGTGAAATTTTAAGGAAATTTCAATTCACAGATTCCAAGATCGCTAGCACACCAATTGACAAGGAGACACATTTGTTATTAAAGGATCACAGTGGTGAAGATGTGGATGTGCACATGTATAGATCTATGATTGGGTCTCTGATGTATCTTACCTCATCTAGGCCTGATATTATGTTTGTTGTGTGTGCCTGTGCAAGATTCCAAGTAAATCCTAAGGTGTCTCATCTTACAGTAATAAAAAGAATCTTCAGATACCTTAAAGGTCAGCCTAACTTGGGGCTGTGGTATCCTAAAGAGTCTGCATTTGATCTTGTTGCATTCTCTGATTCTGATTATGCTGGTGCTAGCATGGATAGAAAGTCTACAACAGGTGGTTGTCAATTCTTAGGTCGAAGATTAATCTCTTGGCAGTGTAAGAAGCAGACTATGGTGGCTATATCTACTATTGAAGCAGAATATGTGGCAGCTGCAAGTTGTTGTGCTCAAGTTCTATGGATTCAAAGCCAGATGCTTGATTATGGGTACAATTTCTTAAACACAATTATACATATAGACAATAACAGTACAATGTGTATCATTAAGAATCCAGTTCAACATTCAAAAACTAAACATATTGAAATTAGACATCATTTTATAAGAGACTGTGCTGAAAAGAAGTTAATACAAGTTATTAAAATACACACTGATAACAACTTTGCTGATCTCTTAACAAAAGGTTTTGATGTAAGCAGATTTCAGTACTTGGTAACAGGTATTGGAATGCTTAATCCTTCAAAAGATTAAATGTCTAAATGTTTTTGAAATTTGTACTGTTAGTTGTGTTATTTGTATAGTTGAGACTACTTGAAATATTTTTAGTACTGCTTGTGAATTTGTTAGTCACTTGTGATAACTGTTAAAAGAGAATATTGTGTATTGTGTTTTCTTTGGTTTTGGACTAACATTTCAGGTTAAGAAAAGCTTTTTGCTTTGGATTGTGCTTTGAAAAGTATGGTGGTTTGGATTGTCAAGTGTGAATGCTTGTCACTCAACAAATGGTAATTGATTCACCATGTCTAATCAACATAAGAATCAACTAGTCCAGATCAAACGGTAAAGACTACTCAAATCCGTTTATGGTTGACAGTTTACCAAAAACTGGTAGGTTATCAACTCACCAAATCTAAATGTGAAGAGTTGGCTAGTCCATAGCAAACGGCTATTGGTAAAGACAAGTCAAATCCGTTCATAGCTGATAGTTTGCTAAAAACTATAAGTGGACAACACTGTTTTCGAATCCACAATTAAAATTTAAAATTTGATTTATCTCTGAAAACTTTTTGCTAACAGTTAGTACTGCTGGAGTAAACAGTCTGAGCTGCTAGCTTCACCAGTTTGTACTGATCGTTCAAAACTTAGTTCCTACTGAGTTTATGCTCTGTGATACACCTCTCTCAGAAGGTAATACATCTGGAAGTGTTGAGAGCAGTTTGAAACTAAAACAACTGAATTGATGGTAACTTGTACAAATGGTCATCTTGGATGCTGAGTTTGGATATCTTATGTTCTAGTTCATCTGATGGTGAGGATTCTTCCAAACAGGGGAGGATTAAAGTTTGTTCTAGTTGCTGTTAAAGATGATTGATGATTATGAAATTCAGGGGAGGAATTAAGAAGTCAGAGATAAATTATAAAGAAGTGCTTAAAGTCTATTCATTATAGAGGTGGATTCATTACAAAGCTTCATACAGGAAAAACCAACAAAAACTACCAACTACCAAGCTTTCCTTTTCCTTTTCCAGTGATATCCGGCATGGTTTTGTTGCGGGCTCCTCTGCTACCCATGAGTTCAGACACCTTTTTGCAGGGAAGTGCTAGTATTACTGTTCTTGGAGATGGAACTTGCTTCTTCTCAGGCTTCTTCTTTGGAACAGGGATCTTCACTGATGATGCTGCTTTTTCAAATTCTTTGGTTAGTAAGTCTGATAGTTTTCGAAGTTCATCATCGTCAGACGAGTCAGACGAAGAGGAGGATGAATCGTTCACATAAGGAGGAAGTTCATCGGAGGAAGGTTCATCGGACGAGGATATTTCAGTCTTTCTTTTTGAAAGATTAACTCTTGAAGTTGAAGAATAGTTTGGTGGAAAATAGTTTTTCCAACCTGAATCTTCAGAGTCTGAAGAAGAGTCAGATGAGATTTCTATGATGTTTGGTGGAGAAGAATTCATTGTGATTGAAGAGTTAAAGATTTGTGTTGAAGAAGATTTTGTGTGGATATGTGAGTTTTTATAGAGTTAATGAAGGTTTAATGACATTCAATGCGTGGTTGATATGAAGAATTAACTCTTAGGTTGGTATAAGGAATTAATTCCTTGATGGAATTAAATTAATTTTGGTAATTTTTTAGGAGTTGACCAAAAGAGTAGATAATTCCCAAAGTGTTTCGTGATTTAAGTCAAGTGTTTGAAAGAATCCATCCCATCAACGAAATCAGATGTTTAATTCAAGAAACTTATTGATTTGCATCGAAATCATAAGTTTAGGGGAGGATTGTTGGGAATTAAACTTAAGCAGTTAGTACGGTTGAAGTATACAAGAACAGTTAGGACTGCTGATGGAAGAGCAGTTAGGACTGCTGAAGGAAGAACAGTTAGGACTGTTTAAGAGATCAAGGTGAAACCGTATGAAGATAAATATAGAAAAGATATGGTATATATCTTATTTATATAGAATGATTCGGTTAGATGTTTTACTTGTACAGGACTCTTTACATTATAAAAGGAGATCCTTAGATTAGGGTTTGATAGTGATATCGAATACATCTAATACCTAATATCCTTCACGTTCATTGTAATCGTTTGATATATTGAAGTGATAGTTTGGTTGATATTGTTTGTTCTTATTGTTTTACTTAATCAATCACCAAACACAAACTCATATTCTTCTAAGTACTTGGTAGTAAATTCCGCGTGCTATCAAGTATATACTCAAAGTATCCCCAACACAACGTGTGTGTTTAGATCCGGTCATAAATATCTCATGATTCTCAGCATACCGAATGACATTCTTATGAACATCGACAACAGTGAAACTGCCAAGGACTTATGGGATGAGATTGAGAAGCAGTTGCAGGGAACTTTTTAAAATATAAGGACTAATCTGATATCTGATTATAACCTAAGGGACTAACTTTGCTCTTCTTGTATTTTAGTTATGGTCCTTAGGATGACTTTGGAGAGTGATATGCTTGAGTTATAGATATTGTGGAAGACATGAGGTGGAATTAATAACTGGAAAGCATGGAAGGACTAGAGTGCAATATTTGAAGGACTTATAGTTGCAATATGTCATAAGTTTTAGCTAGGAATATTTAAGTTGATTTCTCAGCCCTCCTCCTCATTCTTGATAGCCGTTTTCTCTCTCTCTCAAAGAAATACTCTCTCACTCTAATAAAAACCCTAAGTGTATTCTTGATCATCTTGATCAATACTTTTGTTACTGCTGTTGTTGATATATTTGATTGAGATCAAGTTTAGTATTGGTTAAGTTGTATTGTTTGAGAACAGTTTTGAATTGTAAAATTTGTTTTGAAAAATAAAATACCTAAATCCTCATCAGATTTAGTTTTTCTACATGGCATCAGAGTAGGCACGATCTGTCTTGCTATAATACTGTTTTTTTTTTAAATTAGGGTTTTGATTAAATTGGGGGTTTTTTGATAATTATTTGTTTTCTTTCAATTAACTTGTGTTAAATGATAGATCTGGTTGTTAATTACTTAGATCTAAAGGTTTTTTCTAAAAACGCCTAATTTTTGAAAACATTAGGTTTTGGGTAATTTGGGGCTTTTTATAATTAAAGGTTCCTGTGGTCGATTAAGTGTGTTTAATCGATAGATCTGTGGTTATTGATTCGATTGAAGGTGGTTCTAGTGATTTTCCCTAATTTTGAGAATTAGGGTTTGGTGGTTCTTGGATCATGGATCTGGGTTTTGATCGTGTATCTGCTATATCCCTAGACTAAGTGAATCTAGGGTGTAGTAGGTCTTGTATTCCGCTGCGGTTCTGTTGCATGCTCTGTAACACGTCTCACGCCCTTTCTTTAATTTCTGTCTCTTATTTTCTTGCTTAGATTGCTGGAGGATAGGATTTGGGATTATTGGAAGTTGAGATTGTTGGTTGTTGAGATTGTGTGTTATTTGCGTTCTTTCTATTTGTTTCTTATTGTTTGTGTGCTTGTGTGCGCCCTTGACCTACTACTTTAGTGGCAAGGAAAGCCTGGGAACTACCTTCTTTTCTTTATCTAGAGTATTTGATTGCTTTCATATATGTCTTTCATCATGTCTGTTCATAATTCTTATAATCATTCTCAACATGCTTCTGTTCATAATTTGGATGATGACGATTATATTGAACCTGTCACTTTGATTAGTAAATTGGATATAAGTCACCAATTACATTTACATCCTAATGACTCTGCAACTTTAACTGTTGTGTCTATAAAATTAAAAGGGACTGAGAACTATAATTTTTGGTCATGTGTCATGCTTTTAGCTCTTGAGGATAAAAATAAAACTGTTTTTGTTGATGGAACATACAAAAGGTCTAATATTGATGAACTTTTGGGTAGACAATGGGACAGAGTAAATGCTGTTGTTTTGGATTGGAAATTAAACTCTATATCTGAAGAGTTGTTTCTGGGTCAAATCTTTTCTAAAAAAGCTTCAGATGTTTGGTGTAACACCCCGTAAATTTTTGTGTAGCAGCGGAAGACTAAAACGGGGTATTACCAATTAGATCACAGTCGAAGCATAGATAATCGTTAAAAGTAGAATTTATATCATTCAATGAAAACTCAATATTCAGAGATTATACAATAGTATTCAAAAGGGGGGGGGGGGTAGTATTTCACAAAAGTGATGATGAGTTTGAAAAGAATGATATAATTATTTGAAATAAAGGTGGGTAGTTTTCCAATGCCCAGGCCAACTCCGTGCTTGAGATTTCCTTAGTTACCTGAGATAAAACATGCTTAAAATGTCAACACAAAGGTTGAGTGAATCCATAGTGTTTAATTTGTAATAGTTTGAATTAGTTTGAACACAAGTTGATTAGTAGTACAACGGTGATATCGTTGAAATAAAACAAATAGATATAAGATGGGTAGTCGCACAGCGGTGATATCGCTGTGTATAATATAGATATATTGCCCTAAGCCTCATGACACGCAAACATTAACATGTAGGGGTAATAATAGTTGAAATAAATATCCCACATCATAGCAATGACGTGGGTGATAATGCCCTCGTCGTAGGAGTTTTGCCAGACTCTTAATTCGAATAAAGTGCATTTGTCTATCAATCCGGCTAACACTATAGTTATCTATCCGGGTAGTACAAATGGGTCGTAACCTCCAATAGATCTATTCACAAAATTCGCGTTCACTCTCAAGTGATTAATGGTTCATGATATAAGGGACTTTTTGGCAGGGTGGTAACTTAGGCAATAATACTTAGCAATATCAATCAGGGAAGCATACAGAAAAATACTTGTGTTCAGATTTATAGCATGTATCTCCCCACGGGATTTGAAAACATAGTAAATATGTGGGACTACGAACTCACCTTAGCAGTGTAGAAATCAAATAGTGATCAAATGGTGTAACTGAATAGCTCCCGATTTGCGACCTAAGATAATATGATATGTTTGGATTATTATTGACCTTTCGGTTTTTAATGAGTGAATGATGAGTGTGGAAATCTACGAATGTGGTAGTGTCGTATTTGAGTGTTTGTGAAAAAAATAAACGTTAGTAAAATAATAAATACTTTACGCTAAGTATTTATATTATTAGTGGTTACGAGACACGGTGTATATATAAATGTGTTTATATATATGTTTAGTTAATAAATAACAAGTTGGAAAAAGTCTATAATTTATTTTCTATTATATTCTCTAGTTTTCGTAGTTTAGTCTAGTTGGTGAAAATTGACTAAGTATAAGAAATTTGACAATAATCGGGCATGACCCGGTCGTAAGTATTTGTTTCCTTTTATAAATTAATTGCTACAAAAATATCCCATGTCAAAATATAGTTTGTATAATAGTCTAACAAATTAAATTGTTTAGTATTAATTTTTTTTGAAAAGATATTAGCCAACACCTAATAGTTCAAGGGTCAAAGGGGTAAAATTGTTAAAAAGAATAATTTAGCAAAAATGTCATGGGAAGAGATCGAACCTCTGACCTCACGCTTAAGAGCCATACGTCCCAACCAATAGACTAGCTCAAGTTGTTGTGTTATTTATCAAACTGTTTATTTATATAGTGTCTTAGTCCTGTCTTATATTTGCATGAATAATAGACAGTGTATGCGTTAAGATTTGCATTACATTTTCAAAGCTTTGTTTTACTACTTCTTCTCATTATGTTGCATTTGCTGTATTTCTTTCTTAGTGTAAACTGAGTTATCGTTTGAATTTGGTTTTGCCAACAATTTGAAACAAAACGACGCACCCTTATAATGGAAAACAAACCCAGTTTAAAAAAAAAAAAACATTTTTCTTTATGTGCCATCTAGTTATGTTTGCAAAGTGTGGTCCAAAAGTGATTGTTAAAACCGAAAGCCGTATCTCTATGGTTCGACCCACAGTGATTTGACCACAACGAAAACAACACTACTCAAAACTGACAACCAATCCAAAGAACCTAAGTCGTTATGTAAATGTACATTGAAGTAAAAAGAGTAGTAACCAAATCCACATACAATGGGTTTGACTCTCACAGACACACTTCACATTCCAAAGTATTTATTAGTTATGCTTCGAGTTCCACTCATTTAAAATACTTGGCTTGGTTCCTTTATTACTTTAACGCGTATATATATGTGAGCACGGTTTATATTGGCCTATGATACAGTAAGTGTTACATGAATTTGTATGTTAGACATGGTTTTCGTGTTTCTTCTTTGTACTCAATTCTTACGTTAATATAGTAAGTTTTGTGATTGGTTTTTATGTTTTCATGAACGTTCGTCTTAGCATACATGCTTCGAATAAATGAACGAGAATGTGTAAAGATTCGAAGTGGAAACGGTAACTTACAACAACAAGAAAGGTGGTGAGACCGCTTGAATAGGAAAGTGGCGACAAGAAACTCTAGTTTCCTTCTTCAACCCAACTCGAACTTAAGAATCCTAGTAAACCGAAAAGACTCGTTTTTATAACCAATGCTTCCCTTTTTTACTTCCTTTCTATCGACAGTGAACAATATGGGACAAGCAAAGTGATTTATTTGTGTTTTGCTGTTAAGTTTTTGTGATGAGATGTGCTTATTGTTTGTGTCGTTTAAATAGGAGAAGTATAGGATTTGAAGATACTACTAGGCTTGTATATCCTTGCCTACTGTCATGTGTAAGGGTATAGGAGTGGACTTTTCTCTCTAGTCCTTGTCATGGATCGAATCCTATTGGGATGACATGACAACAAAAGCATATTGATGAAAATTAGGCTAGTTGACTTCCTCTCAGATTTCGTTTAGTTTCTCTTGAGTGGGTTGTGATTCGACATCTCTTGGAGGCTCAGAATTTATGGTGTATTGTGGAGAGTAGCTCCAGGTGAGCTTTCGGGTTTTGGGGAAACAATCCTACCTCTTAAGTGTTACTTCTACCTCCATGGCTCCTTATCCTAGGTTGTCTTGTGATAAAGGTCTTTGGTCAAAAGGATTGAGTGAGGCAGTGAATTGGAGATGGTGATAGATCGTGGTTTATGGGGATGATAAGGGAGGCGACAAAAATGATAGGGATGGATGAGTCTTCTGGGTTTATGTGCTAGTGGGAATGGGAAAATATTATTTAAGGAGTGTTTATAAATTTTGAGGTTTGAGTGGGTTTAAGTGTGTATATTATTACCCGCGTCCCGTTAAATTGTGTCAAGTTCGGATCCGTTCTAAACTGTCTCTAGTCCGAGAGTTTATATTTTTGAGTCGTCAAATATTATTTGAAATACTCTCCTGGTCCTCAATTATTTTCTAATATTTCTTAACTTTCTGCCTGTTCCTGGTTTTAAATTATTAGACCTATGCCATACTTTCACGGTGTTGGAACGCGACCGAGCTATTCATGGTGAGTTCGAATTCGTTGGGGTGACTTGGTGATCGTTTCCATATAATATATATATATATATATATATATATATATATATATATATATATATATATATATATATATATATATATATATATATATATATATATATATATAAATGTAGTCCGCACAAAATGTTATTTAATATAAATTGGTATTATTCGGTGATTAACATTATTAATGACATGGGATTTGTACGAGGTATTACAGTACCCACCCGTTAGACTGGATTCGTCCCGAATCCTAAGATGTGGTAGTAGTCGGAGTTGTGTTATCAAACAAGTGGGGGTATTTAGAACGGATTTGATCTTCGCGTTCCCATGTGTACTCTGGTCCTTTCCTAGAGTTTCATCTAACTTTGACAATAGGGATACGGCTTTGTTTCAATCGTTTGATATCTCCATCCAAGATTTCTATTGGTTCTTCATCACAGGTTAGCTTATCGTTTAGTCGAATTTCTTTTAAGGGAACGACAGGGGTTTCATCCGATAAACACTTCTTCAGGTTCGATACGTGAAAGGTATTGTGTACCCTACTAAGCTCTTCAGGGAGTTCAAGCTTGTAACCGTTGTCTGATTTGTACTATTTTCTCAGTGGTTTAATGAATAAATTGAGGTCATGAGATCTGAACCTCTCAAATTTCTGCCCAACAACGGGTGGTCGGTACTTCCGACCATAAAGTACCTCAAATGAAACAACCCTTCTACTAGTGAGATATCTGGTGGTTGTAGGAGGATTTGATTAATGTTAAATGGGTATCCCAGCTATTTCAAACATTTGCTCATGCCATTATTGTGTCTCCTAGATCCTATTTTATGTACTCATCCTTCGTGGGAGGTAGGTGTAGTCGTCGACATGAAAGGGTGGATTTCATTAGAACAATGAGGCTAGATATCGCTATTTTTCTCATGGCGGCTACAGAGAATCTAAGGGAAAAGTCCCTTGGTGTAAATGACAAGGAATAACATGTCAGTAGGCATATATGGCTAGTCGAGAGTGATGGCCCATGATTCAAAACTAAGGGAAAATTTGGATGCCAATGATTGGGAACGCTCAAAAGTTATCATCGGATAATGCTCTTGATGGCAGGTGCTTAACTTGTTAAGGCAAAACTATGATGTATTGTAACTCGAGATCATGGCATAGTGGTCTAAGTCAGGTGGGTACTTTGTCGAGGGATGTTTGTCTCGTTACAGAAGGAAGTTAAAGGTCTTATGGCCAGATGTGACCTCTTATAATCCATGTGAAAGTGATGTCATGTGTCAAAGCGATTATGTTATCTAAAACTCTGAAAGGGCACATCGTCTCTTAAGTAATTGCTTATCCAATTTCACGCGCTTCTACCAGGTGAGAATCTTTATCTTACAGGATGAGTGGGAAGGTTGCACTTCGAAGGAATAGTGTTAAGGTATGGCATATCTATAATTTCAATCCTAGGCAAGTCAGGTATTGTGCGTTTTCCTTGCTTAGAGGTATTGATAAAATTTTCGTTCGAAATTTTCATTTGAGTATGCGTTTACATCGAATCTGACCAAATTAATAATTCAAAAGACACAAATTCCTTTGTTTGAGGTTAATAGTCGAGTAAATTAATGCGACCCTGAAAAATTTAAAGTTTAGTGAAACGATTTTTTTTTAAAGGCGGTTTTGATAAGACAATTTCACATAGATCACTGTTTAGACATTTGTTAACATACGAAAGCTTGATAAGGTTTGACTAAAATAGGTATATAATTCCGTAGTGTGGGTTTTTAAGCATGGTATAGATAAAATAACTTTACAAAAATTAACATTTAGTCGCACTTTAATATGCAAAAGTTTGATATGGTTTGACCAGAGAAAACTTTTTAACTCACAAAATGAGCATCTCGGAGAAATACTTATGTAATTGAAACAAACGCGTTTTTAAAGAAAGATTCTTGAAAGTGAAATCATCAAAGTTGGAAGTATAGTTGAGCATGGCATTTATATATGTTTTCGAAAGTTTTAAGGACAGAGTCTAGTTTCCCATGTTTGATAGTGTTTGGTTGATGAATATCCGGTGAAGTTTATAGGTATAGTATTTAATTCGCTAGGAAAGTATTGGGATGTATCATGACTTATGAGTGAGTCGGATATTGTGTCATAGGGCATTTTCCTTGGCTACAAATGTAAGTATCAATGGCCGTTCGGTACGTTAAGACCGCTTGGTATTTCAGCGTGGGAGTGAGGTCAACTCAAAACGGATTTTTGAGGCTGCATAATCTAGAACTCCTAGAGGAAACTTTGTAAGGGTGATTGTATATTGATTGTCCAATACAAGGTATCCATTACTTATAAGGGAATTCTCATTATACGATATGGATAGGGTGAATTGTACATTGACCGCACAATGTCAATCATGGTATCTTGTTATTCCTCATCGCGGACAAAGATCCTTGATCTACCTCTAAGGTTTGATTTAGTGAACAGGGGTGTTTTGGATCACTCTTACGTCCTAGTCAAGCTAATCCTCTCAAAGAATTAGTGAAAGATTTGGCAATTTCCCAAAATAGTGGTTTGGTTTGATCTGTAAAGTCTTAAGACTTTCGTCAGGTTATAAGTCATCCGGTTGTGTATTCACATTCCCTAGTCAAGAGTTTCATTTACTTCCCTCGAGGGGTCCTCATCGTATTGTTAAGATCCTATTATCATAAGGTATGCGGACGAGTTTCTCAAAGTGGGTAATTCAGTAAATAGACCAAAAATGTCTAGGCCTGAAGTTATGTGGACACTAAGTCGATGTCTTATGGGTGTCTAGTAGGTTTATGGTGCAACCTTAAGTGATGATGTTGGTTCTATTAGTAGTCAAATGGCTAGTTTGGTGGTGCGCTTAACACGAATGGTAAAGTCTTGAAGAATGGTGTTGATTGCTACCAGCAATCAGTTGGTTGATCCGTTAGTGTACTTAGTGTTTAACACAGAAAGCATGGTTTCGGTTTAGGGGCTAAATGTAATCATCATCATGATTGTTATCGAGTACAGAAAGGTAAGCCTCAGTCACCCTTGGGGTTACGAGTCATTTGGTAGTTATCGAATTTACAGGTTGTCTGCTTGACGGTGGGATCCTTCGAAATCGAATGATGTGAAGTAAAGTGAGATGTCATAAGGTTAAGCTTCGTACAAATTCTTATGGTAGTGGTCGTAGGTAATCCCATTGATTGTGGCTATGTTCGTTGGAAGGTTGTTTCTATGATGGCTAATGATGTAACTGGTCCTTGTAGAATAGAATATGCGGCGAGACTAGACTGATTTCATGTGATAAGATGGTGTCGAAGTCTATTTGTGTTTATTAGTACGGATGCCCATATCTTGCACAACTTTTTATGTAAGGTTGTGATTTCTCAAAAGTAGTAGTAGAAATTCTAACTTTTTGCAAAAATTTTAGACAACTATCCCACAGCAAAGTCATAATTAAAGTTCAACGATGCAATGTTGGATTTAGTTTAAAGGGAGGTATCGGTAACTCTGTTCGTAAAGTGGTAGCTTAATATACTTTTCAAAGAGGACTTAGTTCATAGGGTGATTATAGAATAGGTTGTAAAACGGTGTGTAGAAGAGTTTATAAAATGGTGACGGAAAATTTGGATAAATGTACCTTAGTTTACAAAATGTTGGCGAAACCGTTTGTTGGTCTATGGAATAGTATTAAAGTAGCAAATTGATTTATTGCATAAAATAAGGTAGTTCATAATATGTGAAATAGTTTATAGAACAATAGGGATGACCCTTTATTATTATTGGCAGTAAGGCCGCAATTTTTGATTTTTTTTGTAGTAAAACGTTTTGTAGGGTAACGAAAAATTGGTTTGTGATGCATTGCGATATAGTTTGTTGTTTAATCAGCGGTTAATGTGGTGCTCAGAGGGGCAAAATAATTTATGAGTCAATAATAAAACTTGTAGGGTGTTTGCAACATAGTCTGCAGGGTGTCAGTAAAAACATTTGTTGGTTTATAGATTT
The DNA here is from genome assembly GCA_021014915.2 of Artemisia tridentata subsp. tridentata. Lineage (NCBI taxonomy): Eukaryota > Viridiplantae > Streptophyta > Magnoliopsida > Asterales > Asteraceae > Artemisia > Artemisia tridentata. The sequence continues at coordinate 270,309,529 of CP139504.1, forward strand.
GTAGTAAGGTAGCAAATTTTGTTTATTGTGTTTATATCAAATAGTCTGTGGGATGATTCGTAAAATAGCTTGTATGTCGATAGCGACACCGCTTATTATTTTTATAAGAGGGTAGTAAGGTAGTCAAATAGTCGAAAAATGGAAGCAAAGTGGTGGTTTATTGGGTGGTAAAGTAGAGTAACGAAATGACTAATGGGATAGTGATAAACAATATATAAAGTTTTAGCGAAATGTTTTATAAAGTGATAGTAAATGATTTCACCAGATAGTAGCAAAACGGTCTGTAGGGTGTTTACAAAGTGGTTTACATGAAACTAACAAAACAACTCATAAGTTGATAGTGGTAGGGTATCAAGTTGGTATATTACATGGTAATAGTTTGTAAAATGGTATAGTTTATAGGATAAGTGGTAAAACATGGAGTGCAATGGACGACTGTTGATATGAGATTGTGCACCAATTCAAGGTTCGTAGGAAAGTACTTATTAGAAGAGTGAGACATAGTAAGGATGTTCCTATTAATAGACATATGTAATACAACGAGATTAGCTCAACCATGATAAGGTCAGAATAAATCATGACCACCTTAATATGATATCATGTAGATACAATTACCACACATATGACGGAAAATCTCGGCTCTTTAGACCGATATCAATGCATAGCATAGTCGAACCACATGTCCAAATGATAATTGGTCTCAAATTTGTTATTCAACAAAGAGATACTACAAGCTTCACTAATTTAGCCATACGTCCCTTGGTTTGGATAGAAGCTATTGATGATAATAGTGCAGTCTAAGAACTACTTAGTGCTCTTCTGGGAGGGTCCTCAGTGGTGGTATGATGTGATGTAGGTGAAGGTGATGCTGATACAGGTGATGGTGATGAGGATGCTGGTGTTGGTGATGGTGGTATAATAGCTGGTGGTGGTACCAATGGGGCTGAAGGTGCACGTGCTCGTTTCCGGGTAGTGTACTTCCTAGGTGGGCCCCCTTGGCAAGGCACATAAAGTTGGCCGAATGGTGCGGGCTCATAAGGCTGTAGAAATCTAACTACCCTACGCCGGCGAACCAGTGCAGGTGGTGGTGGTATGGGTGAAGCCAAGTCGTAAGAGTCGGAGTCAGACGACTCGTCATCCGCCTCTGTCCCAGAGGAATGGCGAGTCAAAACTGGTGGTGGTGATGGAAGACAATCAGCAGGTAAAAACTGCTGGGTCTCCATGTCAGGGGACCGTACACTGGTGAAGTCGGGTGACAAGGAGATGTAACAGCTAGGGTAGGAGTAACCTCACCCTCCTCAAAGGGCTCAGTCTCTCCGGACATGGTCTCGGATAAGGTGGTAGTATGGTCAACTAGCATGGTGGTATCGGTGTCAGCATCTGATAAAATGATAACAGTAGTGGGTGGAGTAGCTGATGGTACTGGTGTCACTTTGGTCTCAACATCAGACAGAATGATGACGAGGATCGGGGGAGACATGGTACTGTAATATCCCAATAATAATAAGTGTAAGTCATTAATAATATAAATATGCATTAGTCATAATAACATTCGTAGGTGATAAAACTAATTCGTTATGCATAATCTGCCAAGCAAATCTCAATGCATGTGTTAATAAAGTGTTAATATTCATTCATTATGCATAATCTGGCAAGCAAATCTCAATGCAAAAGTTCGTAAGTGTTCGCACGGAGGGCATAGGGTGGTAAATATTTAAAAATGTTCCTTTTAGAAATCGCGGTTATAGCCCAATGTTTTAAAAATCAATTGGTTCTCTATAACCTAGGCTCTGATGCCAATCTGTAACACCACGTAAATTTTTGTGTAGCAGCGGAAGACTAAAACGGGGTATTACCAATTAGATCACAGTCGAAGCATAGATAATCGTTAAAAGTAGAATTTATATCATTCAATGAAAACTCAATATTCAGAGATTACACAATAGTTTTCAAAAGGGGGGTAGTATTTTACAAAAGTGATGATGAGTTTGAAAAGAATGATATAATTATTTGAAATAAAGGTGGGTAGTTTTCCAATGCCCAGGCCAACTCCGTGCTTGAGATTTCCTTAGTTACCTAAGATAAAACATGCTTAAAATGTCAACACAAAGGTTGAGTGAATCCATAGTGTTTAATTTGTAATAGTTTAAATTAGTTTGAACACAAGTTGATTAGTAGTACAACGGTGATATCGTTGAAATAAAACAAATAGATATAAGATGGGTAGTCGCACAGCGGTGATATCGTTGTGTATAATATAGATATATTGCCCTAAGCCTCATGACACGCAAACATTAACATGTAGGGGTAATAATAGTTGAAATAAATATCCCACATCATAGCACTGACGTGGGTGATAATGCCCTCGTCGTAGGAGTTTTGCCAGACTCTTAATTCGAATAAAGTGCATTTGTCTATCAATCCGGCTAACACTATAGTTATCTATCCGGGTAGTACAAATGGGTCGTAACCTCCAATAGATCTATTCACAAAATTCGCGTTCACTCTCAAGTGATTAATGGTTCATGATATAAGGGACTTTTTGGCAGGGTGGTAACTTAGGCAATAATACTTAGCAATATCAATCAGGGAAGCATACAGAAAAATACTTGTGTTCAGATTTATAGCATGTATCTCCCCACGGGATTTGAAAACATAGTAAATATGTGGGACTACGAACTCACCTTAGCAGTGTAGAAATCAAATAGTGATCAAATGGTGTAACTGAATAGCTCCCGATTTGCGACCTAAGATAATATGATATGTTTGGATTATTATTGACCTTTCGGTTTTTAATGAGTGAACTGATGAGTGTGGAAATCTACGAATGTGGTAGTGTCGTATTTGAGTGTTTGTGAAAAAAATAAACGTTAGTAAAATAATAAATACTTTACGCTAAGTATTTATATTATTAGTGGTTACGAGACACGGTGTATATATAAATGTGTTTATATATATGTTTAGTTAATAAATAACAAGTTGGAAAAAGTCTATAATTTATTTTCTATTATATTCTCTAGTTTTCGTAGTTTAGTCTAGTTGGTGAAAATTGACTAAGTATAAGAAATTTGACAATAATCGGGCATGACCCGGTCGTAAGTATTTGTTTCCTTTTATAAATTAATTGCTACAAAAATATCCCATGTAAAAATATAGTTTGTATAATAGTCTAACTAATTAAATTGTTTAGTATTAATTTTTTTTTGAAAAGATATTAGCCAACACCTAATAGTTCAAGGGTCAAAGGGGTAAAATTGTTAAAAAGAATAATTTAGCAAAAATGTCATGGGAAGAGATCGAACCTCTGACCTCACGCTTAAGAGCCATACGTCCCAACCAATAGACTAGCTCAAGTTGTTGTGTTATTTATCAAACTGTTTATTTATATAGTGTCTTAGTCCTGTCTTATATTTGCATGAATAATAGACAGTGTATGCGTTAAGATTTGCATTAAATTTTCAAAGCTTTGTTTTACTACTTCTTCTCATTATGTTGCATTTGCTGTATTTCTTTCTTAGTGTAAACTGAGTTATCGTTTGAATTTGGTTTTGCCAACAATTTGAAAGAAAACGACGCACCCTTATAATGGAAAACAAACCCAGTTTCAAAAAAAACATTTTTCTTTATGTGTCATATGGTTATGTTTGCAAAGTGTGGTCCAAAAGTGATTGTTAAAACCGAAAGCCGTATCTCTATGGTTCGACCCACAGTGATTTGATCACAACGAAAACAACACTACTCAAAACTGACAACCAATCCAAAGAACCTAAGTCGTTATGTAAATGTACATTGAAGTAAAAAGAGAAGTAGTAACCAAATCCACATACAGTGGGTTTGACTCTCACGGACACACTTCACATTCCAAAGTATTTATTAGTTATTCTTCGAGTTCCACTCATTTAAAATACTTGGCTTGCTTCCTTTATTACTTTAACGCGTATATATATATATGTGAGCACGGTTTATATTGGCCTATGATACAATAAGTGTTACATGAATTTGTATGTTAGACATGGTTTTCGTGTTTCTTCTTTGTACTCATTTCTTACGTTAATATAGTAAGTTTTGTGATTGGTTTTTATGTTTTCATGAACGTTCGTCTTAGCATACATGCTTCGAATAAATGAACGAGAGTGTGTAAAGATTCTAAGTGGAAACGGTAACTTACAACAACAACAAAGGTGGTGAGACCGCTTGAACAAGAAAGTGGCGACAAGAAACTCTAGTTTCCTTCTTCAACCCAACTCGAACTCAAGAATCCTAGTAAACCAAAAAGACTCGTGTTTATAACCAATGCTTCCCTTTCTTACTTCCTTTCTATCGACAGTGAACAATATGGGACAAGCAAAATGATTTATTTGTGTTTTGTTGTTAAGTTTTTGTGATGAGATGTGCTTATTGTTTGTGTCGTTTAAATAGGAGAAGTATAGGATTTGAAGATACTACTAGGCTTGTATATCCTTGCCTACTGTCATGTGTAAGGGTATAGGAGTGGACTTTTCTCTCTAGTCCTTGTCATGGATCGAATCCTATGGGGATGACATGACAACAAAAGCATATTGATGAAAATTAGGCTAGTTGACTTCCTCTCAGATTTCGTTTAGTTTCTCTTGAGTGGGTTGTGATTCGACATCTCTTGGAGGCTCAGAATTTATGGTGTATTGTGGAGAGTAGCTCTAGGTGAGCTTTCGGGTTTTGGGGAAACAATCCTACCTCTTAAGTGTTACTTCTACCTCCATGGCTCCTTATCCTAGGTTGTCTTGTGATAAAGGTCTTTGGTCAAAAGGATTGAGTGAGGCAGTGAATTGGAGATGGTGATAGATCGTGGTTTATGGGGATGATAAGGGAGGCGACAAAAATGATAGGGATGGATGAGTCTTCTGGGTTTATGTGCTAGTGGGAATGGGAAAATATTATTTAAGGAGTGTTTATAAATTTTGAGGTTTGAGTGGGTTTAAGTGTGTATATTATTACCCGCGTCCCGTTAAATTGTGTCAAGTTCGGATCCGTTCTAAACTGTCTCTAGTCCGAGAGTTTATATTTTTGAGTCGTCAAATATTATTTGAAATACTCTCCTGGTCCTCAATTATTTTCTAATATTTCTTAACTTTCTGCCTGTTCCTGGTTTTAAATTATTAGACCTATGCCATACTTTCATGGTGTCGGAACGCGACCGAGCTATTCATGGTGAGTTCGAATTCGTTGGGGTGACTTGGTGATCGTTGCCATATATATATATATTATATATATATATATATATATATATATATATATATATATATATATATATATATATATATATATATATATATATATATATATATATATATATATATATATATAAATGTAGTCCGCACAAAAGGTTATTTAACATAAATTGGTATTATTCGGTGATTAACATTATTAATGACATGGGATTTTTACGAGGTATTACATTTGGAATGAATTGAAAGAAACTTTTGACAGAGTTGATGGCTCTGTGACTTTTAAGTTGCATCATAAAATTAACTCTTTAACTCAGAATCGGACCACCATAGCTGAATACTTTAATAAGCTGTCTACCTTGTGGAAACAATTTGATGATATGATTCAGTTACCTAGATGTACTTGTCATGCTGCTGATGATTTTAAAAAGCATAATCAACTTATAAAACTAATGCAATTTTTAATGGGTTTGGATGATACGTATATGCAAATTAGGAGTAATATCCTGTCTAGAGATCCATTACCTGATGTTAAAGGTGCTTATGCTATCGTTAGTAGTGAGGAGTCACATAGAGAAGTGGTCTATGGTAGTTCAAGTAGAGGTCATAACTCTACTTTTGCTACTAGAGTTGTTAATCAAGATGTTGTCAGACCTATTGATCAGTCTAATAATTTTAATGCTAATTTTAATAAGATGACTGATAATATGAAAAACACCGGTACTAGTCCTACTGTTATTTGTGAAAGTTGTGGATTTAATGGTCATACTCAAGAAAGATGTTTTAAGTTGATTGGTTATCCTCCTAATTTTGGAAAAAAGAACAATAATAGATCCCAGAACAATAATAAAAAGTTTCCAAACAATAACTCTGTTGGATCTAGTTCTTCTTCTAGTTTTACAAATGAACAGTTATCTACTCTTTTTTCTCTCATCAAAGATAATTCTTTAACTGCAAAGAATGTGTAGGCCAATATGGCAGGTACAGTTTTCAATAACAGCAAGATTTTTCATCAAAACTTTAGAAAGTTTTTTTGTTCTAACAATAAGATACAGTCAAAAATGATTTTCAGTAGTAAAGTGGTTGATTCTGGGGCTAACAAACATATGACATACACTGATAAGGAATTAAATAATGTCATTGATATGTCTCATCTTAAGATCAAGGTTGGACATCCCAATGGGACTGAAGCCTTTATCACTAAGATTGGCAATCTTAAATTATCTAACTCCTTAACATTGTATGATGTTTTGGTTATTCCAGAATATTGTATTACTTTAATTTCAGTTTACAAACTTGCTAAATATAATAAGGTGTTAGTAGTCTTTGATGAGAGTAAATGTTATTTTTTGAATCAGGATTTGAATCAGCTAAAAGTTCTGGGGACTGGTAACCAGTGTGGAGGGTTATACTATTTCAATAATCAAGGTATTCAAAGTAATTTTGTGGATTAAATTTTTAAAAACTATTTATCTCAGCATGATTGGCACTGCAGACTTGGTCATCCTGCAGAGCCAGTTCTAAATGTTTTAAAATATTCCTTAAAATTTGATTCTAAACAAAAACCTGAAGTTTGTGAAATTTGTCAAAGAGCTAAACAAACTAGAGAGCCTTTTCCATTAAGTGATCATATCACTACTGCCTTAGGTGATCTAGTGCATTTAAGTTTATGGGATCCTTATAGAGTGCCTATGTAAAACCCAAAAATCCGTAATCACATTTTATTTGATAATTTGAACTTAACCTAAGTCTAATTAATAAGCAAATAATATTAAGCCTTATGATATAAAATATGTGCATATTGTAAATTTTATCTTAAGTAATTAAATGAAACGTATCCTAGCCTAATATGAAACGATACATCTTTTGTGCCCAAAACCTTCACACGTTTTTTTTATATATCTTGAAGGGATTAGATCAAATAAACACAAGTAATATTTCTACAAAATAAAAGATTCGTGTTCCCCCCTTCTTTCCCTAATTACCACACGTATTCCCTTAATCATATACACACTTCTCTTTTGTTGTCCTCCTCAAAAACATACGGTCTCTCCTTCCCCCTCTCAAACCGAAAAGTATTCTAAACATCATTTGTTTCTCTCCAAGATCAAGAAGGATGAAGTTAGCAGCCCTATTGGTGATCGATTGAAGTGGTGTTTTAGCCTTGCAATCGCTTGTCCTTGTCTTGGTTTCCTTGTCTCGTTATTCCAGCCTAGAGGTACCACACATCATTCCATCCTTGTCGTTAATTTCTATCACCATGAAACGTTATGAATATATGAAACCTAAAAACGTGCTAACTGAATCATTGTAATCATGTAATTGTTATGCTCATGCCTCGTTAATATATAAGTATGTATACACTTGAATTAAAGAAGTTATCACCACATGAAATCATAAACCTCGTTAATCTATGTCGTACCATGGTTTCTTGTTCAATTCGACCGAATTATGTACAAGCCCTAATATTGTCATTAAAACCAGTAATAAGAACATTAATTAGACATTAATTACAGGCTATTAAATCTGGGAAAATCCTAGGAATTAATGATGGGTCGAATGGATTAAAAAGGTTTAGGGTTGTGTTAGTTTCTGTCTCAATAGTAAGCTGTCCAGAAATTTGGGTCGGGTTGTGAGGAGTCTAAAATAATGATCCCAACGTGTTTTTGTGAATTTCTTGAGTCTAAAACTAAGTTTATTGAGTCAACTTTCTGTATGTCAAGTTTTACAGCCATTGGAGGTCGAAAATATGGTCTTTTGATTTTTACAAGGTTAAGTGTCAAAACTGTACTTTGGATGTCTGAATATCAGTTGGTGTTTTTGATTTTTAGTTTTAAAACCATAAGGAATTAAGAGGTCTCATTTGACAGGGATAATTTCTAAGATGTATATGGCTTACTGGAAATTTTGTGGATTTTTCTGAAAGGTTCAAATTGGTTAATTAAATACAAACTTTTGGGGTATACCTGCAGTGCACTTTCTGGATAGGTTTGGGAAAACGATTTTTGAAATGGTACTTTCACTTAGTAATAAAATCTGGGAAATTTTGGGAAGGTTCTTAACTCATGTGGAAGTCTCAGATAAAATTGGTAGAGCCTCAGGAGCTCATTTGATAGGTCTATAAATTCATAAGAAACTGTGTCAGATTTGCATTCTAAACCTAAAAATCTGTTTTGGCACATATAAACCCTAATTAAGTTAACTAAGGATTTGAAACACATATAAAACCTATGTATAATTAATTATCATTATTAACCCTAAGAACTTGGAATAATTATGAATCTGACTTAATCTGTAAACCCTAAGTTGAGAACGTGATTAATAATAAGCAATAAATCCGTTATGACATTTAATGAGCTAATAAGTATAATATAAACCCTAATCCGTGTAGATTCGTTGAAGAATACGTGACGTTGTTTCATTGTGATCACTTTTCCATTTGCTTTCATTTCAATTGCTTAGATACAAATATTCCGCCCTTTCTTAGTAAGGGTATCTCAAGACTTGATTCCTTGATGGTTGATATTCTGATTTATGATCCATTTGATATTCGTTTGGTTGTTTTCTTTGATATGATTCATTCGTTATCTCCTGTGACTTCAGTATTCGAATCCTCTGATACTCTGTAAATTCAATTGATATTATAACTTCGTGTGAAAACCTTTCTTAAATATATCATGATAATATTTTGAGAAAAACTGTTTTAAAATGATTGCTATGAAACCGATGCGATACCACTTTTATATGAAGGTTTAATGACTTTTATGAAAACTGCTTTTAAAAGAATACGTTTATGAAAATAGTGTTTAAATGATTTTCACAATTACTTAACTTATTTGTACTGTATCTATTCCTTAAAGATTTCTCATGATTTGTACTCTATTTTATTTACCGCTTTGCTATTCTGATTTATGATCCACATTTGATTAATATGCATTTGCTATTCTGTTGACATGATTCATTCAGTTGGTATTATCTTTGTTGGATAATTGATAATTATTCAGTTGGTATTATCTTTTTTGGATAATTGATAATTATCCTTTATGCTTTATTTGTATCATCTGTTTCATTCTATTGCTCGAGCTATTTGTTTTGAACTAGTCATGGAGGTACCATGACCATGTCATAGAGGCACCTATGGCATGACACTGTTCTGCGGAGGTGTGATTAGTCCACAGCGTTCCCACTTATGCTATATAGCAACCATGGCCGGCATACTTATTATTATTATTTTTATATTAACGTACGTATACATAGTCTCGAACTTGTATATGTATATCTGTTTTGCAGGGAGCGTATGGATGCATCCTAGGTACTTTGTTCAGTTCAGTTATTTAGTGAATGGATTGTGTGTGTGCCATACACCCCATTTCACTTCTGGTACATTGTGAGCTAGCTACTCCATGTACACTTTGCTATGACTTTGCTATGATTATGATTATCATTATGTTTATCTGTTTTGGGTCTATTCATGTATCATGTCTAGACATATCTGTTTAGGGCTCATGGGCATTCCTTTGTTATTTCTGATTCCTTATTTATTAATTTATTTTCTCATGACTTATGGTATATTGTTCAGCAGGTTTCCTTAGTTTCGTTTCGTTCATTCATTTGCTTATTACCTTTCATTATATATATCTGTTCACTGGGCTTTTCAAGCTCAGCCGCATTTTCTTTTCCTGCGGCAGGTTTTAAGAGGGAAGCTGGGTTTGGAGTAAAGAGTGCTTAGGAGCTCTTAGTGGACTGCACTGTTGATAGCTCCCCATGGATTAGAGTTGGACTTAGAGTTTTCATTTTGACTTAGTTTGTATCTTAGTTTTGGAAGTTGTTATGTTCAGATTAATTACATTATTATTATCCCTTAGAATACTTTTGTAACCATTGTATTATTAAAGTCTTCTGCTTGCGTATGTTCTGTTTGATGTCATAAATGTGATATTTGACACGTTCTCGGATGGGGGTGTTACAGCCTAGTACTAAGGGTACAAATATTTTTTGACTATTGTAGATGATTACACTAGAGCTGTTTGGGACTGAATTTGTCAATCAAACTGTTAATAAGTTTTGTGCTGAAAAAGGTATAACTCATCAGACTTCATGTACATATACTCCACAGCAAAATGGTATTGCTGAGAGGAAACATAGGAATCATTTAAATGTTGCTAGATCCCTTCTGTTTCAGGGGGGAAATTCCTTTAAAAATGTGGACTGAATGTATTCTTACTGCTACTTATCTTATTAACAGACTTCCTTCTTCTGTGCTTAATGGGAAATCTCCTTATGAGTTGATTTATAATGAGAAGCCTGTGCTTGATAACTTGAGAGTTTTTGGCTGTTTTGTCTTTCTACTGTTATGAATAACTCTAATAAAATGAGTAGCAGATCTGAAAAGTGTGTTATGATAGGGTATTCTAATGTTAAAAAATGATATAGGTTATATAGTCTTGATAAGCATCAATTCATATTCTCTAGGGATGTTCAATTTTTTGAATCTATCTTTCCTTTTAAAGAGACAGATACTGATAAGTCTGATACAGCTGCTGAAAATGTTTTTCGAGACTTAAACCATTTAAACTTTTTTGACATTGAATATCCTGAGAAACCCAATGATGATGAGAGTAGTCTGAATAGTGGAAAAAGTCCACAGAGTAATGGTAGCTACTCTCCTCATCCTGGTAGTCATGTTAATACTGTTGATTCCTCAGTTAATATTGAGGATGATGCTGATAACAGTATAAGCATTATTGCTGATGAGGATGAGCAGGTTGTCACACTTGGAGAAAAACATAATATTTCTGAGGGTATTTTGGATCAAGTTCCAAGTACTTCTTCTCAGGATAATCAAAATTTAAGAAGATCTTCTAAAACTTCTGTTTTTCCAAAAAAATGTAATGATTTTGTTGTTGACTCTAAAGTGGACTTGAAAAATATGTTAATTACTCTAAACTAGATTATGAAAATCTTTGTTTTACCACTCAACTTAATAAAAACAGTGAACCAAAAACTTTTCCTGAAGCCTCTAAACATTCCTATTAGATTGATGCTATGAATGATGAAATGGAAGCTTTAAACAAAAATGATACATATGAAATCACTGAGTTACCTCCTGGTAGGAAGGCCATTGGTAGCAAATGGGTGTGGAAAATTAAGTTTAAATCTAGTGGTGAAGTAGATAGATATAAGGCTAGACTTTTTGCCAAAGGTTTTAACCAAAAAGAAGGTGTTGACTTTGAAGAAACTTTTTCTCCTGTTGTTAAAATGGTCACTATTAGATGCTTACTTGTCATTGTTGTTCAAAATAGTTGGCCTATTTTTCAACTAGATGTTAACAATGCCTTTTTATATGGTGACTTGGAAGAAACTGTTTATATGAAATTACCTGAAGGGTATTTTCCTAAGGATGATACTAGCTAGAGTGTGTAGGCTTAAGAAATCTTTATATGGATTGAAACAAGCTCCTAGACAATGGAATGCTAAACTTACTGCTGCATTAATTGAAAATGGTTTTAGTCAAAGTAAATCTGATTATTCTTTATACACTAAGTCTAATGATGGTGTTTTTCTTGCTTTGCTTGTTTATGTTGATGATATCATTATTACTGGAAATAGCATTTCTGAAATTGAGATGTTTAAGACTTTTCTTAAATCTAAGTTTATGATCAAGGACTTAGGAAAATTGAAATGTTTTCTTGGTATTGAAGTAAATGACATTGAAAATGGTATTTGTTTAAACCAAAGGAAATATTGCCTTGATTTGTTGTCTGAGTATGGCATGCTTGCCTGCAAACCTGCTAAAACACCATTACAGTCTAAACTTGTTTTAACTAATGAATCTACTGAAAATGATCCAGTGCTGGATAACATTACTGACTATCAGAAGCTTATGGGCAAATTGATTTACTTGACTAACACCAGACCTGATATTTCTTATGTTGTTCATTGTTTAAGTTAGTTTATGCATTGTCCTCTTAAGTCTCATCTCAGGATTGCTTTTAAGATATTAAGATATCTTAAGGGATCTCCATGTATGGGTATTCAGATTGCTAAGAGCCCAAGTATGTCTTTAACTACTTACTCAGATGCTGACTGGGCTAAATGCATTGTTACCAGGAGATCTGTGACTGGTTTCTGTATTTTTCTGTATAATTCTCTTGTTTCTTGGAAAAGTAAGAAACAATCTACTCTCTCTAAGTCTTCAACTGAAGCAGAGTATAGGGTTCTTGCTTCAGTTACTAGTGAAGTTATTTGGATTCTAAAATTTTTAAAGGATTTAAAACTTGAAAGTTTTCTTCCTATAGCACTTCACTGTGACAGTAATTCTGCAATTAAAATTGCAGCCAACCCAGTTTTTCATGAAAGGACCAAACATCTTAAAATTGATCTTCATTTTGTTAGAGACAAAATCTTAAATGGTGTGGTCAAAATTGTTAAAGTGGATTCTGCAAATCAAATTGCAGATATCCTTACCAAGGGGTTGGATACATTACAACATAAGAATCTTGTCAATAAACTGGGCCTAATTGACATTTATCAGATATCAGATTAAGGGGGGATGTTAAAATATAAGGACTAATCTGATATCTGATTATAACCTAAGGGACTAACTTTGCTCTTTTTGTATTTCAGTTATGGTCCTTAGGATGACTTTGGAGAGTGATATGCTTGAGTTGTAGATATTGTGGAAGACATGAGGCGGAATTAATAACTGGAAAGCATGGAAGGACTAGAGTGAAATATTTGAAGGACTTATAGTTGCAATATGTCATAAGTTTCAGCTAGGAGTATTTAAGTTGATTTCTCAGCCCTCTTCCTCATTCTTGATAGCCGTTTTCTCTCTCTCAAAGAAATACTCTCTCACTCTCATAAAAACCCTAAGTGTATTCTTGATCAATACTTTTGTTACTGTTGTTGATATACTTGATTGAGATCAAGTTTAGTATTGGTTAAGTTGTATTGTTTGAGAACAGTTTTGATTTGTAAAAGTTCTTTTGAATAATAAAATACCTAAATCCTTATCAGATTCAGTTTTTCTACAGAACTAGGTTGGGTGCCGTACTAAGCTGACTGCTGCAATAGCGAGTTATGAGAACTTTGTTGCTAAAGAAGGAGATCTTCTGATTTATATTTATACTCATTATGTGGACTACTGAATGAATTGAAGAGACCGTCTATTGAAATAAAAACCGATAGTATTCTAACGATCTGCCTTTAAATTATATTACAAAATTGTCATCAATCTCTCGCACTCCTACTTAGCTTGAAGTAGATTTTCAGAAAAATTTAGAAAACAATTTCATATATTGTTAACAATTTTGACATTAAAAGTGAATTTTAAGACACAAATATATAACACAGTACATATTTTAAGGTCGTAAAACTTTGAGGCATTGATTGATTCCTACCCTTTGACTCGTATTATATTGACACATTCAAACTACCAAAACAATAAAAAGAAAGGTAGGGTCAAATTAGGAGTAGGGTTGGCTACAAGACTTCAAATTTCATCCATCCTCTTTAGATACACATGATGCTAAGGCTAGTCAGAGTCGTGACCTGGGTCACCGGGTGCCACGTCAGCTTTCTCTCTCCGGTGACCAGACATGACCAAAGTGCCACAATCGATGACTGACTTTCTTTTTTTTTATTATTTATTTATATTTATTTTTTTAAACATTTACGTACAATGAATCTTTCATGCATGCAAGATATATACGTGTACATGCATACAATGAATCTTACTACATTTTATATAATCTTTCACTTTGTTTCTAAGTCATCATTCATAATTCCCCATATGGAAGCCAACAACCTTTGTTGTGAACCAAAGGAGTTGCATGTTCTAGCTGTTGATGATAGTAATATTGATCCAAAAGTTATTCAAAAACTCCTCGATCAAGAGTGTGAAACTTGCCCACATATATGCTTTTATGCTTTTGAAAGTTGGTCGACTTTTAGACCGACTTTGGATTTAGATTGTGCTCGACCGTAGCTCGACATTCATGTCAACCGATTTGTAGATCGGTCACTAGGATGCATCGACTGATGTTTTCCAGCCGAGTGTGAGCAGCCTAATGGATGCATGTACAATCACCAACCCTATACATGCTTTTGTTTCTATCCATTTCTAGTTAGATTAGTCATGGAAAGATATACTGTACTACTTTGACCAATAGAACAAGGGGGGAAAAAGTCAAAAACAATTGGTTTGATTAAAAATGAGATGAAGAAAGCATTTAAAAACTACAATGATCATTAAGCTTTTACATTATTAAGATAAGCTCATAGTTTTAGACTGACGAATTATACGTCAACATAAATGACCATATAAATCAAGTTTTTCTAGTAGCGATGTCTTCGACTGGCCCACAATCATTAATCTGTCATGATATTTGATATGATGCCTGATTTAAATTCAATAAATGATATACATCCACCACGAAATCAGTCAACAAACTAAGAGAACATTAGACTAGAGGGAGTGGGGCTACTTTCCAGGCGATTCCCTCTTGGAACGCCTCTGGAATGCCTGGAACAACACCCCCACCAGGCTACTTCTCTTCCTGGTGACTCATATGGATCGCCCCTTTATTGCTGCTACTTCTGTACTTGGCTTGGCTGCTATTTAAGTCATGTTGCATGCTTCCCATTGGGTTGTTAATATTTTGCTACTTCTGGAACGCCTGGAACACCACCCCCCATTTTTTTTGAGGCTACCCAACATGCTGACTAAACGCCACGTGTCGCGAGTCGCCCCTTAGTTGGGTAGCCTCACTCCCTTCAGTCTTAGTCCAACTTAACATCAAATAAAACCAAGAAGTTATGGATATAAAGCTTTAACACGAGTTTGATATCAATACCACTGGCGGAACTAGGGTCTACTTGAGTGACTTCAGATGGTCACGGACACGATGAAATTTTGTTTCGTAACGTTAATTTTTGTTTAAAATCTCGAGATCGCTAGAGATGCACCCGCGGTCCAAATAAATTTTGTTTTTATTACTTGCTTACTTAGTCATATAATCTGTAATAAGTAAACTCAACTCCTCATTAAACTTAACAGTTTTACTGTAAACGGACTTTTTTTCTCCTTTATACAGAGTATATGTTATGGTTCAAGATAATTTGTGAAATCGGTCACTTTCAGTTTTAGTTCTGCTAATACGCCCAAAAACAAGCTATATTATTAAAGAAAAAATCTGACATAGAAAGTATAAACATAAACGTATATTGTATTACGTATCGTAAGTATTTAAGTTAGTATTAACATATTTTTAACCAAATAGCTTATAGTCAGGGGCGGACTTATGTATGTAGTATGGGGTGGCGGTGCCCCTCATGGCTAGCCGAAAAAGTTGCGATTTTAGTGTAATTTTTTTTTTAATTTTGACCTTTTTTCGAAAGTGCCCCCACTCAAAACTCAAATTGCCCCCCACCAACATCCTAAAACCCAACATTCAAATACTTTAAAACCTTATAAATCATTCATCTCTAAGTGACAATACACGATTTATCATTTCAAATCTAGTTTTTCCTTCCGCATTTTGTTGCTATCGTTAAAAAAAAAAATTTGCCCCCAACATCGTATTTTCCTAGTTCCGCCACTGCTTATAGTCTAATGGTTTGTCAACCAACGAGTCGATTTTGTGGCACTGATGGCGCCATGCACCTCGTTGGTTGTGTGATTTGCAGCTTGGTGACGAGCAAAGGATGACAGATGCAGGGCCCATTTGAGTGCTTTGTGTGTGTAAGTGTTTTGTAGGGTATATTTGTGTATAAGTGACCCGATATGAGATACATCACCATTGGCATAGGTGCGTCAGTTTGTAAAGTGTTGATGTGACGCTGAGGTGACACAACGGACACAAAAACTGACGCGTCACGGTTGAGATTGGTCTACGTACCATTTAAAATATGTCGGATCAATTTGTAGTGCATATTAACAGCGGACAACAACTTCGTACAAAGTATATTCGGTTCTTAGGTTTTACTGTTGTACAAAACTCTTGATATATTTTTATCCGAGTGCATAAAATATTTGAAGTGTTTCTTTTGTGCTGTGGTTTCTTTTTTTTTTTTACGAGAGCTAGTGTTACGAATTCTGTATAACGCCAGCACATACATACAGTTCAATTCGGTTTCGGGATTGATAATTCAAAATATAAGCGATTGTTTTCTTATTTATGCTTGGGCTGTTTTTACTTTTTAGGTTAAACAGTTGAACTAACTAATTTTGAGTAAAAAGATTGTGCACACCGGCCAGCTAATAGATACGCCTACGTTCGCATATATGTTCGAGCTATCAATCTTTGGTAGTAGCCCTGACCCATATATATTTTTACACTAATCTTTATTATGAATGTGGTTTTTAAGAATCGTTTTGCACATAATATAATGCTAATGTTGTTAGATTTGAGGAATTTCTTTTATCATTGTTTGTACGTATCATTGTTGTACGTAGTGTAATACTACTGTATGTATTATTCGGGCGAGATTAATCAATGTAAAACTCTTGCACTCCTCTTCTTTGAATTTTCATTAGGTCCGTGAAAGTCTTTTGAACACAAACATATAGATGTGTTGTCTTATTACTCACTTACAAGAATAATCTCGTATGTGTGCGCAAATCTTTTTAATTTATTTTGTCACTTACCATTATTCAACATTACAAGTACAACCAACATATTCCCTAATCAAGTTTTTTCTTGATACCTAGATGATATATTGCTTAATATTCTATATCATGTTTTAATATTATTTGTTAAATTTCTTCATTTCGAAAAAATTTCTTAAGTTTTACGTGAAATGGATAATGGGGAAAAAAAATCCTCGAATTTCCAGTGAGATTTCTGATTCCCCATCAAGAATGAAGATGGAAATGTAACATTATTGATGACATGGATTTAGACAGGAAGTAGGATAGAAATTGAGAAAATAGGAATTGAGAAACATAATCTATAATGCTATATATAAAAGATTTAGGACTTTAAAAATAAATAAGTTTTAAAATATTTAAAACCAAAAATATTTCTTTAATAACAAATTAACAAGCGATAGTCATATATTGAATTCAATCAACTTGTAACCGTTAACATTCATACAGCCTATTTAATTCAGTCAACTTGTAATCACTAACATTCATAGAGCCTATTGTAACAGCTTGTTGGTTATAATATCAAAATAAAATAAAATAACATACGACACATATTTAGACACAAAAAAAAACACACACTATTATTTTTTTTCTCTCTCAAAACCATCTTCTCAGGTACACTACCATCAAACTTTTCAAAAAAAAAGGTACACTACCATCAGATCCTCCTCGGCCGCAACCAACTCATCCTCCAACGCCCCAGTACGCAAGAATCACTGCTTTTTATTGTTTTAGTTATATGTGGTATTGGTGGTAGATCTTGTGATTTTGGTGGTAGGCCGAGTTATAAAACCTCAAACACAACACAAAAACACACGCAAACCATTTAACCACGCCTTCTCTAAACAAAAAATACACAAACTCCTAGAAACACATCAGCCGCCGCCACCTAATCAGCTACAAAAATAGTCACCGGGTAGCCGCCGTCGTATTACGCGAGTACCCTTCTAGTATGGATATAAGGGTGGATTAAAAATGTGATCCTTGATATTACACGCTTCGTTGCAATAGAATTATAAATTCAATTCTTTCATAATTTTTTGAAGGCGCTATCTAAATGAGAAATACGCGTTGTGGAGGAAGGTTATTAGCAAGATCCATGGTTCAGATGGGGCTTCGATGTTAACAGAAGTATCGGGCAATTTGGAGTTGTTCTGAGTTGAACCAGTTTGAAATTTCTCCTATTAATCTTATTGTTAAGAAAATTTCAAATGGTAGAAAAACTCTCTTGTGGAGTGATACTTGGCTAGATATCAATCCTTTAAAGTTTCGTTTCCCTCGGCTATATGCACTGGAAATGAATAAAAATTGCTATCTTGTTGAGAGATGGTCTAAAATAGATTACATATGGCAAAGGAATTGGACATGGTCTTCTCGTCGAGCCCTTAGTGATCTTTCCTCATTAACTTTTCTTATCAATGGGCTTGTTCTTAATACTTCAACCGAAGACAAATGGACCTATGCCTTGGAAGATTCAGGTAAATAATCTGTCAGGACATTGTTCAAAGCCATCCACAATATCATATTCATTAGTGAGGCAGATAGTACTCCATGTTTTAGGTGGAATTCTATTGTACCCCGTAAGGTAAATATTTGCGCTTGGCGAGTGGCTTTAAATCGCCTCCCTACAAAAATCAATTTGATGCAATGTGGAGTTCAGCTCCCCTCTATTTTATGTGTTTTTTGTAGTTTGCTTCATGAATTTAAGGATCATTGTTTGCTCTCCTGCCATAGAGTAAAGAGCCTTTCGGTCAAAATTTGGTGCTAGTGTGGATCTCCCGTTGTTTAACCCCTTGTTGTTGACATTCTTATGGGATCCTTCGAGTTCCTTAAAGACAAATGGGTTAATAGAGCTTTACATGGAGTTTGTTTAACGACCCTTTGGCATATATAGAATTGGTAAAACACGGTTTTTAAGTATCGGGTTACATGGAATCGGTGGATGCCTTCATGTTGAGACCTCCATAGCTTTTATAGGACTCTTTTTTGGGTTTTTTTTTTTTTTTTTTTTTTTTTTCCTATGTTTTTTCTCTCTTGTTTTCTTTTTTGCGTCTCTAACTCGAAGCCTTATGTTGTATCTTTCTTTTTTCGCCCTTTCGGCTTTTTAGTATCACTGCCGTTTCCAACTTTTATTTTTTTTAAGTACATGATTGTTTATAATAAAACAAAACATATAAATTAGTTAAAGGTGACAAACAATTATCACCAATTTGACTAATCTGAAAAGCTATTTCTACACACAAAATGTCATAAAAGGCACATGAATACCTTCACGCCCATGCCAATACCCATCTTCAAATATACGGTCATCATGTTTTCCTTTTTCTTTTCCTTGGCACT
Source organism: Artemisia tridentata subsp. tridentata (assembly GCA_021014915.2). Lineage (NCBI taxonomy): Eukaryota > Viridiplantae > Streptophyta > Magnoliopsida > Asterales > Asteraceae > Artemisia > Artemisia tridentata. The sequence continues at coordinate 270,328,723 of CP139504.1, forward strand.
ATTATGTCAAGTTATTTTACTTTAACTGGTTTGAGTAAGTAAAACACTTTTGCTTTTTTAGGACACATTTTACCTTTTCTGTAATCCAAGTAGGTTCAAGATAATTCATGTCCTATATTATATTTGCATCATCTCATTGGTTAAAAAAACATAATGTGTTCCTAAATTACGATTATAATACAAATTTTGCTGTCAATGTTGTGCCATTTACTCATATCTCATTTTTAGATTATTACTCTTGGAGTGGTGAGTTTAACTTTAGAAAAATGATTAAGATCGACAACTAACTCATACAGCTAATTTATACAATGTTTGAAAAATAGAAAATAGACATTTTTTAATCGATGCTGGCATTAGCGGATTAAGGATTAACAAGGTGGCCTAGACGTTTAGTGCTTAGACGTCTTTGTATTGTTACAAGAGTTTTCATATTCAAAGTTTCAAACATTAGCCGATAAACATTTTGGGTAGACAGAAAAAGGGTAAGAAACTGTGACAAGGATTCTCTAGTTAATCTGCCTACATCAGTCAAATTAAAAATGCTTATATAAAAACCAATTTTCAAAAGAGAAAATTATCAAATTAGTACAAAAATCTATCGTTGATCTACTATATGGTCACTTTTAGCATATTTTTCTCATTTTAGTCATGCTCAACTGATCAACTGCTCGATTCCACCCAATTATCGACATGTGTCTCTTACAAATACAATTGTTAGGTAAAAATATTTTATTGTTTTATTATGAATTACAAATATACCCTCATTATCTCTCTTAATTAATTACTCTCACTAACCCACCAACCTCACCATTATACCAGTCCACCACCACCACCACCATCATTGCTCAACTACCACTACCACCGCTCAACTGCTCAACCACCACTACCACCGCTCAACTGGTGAACCACCACCACTATATCCAAACCGTACTAACATCTTCGTTGATCTAATTATCCACATTCAAAAACTACGTAACTATAATTTAGTCACTAAAATTGAAATACAAATTGATAAGGAAAACATTTAAAATGATTAAAACTAAACTTAGATATTATATAAAAATTGTTGACGTTGGAAGTTACATAAAAATCACAGACCCCTACACAAAACTCTCTCTCTCTCTCTCTCTCTCTCTCTCTCTCTCTCTCTCTCTCTCTCTCTCTATCTCTCTCTCTCTCGCCGGTTCTCTCTCTCTAAAAATACCGGTTTCTTTTGCCGGTTTTACACAATCTCGATGGTGGTTTCGTTTTATGGTGGTTTCTTGCCGGATCTAGCCATTTTGTAACACCCCCAAAATCATAATATTGCGGAAGCATACACTTTGGGTGCTACTAAATCGATAATCACAACACAAGATATAGGGAACGGATTAAAAATCCGTTTTAAAATACATTACATTTTTAAAGACGTGTTGTCTTACATAAAATCCATTTAAAATAAAAATGTAGCCCATTAAACAAAGCGGTCCAAATTTCAAAGTTAACGCAATACTAAAAACATTTTCAACATTTATTTTGACCACCGCCGTGCCCTGCCTTCAGCTAACACACCTCAGTTTCCTGAGAAAAACATGCTAAAAATCAGCTAACGCTGGTGAGCTCATAGGTTTAAAGTAAATAGCACATATGGACCAATAGCATTATCAGCAAAACAAATCAGCAACAACACACTATCCTGCTATGCAAACATTAAGCCTCATCTAACCGAACTATGAAATCGCAACATGCCAAACTGGCATTAGCTAGAAAGGGGTGCCCGCGAGTGTTAATCCCCAGACACTCAGCCTATTTTCATATGGTATACGTTCGCCTTGGCTATGCCGAGCCAACCGAACGAGGGTGTCATCCCCAATAGATCTATTTATATCAAACGGTTTCCTATAAAGGAATTAACGGTTGATGATAGTGGGCGCAATGGGATTCAGCTAAACTTAGGTTTCTGCATATTAGTGTGTATAAAAACAAAATTTCCTTTTTGGTCCATGAAAACAGTTTTGCATGTTTCTCACCCCAAAGCTCGTAAAACAAATCGTATAAAAATATGGGGCTATAAACTCACCTTAAATACAACAGTAATCTGCTAATCAACAAAATAGTGCAACCGCGCCGACACGCAACCTAAATTAGTACGGTAAGTCTTAGCGAAAGTATTCGTGTCTTTACTTTATTTGAAAAGTTTACGTGTGACCAGTGCTGGTGTATTTCTTGCTTGATGTGTGGTAAAGTATATTTCAAAATGATTTATCGTTATAACTCTTGGTGGTGGCTCATGGTGAAAGTGTACGGTGGGAACACGTGACGGAACATCCGTGCTAGTATTCTTCGTTAAATTGCGCTAGTATTATATACTACCTCCGTCCCAAAATAAATGTCATGTTTGACTTTTTAGAGTCTTTTTTGTTCAACTTTGACCGTAAATATTTTTATTTGTGTTATATAATACTTGATGCAAAATATATGTATGGATTGACTTTCAAATGTATTTTCATTGGTATATTTTTCATAAAGTCTTATATAACGCAAATAAAAATATTTAAAGTCAAAGTTTAGCAAAAAAGACCCCAAAAAGTCAAATACGACATTTATTTTGGGACGGAGGGAGTATATATATATATATATATATATATATATATATATATATATATATATATATATATATATATATATATATATATATATATATATATAATATATATATATATATATTAGGTTAAGTACTTAAGCATTTAATTAATTAAGAATTATAATTAATTAAATAGGTTTTTGAAAAATTAATAAAGTAATAAAGCTAGTGGAGGATTATTATATAATAAATATTATTTATTATTTATAATACAATTTTGAAATTTAGAAACATTGTTAAGTATTTTTTATTTTTTTTAAATTTACCTAAGTTAAGCATTTTTACTAAAATACTCTAAGTGTTAGATTCTTAGAAAATTTGGGCATGACCCATTCGTTTATACAATGTTTCTATTTTTCTTAGGTGTTGCAATTCCTCAAGTAATTTGCATTGTTAACTATATTTGTAAAATTGGTTCGTAATGTATATATTGGTCATCGTAAGTATTTTTATCGTTATAGTTAAATTTAATTATTAACAATAGATTTTGACACAAAGTCAATATTTAGTCGGAAAGTCAACAAAAGTCAATATTAATAAGAATTTGGTTGAAATGTCATTTTTCACCCTTTTGGAGACTAACGCGTCTCAAAACAAGTCCAAAATTAGTTTTCGTTATATTTATCGTATCGTTAAGTAATAATATCCATAGTGAGTCGGAAAATATTTCAAAAATCATTTTTGTTACCCGACATATATATTGGGCCGAAACTTATAAAATAAGCCCAATAGTTAATTTTTAATCCAAACCATTTAGCCTTTTTAATTTACGATATATATATATATATCGTTAGTTTGCTAAAAATAATTACTATATATATTAAAAAGCATTTGGTACGACGTCGTACTAAATACAGTATCCCCGGCCCATTTGAGTTAGCCCATTGCAGGCGGTGTTTCGTGGCCCAGCCGGATCCAAACTTCCGCTTACAAAAAAATCTTCATCGTCTCTAGAATCTACCGGAGCTTTTTTCACCGCCTTTACTTCTACCACTGATCCATCGCCTCTGGTCCAAATCCAGCTTCCACCGCCTTATAACACACACAGCCAACTAGAATGTTCGGGAGTAACCTTTCTCACGCACACACTATAGAATCATCAATCGGCGACACACTCTAAAAACGGCTTATCAAAGTCTCTTCAATCGATTCAGATAATAAAGAACAGGATCGGAGGTTCTTCTACAGGTCTACAAAGCCAAAAACACACAAACCCAAAAGGTATGTACTCTGATTATTGTTGGTGTTTTTAGATTTTTTTAGGTGTTTCATTATTGATATCATTTGTGGGGTTTTGATGATTTGTGAGAAAGATGAAGGTAAGGGTTTACTTATGATTTTGGGGTTCATTTTTTTTATATAAACCTTTTGGAGCTAAATGATTTGAAGACGTTGATATTGATTGGTTTTATAGGTTTGGGGTTTTTATTAAAAATAGCTTTGGGGGTTAGAGGATTTGAAGCTATTGTTGATATTCGGTACCGTTTGCTTTGGCTAAGTGGTTTTTGATGTTATGATACATGTTTATTAAGTAAATAGTTTTACATTTAGGTTCTCCTATAATTATGTTTAATGTATCTTTTTAGGTGTCAATGACTCAATGTATTGGTCATGAAATGTCCCTGTTTTCCAAGCGAATGATGAGCCGGCTGAGGAGTCGCGGAAGCCGTTGGAGAAATCCGGTTTGGCTGTCGTCGTGTTTCATACGATTTTCATTTGGTCTTTCGACTCCAAAATTTCTCCGAATTTGCATTTACGGTTTATTCATCAGTTGGTTTGGATATTTGTTTGGTTAAAAGTAGCATATTATGAGAAGCTTATAGTAACCGTACAGTTAATGACTGATGTTTATTGGTTTGTCGATGTTTGCAGGCACATAGGTTCATTTGTTTGTGGAGTTGCATCGGCTTAGGTTAACGCCTAATAAGGTGAGCTTGACACGGGTTTTTCTGTATATTGAGAAATGTGGCCTTTTCCCTATATGCTCAAACCACCACTTAGGCTAATAAACTGCTGGCGAGTACAAATTAAGGAACTTTGTGTTTTTACCATGATTGTGAATGTGTTTATGTACTAGCTATTATTTTGGTGTCTCATCATGCCCTTATAACATGAGCATCACTTTGTGTTTTTACCATGATTGTGAATGTGTATATTTATAGCTATTATTTTGGTGTCTCAGTTTTAACCCCATCTGAGTTAAAACTTTCCAACAGTTTACATGCATACGGGTCGTGGGCCAATGCTATTGGATTTCGGGGCTGGCCTCATTCGACATGAGGCGACTAACGATCCCGACATAGTGGAATGTGACATCGATATGCTTACTGAACCAGGAGCTGATGAGTTATGCGAAACAGGTAATGTAGTTATCTAAAATGTTAACGATGTTTATATTACGTTACTGTCATCCTCTATGCTGACATGTGTGTGTAAATTACAGTCACCACTACAGTTGATCATGGTGCTCGCAAAAGGTCTCACATGGAAATGCCTGAAGGTATATTTGTTTACTCACCATATGTGTGTTTTTTTCCCCACGTTTCTAAATTTGCGCTCGCTTGGCTTCATGTACAGGTATCTACTACACTGAGTTACACATGTAATATTTGAATAGTTGTTGCCTTAGTTCCCCAATGCAAATACTTTGTTGCCTTATTCTCTGCTTTTGAAAATGTGTTGCAGATGTATGTGACTGAAGCAGATATGTATGCAATTTCAATAGTTATTGCTCCAATAAATTGTGCATGATGGTTAGAAATGGAAAGTATAATAAAAAGCGTTAATAATGGTAAAAAACAATAGATATTTTTAATTGCCGGTGTAATCTAATACATATGTTTGTGTCAGGGGAGGGGCTATGTTCTGAGCAGTTCCATTGGATCTGAATATGGACAATTCTACCAGGCAAGAAGTAAGAACCATTTTAGAATACTTGCAGAGAATCAAAGAGCTACAAGGTCTACAGCACATCATTGCCAAGTATGAATATGCGCAGCTGCATACTTAGAATGTAAGTGTATATATCGGTGCTTAATTGTTTGCTTTTTAATATACTGTGTTTGATTGCCAGATAAAAAAAAGAGAATATAAATCTCAAAGTAATAAAGCTCTTTTATAAGTCCTAAATATCTGCATTTTGCAGCCATTGTAACGTGAAATGAAGGATTGAGGACCTGAGGAGTAAGTTTCATGGTTCTGTGTGAGGCAATATACACGATTGAGCAGTCGAAGAGGAGAGGAGGGACACTTTATTCACAGGTACTTAATTTCGTTGTTTTTTTGGCTCTTTGTTAAAGGGTGTTTGGATTTCTTATTTGTGTGCATATATGTTAATGTTGTTGGGTAAATACTTTATGATTATTGTTTTTGTGCAGAACTTTATAAACCAGAAGCAGCTCAAAACATTTATTGAGGACGCCGCTCAGCAAACACAGGAGTTTGTAGCAATCTTTTGCTATTAGAGTTTGCTGAACTTCTTGTACAGGTACATTGCTACAACATTTTAACTTTATTATGTGGCTGATGAGATCCAACCTTAGCTTACACACACATACATGCATACAAGATACAGGTACGTGGAATGACAACTATTGTCAACACATTTTTTTTGTGGGATGCAATGGCTCGGAAACGTGCAAAAAACAGCGCGCGATTTACTCTGCTGCAGCAACAGAGGCAACAAGCACATCTAACTGATGCCGCTGTTGCGGTTTGTTGCTGCTGATATGGGTGTATTTTGGTCAGCATACAGCAGCCAACTTCGGTCAATATGAAGTATCAGGATCATGTTCCAGGTCGGTCTACTATTGCCTTAGTCAAAATGCCGTACGAAGACACGTGAGAAAAAACATGGGAAAATTTCAACGGCCCGCCGCAACGCGGCGGAACGGCGCCCATCTCGTTTTAACACATTCGTTAAACCCATTTGGTCAAAAAGTCAAAGTTGCTTAATATTTTGTTGGGCTCGGCCCAACAGCCCATGCGTGGCTTTTTAGTCCATCAATTCACATTTAGCCCATTGTTTTGTAATTTGTAAATATTAGTTAAGTAACAAACTTTTAATTTTATCAATTAAGCTCTTATAAATAAGCTATTAAGTCAAATAGTCAAATATGACCAAAATACATTATATTCGACCCATATAACATAAGTCAACCCATTTTCACATTTTTATAAGCTAATCTCTATTAATTATGGCTTATTCAATAAGCTATTCCAAATAAGCTTTTAAGCATAAATTCCACCATTTCACCACTTGAGCCAAAATTTTATGTTTTTCAAAACCCCAATAGTTTTCTAATTTATTCAACCCGATTTACATATATATAGCCTCAAAGTGTATATATTGTTTAATCTCGCGTAATTAACGTTAATCATGTTTGTATCATCAAACTAACACCATATGCATCAAGATTTACCACACAAGCAAGAAATTTATAAATTTGTTCAAAGATCATATATGTATGTCGAGCACTATATAATTCATACAAGCCCTAGCTTTTTCCATTTTAACAAAATATATACATTTAACAATTTTTAACATCATTAGACATCAAATGAACATGTAATTAACAAGATTAGAAAATTTTGATGATTCCTTACAATGTTTTTGAAGTTAACGTGTGATAGGAGAGACCAAGAACAACCCAAACTTCACCAAATTTACCCAAACCACGTTCCAAATAACCCGAAATGCTTGAATATACACTCTAAATTACTTGAACTTCAAAGAAAAATGTTGGATCTTGGATAATTAGAGTGAGCCGTGAGTTTTGAGTGTAAAATGATCTAGGAAAGTTTGTGTGTGTATTATGGATAAGAGATTTTGTTTTAGAGTCATTTAGAGTAAGATGCAATATATATAAGATTAAATTGGTGTTAGTGGAAAATTTTTGGCTTGTAGTGGGGAAGACTCACCCAAGGCCGGTTATGGTTAAACTAGGGGAGGGAAGATTTTATTTTTACTCCTCGTTGGTGTATCGTGTGTCGGTTTGAGCTTAAACGTGACCGTAAAGTCCCGGTTTGACCTTTTTGGACACGTATACGTAAAATAAAGTTTTTATCCATGTTTTTTTCAGAAATGTAATAAAATATTATTACTGACTCAAAAATATATTTATTTGACTGTTACCATGTGTACTGTGCTGTCGGTACGCGTGTGCGGTTATTTTTCAGTAAAATGTGAGAAAGCTCTCAGTTAATTACGAGACTTGTCAGTAACCATCAGAAATAGGATAATTTATGCTTACTGACAAAAATATACTTTTTCTGCAGTGTCTGTAAGCTACAGTATGCGGGACAGCTCCCAAAAGTGCTCAAAAATACTCAGAAACATGCAAATGCGCATAGAAATGCTCAGCTTAAAAATAATTAATACTCATTTAATATTAATTAAAAACGTGAAAATTACCATTTGTCACACATTTTATGGTCGTTTGTGGCCCGATCTTGCCGGATCTAGCCGTTTTAAGATTCGTTTATGGTCGGATCTTGCCAGATCTAGCCGTTTTATGGTCGTTTATGGCCGGATCTAGTCGTGGTTCGTTTATGGTGGCTTAAACCAATTGGCTAGATCCGGCTATGATGTTGCGATCTCTAATAGCGTGCATCATTATGGATTTTGAGGGGTCACGTATGGTGCAAAGCTTATAAGTGAATCATTTGAACTTTCAATCACACGTAAAATATGATTTTTTTTATTTACTTATTTATTTCTGTGAACCAAAATATGGGTTTGATTTATGTTATTTTTTCTTTTTATTTATCTGTCTTTTCGAATCTTGGTGGTGATTGTTATTAAGTTAGATTTCAAGAATAAGGGTTTTGTTTGATGAAAAAGTTGCAAGAAATAGTGGCTGGTCGGAGGTGGTGGCCAGAATTTGGAGATGGTGGTGGTCGGAATCTAGGTGTGAACATATGAAGATGATGAATACATGGAGATGGTGGTGGTGAAATAATGAAAGAGATGGTGGAGTTAGGTGGGTACAAGTATATAAGCACAAAGTACATGTACCAAATCATAAATTGAAAAAATATAATTAATAAATTATAAGGGTATTTATGTAATTTACAATAAAACAATAAAATATTTTCACCTAACTCTTGTACTTGTAAGGGACACATGTCAACAGTTGGATGTAGTTGAGCAGTTGATCAGTTGAGCATGACCTAAATGGGAAAAAATGATCCTAAAAGTGACCATGCCGTGGAACAAGGATAGATTTTTGTACGTAATTAGCTCTTTTCAAAAATCTATAAACACCTAAAAAAGGGGATAGGTTAACCTTCATTAAATGTCAGAAATCTAAAGCTCCTCAGGCACTCCTAGAAATATCCTATGATCACAATAAATGTACTTTATATGACGTAAGTATTATCACGTTGGCCAGGCGTCATAATACTAGCATCATATAAATATACCTTCATGATGGTCATACTTTATCTCAAGTTGTGAATAAGCAACCTATCGTCAACCTCCTAGTTCTACTTCACTCCCATAGGCTAACAAAATCAAACGTCATCAACAGAACAAAATAGGGAACGGAACTTATCATAGAAGCAACGAGAATCTAGTATGTCTATCAGAAGTGGAGTACGTCGTCAATTGCATCAATTCTTCCACGATTCATCAAAATTCTCATAACAAATAAATCAACCAACATACGCAGGATTATCATAGGACAAAATTACCAATTGAGAATTTAAACATTCAAAGGATTTTATTCAATAAAATACCACACCAGTGTATCATGAAATGGAAGGAAATAAATGTCGAACATCTGAATCATTGGAAATGAAATTAAGGAAACTAGTTGCGAGCACGGTCTCCTGGCTAATTCGGCTTGGGTTTATCCCGCTTGTTAATCCTCCTGGGAAAATCCCGTACCTTATGCTTCATAGATCCGCAACTGTAACACGCTCCTGACTTTTTGTGGCACAATTTCCCTCCATGTTGTTTCCCACAAGTGACATAAACTGACGTTGTAGCTTGATCTGGATGTTCCTCTTGATTAGTAACCCTCGAACAACGGTTGGACTGCTGTACCCGCTCTCTTCTCGTCCTACGATGGTTGAAACTCCTTCTATCGTCCTTCTCAACATCACTTCTTCCATCCAACCCACGTCCATCAAAGCCATGCTTGTTGTAGTCCCTCAGATCATACCTCTTCCGTTCATTCATCTCATGCCCATAACTTCTATGACCACCATTCTGCGCTCTCGAACAAATATGGTCACCAAAATGATTCCTCTTGTTGTTGTTGCCTTCTCTCTTGTACAGAGTCTATATATTATGGGCAAAATTGGCAACCTGTGCTACGTTAGTGAAATCGGTGTTGACAATCCGACTAAGTATCTAATTTCTTAAGCCCCACTTAAAACGTCTAGCTTGCTTGCAAGCATCACCGGCACTCTGACCAACAAACCTAGCCAAACGAAGAAACCTCTTCATATAGTCACCATAAGATTCTCTCTCCAACTGCCGAATCTTGTTATACTCTCGCTCAAACTTCTGTAGCTCAGACAACGAAAAGTACTGCAGGAAGAATATGTCACGGAAGTCATTCCATGACAAGGTAGTTACGAATGCATCTCCTCCCCTAGCTTGTTTGTACGCTTCCCACCAGCTAAGCGCATCTCCTTCGAATTTGAACGCAGCTAACCTCGCCTTGAAGTGATCAGCACATCCCAAAGCATCAAATGACCTCTCCATATGAGTAATCCAGTCCTCTGCCTCAGTAGGGGTAGCAGCAGAATTGAATGAGAGTGGCTTCAATTTACTAAACCGCTCCATCCACACATGAATGTTAGTAGGAGGATTACTACCACCTCCGCCACTAGACGAACCAGTACCATGACGGATGTCATTAGTGATTCGTGTGGTCAACTCAGTAGTAAACTCTGGAAGTATGGTCGACAGAGCATTAGCAATCATGGCCTCGAAGTTTGGAACATCACCATCATCACCATTACGGTCACCAGATCGACGAGTGTTCACCATCTGAATGATTATCAAAACGATTAGCAAAGGCAGAAGCAAAATGGAGTACGAAAGGAAAAGACGCAAAAGGAATCCTAATGTCTACCCAATCCTCACAGGTCATAGCCTAAGCTCTACAGGTCAAACCTGGCTCTGATACCATAATTGTAACACCCCAACCCGACAAGGGTAGAAGTATCACATTATGGTGGCATATCAGAACATACATAATAAAATGCAAGCGGAAGTCTTAACATAAATCACAATATAAGTCAACAAGACTTAAAGAATTACATAAGTTCCATAAACCAAAATGAAAGGAAACATAATCAGAGTCAAATCAATTGGTAAACATAAACCAAATCTAAGAAGTCTAGGGTAAGTCCACACTCAGCTCCTACCCTCAGCCCAAAGATAGCCCCAGCTCCTAACTTGATAAACCTGCCGCGGAGAAAAGGAATGCGGCTGAGCTTAAAAAGCCCAGTGAACAGATATATGATAATATAGAACAGAAATATAAATGTGAAGTTCAAATAAAGTACAATGGGGAAACATAAGTAGGCATAATGTAATGTAAGGGAAACATAGTGTATAGGTTAAGCCACAGGAATCTATGCATTCGCCTGCATAAATAGAATCATAATACCATGAGCTCAGAAACATAACCATATCATAACATCATATCATAATCATAATCATCGTGGCCATACATATTACATAACAAAAGGGACGGGGTGGAACATCACTCGACCACCCTAGAGTCGTGCCATCGGTGCATCGATAACACGGTCATGGTACCTCCATGACTAGGAAAGCTCAGGTAACATAAGGGTTCATAAACAAAGGCTTATATCATAGTTGTCATATCATAAGGTTCATAGTGAAGGTTCATAAGGTTCATATCAAAGGTTGTAAGTCACAAAGGAAACCTTAAAGATAAGGTCAGAATATCCGTACCTAGAGTAAATGAAAAGCTGAACAAGGAAAGGATCACAGAATGGGAAATACTCCTCTTCAGGATTTACACGTTATATAGTAGTGCTTATTAATAGCCTGTTTTACTCATTGATGTTGTTCTTATTTCATATTAGGACTTCTTTCTATTTTTAGTAACTTTCCTCTTTTAGTAACCTTCTATTATTAGTAACTTTCTATTTTTAGCAGGTTTCCAAAATTAACATGTTTTCATATTTGGCAAGTTTCCATATTTAGTAAGTTTCTATAATTAGCAGGTTTCCTGAATTAGTAACTTTCTATATTAAGTAACTTTTCATATTTAGTAAGTCTCCCGAATTAGTAACTTTTAATACGACTTCCCAATTTAGTTAAATTAGGTTTAGGGTTCGGGATTATCAATTAGGTTAAACGCACCAACACACAAGTCAACACGACATTAACACGACACACCCAATATAGGAACATGCATTAGAGCATCAAACACCAAAGGAACACATTTAACACATATGTAAATACATGCATACACCTTAACTGATTTTATTACAAAATTAAACCCACTAAACGAATTTTAAAAATGTATCAGAAGCCCAAACTAAAAGTCAAAAAATTCTCACAGGAGTCCATATGTCTTAGGAGTCTACTAGAATTTTTACAAATTTTATTATTAAGTGTACACCCCCTTTTAAAATCGTCTAAGCTGGCATGTTTAGATTCGGATCTGCAGATACACTTCAAAAGTATGCACTTAAAAACCTAACCATATGACTTCATAAAATTCTACAAAAATTCCTGGAGGTATTGCACATATGAAATATGATTCTTGTAAATTTGTGGCCTCTTATTTGCTACGGTTAGAAAATGAAAAATCATAAACTATAACTGAAATACAATTCTGCTAACACAGTTTAACATATCATCACATTAAATTCAGAAAAACAACCAAATCGAACTCAAATTCGTTCAAACCAATTGGAACACTTTACCAAGACCCTAAACTAGGTTTACATGCAAAACTTCCATATTAGAAACTTAAGAAGCTCACGTTATCAAGCACACAAAATCGACTATTAAAACAGTCAATCTCGCAAATCCATTTTAAGCCATATATATCACCATTTTAATTATCAAATATGCATACAAGCTTACACCATTCACCCACAACTCATTTAGACATCATATTAACATACTTATGAAATCACACCCAAGAAACCAAACACCAAAATCAGTTTATGTGATTTAAATATTCAAGAACCGTTTTAACTAATCCCATACAAGCCCTAATTCGTTTATCTCTTTTTAATCTAATCAACCACGTGATCAATATACATTTTATTTTCAGAATTTACTCGTCATAAACATATATACAAACACTTCATACAAATCATTCAAGATCAACAACAATAACCTACACACGAAACACATAAAATAACAACACCAAAAATCACAAAAGCCCTAATTCTTACATTTTAATTGTGCTAGGGTTTCTAGGTTTTACAAGCTTATTAAATGTGAACTTAATGGGTCTAATAAGAGTTAGAAATCATATCTAGGGTTCGAAATAATGATGGTCAAATCATAGCAACATGGGTCCATTAATATAGAAGCATAATAAGTCGATTACACAAGATTTAGCACGTTAAAATTTATGATTTCATGTGATAATTTTATGGTTAATGGGGAGCATAATAAATAGATTAATATGTGTATTAGACATGTTACTAATTAGGTTTTCATGTTGGCAAAAATTCAGATTCCTTATCATATGGTTGTGTCGACTGGAAAAAAAAACAAGAGATGATACCTTGGCCTTAACGAGACAACAAGAAGGAGAACAAAAACCCTAGAATTCCGATGATCAATTTCCCACGACCTACCAGGAGCAAACCTTCGAACCCTTTGTCTTTGAGAGAGAATTAATAGCAGCAACTTGTGTGTTTTATTTTTGTTATGTCGTACAGTGAAGAGGAGGGAGGGAAGAAGAAGGCCAGTTCTAAGGGATAAGAAGGAGCGTGGTTTTGTTTTTGGAATGGATCAATTATGTTTAATATTTCCTGATTATAATTGAGCAAATCATGGGCTTGATTGATCCCCATTAAATTTTACAAATCATGCACTAATGGGCTATGGGGCGTGTGATACATGAAGGCTAGGGAAGGATTTTGTAGCTTGTAACAAATAGAGTAAACTACATTTTTGGTCCTCGTGGTTTACCGGGTATAACGGTTTTGGTCCAATAGTTTCAAACGTGTCGGGTTTCGTCCATTTTCGCTGACCCGTAACGGGTTTGGTCCAAATTTAACATTCCCGTTATCTTTGACCGTTAACTCGTTTAGTTGACTAATATTTGAGGGCAAATTAGTCATTCCTTATCAATCCTCTTTATATAATCTTCCCTTCTCTTTTCTAACTCACTTTCAGTCAAACCTAAATCCAAAAACACGCATAACACACACCATGGTTCATTGTCCAAGGTGCCATTCGAGAGCAATTGTTCGAACAGCATGGACTGATATTAATCCAGGAAGGCGTTTCTATTGCTGTTCTAAAAGGGTAAGATCTTAATTATGAGATCTATGAAATATCACATACTTTCCCTAATTTGGTGATGTTTTTGATTAGGGCACAAATTGTGGTATTATTGATTGGTACGACCCACCAATTTGTGAAAGAGCTTGTCAGATTATTCCTGGGCTTTTACGAAACATGAATGGGTTACAAGCTAATGTTGCAAGATACCAAGGTGAAGCAAGAAGATTGAAGATCATGTTAGGGTTTAGTTGGTTGGTTTTTGTGTTGTATTTTCTTCTTAAATGAAGTTGGTTGTTGTTGGTTTGAAGTGACTTGAATGTCTTAGATAATGTCAGTAGGTCTTTTGTGTTTTGGCATCATATCTAATGCAATGCTCTTTTGACTTTTCACAAGATTTGTTGTTGATGACTTATAACATGTCTTAAACTTGTCAAATGAAGTTTGTTGTTGTTGTTTTGGCATCATATCTAATGCAATGCTCTGTTGACTTATAACATGTCAAATGGGTAAAATTGGGTTGTTTTTAGTTGTAAAACCAGTGACACAACAATGAACAAACAAGTCTTAAAGACACTGCAAATAACAGACACACTACAAATACCAAACAAGTCATAAACATACTGATAATAGTCTTACACATAACCAAAGTCATAATACATAACCAAAGTCATAATACATAACCAAAAGTCATAATACATAACCAAAAGACATAATACATAACCAAAAGACAATTCTTAAAACACATTAATCTCCAAGCTTTCTTTTCCCTTTGCCACTTGGAACTTCAGATGGTTTTGTTGTAGTGTTAGTAGCTTTGAGTGGTGATAGTCTGCTTGCAGTTGTCTTGGAAAACTTGAAATTTGATGATGCAGTCTGAGATTGGACATTTGCAGACTGAGATTGAACATTTGCAGACTGAGATGGCACCACATTTGCAGTCTGAAATGGGGCATTTGCAGACTGAGATTGAACATTTGCAGACTGAGGTGGCACCACATTTGCAGTCTGAGATGGGGCAACTTGAGATGGTGTAGACTGTGTTGCTCTTTGCCTTGACTGTGATGGTCTTTTTGTGGATTTTTTTGCTTGTGTTGGTCTTTGGCTTGACTGTGATTGTCTTTCATTAGGCTGAGACTCTCTTCTACCTTTACAAGATCTACTATTGTGACCTCTCTGATGACATTTCACACAAGTAACAGTTTTCCCTGCCCTACTCTGTTTACCTTTCTTCACCATTCCATCATACAACTCTGCAGCACTCTTCTTTCTCTTTTTTTGAGGCCTGCCAATGGGAGGGTGATAATCTGGTGGGACTATAACTATAGGGCTATCTGTTGGAGGCCACATATCTGGACCAGCACAAGGGTTGATCTTAAAACTATACATTTCCTCCCTTATGTTCTGCCATCTGCTTTGCCCTAAAGATCTTCTGTTTTGACAAGCCTAATTCATACTTCTTTGATAGTTGATCTTTGAGAGCAGAAATGGGTATTTTAGGATTTGGTCTGATTGTTTGCTCAATCTCTTTAGATAGAAATGTAGCTGTACACTTTGGGACAGTCCTGGATTTAAGGCAAGTGTGGATATCTTGATATATTTTTACATACCATGTGCCTTCCCCCCTAGGTCTAGAACAATGCAATAACCAAGGGCACTTTAATTCCCCACCAACCGTCTTTAACCCTTTTTTTGTTGACTTCTTTTTGGAATCCACACCACTTGGACCTTCACTTACACTTGGGCCTTGACTGTTGCCTTCACCCAGCCCATCAACATTTGGCCCACTATTAGAAAACTGAGGAATAATACCTCTGCACTCTGCTCTTACCCTTACCTTATCATTTTTAGTCAAATATATTTGCCTCCTCTGCTCAACTGAAATTCTTGTCACCATTTGTTTTATCAACTCTTTGTTAGCAAATATTTGACTAACATAAAAGTTTTCAGTATAAAACTTACCATCTACAGACTTGTTAGCTTTTCCCAACTTCCTCAAAGCTTTCTTCCTCTCAGCCTCATCATCATCAGAATCAATATCACTATCAAAATCATCAATGTCACATTCCTCATATTCCATGTCAACATCAGCATCTACTTCCCTAGGATCTACCTCATCAGAACCAACCCATTCTGCACTAGGATCAGTGTTTTTTCTAAACATTTCCATGTCAACATCAACATCATTAATCATATCATCTAAATCACACTCAAAATCACTGTCTTCAGTGTCATCACTACCTTCACTACCATCATTTGAATCAACCTCATTATCACTACCTTGACTACCATCATTTGAATCAGCCTCATTATCACTACCTTGACTACCATCATTTGAATCAGCCTCATTATCACTACCTTGACTACCATCATTTGAATCAGCCTCATTATCACTACCTTCAATGTCTTCTCTAGCATCAGTAGTTTCATTAGGACTAGTTTCATTGACAGGGTAAGAAAACAGAGGATCAAACTCATCAACATTAACATTCCCCTGTGTGTCTACACCAATATTAGCATTCTCTAAATCAACATTTTCCTGGTTTTCAAGGTCTATTTCTATAACATGGCTATCAACTGGATGGTCAACAAATACCTCCATTAGTTTGAACTTATTCACATAGCTTATCATATCCAACACATCAACATCTTTGAATAATGGTTCAAGCCCTTTATCTAAATCTTGTGTAGGTCTTTTGAAATACACTTTCATTTGAGGATTCACATAACCTAACTCTTTTAGCATACTTGAGACTTCTATGACTGAAAACCCATCTGCATCAACATCATCAAACCAGTCCGCATCACCACCTCTGTATACACGTCTGGGAGCCCTAGTTCTTTTTGGACCAGGAAAATAAGTGAAATGACCTCCATGGTTGATTTTGAGAGAAAAAAGATTAGGCTCATTCTCTGTATCAAAAAATTACAACAAACGATCATCAAACATACATTCCTTTAAACAAATACAAAACCAAATACAATATGCAAAAGACCAAAATGACTTACTATATTTCACGTATGGATTAAATGTGGCACCTTTTTCTCTCAACTTCCAAGTTGAAACCATTCTTGGGGGGAAATCAGTGATCAAAATTAGGGTTTTGACTTATCAGTGATCAAAATTATTGATGGGAGTGATTAGTGAATGAGAAGTTAGGTGGATGATTTTTGAGAGTAGTGTGTATTAATTGGACTGACCAAGTAGTGAATGCCTAGAGTTTATAGCGGGAAAGATTAAAAGACTTATATGTCCCTGGAAATATTAGTGAATCACAAGTTTACCGTCACATGCGTGTCACGTGAGGGCAAAAGATAACGGGAATGTTAAATTTGGACCAAACCCGTTACGGGTCAGCGAAAATGGACGAAACCCGACACGTTTGAAACTATTGGACCAAAACCGTTATACCCGGTAAACCACGAGGACCAAAAATGTAGGGAAGGATTTTTTACTCTAACAAATATTTATTTTATGTATGACTTAGGTCAATTTATTTTAATTGTATTTATGTCCATAACATATAATTTTAGGTATTTAACTATAACGTGTAATTTAATTATAAGGTAATGTTTTTAAATGACATATAGTTACGTTCTCATACTTAGGTTAAAATGTATAAAGTTCTTGTATAATTATTTGCATGTTCTTATAAATTCAAAAATTAGAGGGGCAAAATGGGAATTTCAAATGGATGGAAATTTAGGGTTTTATAGTAACGTTATTATTAATTTAAATAATACAAACAGTTATTTACAACATAAATCAGTAATCGTTCACTATGTTTTGTCGGTATAATTATTTACAACATAAATCAGTAATCATTTATAATGTTTTGTCAGTATAATTATTTTCAACATAAATCAGTAATCATTTACTATGTTTGTCTTCATCTATTCTCAGTATACATGTGTTGTCGATCGGAATATAAAGTTGCCCATTCGGATGCATTGCCAACTCTGTATGTCCCCCATTGTGGGTGAGTATCCGGAAGTGGTGAATTTTCGTCTAGCGTCACATAAATGAAGTGAGCACACGCGTCATCTGTGGAAGACCCCACACGGGCAATCATAAGGGGGCCAGTTCCTTGTGATAAGTCTAGACCGGAAAAAAGCGAAAAAAACGTATGACTTTGTCGCTGGGATATAAATACAACAGGCTGGTTGATATGCTAGTTTTTGTTTTGTGAATGCAAGTTTTTGTTTTGTGAATGCTAGTTTGATCACTGCTATTTTTTGTTTTATGAATGCAAGTTTGATCACTGCTAGTGGTTTATAATATCAAAAGGGAATATTAAATAGTGAAAAATGGACCACCCGTGACTAACTTAAAAGAATGTTGGATGAGTATGTTGTGAAAAAAGACACTTAATAAAAAAAAAAAAAAAAAAACACTAGAAGACAAAATAAGTATACCCTAGCGTAGGGAAGGTTTTGGGTAGGGGGTAGAGAGGGTTTGTATAGTATAAACTTTTAAAAAAAACGTCAAGGGATCTATTAGGGTAACACCCCCTAGTGGGTGGGACCCCCCTATTTTGGTCAAATGATACAATCTGGAAAACAGATAGTACAAGCGGCGGCAGCACAAAAAAGTCAAAACACCCCTACAGGGGGTGTTAGCGTATCATCACCCAAACGTCAAACGTAAAACCCCAGAAAATTGACAGTTAGGGTAAACTAGCTAGTCACAAGATAAAAACAAAATGTCAGCCTACTTCACACCCTAGTGAATGTGTATAGGTTAAGTTAACAATAATGACATATATAAGCTGCAAAAGGAAACTGTGTTATAACGCTGAAATAACATTTCTTCACTTTAATCCTAACCCAATGCGTTACATCTTTCTATGTGTGTGAAGATAGTGTGTATTTTGTGTGTTTATGAAGCTATATCCTGAAACCATGAAAGCATTATCTTTTATGTATTCAGAACTGTTGTCTCAGAACCCTGCTTTCAGAAAGACTGCAAAAAATCTCTCTTTTTCCCATTCGTTTTCAATGTCACGTTTCTCAAGGTTACCTCTTTTATTAACTAGCTACCATTTACTATGTGTTCTTTTTAGCGTGTGTGGGTTTTTTTTTGCATCGTCATAATCAAGAATTCATGATACAAAAGCGAACATATTGAGTGGTAAATGGAGCAGTTTGGAAAACGCAATGGACATATTTAGGGTAAAACAGTCCTTTGATAAGTCAATCAAACTACGACTACAGCAAAAGTAAAAGTAATATTGTCGTTTTACTTTTATCAATATTTTTTAGAAGATTAGATGTTAACTACTGCGGTAACAACCCAAAATAGCAAAAATACTACAAAGTACGTAGTTGTGTATTTATTAAATATTGGTATACATAAAAGATGAAATTACTACAACGTTAATTTTAAAAACATATAAGCTAAGCTAGCTTCTTGGTACAATCACGAAAAGATCAAAGCATCTAGGTATAGTGAAAACCTGAACTTAATTTTAAAAGTGATCTTAAAAAACTGTTTTGTGATATGACTTTTTTTGAGATAAAACAGATAATCAGTTTCTATTTGTTCCATGATAACAAATGAACACAAACTAGTGTATATCAAATAATCACGTTGTAAAAAATAATACAAAGGCACGACATATTAAAGGACAAAGGTAAGAAGTTGCTAGAAAACGCTAGTGCTCAAACTTTTCAAATCAAACAACAATATTAAGTGACGAGGTTGCTACATGTTCTTGGTTAATGAATACCTACTCCTTACATGATACAAAATGGAGTGACTTTAATTGAAATTTAAAACATCATCAGAAGTTACTCAAAAGATCCTAATAAAAATCTAAAAAAACCATCTTTTCATAGCAGACATCTTAAAAATAAGCTAAAAATAAGGTAATATGATATGATCAATAAGGTGGCTGATGAGACGAAGCTTGTCGTGCCGAAGGTGCCCAAATAACATCAGACGGTAGATACATCGACATGGACTCAGTCGACTGCGGCACATGATCAGCACCACCACCACCACCAGAACCCGCAGCAGGAGACTGTTCATGACTCCCACCCGCACCACCACCACCACCAGAATGTCCAACATTACCAACACCACCCTCAACACCAACCTCAATATCATGATCTTCATTAACACCTAGCCTATGATACATAGGGTTATTAAAACTAGCAGCAATAATAAAAACAGTCCCGCCTGATATCAACTGACCAGAAACAGCCCCACCAACTATCTGCCCTTGCGGCCCCGCAAGGGAGATAGTAAACCCGTTAGCAAAAGGCGCTGACGGGGACACTGCAGGAATAACAGCAGCAGAAATAGACAAAATATCAAACCGCCCATGAAAAGTTACACTGGCTGGAGGGGTTGTAGTAGGCTGTCTTAACGTAACATTAGTCACTGTTCCAGAGCCAGTTAAAATACACAGCCCCATGTTTCTAGTCCTACAATAGTTGTTCAAAGTGTCAACAATATCTACCCCTGCAGGTAGCTCAAGAACATAAGGTGACATAGCCGGGTCAGGTTCACGGGTTATGATGATGGGTGGTTTTGGTTTGTTCTTGGAACCAGGTGGTCTGCCTCTTGGTCTTCTCACGAGTTCAATAGTTTCACCATCGTTTAGGCTTTTTTTTTTGTTGGTTGGGTTACTAGGGGGGCTGCGGCTGCTGTCGCGGTTGCTTTCGGCTTCTTCGGAGGTGTTGCTGAGGTTGAAGTGGTGGTTAGTTATGGCAAAAGGTGGTGGTGTTTGGTGGTGGTGGTATTTGGAGAACATGGTGTCTTTATCGTCTCGAAATTCTCCTTTCATTTTTTTTGGTTTTTTTTAAGTTTGGCTAATAGTTTTATATATAAAAAAGGAGTTGTTTTTTTTTTTTTTTTTTTTGAGTGTGTGAGAGAGAAAGTGGGAGGGAGGCGGTGGGTGAGCTTGGAATTCAAGTAAAGATTGCGCCGCTGGTTGAAAGGTAAAGTGGACCCACTGTTGTATGTGAACAAGTGTGTGAAACAAAGATAAAGAAAATGAAGGTACATGGATATTTATGAAACCAAGAAACCTAAAGTGTATTTTTGAGACTACTATAGTTGTTTTCTTTGAAAATAAATTACTAAAAATTACTTGGCAATATGCATGTGTAATATTTACCGGGAGATGATTCACCAATACACAACGTGTTTTTATAATGATTGGTACTTGTACAAGTTTTATAACATTTTTTTAAGTGGAAATGACAGGGGTGCGTTTAGTTAGAGGAAAACACTTTTATTTTCTATAAAATATTTTGTGGAAAATTAAAAAAATAGAGATCGCGTTGAAATCAACGTTTCCTAATAAAATGTTTTGCAAAACACGAAATCCCCTATTTCCTAACTTAACAAGAAATACTACAAAACAAATTTTAATTGTTTTTCTTGTTTTCCTTTGTAACCCACAACCCTCCTCTCCCTTCTTCAAAATAGAAAATATAAACATCAACTAAACGCGTTTTCTATATTTTCAAGTGTTTTGTGAAAATAAATTTCCCTTTCAAATTTTTACAAAACTAGAGATAGAAAACAAGATAATTTTTTCTCCAACTAAACGCACCCTAGTTATTTGCATGAATATAATCACATGTTGGTACTTGAAATTACGAAAATCGTACTTAAGGTTTCGACAATACAAAAATGATCCTTAGAGCAATGGAAAACCGACTTTGGGTTGAATACGATCTGAAAAACGGACTGGACCGAAAACCGACTTGGCCCAAAACATGGGACCAAGGACCGAACAAAAATGTTCGGTCCATGTCCTGGTCGGTTCGGTCAGGTCCGGTTCGTCGGTCGGTCTAGTCCAACAAAGCATAATGTACGGTTATGCATAAAACCGAACCGGACCGGGCCGAGGACTGAAAATAGTTAAAGGGTGGACTGAGGACCGAACTGAAATACATTTTGTCCGGTCTGGTTCGAGCCGGTTCTTCAGTTCGGTCCGGTCTGTGCTTTATAATGCTCAGCCCTACATTGTATATATCACGTGCATCATGCACTAATCCGAGTTGGCACGACGCCACTACACCGCCCCTACGCCGCCAAGGAGAAAGTGATGAGTTTGGCTTGCGCCAAATGAAAGGTTTTTTTCTTTTCTATTTAAATGGGTTTTTTAGTTATAAAATGTGTGTGCATTTTAAACATTTTAGAATGTTTTACTATGAGTTTTAATCCTTTATAATTTTAATAGCTTGTAATTGCTGTAGTAACTTTTGTAAAATTTGAGAAGTTATAAAATGTGTATTTTAATGGTCTTTATATTTATATATATATAATATATATATATATATATATATTAATAAATTATATTTTATTATATAAATATATATATATATATATATATATATATATATTTATTTTAATAAATGAAAAATTAGTTGATTAGAAAAAAATAAATAAAATAAAATGATGGGTACTAAAAGTGGGGTTTTGGATTGAAAAGTTAAGTCTCGACTTACATAGATTATTGGTATAAGTAGTGTTAGCATTTTACAAAAGCATTTTCACATTGAGTTTAAGCTTAGTTGGGAGTGTAAAAAAGAAGATGACGATTTTAATTCCCTGGAGACACCCATTTTGTGTGAATCCCGTTCCATGATACCATTTTTGAAAATCAAGCATGTTATATATTTTTGTTCTAAGTTTAAATTTCTGGTATTGTATAAAAAATCAAAACGGGGTATGCTTGGTATTCTTTTGATCCTTTCATTACTTTATATGATCGGATTGCTAGGGACTAGCAATAGTTTAGTGTGGGGAATTGATGAGTGTGTAAATACTCATCATTTTACACCCATTAAAGACACAAAAATGACTAAAAACACCAAAATAGATCAAATATATTGCAAATATTTGTGGTTTGTGTTTTTATGTGTTTCAGGTACAAAAGGATTGAAAACAAGGCAAAACGGATAAAAAAACCGAGCACAAGATTGGGAAGTTGTGAAAAGCCGAGGACGGGGAAGAAATTTACGAGTTTGGACCGGGATATTGCTCAGGTTATCAAAAGTCAACCTCCAAGAATACAAAGTGTCACAAATAATCCTTGGAGATAAATTTCAGATTTGGCAAGAATGGTCCCTGGACTTTCAGATTGTACATCAATGGTCCCTAAACTTTAAAACCAATTCCATTTCTAATCCTAAATAATCCTAACCTTTATCCCAAAACAAATAAAACCCAGCTACTAACCTAGCCCATCCCAATCCAGCCAACCCATTTCTACCTAAAATAATTAACCCAGCCCACACACACAACCAAACCCAAGCCCAATCCATCAAATAACCCGATCCCCCTTTTATTTAACTAAAACCATTTGACTCAGTCAAATCCACCTTCTTCCTAAACCATTACCGCCAAAACCATACCACCCTCACCTTATCCCTGACACATCCACCCCCCTCCTAGCTTCATCAACACTTCTCCTAACAGTCCAACAAACATTAAATGCTTCGTTGCCAAATCAAGTTATCAGACCAAGTGGTTTCTTACCCACTATCCACTTTTCCCGCCAAATTGATAAATGGACGGCCGAGATTGAATTAAGGCTATTCAATGGTGGGATTTGCTCACGAAGGATCAGACAAGCTTTTGGGATAGCTATTTAAAGAAAAGAAAGACACCAAGATAGAGTTGTCACTGCTTTAGACCATTCGTAGTGTAATTAAGTTATTGTTCTATTTTCAGTTTCAAATTCAGTTCTAAACTTTAATTTAAGCTCATTTCAGCTCTTTTGTACTTAATTAAAGCAGCACTGTTTCAATTTCAAGTTTAATCAAAATTTCAAGTATTCAGTTATTATTGTTAATTCGAATTCAAGTTAGTTGATGTTACATTATTCAAAAGGCTCTCATTCCTGTTTCATGAAGCTCTTATGAGCTTGTTATAGCTTTGTTCAAGTTAATTTGGGGTCTAATTCAGTTTTAATTGCAACAGTCAAATAGTCAACTAAAAAGTCAACTCAGCTTATTGCTTATTCTCGTGCCTATTTTCAGCTTATTTGTGCTTAATTATGTTAGTATAATAACCTTGTTGCTTAATCATTGCTTGGATTGGTCGGTTTTAGTGCAAAAATTCATAACAGTCCTTAGTTAAGGACTGTTTGGGTCAATGGGTTAAAACGGGTATAAACCAGGAACACTGTTCATTTGCCTATTGGGATACTTTGATTTAACTTGTTTGGTGTGATTTTAGCTGTTAGTTGTTAGTTTTGAGCTTATTTCAAGGGTTTTACAAGTTTGAGTTTGTGGTTCAAGTTCTAAATGCTTAACTGCTTGTATTGGCTTTTCATTAAAAGATCATAAATAAGACCTTGATTTTGTTGTTTATGTGTTCAAATCAGTGTTTAAAGTGAATTGAAATTGAGTTGGTTAAATCTCATTTGGATTTGAGTAGTTATGGATCAAATTTCTGCATAACTGAACATTAGAATACTCATTCTGTGCAGTTCAGATAAGCAGTTTTCCAAGTCTGATTTTAGTGCTTAATTGTGATTGAATGTGCTTAATCTTCTGAGTTATTGGTAGCTTGTTAATTGTTCTGTGCCTATTCTGAATTTTACAACTTCAGTATAGCTTATTAGAGCTTAAAAAGAAGCTCAAAAGTTACCTACTCACACAAATATACATTGAGTAATCAGTGTACATCTGTGTTGAATGGCTAACTTCTTAGTTTATTTTTAAGCAGCAAACAAGCCCCTTTTGGCCTGAATTGTGGATTGCTAGTTCTCAGGTATGTGAACTACTTATTTCTTCAGTCTTGTGGCTTTTACTCTTATCCTTATAGCTTAAAATTAAGCTGCAAATCACATCTGCAGCCCATAGTTAGGACTGCCATATCAGCAGACCATTGTGCTTATTGGCTTTTCTCAGTGCTTATTTTTTGTATTTTTGTGGCTTATTCAGTTCCCTTGTTGCTTATTGTCAGTTATGTAGCCTTTTCAGTTCCTAGTCTAGCTTATCGTAGCTTATCAGCCCTTTGGTCCCAAGCTTTAGCTCATTTCCCTTATTTAGACCCCTGATCAGTCTCTTTTGGCTCATTTTTGAGCTTATTATTGCTTTTCACAAAAAGTCATAGTTAGTAAAAGTGCTTATCTTTTGTTGCTTAATCAGTTTTTAAAAGAAAAATCAAAAAAATAAATGGTTAGTAAAAAGGCAAAACCAGGGTTCAGATAACTATCCAACACTCAAACCAACTGCCCTAGGGTCTTAGTTCAGTAAACCTTTGCACCCTTTTTTATTTAACCTTGTTTTTCTAAAATAAGCTTATTTCTCCTTTTTGCTTATTATCAGCTTATTAGAATAAGCTGATACCTTATTTATATTTTCCCTAGGTCTGTCATATCATTAAGTAATATTAGAAAAAGTTTCAGAATTTTTAGAATAGTTTTAATATTTTTTATGCATTTTTCTTTTTAAAACAGTTTTTAATTCGTAATAAAAAAATATAAAAATCAGAAAAATATAAATCTTTTTTCTAAAATTTTCTTTTGTCATATAGATCCTAGAAAAAATAGATTTGTACCCGTAGAGTTTAAATTTCTAAGATTTGATGTTTTAGGCTCGGGTTTTCCCGGTTTAAGCACGTTATTAGATTTTCTTTACGTTTTTTGCCTTAATGTGTTTTATATTCATCTTTGCCTTAGATATTAACTTTGTTTAGATTATATTTCATATTTTAGTTTATAAAATCCAAAAATCTCTTTGCTTCCACTATTCATCACACGATCACGAATCGAGATCACAAATTTCATTCATCCTTCGTTGGGGACAACGAACCGGGGTTTACATATTTCCTTTGTAAATCCTTGGAGAAAAATACGTGTTGATTTTTAACGAATCAAATTTTGGCGCCGCTGCCGGGGAAGGCTTGAAGCGAATTTTTAATTCTCATTTCGCGATTCGTGTTTTGAAATCCCTTCTTTGTGAAGGATTTCAGTCTTTTTGTCAATATTTTCAAAATAAAATAAATAATAATAATCATCATAAAAATCACCATTAACACTTTTCCTAAAGTGTTTACAATACCATATAAATATCCAACAAAACAAATCGTGAGTTAATTGTTTTCGGATTATCTTGAAATTACAACCTATACAGGTGGTTTAAGGATGGTTTGGCATTAAATTGACTAACCGAAAGAGGCGGGTTTTTAATCAGCTTTCGATCGGACCTTTGCTTCTCCGCCACTCTGCGAGTAGTTTTGCGAGAAACGGATTTCGATTGACGAATCGATCCAAAAAATATTGTGTTAAATTATAAAAAACCCCAAAAATATTTTTCCTCATCCTCTTAAACCGTTTGATTCTATCTTCTTAACCCTCCTTAATATTTAATTCTCATGTCGTCACTGGGCTATCACTGTTTTGATTGTAAAAACCCATTGATTGACAGTCTTCTTTGTTCAAAGTGTAAGTGTGAGCGGTGTGGAAATCATGCACCAAAAGGATCATCTTGTTATTGGTGTGAAGTAGCCCTCGAAAGTAAGCTTAATTCCATCGATAATACTCAAAGTTTTCCCGAACACCCTCCACAACCCCAGCCATCTTCACTCACTCAACATATATGTTTTATATGTGAAGATCCGTTGGGGGATGATTCACTTTGTGAACGATGTTTTTGCAAAGAATGTGGGTTTACTCATAGACTTTGCATGTGTTGCACGTCTGAAATCGGAAATACATTTACTTATCCAAATTTTCAAAACGATTTCAGTACCCCTCCTCAGGATTCATTTTGGCAAGAACCGTGTTATCAAAACTTCAATAATACATCATTTCAAAATATGCCAAATGATCTTTGTGCTAATTGTGGAGGTCCTCACCAAAGTTTTGAGTGTCAAGCAAATAACATGCTTGTCTATGAGCAGGTTTCTTGTAACAGTCAAAATCTCGGTTATGACCAATATCCATATACTTCTATGAATCAACCACAACAATCATACTGTTGTGAGTACTGTGGAGGTCCGCATTATAGCTCTGATTGTCGAATAAGGGACCCGCTTGTCTATGAGCATGGCCCTTGTAACAATTATGACTATTCTTATCATGACCAACCTCCACAGTGTAAAACGATTCAAGCACAACCTCAGCCAATTCCTCAAGAATTATTCCAAGAAGTTCAAGATGAAAGGAATAAACTCCAGGAGTTGTTTTTCGAAGATGTATTCCAAAAACTTCAAGATGTGAGGGATACACTTAATGATTTGGCTGTTAAACATGCCCAAGATGATCGTCATGGTGAATCTATGGAAGATTTACTCGCCGAAGAACGAGCAGCACAAAGGCGTTTCCTATTTAATAAGGCTGCCATGCTCGATGACGATGATGAAGACGACGAGGAGAGTACTATTCCTTTGAGCAATATCATTTCTCAACTCCCTCAGTCTATTGCAATCACATCATTCTTTCCAACTTTGGACCCCAAGGACTCTCTTATTATGGGGGATGAGCATATTAGCACTATTCCTGAAAAGGAATGGACGAATTCATAAAGTCTAGTGCTGAGAACCTTATCCCAATCCCAAGTGAGTCTGAGGATATATCGGACAGTGAAAGTGATTGGTCTTTTCGTAGTGATTATCCTCTTGACACTGCGGAAGATTTTTCCAGGATTTTCTCTAACCCTCTTTTCAATTCAAACGGTGATTTTTCCTCTAGTGATGACGAATCACTTTCTGATGAGGACGTTCCAAATGAAAGTCTCAAAGTCTATTCAAATTCTCTTTTTGAATTTGATGATGAGTACTTTTCTAGCAAAATAAATCCTCTCTTTGATGAAGAGTTAGAGAACGATGAGGTCAAGGACTCTATTATTCATAAACTTGATGATATGACCTCAATTCTTAATCCCGATATTGTTAAGGACAATCTTTCTCCGACATATGTGACTTTTCCTTCTGAGGATCGCCATTATATTGACTTCACATATGTCGTTCGAGTTTTTCTACCTTTCTTCGCCTATAAGGTAGATTGTCCTTTCATTCACTCGTTCGGGAGTGAAGACAAAATTTTTGACCCCGGCATCTCCATTTATCATCCTTTTGAGCCGGGTGTATCTCATCGGAGTGGAACTTTCATGAAATTCAATGTTTATCCAAACATTTCGAATGAAAGTCCGATGGAGATTTTCTCTTCCACTTGCTTCCCCATGAACAAATGAATTCGGGGTCGAGTCAAGCTAGTGACTCGGTTAACAAAAACATTAGCATTGCATGGGTAAACGCCCATGTTTCTGACTTCTTTCTATTTTCTGACACTAAGTGTGGGGGAATCCCACTGTGCTGTGCTGTTTGTGTGTTGTTTGCTCTTGTTTTCAGGTTTCCCTTGGATTGTGATGATTGTCCGCGCCTGTTTCAATCCAGCCGCCCAATATCCTATCCTTTTGCTAACGATTATCTAGGGATATCTTTTTAATCCTGTTTGTGAAAATAGAGATTTCTTTCACACACTTGGCTAGTAGTATTACCTTTTTATGTTCTAAGCGTCGGCATAATAGCCGGTACTTTGAATATTGAGGGCAATATTCAATTCTAAGTGTGGGGGGGGGGGAGGAATTCTCGCTATTTTTGTCACATATGTACTTTCTATTACCCTAGTACCCCCGTTTTGGCCAAAAATTTTAAATTTTTTTCGTTTTTAGATAAGAAATTGCAATAAAAAAGAAGAAATGTTTAGTCTTGATTAGGTTAGAACAAAGGGAATCCCGACTCTGCCAGAGTATTGATCAGGCTGTTCCTAAACGATTAGACTAAGGTTTTACAATATGTGCAAATGAAAATGTAAGCGTAGAATAGTTGGTTTTCTTTAGAGCTTATATAAGTAATCTATGGCTTTTCCTCCCAGGAGATAACTAATTTGACTTAATTAGTGCTTATTTTTCAAAAATTTGAACACCAAAATCATTTTTCTTTACGATTTTGAAAAATACTAGTTCAAAGCTTTATTTAAACTTCGGAACAAGCATATGTCATAATAATGTAAAAGTTAAGTAATAAATGAATGTGCTAAAAGGCTACGGTTCAAGATCGGCCCTTGGATTCTTATTTCCGGAAGGCGTTTAGGTCTTGGCTACCCTCTTACACCGGCCCTTGGACCTCTAATTCAGGAATGTGTGAGGTCTTGGTCTAACACCCTTGGATCCTCATTTCAGGAATGTTTAGAGTCTTGGAATTCTCCGTTGTAACGGCCCTTGGATCCTTTATTCCGAAAGGTGTAAAATCTTGGTTCCCGTGAAACTCCGTTAGTTTATTTTGCACAAGTAAAAAAAAAAAAAAAGAAAAAAAGAGAAAATGAAAAGAAAAGAAAATGGAATGATATTGCAAAATGCAATAAGTTTTGAAACTTGCTTGTTGTGAATTTTAAATCTATCTTTCAACTAGTATTAGTCAAATTTTATAAAAACGTCGATTTTTGTGATCAAAATTTTGAAAATCAAGCACAGTCACCTAACTTGAATATATGTGGGAGTGAAAAGTTAAGTCTCGGCTTACATAGATTATTGGTATAAGTAGTGTTAGCATTTTACAAAAGCATTTGCACATTGAGTTTAAGCTTAGTTAGGAGTGTATAAAAGAGGATGACGATTTTAATTCCCTGGAGACACCCATTTTGTGTGAATCCCGTTCCATGATACCATTTTTGGAAATCAAGCATGTTATATATTTTTGTTCTAAGTTTAAATTTCTGGTATTGTATAAAAAATCAAAACGGGGTATGCTTGGTATTCTTTTGATCCTTTCATTACTTTATATGATCGGATTGCTAGGGACTAGCAATAGTTTAGTGTGGGGGATTGATGAGTGTGTAAATACTCATCATTTTACACCCATTAAAGACACAAAAATGACTAAAAACACCCAAATAGATCAAATATATTGCAAATATTCGTGGTTTGTGTTTTTATGTGTTTCAGGTACAAAAGGATTGAAAACAAGGCAAAACGGACAAAAAAAACCGAGCACAAGATTGGAAAGTTGTGAAAAGCCGAGGACGGGGAAGAAATTTACGAGTTTGGACCGGGATATTGCTCAAGTTATCAAAAGTCAACCTCCAAGAATACAAAGTGTCACAAATAATCCTTGGAGATAAATTTCAGATTTGGCAAGAATGGTCCCTGGATTTTCAGATTGTACATCAATGGTCCCTAAACTTTAAAACCAATTCCATTTCTAATCCTAAATAATCCTAACCTTTATCCCAAAACAAATAAAACCCAGCTACTAACCTAGCCCATCTTAATCCAGCCAACCCATTTCTACCTAAAATAATTAACCCACTCACACACACAACCAAACCCAAGCCCAATCCATCAAATAACCCGATCCCCCTTTTATTTAACTAAAACCATTTGACTCAGTCAAATCCACCTTCTTCCTAAACAATTACCGCCAAAACCATACCACCCTCACCTTATCCCTGACACATCCACCCCCCTCCTAGCTTCATCAACACTTCTCCTAACAGTCCAACAAACATTAAATGCTTCGTTGCCAAATCAAGTTATCAGACCAAGTGGTTTCTTACCCACTATCCACTTTTCCCGCCAAATTGATAAATGGACGGCCGAGATTGAATTAAGGCTATTCAATGGTGGGATTTGCTCAGGAAGGATCAGACAAGCTTTTGGGATAGCTATTTAAAGAAAAGAAAGACACCAAGATAGAGTTGTCACTGCTTTAGACCATTCGTAGTGTAATTAAGTTATTGTTCTATTTTCAGTTTCAAATTCAGTTCTAAACTTTAATTTAAGCTCATTTGAGCTCTTTTGTACTTAATTAAAGCAGCACTGTTTCAATTTCAAGTTTAATCAAAATTTCAAGTATTCAGTTATTATTGTTAATTCGAATTCAAGTTAGTTGATGTTACATTATTCAAAAGGCTCTCATTCTGTTTCATGAAGCTCTTATGAGCTTGTTATAGCTTTGTTCAAGTTAATTTGGGGTCTAATTCAGTTTTAATTGCAACAGTCAAATAGTCAACTAAAAAGTCAACTCAGCTTATTGCTTATTCTCGTGCCTATTTTCAGCTTATTTGTGCTTAATTATGTTAGTATAATAACCTTGTTGCTTAATCATTGCTTGGATTGGTCGGTTTTAGTGCAAAAATTCATAACAGTCCTTAGTTAAGGACTGTTTGGGTCAATGGGTTAAAACGGGTATAAACCAGGAACACTGTTCATTTGCCTATTGGGATACTTTGATTTAACTTATTTGGTGTGATTTTAGCTGTTAGTTGTTAGTTTTGAGCTTATTTCAAGGGTTTTACAAGTTTGAGTTTGTGGTTAAAGTTCTAAATGCTTAACTGCTTGTATTGGCTTTTCATTAAAATATCATAAATAAGACCTTGATTTTGTTGTTTATGTGTTCAAATCAGTGTTTAAAGTGAATTGAATTGAGTTGGTTAAATCTCATTTGGATTTGAGTAGTTATGGATCAAATTTCTGCATAACTGAGCATCAGAATACTCATTCTGTGCAGTTCAGATAAGCAGTTTTCCAAGTCTGATTTTAGTGCTTAATTGTGATTGAATGTGCTTAATCTTCTGAGTTATTGGTAGCTTGTTAATTGTTCTGTGCCTATTCTGAATTTTACAACTTCAGTATAGCTTATTAGAGCTTAAAAAGAAGCTCAAAAGTTACCCACTCACACAAATATACACTGAGTAATCAGTGTACATCTGTGTTGAATGGCTAACTTCTTAGCTTATTTTTAAGCAGCAAACAAGCCCCTTTTGGCCTGAATTGTGGATTGCTAGTTCTCAGGTATGTGAACTACTTATTTCTTCAGTCTTGTGGCTTTTACTCTTATCCTTATAGCTTAAAATTAAGCTGCAAATCACATCTGCAGCCCATAGTTAGGACTGCCATTTCAGCAGACCATTGTGCTTATTGGCTTTTCTCAGTGCTTATTTCTTATATTTTTGTGGCTTATTCAGTTCCCTTGTTGCTTATTGTCAGTTATGTAGCCTTTTCAGTTCCTAGTCTAGCTTATTGTAGCTTATCAGCCCTTTGGTCCCAAGCTTTAGCTCATTTCCCTTATTTAGTCCCCTGATCAGTCTCTTTTGGCTCATTTTTGAGCTTATTATTGCTTTTCACAAAAAGTCATAGTTAGTAAAAGTGCTTATCTTTTGTTGCTTAATCAGTTTTTAAAAGAAAAATCAAAAAAATAAATAGTTAGTAAAAAGGCAAAACCAGGGTTCGAACCCTGGTCACTCAGATAACTACCAACACACAAACCAATTGCCCTAGGGTCTTAGTTCAGTAAACCTTTGCACCTTTTTTATTTAACCTTGTTTTTCTAAAATAAGCTTATTTCTCCTTTTTGCTTATTATCAGCTTATTAGAATAAGCTGATACCTTGTTTATATTTTCCCTAGGTCTGTCATATCATTAAGTAATATTCGAAAAAGTTTCAGAATTTTTAGAATAGTTTTAATATTTTTTATGCATTTTTCTTTTTAAAACAGTTTTTAATTCATAATAAAAAATATAAAAATCAGAAAAATATAAATCTTTTTTCTAAAATTTTCTTTTGTCATATAGATCCTAGAAAAAATAGATTTGTACCCGTAGAGTTTAAATTTCTAAGATTTGACGTTTTAGGCTCGGGTTTTCCCGGTTTAAGCACGTTATTAGATTTTCTTTACGTTTTTGGCCTTAAAGTGTTTTATATTCATCTTTGCCTTAGATATTAACTGTTGTTTAGATTATATTTCATATTTTAGTTTATAAAATCCAAAAATCTCTTTGCTTCCACTATTCATCACACGATCACGAATCGAGATCACAAATTCCATTCGTCTTTCGTAGGGGACAACGAACCGGGGTTTACATATTTCCTTTGTAAATCCTTGGAGAAAAATACGTGTTGATTTTTAACGAATCAAATTTTGGCGCCGCTGCCGGGGAAGGCTTGAAGCGAATTTTTAATTCTCATTTCGCGATTCGTGTTTTGAAATCCCTTCTTTGTGAAGGATTTCAGTCTTTTTGTCAATATTTTCAAAATAAAATAAATAATAATAATCATCATAAAAATCACCATTAACACTTTTCCTAAAGTGTTTACAATACCATATAAATATCCAACAAAACAAATCGTGAGTTAATTGTTTTCGGATTATCTTGAAATTACAACCTATACAGGTGGTTTAAGGTTGGTTTGGCATTAAATTGACAAACCGAAAGAGGAGGGTTTTTAATCAGCTTTCGAGCGGACCTTTGCTTCTCCGCCACTCTGCGAGTAGTTTTGCGAGAAACGGATTTCGATTGACGAATCGATCCCAAAAATATTGTGTTAAATTATAAAAAACCCCAAAAATATTTTTCCTCATCCTCTTAAACCGTTTGATTCTATCTTCTTAACCCTCCTTAATATTTAATTCTCATGTCGTCACTGGGCTATCACTGTTTTGATTGTAAAAACCCATTGATTGACAGTCTTCTTTGTTCAAAGTGTAAGTGTGAGCGGTGTGGAAATCATGCACCAAAAGGATCATCTTGTTATTGGTGTGAAGTAGCCCTCGAAAGTAAGCTTAATTCCATCGATAATACTCAAAGTTTTTCCGAACACCCTCCACAACCCCAGCCATCTTCACTCACTCAACATAATTGTTTTATATGTGAAGATCCGTTGGGGGATGATTCACTTTGTGAACGATGTTTTTGCAAAGAATGTGGGTTTACTCATAGACTTTGCATGTGTTGCACGTCTGAAATCGGAAATACATTTTCTTATCCAAATTTTCAAAACGATTTCAGTACCCCTCCTCAGGATTCATTTTGGCAAGAACCGTGTTATCAAAACTTCAATAATACATCATTTCAAAATATGCCAAATGATCTTTGTGCTAATTGTGGAGGTCCTCACCAAAGTTTTGAGTGTCAAGCAAATAACATGCTTGTCTATGAGCAGGTTTCTTGTAACAGTCAAAATCTCGGTTATGACCAATATCCATATACTTCTATGAATCAACCACAACAATCATACTCTTGTGAGTACTGTGGAGGTACGCATTATAGCTCTGATTGTCGAATAAGGGACCCGCTTGTCTATGAGCATGGCCCTTGTAACAATTATGACTATTCTTATCATGACCAACCTCCACAGTGTAAAACGATTCAAGCACAACCTCAGCCAATTCCTCAAGAATTATTCCAAGAAGTTCAAGATGAAAGGAATAAACTCCAGGAGTTGTTTTTCGAAGATGTATTCCAAAAACTTCAAGATGTGAGGGATACACTTAATGATTTGGCTGTTAAACATGCCCTAGATGATCGTCATGGTGAATCTATGGAAGATTTACTCGCCGAAGAACGAGCAGCACAAAGGCGTTTCCTATTTAATAAGGCTACCATGCTCGATGACGATGATGAAGACGACGAGGAGAGTACTATTCCTTTGAGCGATATCATTTCTCAACTCCCTCAGTCTATTGCAATCACATCATTCTTTCCAACTTTGGACCCCAAGGACTCTCTTATTATGGGGGATGAGCATATTAGCACTATTCCTGAAAAGGAATTGGACGAATTCATAAAGTCTAGTGCTGAGAACCTTATCCCAATCCCAAGTGAGTCTGAGGATATATCGGACAGTGAAAGTGATTGGTCTTTTCGTGTGATTATCCTCTTGACACTGCGGAAGATTTTTCCAGGATTTTCTCTAACCCTCTTTTCAATTCAAACGGTGATTTTTCCTCTAGTGATGACGAATCACTTTCTGATGAGGACGTTCCAAATGAAAGTCTCAAAGTCTATTCAAATTCTCTTTTTGAATTTGATGATGAGTACTTTTCTAGCAAAATAAATCCTCTCTTTGATGAAGAGTTAGAGAACGATGAGGTCAAGGACTCTATTATTCATAAACTTGATGATATGACCTCAATTCTTAATCCCGATATTGTTAAGGACAATCTTTCTCTGACATATGTGACTTTTCCTTCTGAGGATCGCCATTATATTGACTTCACATATGTCGTTCGAGTTTTTCTACCTTACTTCGCCTATAAGGTAGATTGTCATTTCATTCACTCGTTCGGGAGTGAAGACAAAATTTTTGACCCCAGCATCTCCATTTATCATCCTTTTGAGCCGGGTGTATCTCATCAGAGTGGAACTTTCATGAAATTCAATGTTTATCCAAACATTTCGAATGAAAGTCCGATGGAGATTTTCTCTTCCACTTGCTTCCCCATGAACAAATGAATTCGGGGTCGAGTCAAGCTAGTGACTCGGATAACAAAAACATTAGCATTGCATGGGTAAACGCCCATGTTTCTGACTTCTTTCTATTTTCTGACACTAAGTGTGGGGGAATCCCACTGTGCTGTGTTGTTTGTGTGTTGTTTGCTCTTGTTTTCAGGTTTCCCTTGGATTGTGATGATTGCCGCGCCTGTTTTCAATCCAGCCGCCCAATATCCTATCCTTTTGCTAACGATTATCTAGGGATATCTTTTTAATCCTGTTTGTGAAAATAGTGATTTCTTTCACACACTTGGCTAGTAGTATTACCTTTTTACGTTCTAAGCGTGGGCATAATAGCCGGTACTTTGAATATTGAGGGCAATATTCAATTCTAAGTGTGGGGGGGAATTCTCGCGATTTTTGTCACATATGTACCTTCTAGTGCCCTAGTACCCCCGTTTTGGCCAAAAATTTTAAATTTTTTTCGTTTTTAGATAAGAAATTGCAATAAAAAAGAAGAAATGTTTAGTCTTGATTAGGTTAGAACAAAGCGAATCCCGACTCTGCCAGAGTATTGATCTGGCTGCTTCCTTAACGATTAGACTAAGGTTTTACAATATGTGCAAATGAAAATGCTAAGCGTAGAATAGTTGGTTTTCTTTAGAGCTTATATAAGTAATCTATGGCTTTTCCTCCCAGGAGATAACTAATTTGACTTAATTAGTGCTTATTTTTCAAAAATTTGAACACCAAAATCATTTTTCTTTACGATTTTGAAAAATACTAGTTCAAAGCTTTATTTAAACTTCGGAACAAGCATATGTCATAATAATGTAAAAGTTAAGTAATAAATGTATGTGCTAAAAGGCTACGGTTCAAGATCGGCCCTTGGATTCTTATTTCCGGAAGGCGTTTAGGTCTTGGCTACCCTCTTACACCGCCCTTGGACCTCTAATTCAGGAATGTGTGAGGTCTTGGTCTAACACCCTTGGATCCTCATTTCAGGAATGTTTAGAGTCTTGGAATTCTCCGTTGTAACGGCCCTTGGATCCTTTATTCCGAAAGGTGTAAAATATTGGTTCCCGTGAAACTCCGTTAGTTTATTTTGCACAAGTAAAAAAAAAAAAAAAAAATAAAAAAAAAAAAAAGAGAAAATGAAAAGAAAGGAAAATGGAATGATATTGCAAAATGCAATAAGTTTTGAAACTTGCTGGTTGTGAATTTTAAATCTATCTTTCAACTAGTATTAGTCAAATTTTATAAAAACGTCGATTTTTGTGATCAAAATTTTGAAAATCAAGCACAGTCACCTAACTTGAATATATGTGGGAGTGAAAAGTTAAGTCTCGGCTTACATAGATTATTGGTATAAGTAGTGTTAGCATTTTACAAAAGCATTTGCACATTGAGTTTAAGCTTA
The DNA here is from genome assembly GCA_021014915.2 of Artemisia tridentata subsp. tridentata. Classification (NCBI taxonomy): domain Eukaryota; kingdom Viridiplantae; phylum Streptophyta; class Magnoliopsida; order Asterales; family Asteraceae; genus Artemisia; species Artemisia tridentata. Next base: position 270,365,416 of record CP139504.1, read on the forward strand.
GTTAGGAGTGTAAAAAAGAGGATGACGATTTTAATTCCCTGGAGACACCCATTTTGTGTGAATCCCGTTCCATGATACCATTTTTGGAAATCAAGCATGTTATATATTTTTGTTCTAAGTTTAAATTTCTGGTATTGTATAAAAAATCAAAACGGGGTATGCTTGGTATTCTTTTGATCCTTTCATTACTTTATATGATCGGATTGCTAGGGACTAGCAATAGTTTAGTGTGGGGGATTGATGAGTGTGTAAATACTCATCATTTTACACCCATTAAAGACACAAAAATGAATAAAAACACCCAAATAGATCAAATATATTGCAAATATTCGTGGTTTGTGTTTTTATGTGTTTCAGGTACAAAAGGATTGAAAACAAGGCAAAACAGATAAAAAAAACCGAGCACAAGATTGGAAAGTTGTGAAAAGCCGAGGACGGGGAAGAAATTTACGAGTTTGGACCGGGATATTGCTCAAGTTATCAAAAGTCAACCTCCAAGAATACAAAGTGTCACAAATAATCCTTGGAGATAAATTTCAGATTTGGCAAGAATGGTCCCTGGATTTTCATATTGTACATCAATGGTCCCTAAACTTTAAAACCAATTCCATTTCTAATCCTAAATAATCCTAACCGTTATCCCAAAACAAATAAAACCCAGCTACTAACCTAGCCCATCCCAATCCAGCCAACCCATTTCTACCTAAAATAATTAACCCAGCCCACACACACAACCAAACCCAAGCCCAATCCATCAAATAACCCGATCCCCCTTTTATTTAACTAAAACCATTTGACTCAGTCAAATCCACCTTCTTCCTAAACCATTACTGCCAAAACCATACCACCCTCACCTTATCCCTGACACATCCACCCCCTTCCTAGCTTCATCAACACTTCTCCTAACAGTCCAACAAACATTAAATGCTTCGTTGCCAAATCAAGTTATCAGACCAAGTGGTTTCTTACCCACTATCCACTTTTCCCGCCAAATTGATAAATGGACGGCCGAGATTGAATTAAGGCTATTCAATGGTGGGATTTGCTCAGAAGGATCAGACAAGCTTTTGGGATAGCTATTTAAAGAAAAGAAAGACACCAAGATAGAGTTGTCACTGCTTTAGACCATTCGTAGTGTAATTAAGTTATTGTTCTATTTTCAGTTTCAAATTCAGTTCTAAACTTTAATTTAGCATTGTCTTTTGTACTTAATTTAAAGCAGCACTGTTTCAATTTCAAGTTTAATCAAAATTTCAAGTATTCAGTTATTATTGTTAATTCGAATTCAAGTTAGTTGATGTTACATTATTCAAAAGGCTCTCATTCCTGTTTCATGAAGCTCTTATGAGCTTGTTATAGCTTTGTTCAAGTTAATTTGGGGTCTAATTCAGTTTTAATTGCAACAGTCAAATAGTCAACTAAAAAGTCAACTCAGCTTATTGCTTATTCTCGTGCCTATTTTTAGCTTATTTGTGCTTAATTATGTTAGTATAATAACCTTGTTGCTTAATCATTGCTTGGATTGGTCGGTTTTAGTGCAAAAATTCATAACAGTCCTTAGTTAAGGACTGTTTGGGTCAATGGGTTAAAACGGGTATAAACCAGGAACACTGTTCATTTGCCTATTGGGATACTTTGATTTAACTTGTTTGGTGTGATTTTAGCTGTTAGTTGTTAGTTTTGAGCTTATTTCAAGGGTTTTACAAGTTTGAGTTTGTGGTTAAGTTCTAAATGCTTAACTGCTTGTATTGGCTTTTCATTAAAAGATCATAAATCAGACCTTGATTTTGTTGTTTATGTGTTCAAATCAGTGTTTAAAGTGAATTAAATTGAGTTGGTTAAATCTCATTTGGATTTGAGTAGTTATGGATCAAATTTCTGCATAACTGAGCATCAGAATACTCATTCTGTGCAGTTCAGATAAGCAGTTTTTCAAGTCTGATTTTAGTGCTTAATTGTGATTGAATGTGCTTAATCTTCTGAGTTATTGGTAGCTTGTTAATTGTTCTGTGCCTATTCTGAATTTTACAACTTCAGTATAGCTTATTAGAGCTTAATAAGAAGCTCAAAAGTTACCCACTCACACAAATATACACTGAGTAATCAGTGTACATCTGTGTTGAATGGCTAACTTCTTAGCTTATTTTTAAGCAGCAAACAAGCCCCTTTTGGCCTGAATTGTGGATTACTAGTTCTCAGTATGTGAACTACTTATTTCTTCAGTCTTGAAGCTTTTACTCTTATCCTTATAACTTAAAATTCAGTTGCAAATCACATCTGCAGCCCATAGTTAGGACTGCCATTTCAGCAGACCATTGTGCTTATTGGCTTTTCTCAGTGCTTATTTCTTATATTTTTGTGGCTTATTCAGTTCCCTTGTTGCTTATTGTCAGTTATGTAGCCTTTTCAGTTCCTAGTCTAGCTTATTGTAGCTTATTAGCCCTTTGGTCCCAAGCTTTAGCTCATTTCCCTTATTTAGTCCCCTGATCAGTCTCTTTTGGCTCATTTTTGAGCTTATTATTGCTTTTCACAAAAAGTCATAGTTAGTAAAAGTGCTTATCTTTTGTTGCTTAATCAGTTTTTAAAAGAAAAATCAAAAAAATAAATTGTTAGTAAAAAGGCAAAACCAGGGTTCGAACCCTGGTCAATCAGATAACTACCCAACACTCAAACCAACTGCCCTAGGGTCTTAGTTCAGTAAACCTTTGCACCCTTTTTTATTTAACCTTGTTTTTCTAAAATAAGCTTATTTCTCCTTTTTGCTTATTATCAGCTTATTAGAATAAGCTGATACCTTTTTTATATTTTCCCTAGGTCTGTCATATCATTAAGTAATATTAGAAAAAGTTTCAGAATTTTTAGAATAGTTTTAATATTTTTTATGCATTTTTCTTTTTAAAACAGTTTTTAATTCATAATAAAAAATATAAAAATCAGAAAAATATAAATCTTTTTTCTAAAATTTTCTTTTGTCATATAGATCCTAGAAAAAATAGATTTGTACCCGTAGAGTTTAAATTTCTAAGATTTGACGTTTTAGGCTCGGGTTTTCCCGGTTTAAGCACGTTATTAGATTTTCTTTACGTTTTTGGCCTTAAATTGTTTTATATTCATCTTTGCCTTAGATATTAACTGTTGTTTAGATTATATTTCATATTTTAGTTTATAAAATCCAAAAATCTCTTTGCTTCCACTATTCATCACACGATCACGAATCGAGATCACAAATTCCATTCATCCTTCGTTGGGGACAACGAACCGGGGTTTTCATATTTCCTTTGTAAATCCTTGGAGAAAAATACGTGTTGATTTTTAACGAATCAATACCCAGAAAAATAACAAAACCTAAATAAAAATCTTATCCTTATCCCAACCATACACCACACCACTGCCCTATCCCTTTCCTATCCTTCTTTTTCAGTATCTGGTTTTAGATCTCTACCTTCTTTCTCTTCTTCCCAAACAAGTTCACGGGATCACCTAAAGTTCTTCAATGGAAAAAGACTTCAGCTGTAATCATCCATTAACAAGAGTTTGACCTCAAAAGCAGGTTGTAAAACTTCTTCTTTGCTGTCTTTTAATCCCACTCGAAGACCAGGGGGCATCACAAGTCCCCAACTCAAATCTCATCACACACTCCCATCTCTCTAGGTTTTCCAGCCGCCCCATTTCCGGCCACTTTTTCCGGCCAATCTCCGCCGCCATATTTTGTTGCTACCTGTCAAAATTGAAGGCCCAGGGTGCTCGTTGAGGGTTAGAACAAAAGGATTCACATAAGGTTTGTTTTTTTTGGTTCGAGGATGCCACCACAGCCACCACGACTGTCACCACAGCCACCTTCGTCTCATCTCCCTCTTTCTTGTTAATTGGTATGCCGAAAACCAAATCTTACTTTCGTTTAAAACCGATTGGAGTTTGATTTACATATTTTCGTGGATGACTTGGATTAAAAACATATATCTCAATCATTGTCATATTTTTCGAGGGATTAAAAACCGAATGAAAACGTTTTGATACTAATTCGTGTGGTAAAATAAATGAAATCGTGAGTCTGGTGTGGTTTTGTTCTCGGGTCGGGTTAACCCGAACCCTTTTGAGGCATTTTGGATTTAAGTTTGTCTTGAGGCTCCAGTTGATTAATCTTGAAGTCGATTGTTGTTATGGTTAATAAAGTTTGGTCCGATTTGGTTTCGACACCGTTAGGGTGCGTTTGTTTGGTCTTGAATCAGTCGACATCACCCACGAAGGGTGTGTCGTTTGTCTCTTGTGTCTCAACCGAACACCAAGGGGTGTGTTTGTTGATTAACGAGACACCAAGGGGGTGTATGTTTGCAAGGTTTTAGGCTTGTGTATCTTTGATATGAGTAGCTTGTATGTTGTCGTTGTTTTTCTAGCCGCGGGTCCAAGACCACAAGGGTGGTTGTTTGCTTGTCTCGGCTATATGGCCCTATCACACACGGGTGTGATTGAGTTATATTGTGAATATTAGTGGGTATGTGTTTGTTTGTACGCCTCGACTCACGACACCACAAAGTGTCGAGAGCTTGGTTTGTCTCGGCTCAACAACCCAAGGGGGTGCGTTGTTTTGTTGATGGCTTAGCGAGACCGGTATTTGGTCAAGAGTTGTATTTAGTTGTGCTTACTTAAGTGGTGTCTCGTTATTGGTCTCGGATTTGAAAATGGTTGACATAGGAGTGCGTTTGTCCGAATCTATTTTACACGTTACTTCTTAAACTTGTTTAAAATGGGTTTGTGGTTCAAATGAATTGGGTTCACTCGTTAAAAGCCCCTAAGGGTGCGATTTGGGTTGGGGTACACCATGGGCCAAAGCCCAATGTGAAAAGGGGACGTATGGTTTATAGTTCGGGCTGGGCCCAATATCAAAATATAAGGCGTGTGAATTATAAATTAGTTAAGGTGAAATATTTATTTCGGCAAGGTATAAACAATTTGTGATATGAAATTTGTGTAACTTGGGGAATGTTGGTACGTTTCGGTTATTTTTGGATTGCCACTTTGGGATTGATACTGGTTTTTGGACTTGGATAATGCCTAATGGACTAATACATTCGATTGTGACTTGACAAGTATTGGACTTATAACATAATTGATTTATTTGAACATTTTGGACTTATTGGACTGGGAACGAATACAATATATTTGTAACACCCCCAAAATCTGGCTTTGCGGAAGCATTAGGGTCATGGGGTGCTACTGAAATGGAAATCATAACACGAGGTAACGAAGAACCGAATACACAACTCTTAAAAATATATTCATTTGTTTAAATCAACTTTCATTTAACAATCTTTATTTTACAATTATGCCCAAAAGTTTAATGGTCCCTCAAAAACAAGTCTTAATTATTTGTGAAAACACTTGGGTCACAGTATAAGTCCGTCGCCTTGCCAAGCCTTTCCAAACTTACATATTCCTAGGTACTTGAGAAAAACATGCTAAAAGTCAGCAAAAAGCTTGTGAGTTCATAGGTTTAAGTTTAAAACAGTTATAATAAATTTGGACCAATAATGTCACATAAATATTCTATTACGCTAGCACTAAGTTAAAGGCGTGCTAGGAAGCACGTTGAGGCAAGCTAGAAAGCATGTTAAATGCGTGCTAGAAAGCACGTTTAGGCATGCTAGAAAGCATGTCAATTGCGTGCTAGAAAGCAAGTTTAGGCATGCTAGAAAGGGTTAGGAGCTTAGGCTAACTACTCAATAGTTTTGATAAAATAGTAATGAAGGTCCATAAAAATAGTTTTGCATGTTTCTCACCCCATTGTTATAAAATAAGTATAAGTAAAGAGGGGCTATAAACTCACCTTAATAATGGATGCAGTGGATGCAAGGATGTATGGCACCAACACGCGACCTAGATTAATAATGTATGTTTAGTTTACAGTCTAATTAAGTTTCCATGATAGTTTAATTCAAAAGTTTGGAGTGTTTATGTTGTTGTTGTTGCTTGTGTGGCAGCAAGTGGGGTTATGAATAGATTCATAAGTAATTGTGGGTGTTGGCTCTACGAGAAGCTTAAGTGTACGGAAATGAAGAAATGAGAGTCTTATAGGATTTTGGGTGACGGAATTTGAATGGTTTGAAAGCACGAATAGATATTTTTGTGATATGGAATATTAAAGACGTGTAGTTTAGTTGTTATAATTAGTTATATAGATTTTGAAATAAAACTAAGTGTAAGTGACGTTTAGTATTTAAAGGTTTAACGATTTGAGAAAATGTTATATAAGGTTGGTATAATAAAAGTTTGGTTTACCTTGTTTATTTAAAATCAACTAAGTTTACTTAGTTATTAAAGATTAGTTACAACCTGTGTTTGTAAATTATATGTTTAGAAAAACATTTGATCTCGTTATAATGATTTAGGTAAAGTTTCGTTAAACTTATATTTCTAATTCGTGGGTATTTATTGGTCCGGTTTTAAAACAACACTTATAATTGATAAAAACGTGTATCTATTTATGTGTAGTTTATTTCATATTCAATAAAAACTTATCGGTTATTAGTATAACGGGTTTCATATCTTGGCGACATGTTTTGCATATAGGTTTACATATTCAACGCCGAGATTTTATGTCGTATAAATGTATATAAATATGTGACGATATTAAGTGACAATTACCAATTTGGGTTCAATTATTTGATAGGTGGATTTTTTATTGTGTCTACACAAGTTTTACAGATTAGTTTCGATATAGGGTTTTCGTGTGCTCAGCTATAATTTGTTTAATTTTCGGCTAGTACATACACGTCAAAATTTTATATGGTCATTACTTGTTGGGCTGCGGCCCAACTGAGCCAAAGAGGAGGGGGAATCTTAGTTTTGGGCTGGACTGTGGATGTTTACCACCAACAGCCGCATGGGCCTGGTGGGCTCAGATTAGCCATGATCCAAGTGTCCTTCATGGACTGGACTTGGGGTGCTATTTCCTTGGGTTGGGCTTCTAAGTGAGATAGGTTAATTTGGCCTGGTAGAATACAACCGCATACACAACCAAGTCCATAAGAACTTGTATGTATTCAGGCAGTTTCAATCCTACATCCCAATATTAACTAGACTTGTATTGTTAAAATTTGGTTCCCATTGAGATCGAGTACTACTTGACTTCTCAACTTGAGAATCTTTAGAGTCATGTGAGGGCTTTTTGGTTTGATCATGGGACGTTTTGTATTAGACCTAATGGGTTGTATATGAGGAGTCACCATTAGGACCAGCGAAAAGTATACTAACCATTCTTGTGATTTGGTCGAAATTCGACAACCCGGGACACTCAGATTTGGGGTTCTTTGGAGAGGTTGAACTTGATCACTATTTTGGGTGTAAGTTCGAACTAAGCTAGGCCTTACCGAGGACAATTAGCTATCTCTTTGGGTCAAACTATGGGATCGTTTCTTAAGACTAGAAAAGGGCGGGTTCTCCAAGCGTTGTTTTGGTTTTATTTCAATGTGGTTAACGAAGGTACGCACCATTTTGGGTGGTTGCTTGGTGGGTTTCTAACGAGCCAAAATCACACCCGTTTGGGGTGGTTTCTCTTTGGACACAAATCACCACTGCTCACCCTACTTGGGTGGCTGTTGGGTGCAGTTTAACTGGACTCCATATATAACCTTGCTCACTCTTGTGAGGATGGTTCTTACGAAATTTATCAGCCTCAACACACCCTTGCGGGCGTGGTCTTCACTTGGGCTAATGACAACCAAATTTCCTTCAAAATGTAAACCGAGTTCTAAGATTTCTAATATTCATTCGAAAGGGAAATTTGACACAACAAATGGGTGATCACAACAATTTCAGGTCCATTTCCAAGACCTTTTTGTCAAGAATTTGCTACTGGTCAAAACTAGAGTTGCTTAATCTTGAAAAGAGTTGATAACTCATTGAACCAAGATTGACCTAACCTAGTGACTAGTCCTAAAGTTTCTTAAGTTCTTCAAGCCACAACAACAACAACATCAAGAATCGGATACAACATGAATTCGAAAGTTCCATTAATTATTCAGTCGATCTTAAAATCAACAAAACATATGAAAAATATTTCGAATGAAAAGTATTAGAGTTGAATTATAAGATGACTTTTACCCTTATGATTAATCGAATGGGAGGCCGTGGAACTCAGAAGAACTCGATTCAAGATCCAAATCCGAAACCCCAGCTATTCCAATCGAACCTCAACCAAAACCACTTGAAATCACTTGTTTTTCCCTCTGAACCCTCTTGTCTTCTCGGAATCTTCGATTGTAAGTGGTGGTGTGTGAGGTCGATTATCCCTGGAATAGCGGTTTAAAAGGAGAGGACTTTGGAGTAGCTCCATCTTCACTTTCGGATTTAGGGGAGGGAAAACTCCCATTCAAGTATAAGTTCTTTATCTTGTATAGTTTCCCTATGGTTTGACTTTGGGGAAAAGATCCCTTTTGAATGTCTGCTATCATCTAGGTCGAAGAGGAGAGCTATACAGCTAAAGATGATGGGGATGGGTCACTGGTTTATTTTGGGATGGTAGAGCGGCGGACAAGAAAGGGAGGAAGAAGACAATTCGTTTGGGGATTTGTGTGAGTGGGGGTGTATTTTATATATATGCCGAATTTGATTTTATTAGAGGAGTGATTAAATTATATCCGTGTCCCGCTAAGCTTAGTTGAATTCGGGTATCCCCGGGACCGATATGAATATGGAAGAATGGATTTTTAGGGATGTTTTTATAAAACTTAAATGGATTTGGAGTTTATTGACTCAAAATAAAATTTTGAGATTAATTTGTTATTGATGTGATGTCGGTATGCGTGTGGTTCCGTTTTGAGTAAAAATGAGATAACATCCCGCTTTTACTACATTATGGCTTGTAAATGTGAAAATGGAAAAATTCACTGTTCTGGTGAGATTTAATAGTTTTGGCGAGTTAATGTATGCTAAAATGTGCGAGTTTTTCCCGAAATAATCATGCAGGCTCATGTATGCCTAATTTTTATTGGTCTGGTACTAATACATTAACATTTATTATTTAAATAATGGTGAAAAATTGACGTTTGTCACAATATTAGACTTACGACGACTTTAATATATTTGATTCGTAACGGACATACAATAAGGAAACAATGTTTAATAATTAACGAATACTCCTTGTCAGTTTTCTATTAAATCATCGGGAAATATTGTTTAGAGAAAAATTAACAATAACTAAAATTTATATTCTATGAAATTGTAAACGTTTTGCTATTTACTATCATAATTTGAGTTTCTTATAAAACTTAAATTACATATCCCAACTTAATGAGCGTTTTCCAAACTATCAGGGATTATGGGGGAAAAATACCGAAACTTACCAATTGACCTATTTTATTTACATGGTTATTTGTCGTCATTTGCTAGATTTTCCTTGTTAGCTTGAGTTTTTGTCAGTATTTTTCACGACTGTGTCGATGTTCTATTTCTTTTTTGGCGTGAGTATTTTGAGTCTATGTTTTCATACCACCACACGAAACGTTAATACTAAACTTTTACAAACTTTGATACGAGTAATCCACGAAAACTAAGACGCTTGTCTTTTGAAACTCTTTTACTTTACGAGACGTATTCTAAGATAATCATATACGTATTAGGTTGTGCCAATCCGGTACCGTTGTGCCTGTACTCTCGATACCGTTGTGATATGTACTAGATGCCAGTTGTGTCAGTTGTGATATTGCATTGATGTGGCTAAGGTGAGTTCATGGCCCCTACCTTTACTTGTTTTATAACTATTTTGGGGGAGAATACATGCTCGTTTTAATTAAACTCAATGACTGTTTATTTGGAAAATGCGAACTGTTTATTCAAGATTTGACTGTTTGGCTGAAATACTAGATTGTTTACTCGAATGCGTTATATGTATACATGACACACACATTGACCAGGTGTACAGGACAAACATATTTAACAGGACCGGGTGTAACGGTCACAGTTTCGGGTGTAACGGTCACATTACCGGGTGTAACGGACATATTACCAGGCGTGATGGTCATTACGAGTGTACCGATTAACCAAACACTATAAACTGGTGTACCACATTTACGAATAGTAAAACCTATTAACTCACCAGCGTAAGCTGACTCTTTTAACATGTATTTTTGGGTTAAGGCAATGGCTTGTTTTTGGAGGCGCTTGGCAAGGGGCACGGTCATAGACAACGCTGATAAATATTTAGGAGCGCTTTACCTATTTTATAGGCCTATTTTCGCACTACTTTTGAATAATGTAAATTTAACACATTTTGTTAATACATTTTATTCTAAATGATTGAGCTAAAAACCGTTCTTTGTACCTTGTATTGTGATAACTATTGAGTAGCACCCCAGTGACATGTATGCTTCCGCTGGACCTGATTTTGGAGGTGTTACATTGCGCCACCAAATTGCACCCCATCGTCATACGCACGTTCTCCGTCCCTTAACCAAGGCCACGAGTATTTTTTTATAGTATGTTATAAAAATGTTATTTTGGGGGGGGGGAGGGGGGGGGATGTTTATATTATATGAGTATTATATAATACATGTTGACGTATTGACACCTATAAAATTTGTAGGTGCTCGCTGCACCCTGCTCTCTAAGTTTGACATTTCTCATGTGTAATGTGTGTGTTCTTAATCTATGAGGGTGTGTTTTTAGTTCATGGAGGTGGCCGGTAGGCGGATAAACGAGGTGGTAAGTTCCTAGGCGGTGGTGAAAGACGACTTGTTATAAATGACTAAGATTGTAGTTGAAGTTCTTTCATGTTCATAAATGTGGTGTTCTTCAACTTATTGTTTTGGGTATAATACTGTAAACAAATTTATAAGGAAAAACTTAAATATTTGAAGATTAGAGGTAACGGGGTGTTTTTCTCACTCATGAGGTGCAATCTCATGCACCACCCCCACTACCTATGTCATTTGTCACGCGTGAGACATGTGAAAAGAGGAGAGAAGTGGTGACCCTCCTCTTCACTCAGTTCATGTGCATTTGTGTGACTCAATGGGTGTTTTTATTACTAATTACTGTATTTGATTTTTGAGTGTGTGTGAGATATTTTTGTCGGGTATGTTTGTATAAAATGGTTATTTTAATGAAATGTGAGTGAAGTGGTGACAACTACGGGAGAAAGGTGATGATGTGTGACCACTACTTCTAGTCTAATGAGCGTTTTGTTATTATTTAACCTCGTAGGTTATGGTGGTTATACACTATAGTAACTTATAGGTCTTAGATTCGATTCTAACTAAATTCTAACAAGTCTGTTTTGTTCTTTCGGCTTTGCGTGGGCCATTATTCGTGGGCTATCTATGCGGGCTTCGCATGTTTCATTAATCATGTTCCAAGAATCCAAGTTGGATTAAACTTCATTGTTAAATGAATACTTTATATATTTTAGCAAAACACAATTATACTTTGTGCATTCTTGGTTATTTACGATTCAAGTAAAATTTTGGCCTGCTTTGATTTTTGCAAATAAAATTGGACAAGAGATTTTTGAATAGTTTATTATGGAGTAGGAAACATGTGATTGTGAGATGTCACTTTAATGAGTTTATGCTTGTCGTATGCAAGTGTGCAAGGGATGGGGGAAAAAGGATAGGATAGGGTTGAAACGGGTGTATTTATTAGGAAAGCAAATATTTAATATTTTCAAATTTTTGGGGTTGAAAATTGTGGACCCAAAACATAACTCAAAAATCTTTATCCATTTGCCATATATATTCTTCATCCTTTTAGTTCTGTTTTATTGACATCATATCCTATATCTGAAATTGTTATATATGTTGCTTAAGTTTATCACATACAAAATGGAACATCCTAGTTGATAGTTTTACATGAAATGTAGTGTGTTGCGTCAATTATATATTATGGAGTGACATTAAACATTATATGTAAGAGTTTGAATTCTACATCGTTAAGAAAGTACCACTTTAGAGTAAGAAACTTTAATATTATGTTCTCTAAAATTTGCATAATACTTTTCGATTAAGAGAACAAACATATATTTTTATGTTTTGCTTTTACGACTACTCTGAAAAGAACTTTGCTACGAGGCAGGGCCGTCCTATTAATTTGGATGGTCCGGTGCGAAAATACGAATGAGACCCCATAATCCAAGTCTTTCACTCTTTTTGTATGTGGCCCATAGTTTGCCTTCTATTTTTTGTTTGTGGCATCGATCAACTTTGATAATTTTTAAGAAAGACAGTAAAAATTCAAAGCATTATATACTTAGACATGTATAAATATTACATAATAGATATATAGTACTAAATTGGAGGCCCTTCATAAATGATGGTCCTGTGCGAATGGCCCATTTGCACATGCTAATCGCCGGCACTGCTACTAGGCTACGTAAATCAGGAAAAAGGAATGAATATGCATCAACCCACAATATAAGTTGAATTTAGACGATCCCAATCTCTTTTTTTTAATTATTATATAATAATCATTTAAAATTTGTATTTTATGCAAATGTATGCATCAGCATTCAGCAATGAGTCAGTTTTTCACTTGTCAGAAAGTCAACGTTTATATTCAGATATGTGAATTTGAATTAATTAATATTAGTTGATTTAAGATCATTTGAGGACGAAATTTTGTTTACATACCAAGGGATCAATCCTCACCATCCATCTTCATTTGATCTAATGGTTGTGATTAAATACATACTTTACACTACAAGGGTATAATTGTCAACTATATAAACACAAAATTAAAAAACTCATCTTTTAATCTCTCATAAAAAACACACAGAAAACGGTGTTTCTCTCATCCCTAATTTAACATCAACTTCCACCTTACAATCCACTTATCAAACCCTAAATCCAAATTCGGTGGAGAAGATAAACAACATTAGGACATGCCACTCCACCGTAACACCTCTGCAATACCACCGCTACTCTACCGCAACACCACCGCAACTCCATCGCAGCAACCGCTACACACAGAGACACCACCGCGACTCCTCCGGTATTCACGTTTTTAATAGATTTGCGTTAATCTGATGCTTTAGTCATGATTTTAATTGATATATCTGCTATGATTTGATTTGAGCAGATTGATCAAATTACAGGTTAATTTTTGCTCGCATAAGGTAATCTCGCTTTAACTTGTATTGTGTCTGTTACGTATGATAGTTGAATTATGACGAATTTATATGCATATGAATTGTGATATCAGCAGTGATAGATTGTACATTTGGCGTTGAGAATAGTTTAGGCGCAAAATTGAGACGTCAAATAATATTGTTCCATTGGGTTGAGACGTCTAATGATAGCGATATTTGGTAGGAGCGATGTTTTGTACGTTTGGTAGGAGCGATAGTTTTGCTTTAGAGTGCAACATTAGATTGAGACGTCTAGTAATATGCTGTTGAAATTGCGCATATTCAGTTTTGTAACATGAAGCTAATTTTACTTTACCATTCTTCAGCTTAGCTGCTCGAGGCGCCCACCTTTGGTTAGACACGTCATCGGTGAATGCTGCTATTGCAAGCACATATGTAGCTGCGTGTGATAAATTTTTAGAAAGCCTTGGTAGTAAAAGCAAAGGAAAGAACTTATCTGGTGCGCCGAGTGCATTGTGTAAGAACTCTCCCGTGTCTTTAGCTAAAGCAGTGAAAAAAGATGTTGAGTTAGAAGGGATGCGTAATTCTCATCTACGGTAATCACAAAATAATTTCTCCATAAAATCTTTTGAGTTTTCCTCATTTAGTTATCCTCTTATTAGGTCCGTGTGTTGATGTATAAGTGTGGGTTAGGGCTTTAGCCTATTGTTGTATTCGTTATCTGACCACGTCCTCCTTGAGCTTTATGCTTTAGTTATCTGATCAGTTTAAAAGTTTGTTTGATTTAATTGATGGTAAGTAAATGGAGGATGTCAAAGTTCTCAAAATGGTCGTCTAAGACATTATAGACTGCACTAGGTGCACCAAAATGTATCATACTTCCATTTTTGTGCACTCGTTACATTAAGTAGGGAAAAAGTTGAAGGTATGTTGCATTCTGGTCCAGTTATTGTACATACAGATTTACTTTTGCACGGGTATGTAAGTCTGTTACGTGCAATAGTAAAAAGTAAGCTGTATATTATGGAAACTCATGTGGAATTATGTTGCATTTTGGTGCAATACCGCAATGTTAACCCCTTCATAGAATTTGCTAATCTTTTTGTTCTTGTCTAATTCATGGATCATGTTTTTGATGATTTATAGGAAACTTGAGCATTTGGTCTGAGAGAAATGTCTGCTGGGTTTGGGGTAGTACCAAGCCCATTTACTTCAAGCGAAAACAATCCAAACAATGGTGATGCTGGAAACTTCGAGTGCAACATTTGCTTTGATTTAGCTCAAGACCCAATCGTTACTTTGTGTGGTCATCTCTTTTGCTGGCCCTGTCTTTACAAGTGGCTTCACATTCATTCGCAATCCCAAGAATGCCCTGTTTGTAAGGCCCTTATTGAAGAAGAAAAATTAGTACCATTGTATGGAAGTGGAAAGAACTCAACTGATCCAAGATCAAAATCTGTACCAGGTGTCGAGATCCCACATCGACCTGCGGGTCAGAGACCTGAAACCGCTCCTCAACCGGATAGAAACGCGTTTCCTATGCACGGCCATCATGGGTTTGGATTAATGGGTAGCTTTGGGCCTGCAATGACTGCAAGTTTCGGGAATTTTACCCTTTCGTTTGGTGGGTTGATACCATCATTTTTTAGTGTTCAAATGCATGCGTTTACTGGTCCTTCCATGTATGGGAATGGTGCTCCTCCTGCTGCTCCAGCTCCGGCTCCAGGTCCTGGTTATTCATATGGCGGCCATCATCATGCACATGGAGTACCGCTGTAATACCTAAAAAAAATCCAAATTGTGCAAAAAGACCAAAATACCCCTACAATCTTAAAATTTTATTTAAAAGCTTAAAAATGGCCAAATAAATTCCAAACCTTCGGGAATGAACTAAATATGAAGCCAAATAATTTTTATAACCACAATTTAACATTTAGAAATGTACAAAAATTTGTAAAATAATTATTTGACCGGATATACATATATTTCGTGTATTATTATAATTATTAAATCAAATTAAATTATATAAAATGCAAGATAATTACTAATAAATTTAGGAAAAGATCATAATCAGTATTTGACCTTAATTAGGCTTGCTTGGGCCGAAATTCATTGATCTTTATCATCTAAACACGTTTTTATAATTTATGTATATATATAACACAAACCGAAACCCTTATAACCCTTTACAAAAATCGATTAGCTCTCATTCGATCAGATAAAATTTGTGTGTTATTTTTCTAGAGTCCTACATAACCTAAAGAAGCTTAGAAAATTAGTTGGAGGTCGTAACAATAGTTGGTTCGATCGCTGGACACTTGTTTTGTCGATTAAAGCTTAGCGAGAGGTATAATTTTATACTATCCCTTTTACACATTCGATTATGCATGTTATATTTTTATTATGTTAGTATGATCATATAAGACCTAAATAAATCATATATAATGAATCATGCATGCTATATAAGTCGTACCAAATTTTGAGAGCTAAAACGTACATTAAATCTATAACACGTAATACGATTTATTCAGGTGTTGTAATTATGTATTTTAGACACTATACGACATATATGATCTGGGAAAAATACTTGTTTGATTTATAGAAGCTTAGATCGATCGTATATAATTATTGTATAATCGTATATATGTATCGAATGGATTAAAAATAGAAAGAAACCCTAGGGCACATTAGGGTTAGGGTTTGGTAATTTGAAACAGGTCATTTAATGCAAACTAATGATAAGATAATGATTGCATGATTAGTGGTTGAGCTAGGGTTAGGGTTTGTGAATTTATCATGTTATACGATTTACTAAATAAATAACAAGGACTAGTTTTGCCAACTTTGAAACTTAAAGGTTATTTTTATAATGTTAATTAGGTCAATACAATTTTATAAAAATTATTAGATGAGGTCCTTATGTGTAAAATTTGCAAGAACATGAATTATTTATTAAATTATGGTTCGAATTACAAATAAATTAATTAGAGGGACTAAAAGTGTAAATTTAGGGAACTTGTGATTATTTTGTGTAAATAATACTATTAGGGAGGTAATATGTAATTTTGGGTATTTATGGGGCTATTATGTAATTAAAATAAAGTAAAGATGTAAATTGTAACATTTGTAAACTAAAGGGACTAATTGTGTAAATAAGTGAAACATGGAGGTGTAATTCGTACCATGTGATAAATGTGAGTTTATATTCTGTAATTTAGAAAGTATAAGGGCTTATGATGTAATTATAAATATAGTGAGGGTTAAATTGTAAATTATGTAACTATAAGGTTCATTTTGTAACTTTAATAACTAAATGGGTGTAAAGTGTAACTAATGAAACTTAAAGGACTAAAGTATGATTCTGAATCCATTATGTGTTAAAACTAGTAATTTGTAATAGTTTCATTTTAAACCCTTAACTTTGATATATTTTCAATTAAAACCCTAAGTTATGGAAACTTGTCATAATTAACCCTGAACTATTATGAATTGTTAAAATGTACCCTATGTCCATAATATTCTTAATTTATGACTTAACCTAAGTTATAATACTTAAATCTTCCTAAATAAGGAAACTTACTAAATATGGAAACCTGCTAAAAATGGGAAGTTACTTAAAATGGAAAGGCAAGTTAAAAAGGAATACTTAAGAACCAATTGTAACTCTCTTCTACTCCATTAGGTGTGAAGAAGGAGAAGTCCTAATCCGTTCAGTTCTTTCAGTTCTTGTTTGCTTGCATTCGAAATAAGGTACAAATATTCTGCCCTTCTTAGTAAGGTGCCTTCGTTTTTCTTTTGATTCGTTGATATTGATTTCATCTAGGATTTTCCAAAGCCATTGCTATGTTCCCTATTCTTGATCTTTTGACCTGATTAGATAAATACCCTTTGCCATGAACCTTTGATAGTTGGACTTAGACTGTTTTGACCTAGACTTTGACCTTCAGTGTGATACCCGAGCCAAGTTCGTTGCCTAGCCATGAAGGTAACATGGCCGTGTCATTGATGCACCAATGGCATGACTCCAGTGTGTTCGAGTGATGTTACACACCGTCCCCATATTGTTTGTAACATGCGCATTATATTTTTATTGGCCTATATTATTGTCTGGGGGGCGTATGGATGCATCCTAGGTTCGAGTTTGTATTAATGGTTATATTGTTCGGTGATTGATGTTGTGTGCAATACACGTCCTTCACATTTGAGAGGACTCCCCTCTCTTGTTATTATTTGGTTTGTTTGGGCTCGTGGGGGATTACGGATCTTTTATTTCTTCCTTTCTTATTTCATATTATTATACTCTTTGCCTTTGACTTATATATATATTCCATTTCACTACAATATACTTGTTCACTTCATTTGTTTTCGTTTCCGTTTATCGTATATATCTGTTCACTGGGCTTTTTAAGCTCAGCCGCATTTCTTTTCCTGCGGCAGGTATCTAAGCTAGAAGCTGGGATTTTCGCTATGGGATTGAGAGTAGAGATTAGAAGAAATTCTACCTTAGTTACCACCTTTATTAGACTGGATTTCATTTCATCTTTATTTCCTTGGATTTATTTATTATCATTGACTCATGTTGGTTTTAAGCGGTGTTTGGCTGGAATTCTTTAATGAATTTGTTTAAGACTTCCGCTGTGTATTATGTATGTTTGCTTTGATTTGACACCATAATGTGACATCTCTACCCTTGGCGGGTTGGGGTGTTACAACTGCAGCAGAGAGTTCATCAGCATGAGACAGGATTTTCTGCAGGATCACCACTCATAATAATTGGTCTCCTTTTTCTTTGGGCTCTACTTTGGAACTGAGATGATGCAGGCATGAAAAAGTTCTTGATCAAGGACTAGTTTGTGTGATGTTACTTTTATTATTATTTGTTTGCAAACTGAGTAAGAGGTTGGTTGTTTCATTTGAGAAACTGTGTGAGTCACTTATTGTTACTCTTGGTATTTTTAGCTGTTTGTAAAGGAAAGTTGTTGATTTGGATCAGTATTTGTATCATTAGTATTTTTGTTTATGAGGATATTTTTCGGCTTGAACTTGCATTGTTTGTGTTCAATATTCTCATTTTAATCTCAAAATTTTCATTTCACCTGATAGTCCTTGTTTGTATTAGCAGTTTAGCACTGTTATTAGTTTCATTTGTATCTTGTCAGATCTCCCATAGATGCAATGTCTACTTGCAAAGAAGTTTATCACTTGTGATATTGTACACACAAAAGCACAAAAGAAGTTTATCACTTGTGATATTGTAGACACAAATACACTACACCAGATTCACATACAATAGTCACGATTCTTTTTGTGGAAAACTAGAAGGGGGGTTGAATAGTTTTTACCTTTTTAAAATTAATTCGCTTTGTGACTTAACGTGGTTTCAAAGTAAATACACACAAACAAACCATATAAGTTAAGTAAGTAAGGAAAGGAACAATCAAACCACAACACGAAGATTTATAGTGGTTCGGCTACAAGGACTCTCTTCCTTGCCCTACTCCACTCCTCGAGCCTCTAACTCGAGAGTTTTTCTTTGTCGCTTACACTTTATCCGGTACTAAGCTAAACACCGGGTTCTTTACAAGGGTACAACCACTCCCGTTGGTTCTTTAACAAGGGTACAACCACTCCCGACACTCTATGTGTTTTGAAGACTAAAACACTAACCAATCACTACTGAATGAATGGTATAAACAATGTTGTGTGAACTACTAACAAATCACACAGTATCTAACTATCAAGACTTGCAACAGTGTTGAAGCTTGTATGCTTGATCTTCTTTGCTACAAAAGAGAGATCACTAAGAATGAAATGAATGAATGTAATGGGTTAGTAATGCACAAATGAATGAGTGTATAATTTAAGCTATATGAGTGATGAGTGTGCTTGAATGATCAGCTTGCTATTTATAAGCAAAACTGATCAAACAGGCGGCGGATTTGGCGGAACCAAAATGAGGGTTCCGCCCTTGTACTGGTTTGGTTCCGCGGGAACATGCCAGCTAAGGGATTTCCAAATCTTACCATATCTTGTCTAGTCATGTCATGATCTTACAAAGTCAACTCTTTAGCTTCAAGATCTTTCCAAAATATATTGTAAAGTCAACTAAGATATGTAAATGATGCATGCCATGATGTCATGTGTATTTCCATTTTTAAGAAATAAAAATAAACATGTAAATGTATATATGTATGTAATGTGTAATTCCTAGTGATCATGTGATATGTAAATGTGTTTTAAAAGGCTTGTTACTAAAATATAAATGACTTTAACTTATATCTATGCTTTGCTAAAGATAAACCTTATAATTGTCATTAACAAAACAAAGCAAAGATCGTAAAATATAAATAACGTTTTTAGGACGATATTTGTATTAACAATCTCCCCCTTTTTGTTGATGACAAAACATAATGTTTATTTTTAAGCAATGTAATAAGTTAAGTGAAAGTCTTTTAAAAATATAGATTAAGTTAGTTTTATGCAAGTTTTAAAAACCATTTTAAGCATAAAAGTATTTACTGTGATGTTCACAGTGATGTGTGAACTTAATCCTATCTCCCCCTCTTTGTCGAAACAAAAAGAAGATATGCGTAGCGGAATGTGGTGAACATTTCTTGGTTATTACTCCCCCTAAATTGGAGTACCAAGATTGTTTCAATGATTTTGAGAACTTAAAGCTCCCCCTTGGATTATATTCCCCCTAATTGGAGTTCCAAGTTCATGATGCATGAATGAACCTACAAAACAAAAGTTAGTGTATGATATGCTCCCCCTCGATGTATACTCCCCATTGCTAAGGTACCAACGTATACATTTCAAGGATGAGAAATGCTATAAAATAATGAGTTAGTACATGATATACTCCCCCTCGATCTATACTCCCCTTTGCAAGGGTACCAACGTATATGATTCAAGGTAGATCTGTGGATGTTATTGCTTTTGTTACCTTTGGATATCTGTTAGTTGGTTAAATTGCAACGAAATTGTTCTAAGAAATTAGTTGTTGACAAACATTGTTGTCGTTTTCTACCAGCCGACCTTCAAAACTCTATCAAGAGATCACGATGAGGTTAAATTATTATTATTATTAGTTTTTTTTTCTTTTTAGATAAACTCAAAAGGTATGTGATCTCATAACATAATCGATTTTAGTGGTGGTGATGGCTAGACGTTAGTGGTGGTGGTGGCCAGATGGGTCTTTAGAAGTGGTTAGTTACTCCATTTATTAATAAATTTTTAGGGTTTCTATTATTTATAGGTAAAATCCCAGAATGATAAATTGGTCCTTTTTGCAGGAACCTGAGTCAAGGGTTAAGAACTTCATTCCAGAAGCGATCATGTTTTAAAATTTTGATTTGCGGTATGAGGCTATGAGGGTGCGATAATTGAAGGTATGTGCTTTAATTTTGTGGGTTTGTGTATAATTTTGGAAGAATTTTAAAAATTTTAATTACACTTACTTTTTTTTCAGGAGTTTATGTTTATATGGTTTTTTGTTTTAGATGTGTTACGTTGTTGACCACAAACTCTGTTGGTGGTTGATAATCATTTGGTGCGGTGTTATGAGGATGGTCATGGTTCGTCTGATGTGCTCATTCAGGTAACCATTACAACAGTTACTTTTGTTATTGATGTTATTGTTTTACTTTGAGATTGGTAGGCATGCTAAAACATATTTGTCCAGTTTATATAACAAAATCATAAACTCAAAAGGGTATGTAGTCTCATAAGTTTGACTTCTATAGACTTTTACTTTCAAATAATTATGTCCTAATGAAGCAAGAACTTCAACCTAGGCGATGTGTTGGTTATGATGGTGAGGGATTGTGGTAAATGTTTGTTTTGCCCGTCGTAGGCGTTGTCGTAGTTTCTGGTAAGGAATAGTGCAATTTGTTGTTCACATTTTTTGACACTAAAAGTGCTGTCACAAACTTTTTTTTTTTTTTTTTTTTTTTTTTTTTTTGGCAGAGAAACAGCAGGCACGCGCTTCTACTTGCAACGTTGCACTCTCAAACGTTCCATATGCGATAAAATCAGCAACTTCCTGCATCCCCAAGTACAAGTGCCGGATAACATCACATCATAGTAGGCATCCATCAAAAAGCCGTGAATACTAGCTTTTGGTAAGAAATAGCATGGTTTGGTTGCTTACGTGTCATGATGAATAGAACGACCGCAACCAACTAACGTTTTTTTTTTTTTTTTTTTTTTTTTTTTTTGGACAGGGAAGCAACTGGAAGCCGCATTTGTGGATGTTTCGGTTGCAATATTGTGTGCCTTAGTGAACCTGTTGTGCAATCGAGAAACTGCCATAAGGTAGAAATTGAGGAAACATGTATCAATTATTCTCCATCTCACACTTTTTTAGCAGACTTACATGATAACTTTTCCAACTTTTATACTAACATTTGGTATGAAATTATGATCATCCAGGGTGTAGCCACTTTCCGATGATCACAGTACTTCAAATTCTTACGATCCAGGCTGTAAACACTTTCCGGTGATCACAGTAGTTGGAGGCCTGAAAAGCCCCTACATGTTGCTAAAGGGATCGCACCGTCTATTTTGATATACGTAGAGGTATGATATTTTCACGTTAATTTTGTATTTTGATTTTATGTCCGTTACTTACAATCGGATTTTTCAGTCTATGTACGTATTCTAACCATATTTAGCGTTATTCAACTTTCGGAAATATTGGTGCACTTTATTTTCAGATTTACAGTTATTTATAAGTACACCAAATCTGTTATAAGTTGTAGTTTGGATATAAAAGTTTACACTTATAAACATCTTAGTATAGAAACCGGATGAAAAAGGTTACTTTAATAATAGACAGGGTTAAACTGGTGCTTGCCCGATATCTTTGTCATATGAGATTTTCAGATTGCGAAAGAAATGCGTCGATGGGAGACCAGACATCATCCTGTACTTCATAAAATTCAGGAATATGTAAGTCTTTAACCTTTTGTTTTGAAACTGCTACCAATACGGACGTCCGAAGGCGGACCGCACATTATGTAAAAATACCCCTATTTTCACCTTTTTTTTAATATTGAAAATGACGAATCTTGCCACTCCCTAGCAGCTAATCTCCGGCCACTCTTTAAGATCGAAAAAAAAAAAATTTATCGCACAACTTACACTTTTTGTTATCTCCTCTGCCATCTTTGAATGATGAAAATTTTCTATGATCATCTCTATTTCAGGTATTCGGAGAATCCCGATCTTCAAAAGCCCACTGGAACAGAGTTGATGCTCCCACATCCGTGCTGCTGCCGTGGTCAACGGTCGTTCATCAAGGCTATAGAAGATCACTAGCATAAGGTTCAAATAACCATTGTTTGCAACATCAGCTTACAATTATCTTCATAAGTTATTCTACAATGATTTGGACTGTAGTTTATGTATACAAAATTGTTTGTTGAACAGTTCCGGGGCTATTAGTTGATTTGGCTCACGCAGTCACAACTAATGACTTGCCTTAACGGATAGAGACATGTTATATTTGTATACGTGAAATGAAATCTACCGCTCTAACAGTGTGTTTTTGTTCACAAACATTTATCACTGTCACATTTATATATCAAACACAGCTTCACATGAAAGTGAAAACCGGACACAAAACGCACCGCAAATCAGGAAAAATACTCTGAAATTCTTTAACAAACACTCAGCTGTATTTTCATTGTTTTCATTTGGTCACATTCATCGTCAAATTCAGCTGTATTTTATGAACTTAACAAATTTCAACAATTTTAATCAAATAAAGAAACATATTTGAAATAAATAAAACCAATAAACACTTTCTCTTTTATATCAAAACTCGGATATACAAAACAAAGGTTAGTTATGAATAATTCCAACCAAGTAGTATAATGCATATGTATAGGTCAGCAAAGTATGATAGTTCAACCCATTTGACTTTAAAAAGTCAAAAATACGTGTCTGATAAAGAAAAAAATGCACCTAAGTACAAGTGGTTAAATCATTATGAGAATTCAAACCAACCATACAAGAATATTAGTAAATCAAACAAACCAAGATATTATGCCAAATAGTGATCACCCAAAAGCATAAATATAACATCCATTCATTGAAAATTTGTTTGTGACATAAGTCACAAAACATGATGTTATAACATAAAAAGAAAAGCAACCTAAAAAATCCTAAAAATGCTAAAGGTTCCTAAGGAAGGGAACTAAAAGTGCCTATTATGGAGGATTTTGTGGGTTTGATGAAGATATGATGGAGGCAAGCCAAATGGATTCTAAATCCTTTGTATCATGTAAGTTAGAGTTCATCATGTTTGAAGAGGTATTGAGAGGATCAAGTTCCTCATTGCCTTGAGTGTTTGGTTGGTTGAGCCACATTGATTCATCAACGGTTTGGAGTATGGTAAGTAAATCATTTGGTTGAAAGTTGGGTGAATGTGGAGGTGATGATGATTTTCTCATTTGAGATGGTATGGGTGGTGGTGTGGTAGCAACTTGTGTTGTTGTAGGGGATGGCGATCTTGGTTGAGATTGAGTAGGTAATGGTGTAGTACCTATTGGAGTTATGGTAGGTGATGGTGATCTTGATGGTTGAGTTGGAGCGGGTGATGGTATGTTAACCACTAGAGTCATGATGGGTGTTGTAGGAATAGTGGATATAGTAGGGAAGTTCACATTAGAGTTGGGATTTATGAACCAGTATAGTCTGAAACTAATTCTAGCTGTCCTTCTGTGTGGTCTGGTCATGTAGGAGTTGTTTGATTTACGCATTGTGAAGTAGTTTAGAGATGCACAGATAGTTAGAGGCGATACTGAGGATGTGAGTTGAGATCATCACAAGCTTTATAATTTCTAAGGTTTGTGGAGATTGGTGTTTGGATTTGATTCATAAAGGAATGTTGATTTCCAATAACTTGGAACAAGAAAAAGTTGTTTGTCATATTATCAAAGTCAATCCATAGAAATGGAGTTGACATGAAGATGTGCAGAGAGTGCAGGAGATGACTCAAAAGCTTGTAATGTGATTGATTCACGGATTCCAAGGAACCAATTAAAGGGGTCCTTGGGTGTTAGAGAAAAGTTACTGTTGGAGGGGCGGATCCAATCGATAACAAGTGCGGAACCCATATTTTGGTTTCGCAGAATCCGCAGAGTTGAGTTTGGCGGAGCCAAAGAACACAACAGACGGAACCCACAACTTGGTTCCGCCATATCCGCCAGATGAAAGTGCTAATTCTTAACAGAGAGCATGTCATATTTTTCGTTATTCGTTCAAATCTTGAAAATTCTCCTAAAACATATGTAACTACTAATATGTGATAGAAAAATACTAAAAACACAGGTTCTAACACACGTTTACACATAGATTAATCCGATGATAATAACTTACCATAACAGGAGGTTAAGCCAAATGGTGGCTTGATCACGGAAAATTGATAATAACAAGTGTTATCATCCTGCAACATTATGTTAGTTCACATAAAAGTCAATTACAAACATAATATCCTAAAACACACACAGGTTTATCACATCATTGTTTGAAAATGTCTTATACCAAACACTCCCTAACCCTTACTTCTTGTTCATCTTCTTGTTGAGTTTCATGATCCACCGGCCTAAGTTCTTCATCATTCCTTTTGTTTGTCGAAATTCCTCTGATTGGTTTGACATGGAAGGAAGTTGACTCATGTATTCGGGTGGAGGAATCCTAGAATTGGGCAGACCATCTTCTTCACTAGCCGATGATGATGATGATGAGGTTGGAGGATGAGCACGTTTTCCTCTTGCTACGGCTACCCGATGATCACTAAGAGGAACAAAGGTGTGTGGAATTTTGGTGTAGTCAGGAAGGAAACCACTAGCGTTTCGAGGAATAGGTACAGATGCTTTAAACAGATGGGTAAGAAGCATTTCGTATGGCATGGCGGTGGTACCTAAGACTGGAATATCGGCCATTCTTTTGGCAATATAGTAGGCTAAGTTGAATTGTTGGTGGGTAGACACACAATAGATCATGTAGCAAAGGCTTGCATTGACATGGTCCCTATTTCCTATGGTGCTAATGACATTGGCTCTAAGAACTTCTTCCAACTTTTTAAATTAAGGTTTAAGCTCATTGAGCTCCATGGCAAGTGGATCTCGATCTACTTGTTTACCTCGGCTTGTCCTAGTTGGGTTGTTTCTTGGATTGAACAGATGTTCACGGATAATTTCTTTTGAAGTTAAGGGTGTTTCGTATGGATGGATACGATCAAGGTTGGAATCTAGGATGGGCAATGACCATTTGTTCGAATAAAAGCAAGTTCCTTGACTTGGAATACCTAAAACTTCCCCGAATTGGTTTAAAGGGAAGGTGAATTGGTTTTGGTTTACTTTGAAATGGATGTTCATGAGTCCAAAGTCGTCTGAGCTAAGACTCAAGGTAGCATAGAATTCAAGTATAAACCTAGGAATAATGGGTTCATCTATGTCGAGAAGACTATCAAATTGGATAATGGCTAATTGTTCACGGATATTGGTTTCTTCTAAAAATGACGGGTCTACGGCTCTACCCTCGTGAACATAACGTTTTTCTAATGCCTTAAAGATTTTGACTTGATCTTCGGTGAGACCTTTGGTTTTTTGGTGTTGAGGTAGGTATTTGAGGGTTTCCTTATGGTCATAATTTGTCGCGGGAGGCATGATTATCATAGACATGAAGAATGCATAGTTTAGTTAAGACAATCGAAAATACGTATATATATTTCTAGTGTATGCCTATATGGGGACAATGTGGAGGTGCGGTTATCTCGACTACTTTTGATGCATGAAAATTTCGTTTATGCAAGTTTTATGATGAAACGAGAGATAACCCAAACATTCCTACTTCAATGTAGCTTCGATTGAATGTACCCGAAAATACATATTAGTTATGTATTCTCTTTAGCATTCAAGAGACATTATGCAAGTGAATTTTAAAACATAACGTTTTTGTATTTGTATGAACAATGTCCAAAAACCGTTTTTCCTAGTCGTGAGAAGATTAAAAAAAAATTCTCATGGGGTTTTTGATGAATTATGATAATGTATTATAAGATGCGATTCCTAACTATGAAAAACATGATTTGTTTTGCAATTTAGTAAATATGCTTCATGATTTTGCAAGAAATGTGCATAAACCCCAAGTTTTGATTTTTGTGCAAGAAATAGAAATCCTAGACTTAGATTAGAAATTAGATATGATTAGGATACTTACAGAGATGATTTAAGCACAAATTGGTTGTGGAGAATGACCTAATTTCTGAGTTTGGTGTGATAAGAGTCGAGTTCCAGTAGGATGTATGTTTTTGGGGAATGTGATACACTGTACAGGGTGTTTGTTTAATATACTAAAAAACTTGCTCAGCAGGCCGCGGATCCGGCGGAACCAAAACAAGGGTTCCGTCCTTGTTGTCGGTTGGTTCCGCGGGATCAGCCTGGGATTTTGGTTATTGTGGTGTTTGGTTAATTCTAAGGTTCAAGCTAATGTTTTATCTACTCACTAGGTTCCATTAATACTAAACCAAGTCTAAGAAAGTTGAAAGGTTCTCTTTTAAGAGGTTTTGTGAGGATGTCGGCAATGTTGTCCTCTGAGGATACTTTCTCAATTGAGATGTTTCCCTTCTGAACATTGTCGCGTAGGAAATGATGTCGTATTTCTATGTGTTTGGTTCTAGCGTGTTGGACTTGATTTTTGCTGAGGTCGATAGCTCCTTTGTTGTCGCAAAGAATGGGAATGTCGTTGAGTTCAATTCCATAGTCGACGAGAGCTTGTTTCATCCACAGTGCTTGTTGACAAGCTTTTCCTGCTGACACGTACTCGGCTTCAGTTGTTGATATTGCGAGGGCCGTTTGTTTCTTAGCAAACCACGAGGTGAGACAATGTCCTACAAAAGTACAAATACCACTTGTACTTTTCCTATCGACATAATCACCGGCATGGTCTGAGTCGGCATACACTATGGTTTCTACACCCGTTCCTTTGGGATACCATAATCCTAAATGTGTAGTGCCTTTTATATACCTAAATATCCGTTTAACGGCCTCAAGATGGGATGTTTTGGGATCTTCTTGAAAGCGTGCACATAGACAAACACTAAACATAATGTCCGGTCTACTAGCCGTGAGGTAGAGTAAACTACCAATCATTCCTCTATATTTAGTGCTATCTACGGATTCACTTTCGTCATCCTTGGTGAGTTTGGTTTCGGAGGACATGGGTGTTTTCATGGGTTTGGAATCTTCAAGACCAAATTTCTTAAGCATATCCCTTATATACTTAGATTGGTTGAAGAATATCCCATCTTCTAATTGTTTTATTTGGAGACCTAAGAAAAAGTTTAGTTCCCCCATCATACTCATTTCAAACTCATCATGCATGATTTTCGAAAATTCATCGCATAACTCTTGACAAGTTGAACCGAATATAATGTTATCCACATATATCTAGACTATGATAATATGTGGTCCCTTTTTCTTGGTGAAAAGAGTGTTGTCTACTAGGCCCATGGTATACTTATGGTCAACTAGGAAAGTCTTAAGTCGATCATATCAAGCTTTTGGTGCTTGCTTAAGTTCGTATAATGCTTTTTTAAGTTTGTAGACATGATTAGGTTTTTCAAAATCGGCAAAGCCGGGAGGTTGTGCAACGTACACTTCCTCATTAATAAAACCATTTAGAAAAGCACTTTTAACATCCATTTGAAACAATTTAAAGTCGTGTGCACATGCATATGCAAGTAATATTCTAATTGACTCAAGCCTAGCGACGGGTGCAAATGTCTCGTAGTAATCTATACCTTCTTGTTGATTGTAGCCTTGAGCTACCAGCCTAGCTTTGTTTCTAGACACTACTCCATTTTCATCCATTTGTTTCCTAAATACCCATTTGGTTCCAATTATGGTTTGATTTTGAGGTTGAGGGACTAATGTCCAAATGTCATTTATAACAAATTGGTTTAATTCTTCTTGCATCACTATGACCCAAGATTCATCTTTTATGGCTTCATTAACATTTTTAGGTTCAATAGTTGAAACAAAACAAAAGAAATTACTTTCATTTTGGACTTTTGACCTTAAGGTTCTTTCGTTAATTTTTCCTATGACGTTGTCTAATGGATGACTTTTAGATTCTTTGATGTTGACTATTTCTCTTTTTACCGGTTCGTCTTCTTTGTCATTTTCTATGTTTTCTTGGTTTTCTACCATTTGACTTTCAACTAAGTCATCATCTATCAAAGGTGATGTCTTAGAGGGAGGTGGACTTTCATCGAATGTTACGTTCAACGATTCCTCGACTCTTGAGGTTTCTTTGTTCAAAACTATGTAGGCTTTACTATTTTGCGAATACCCAAGAAATACACCTTCATACGACTTTGGGTCAAACTTGGTGAGATAGTCCTTAGTGTTTAAAATGAAGCACTTGCTTCCAAAAACTCTAAAATATCCTAAAGTAGGCTTTTTGCCTCTATATAGCTCATATGGAGTCTTTTTCAAAAATGGTCTGATTAATACTCTATTTAAGATGTATGTGGATGTATCTACGGTGTGACACCAAAATTTTTGTGGTATGTTTTGTTCATTTAACATAGTTCTACTCATTTCTTGAATTGTCCTATTTTTGCGTTCTACTACACCGTTAGATTGAGGAGTTCGAGGAGCCGAGAAATTATGTGTTATGCCATTAGCATCACAAAAAGCTCCGAATTGGATTTCGTTATCAAATTCACGACCGTGGTCGGTTCTAATAGACACAATGTTATTTCCTATTTGATTTTGAATTTTCTTACTTAGAATTTCAAATTTATCAAATGTCTCGTTTTTAGTTTTCAAAAACTTAGTCCAAGTATACCTAGAGTAATCATCTACTATTACCAAAGTATAGAAGTTTTCCCCGTAACTTTGTATAGCGGATGGACCAAACAAATCAATATATAACAATTCTAGACACCTAGATGTAGACACCATGTTTTTAGCCTTATGGCTATTATAAACTTGTTTCTCAATTTTACAAGTATCACAAAAATGTTGGTCGTATTTCAACTTGGGTAGGTTCCTAACGATTTCCTTAGATGATAAGGATTGGATTATCCTCATATTGGCGTGACCTAAGCGTCTATGCCATAGAGTTGAGTTTTCGTCCAGAGAGGTGAGACAAAGTTTGTCTTTAGGTGTTTTTTCTAACTTCATAACGTAAACGTTATTCTTTAAAACACCTTTTCCTACAGTTATGTCATCCTTAAGTATTTTACTTCCATTTTCACTAAAAAGGACGTTATACTTTTTGCGGCATAATTGACTAATACTAAGCAAGTTAAATCCTAAATTATCTATATGAGCAACATCATCAATAGTGAGAGAGTCATGAGAGATTGTACCTTTTCTGATGATTTTACTTTTAAGCTTGCTACCGAATGTGACATTACCTCCGTCGTATACTTGGTAGGTTGAGAAAAGGCTTTTGTTTCCCGTCATGTGTCTTGAACACCCACTATCTTTAATCCACTCATCTGGTTCTAACTCAACTTTCAAGCACTCCTAAGTTCAAGAAAAACTCAAGCGTTTGGTCCCCAATATCTCATGGGTCCGTTTGGGTTAAACATAACATTATCATGGTTCATGTATGAAAATGGTATGGCATGTAGTTGGGACCTTGAAAGTTTCTAGACATGTTTTGGTTCCAATTATTTTGATAATGATGTTGTGAGTTAAAGTTACTCTTTGGAAAGGGGTGTTTGGGAAAACTAGTTTTAGGTGTCTGTTGAACCGTTTTGATTCTAAACTCATTTTTAACTTGACCTTTTCCTATAGACACTACTGGTTTTTGTTTGTTAACAGTTGTACTAGTGCTAGGTTTCTTTGTGACTTTTACAAATTCAGTATGATCCGAATTACGAATCTTCTGTTCATCAACAGTACCTGCGGAACCTTTTGGTACAACTGGCGGAACCAAATTTTTGGATTCGCCAGATCCGTGGGTGTCTGACTTAGTTGGAACAGGTTCTTGTACTTTCACTGTTTGTTTTTCAAAGTTATCTAGTTTCATAAAATCTAGCTTGGCCTTATTAAGATCCAACTTTTGAGCTTTCATTATATCATCCATACAACTAATGTGTTTATCAAACCTTTTAAATTTAGAATTTAGTTTGATAAGTTTTTCCTGTGTGGATTTAAGTGTTTCTATTTCTAGTTTAAGTTCCTGACATAAGACACATGTTTCCTTAACATTTTTGCCCTTTTCTAATCTTAAAGCTTTTTCTTTTAACCAATATACTTCGTTTTTCAAAAACTCCTTTTTGGTTTTTAAGAACTTGTTTTTGTTTATGATTTTAAGAGTAATTTCACATAGTTTGTTATATTCTATTTCTACTGTGTCATCATCAATAGAGGAGTAGGATGAGTCAGATAGTATCTCGTTAGAGTAATTAGCCATAAGAGAAACTTCGTCATTCTTAGGCTCGTCGTCATCGCCTTCACTGTCACTCCAAGCTCCAGTAACAAATGCTCTTTGAGACTTGTTCTTTGGAGGCTTTGGACATTCTCCTATTAGGTGACCGGAATCTCCGCACCTAAAACACTTTCTATCTACTTTTCTTTTCCTATCATCACGGTCTTTCCGGAAGGGTTTCTTTTCTTCACGAGGTTGTCTTACTAACTTTCCTCGTCTCCTGAAGAACT
Source organism: Artemisia tridentata subsp. tridentata (assembly GCA_021014915.2). Taxonomy (NCBI): domain Eukaryota; kingdom Viridiplantae; phylum Streptophyta; class Magnoliopsida; order Asterales; family Asteraceae; genus Artemisia; species Artemisia tridentata. The sequence continues at coordinate 270,396,184 of CP139504.1, forward strand.
TCTTGAAATCTCTAACGGCCATGGCATACTCTTCGTCTTCGCTATCTGAGCTAGACTCTTCATCATCACTTGACTCTACCCTAGCTTTTAAGGCAATGGACTTCATCTTCTCCTTCTTGCCTTTAACTATTTCTGAGTCTTTTTCCATCACCATCTCGTGAACTTTGAGATTTCCGATGAGCTCGTCCAATGTCATGCTTGAAAGCCTTGGATTCTTCAATAGCTGTCACCTTTGCTCTCCACTTCGGATGAAGTGCTCTAAGAAATTTTCTGACAAAATTCTAACTAGAAAAAGATTCGTCAAGTGCTTTAAGAGATGTAATAATAGTATTGAACCTAGAAAAAGCACTATCAATGGTCTTATCTTTAGAGATAACAAATTGTTCATATTGTTGAACCAGAAGATCAATTTTGTTATCTTTGACTTGTGAGTTCCCTTGATGAGTGATAATCAATGATTTCCAAATATCTTTAGCCGTTTTACACATAAAAACTCTTTCATATTCTTTCTTAGGTAAGGCATTATAAAGCATCATTTTGGCTTCATTATTTTTGGCAATCAACTTCTTTTGCTCATCACTGTGACGAGTAAGAGAAATACCCATATCCCGACCACTCGATATATCATTACTTATGGGTTTGTAATCACCCTCTACAATGATATACCATAGATCTATGTCCTTTGATTTCACATATGTCTCAAAGCGGTTTTTCCAATATATGAAACAATTTGGTTCAAATAGTGGCGGTCTTTGCATAGATTGCCCTTCTTTAAAGTTTTCAAAATCCATTGATCATTTCAAGTTTTAAAATACAATATATTTTGAAAATCTTGAGTAACGTAGCTCTGATGCCAATTGTGGAAAACTAGAAGGGGGTTGAATGGTTTTTACCTTTTTAAAATTAATTCGCTTTGTGACTTAACGTGGTTTTAAAGTAAATAAACACAAACAAACAATATAAGTTAAGTAAGTAAGGAAAGGAACAATCAAACCATAACACGAAGATTTATAGTGGTTCGGTTACAAGGACTCTCTTCCTTGCCCTACTCCACTCCTCGAGCCTCTAACTCGAGAGTTTTTCTTCACTAAGAAACAAACTCCCTTCTCGGCGGAGAAAACCTTGATACACGTCGCTTACACTTTATCCGGTACTAAGCTAAACACCGGGTTCTTTACAAGGGTACAACCACTCCCGTTGGTTCTTTAACAAGGGTACAACCACTCCCGACACTTTATGTGTTTTGAGGACTAAAACACTAACCGATCACCACTGAATGAATGGTATAAACAATGATGTGTGAACTACTGATGAATCGAAAAGTGTACCGCTTTTAGGGGGTCATTTAAGCCCTAAATCGTATTTATTTGATCAAATATTGCCCTAAATCGTTCCTATTGTCATTTTAGGTACTTTGGAGAAGAAATCTGGAAAAGGAAGCATTTTGGACGTTTTTGGAGCATAAAAGTGAAGAAAACGACAAAGTCTCCAAAGCTGCTGGAAAAGTACACTTGACGGCGTCAAGTATTGCTCTTGACGGCGTCACGGCTTGGCAAAAGAGGTGGATATGAAAAATACACATGATAAGCCAGGGAGTTTTACAAAGGAAGTCTGACGGCGTCACCCTTTGAAGTGATCAAGGTCGTCACGGTTTAAGTTAAAGCGAGACGGCGTCAAGCACATTTATGACGGCGTCAAGCCTTGATAAGCCAGGGAGGATTTTGGAGGACTAAAGAGGGACGGCGTCAGGAAGACCATCCGGGAACCCTAGACACGGCGAGGTGACGGCGTCAAGATCTATAACGTGACGCCGTCAGCTACTAAGTTCTATATATAGTTTTGCAATTTTTTGTCATTAGTGTGCAACTTTGTGAGGAGAAACCCTAAGACGAATTTCTGCCATTTTTAAGGGTTTTCATACCCTTGGATCTCCCATGTTTAATTGAAGATAAGTAATCACTTAATCAATCAATATGTCTATGTGTTGTTTGATTATATCTTGTTCTTGTCTTTTGATTAACATGCTAGGCTAGATTTATCTTGTGTTTGCTTAGATCTAATGAAACCTAACTATTGATTATCGGTTATTAGTGTGTTATTAAGTGTATTGGATGATTGTTTATCGATGTTAGGCTTAAGAAAACTGGCTAACCTCCTATACGGTAACTTGCTTGAACGTCTTAAGAAACATGAACCAATGCGTACTAAGGTTATTATGGTTGTATTTAATGCATGAGCGAATTCTAGTGATCCCATGTTAGGAGCTTCCTAGCCGGCTCGACATAGGAGTGAAGTAGGAGCTTGTAGAGTTGGGGAAGTACGTATGCCACCCCACGATTGGTATTAAGGAATACACCCGTCATCCACGCAATTAATACACACTAATCAACCGGTAAAAGATAGTTAGGGAGTAAGGAAATCTAAGTAAACACATTTCTCTCCATATAAGTTTCACAACCTTTTCATTTTCAGTTATTTTATTTTACTTGTATTTGTAGTAATTTGGGTTAGTTGACTAGCAACTAATTCCGCCCACTCCTTCAAACCCGAGATTTTACTTGCTTTCATAAAAATATAAAAATACAAAAAAAGAATCTTCCCTCACCCTTAGACCTATTAGAGTAGTTTTTCAATCCTAACGACACTATTCCTGTAACATCCAGCCTACTCAGACCACAATATTGTCCGCTTTGCCCGCAGGCTCACGGCTTTGCTTTTGTGGCCTCATTTGAAGACTTCCCGGCAGGTCACCCAAGCCAGTACTACTCTCACATGAGCACGCTTAACTGCCAGTTCCTAAGAACCCCACTCGCAGTAGACCACAAAACGCGTTGTGTCATTGTAAGGCGAATGTTATCTTATGAACCCAGCATCTCTCCAGGCCACAGCCGATGTGGGATTTGCCTAGGGTGCTACAATCACCCCCCTTAGGGACTCATCGTCCTCGATGAGGTTTGCCCCACCATCCCGAACGGCTCAGGAGTGGCTCTGATACCACTTGTAACATCCCGCCTACTCAGACCACAATATTGTCCGCTTTGCCCGCAGGCTCACGACTTTGCTTTTGTGGCCTCATTTGAAGACTTCTCGGCAGGTCACCCAAGCCAGTACTACTCTCACATGAGCACGCTTAACTGCCAGTTCCTAAGAACCCCACTCGCAGTAGACCACAAAACGCGTTGTGTCATTGTAAGGCGAATGTTATCTTATGAACCCAGCATCTCTCCAGGCCACAGCCGATGTGGGATTTGCCTAGGGTGCTACAATTCCCCTAGAGAATGATCAATCCCCCGGTACTTGCCACTTCACTATACTACATCGGTCAGGTACACTGCCTGGTGGGGATTGCAAGCCTCTTGAGATCCCTCGAGAGGTAAAACCTGCTGTAAGGTCGCAAAACCACGCATCAAGTTTTTGGCGCCGCTGCCGGGGAATAGTTATTGTTTAGGTTGAATTTTTATTTTATTAGGTCTACTCACTAGATTATTTTCTAGTGAGATTTTTATTTTATTTTTCTAGGATTTCTTGTAGTCTATCTTTTTCTTTGTGCCCTTTGTTTGTAAAACCATTTTCATTTGTCACTATGATGGATGAAATTCCATTTAGATCATTGACAATAGAGGAACAATTATATTTCACCAATAGATTTGTTTCCTATCATTCCTATGAATTTTTGTGTGATCTTTGTGATTTCCAAAAGGAGTTAGGGGTAAGGTTAGATGGGTTTAATGAATTCTATGCATGTGAGATTTCTATTAGACGAGCATTATCTGGATCAATTCCTTTTAGTCAGGCCCTTTGGATGAATTTTGAGGAAAGCTTCCTAACCATGACCCATAAGTGGAACGAATTGGTGGATTCGTATGAGCAAAGAGACCTAGTTTCTAAGAACATGGACTTAGAATCAAACCAAGATTCTGAGATGGTTAGTTGCATGAGTGGGATAGATTTCACCAAAACATACGACACACATGAGGGTAGAGTTGAGCCACCTAGTTGCATGTCATGGTTAGGCCCTACCATAATACAAGATGAACACATTGGTGATCTTAATGTGATGGAGGATATAGTAGAGAACCCAAGCCCACCAAGTACCTCACAAGTCCTACCATCATTTGAGGCACACACACCACCCGTGACTTACCCAGAAGAAGTAGAAGAGACTATAGGAACCCCAATAGAGGTAGAACCCTTGGACCAAACACAACTAGAGGATATAGGTTTGAATACTTGTAGTCATAACCTTTCTTTTAGTTATATGGAAGTTCCTAGTTTTGATGAACCGGAGCCTCAGCCAAAACCGTTACCTAATCTTCCATCCTTAGATGTGAATTTAGGAATTGAAAAAGTTCCCGATCCACCCATCAAACCATGTAGTCCGGGTAATGTTAAGATTAAGGTAGTAGACTCTAAGCCTTGTAGTGAGGAAGACAATATAGGAGTGAAAAATGACCTTACATGTCTACATCACCCATTCATGATTGATCACAAGAAACATTATGGGTTTAAACCGGGTTTATTAGGTCAAGATGGGTTCCCAATTAGGAGTCTCTCGAAGTTGTTAGAAAATGATCCCTTTTTAGGAGAACACTTTAACTCACCCATTGACCAAAGTAAACTAGGTAAGGTTATGATGAAAGGAGCACACCCCTTTGAGCATATAATTTATCCACCAATCTTTCCTCACGTGGCATACTCCTACCGAGCTGGTGTGTATCGCTACTATCACCCGCACTTAACCCTAAGTGTAGGGAAAACCTCCCCTATTTCCGTTAAATAAGGGTAGAGTCAGGCTCGTGACTCGAACAAAAACAAGCGCTTCTTGGGAGGCAACCCAAGCTTTATTTGCTTTGTGTGTTTATTTATTTGTTTGTTTGATTTTATTTGCTTCCGTATGTATGTTTAATTTTTATTATTATTGATTCATGTTCAAAACTAAATTGTGAAAATGCTTTATCTTGTTTTTAACTTCGTCTTAACTACATATAAAGGTATTTTGCAAAAGATAAGTGTAAGGGAAATCCAAATCGGTTTATTAGAACAAATGAACATGAATCATAACAATAATAAATTAACATACATATTAGTATTTGTTTGAGTCAAATGCTTGTATCGAGTCATAATGATATTTTGCAGGAATTCCAGGAAGTAAGGTAAAGGTTTTTCCAGAAATTTTCCGGAAACTTAACATGAGAATTCTGTCAGATCATTTCTGACGGCATCAGGCTTTACAACCTGACGGCGTCAGGTTTTAATTTTCTGAAATTTTTGAAAGTTTTGTTTTCATAAAAAGTTTTTATTAAATCTCTAACTTATAAACTCCAGGAATCTGCAAAATAATCATTCCACAAGCATTATATCCTTATATAGAATTTATCCCGCCGATGTTATGCAGGTTTTCGTGTTTGTTTTCTCAGGTTTAACAGGTTATTTTGGACAAGGAGATGTATGTGGAATCAAGCTTATGGCGATGCATTAGTCTTGGAGCTTCTACATTCTCTTGGAAGAAGATTTAACCATGTTACCTCTTTATCCACCAAACGAATCAGGGGAGTATTTGATTTCATTCTTTTACCTTGTTACTTTTACATCTTGTTATTTGAACATTGGGGACAATGTTCATCTTAAGTGTAAGGGGGGGGGGGGGTAAAGTACGATACTTTAGAGAATGCTATTACGCTTGATTTTTGTTTGTTTGATGGTAGATGTGTAATAAAACTGAGAGAAATACCTGTTAGGGCAATTTTAGTGCCAAATTTAAAATTTTTTACAACATTTAGGAGTGAAACTTTGATCTTAATGAGCGTCTCATGGATAGGAGTTATATGACTAGCACAAAAACCGTACCACTAAAAAATTTTCCACCCCAAATATGTGAGGATCGCCCCTAGAATTGGTAGGAAAAGCATTTATGCTATAATGTGTGTACCGGTAGCACTTAGATTCTAGAACTTGCGTTAGGACCATTCCGAGGCCACAAGTGAGACTACATTCGTGTAGTTAGATTTACTACATGATAAGAGGCATTAGGATTAACCCATTGTTTTACACCTGTGTTTTTGTTATAATTACGTTGGCTACATTGGTCAAGTAATTCTCCCACACCCTTTGCGTTGTACTCATTTTTAGTACACGATACCCCTAGTACACCCCTCAGAGCCTATCTTTTCGTTTTGACCTTTAAGCATTTTACTTAAAGGAAGAATTTGTTACACCCCACTTAAATGTACACCCAAATCGCCTTAGCCTACCTTGTGTGCACTCATTTTTAGTGCATTATTGTGACAACATTTGTTTAAACCCTTAGTTAATTATCTAATTGATTACATGGTTGCTAAGTCGAGTCATATCCTTGTACATATTATTTTGGGACGATTGGGACTCATGGGTAAAGTACTAGTGTAATGGAGTAATGGGGAAGAACAACATTATTACCCCCATATGTGCTAAATATTTTAAAAGTACTCCAAGTGTTTCGATTATCTTAATTCGAGTCATTAGAATAGTTATTTGTAAAGTTATGTAAAAGTTCAAGTGTAAGGGGGATGCAACGCCCCTATGATGTATTATTTTGGATGGTAGGGCAAGAGTGTATGAAAAAAAAAAAAAAAAAAAAAAAAAAAAGAAAAAAAAGAAAAATACAAAAAAATGAGAAAAAGAAAAGTAGAAAAAACATACGGATTACCATCCCGTTTCATTTTATGTTTATTTTATGTTTTTGTTATTTTGTTTTTAGCTTAAGTCGAGTCTAGTCTTGACTTAGCAACGCCATATTGTACATGTAATTAATCAAGATCTTTAACTCGCCACCAGTAAAATATCCCTTATCCAACAAATCCGTGTTTATCATATCCCTACACCTAACGTTATAACCCATGTAAAAGCCTTGTTTGATAGTTTATCTTAGGTGCTTACGCCTAGTGGAGAAGGTTTTTGATCCTTTCCCAAGCCTATGGTAATCTATTTGCTATGACAGGTAGTGAGAGATATTATCCGTTTTCATTTATGAGATATACTTTTATGACACCTGAGAGATGTGAGTATCTAAACACTACTTGTGAGGTGCTAGTTTGTAATCTCCGTGCTTATTATGATTAAAGTGGAACGACTATTTGTTGTAATTACTTTTATATTAGCATTAAATTACCCCTAACTTGTATTTTGATTAGAATAAAAGCGCATTTGCTTGAGGACAAGCAAATCTCAAGTGTAAGGGTATTTGATGAAGCGAAAAGTGTACCGCTTTTAGGGGGTCATTTAAGCCCTAAATCGTATTTATTTGATCAAATATTGCCCTAAATAGTTCCTTTTGTCATTTTAGGTACTTTGGAGAAGAAATCTGGAAAAGGAAGCATTTTGGACGTTTTTGGAGCATAAAAGTGAAGAAAACGACAAAGTCTCCAAAGCTGCTGGAAAAGTACACTTGAAGACGTCAAGTATTGCTCTTGACGGTGTCACGGCTTGGCAAAAAAGGTGGATATGAAAAATACACATGATAAGCCAGGGAGTTTTACAAAGGAAGTCTGACGGCGTCACCCTTTGAAGTGATCAAGGTCGTCACGGTTTAAGTTAAAGCGAGACAGCGTCAAGCACATTTCTGACGGCGTCAAGCCTTGATAAGCCAGGGAGAATTTTGGAGGACTAAAGAGGGACGGCGTCAGGAAGACCATCCGGGAACCCTAGACACGGCGAGGTGACGGCGTCAAGATCTATAACGTGACGCCGTCAGCTACTAAGTTCTATATATAGTTTTGCAATTTTTTGTGATTAGTGTGCAACTTTGTGAGGAGAAACCCTAAGACGAATTTCTGCCATTTTTAAGGGTTTTCATACCCTTGGATCTCCCATGTTTAATTGAAGATAAGTAATCACTTAATCAATCAATATGTCTATGTGTTGTTTGATTATATCTTGTTCTTGTCTTTTGATTAACATGCTAGGCTAGATTTATCTTGTGTTTGCTTAGATCTAATGAAACCTAACTATTGATTATCGGTTATTAGTGTGTTATTAAGTGTATTGGATGATTGTTTATCGATGTTAGGCTTAAGAAAACTGGCTAACCTCCTATACGGTAACTTGCTTGAACGTCTTAAGAAACATGAACCAATGCGTACTAAGGTTATTATGGTTGTATTTAATGCATGAGCGAATTCTAGTGATCCCATGTTAGGAGCTTCCTAGCCGGCTCGACATAGGAGTGAAGTAGGAGCTTGTAGAGTTGGGGAAGTACGTACGCCACCCCACGATTGGTATTAAGGAATACACCCGTCATCCACGCAATTAACACACACTAATCAACCGGTAAAAGATAGTTAGGGAGTAATGAAATCTAAGTAAACACATTTCTCTCCATATAAGTTTCACAACCTTTTCATTTTCAGTTATTTTATTTTATTTGTATTTGTAGTAATTTGGGTTAGTTGACTAGCAACTAATTCCGCCCACTCCTTCAAACCCGAGATTTTACTTGCTTTCATAAAAATATAAAAATACAAAAAAAGAATCTTCCCTCACCCTTAGACCTATTAGAGTAGTTTTTCAATCCTAACGACACTATTCCCCTAGAGAACGATCAATCCCCCGGTACTTGCCACTTCACTATACTACATCGGTCTGGTACACTTCCTGGTGGGGATTGCAAGCCTCTTGAGATCCCTCGAGAGGTAAAACCTGTTGTAAGGTCGCAAAACCACGCATCAGAACTACTAACAAATCACACAGTATCTAACTATCAAGACTTGCAACAGTGTTGAAGCTTGTATGCTTGATCTTCTTTGCTACAAAAGAGAGATCACTAAGAATGAAATGAATGAATGTAATGGGTTAGTAATTTACAAATGAATGAGTGTATAATTTAAGCTATATGAGTGATGAGTGTGCTTGAATGATCAGCTTGCTATTTATAGGCAAAACTGATCAAACAGGCGGCGAATTTGGCGGAACCAAAATGAGGGTTCCGCCCTTGTACTGGTTTGGTTCCGCGGGAACATGCCAGCTAAGGGATTTCCAAATCTTACCATATCTTGTCTAGTCATGTCATGATCTTACAAAGTCAACTCTTTAGCTTCAAAATCTTTTCAAAATATATTGTAAAGTCAACTAAGATATGTAAATGATGCATGCCATGATGTCATGTGTATTTCCATTTTTAAGAAATAAAAATAAACATGTAAATGTATATATGTATGTAATGTGTAATTCCTAGTGATTATGTGTCACACCTCTCCAAGGCGGAAACGCGAGTGTAACTTCATGGATATCATCACAACACATGGTGTCTTGATGAACTCAAATAAGTACATTTTATTACTATCATTTATCCTATTAATTTGACTTGTTTTACTATATTATGTATGAGGATTGATACTTAATCGTTTACTTTTGTAATTCTCAGGTAAAAACAAGCATTTGGTGAAACTTGGCGATTTTGGACTAATAATGGAGCAAAACATGCATAAAGTGAAGAGTCTACTGAAATGGACAAGATCAAGTTAAATCTGCTCCAGATGCGCCGCATCTCACTCATGACATGTGCCGCATCTCTATTAAGATATCACCAGATACGATCCAAGATACAAGAGGACATGCGCCGCATCTAATCATGGAGTTACGCCGCATCTTCTGGCGGTGTACGAATATTCCTGAATATTATAATCTTGGACCCCACGCGAAGTTAAGTCAATGCGCCGCATCTACTTACTAGATGCGCCGCATCTTCCCTCAGACAGAAACTATAAATACCCCAAGACCAGACGAATTTCGAGGGCGAATATTATAGTTTCGAAGACCGAAGCAGCAGAACCCTAGGACGAATTCAGTCAAGGAGGCAGCACAAGACACACCAAACAAAGATACAAGAGCTGTAAGAAGGTGCTGCATGTATTTAATTCATTAAGTAGTTTTGTTTTATTGTGTTAGCAAACTTTAATTCATCAGGATTGGTGGCTTGTGTAATGTGACAACGAAAGATTGCACTCCCTTTAATACTTGCTTTCCCATCAATTAAAGTTTATATGTTGATGTCTTTGGTTACTACTTATTAGTGCATTGATAACCTCTGTGTTTATTAGTGGCTTGCGGGCATTTGACTGCGGAAAATAATGTGGCTCCCACGGTTATTACTAAATTGATCACTTAGGAATAACTTTTAGACATAAGTAATCATTAAGGGTTTACTCGCCGATAAGAATAGGACCAACGAGAAAGGGTTAATTACATACACTTCATATAAAGCTATCAATAAAACAAGTGACAATCTACTTAATCATAAGGACAGCCCTCTTATTGTCTCTAGTATTTATCTGTGTACGTGTGTGCTACTTGCTGATTCGTGCCTATTGGTTTATTTTATTATTTAATTGCAAACAAATCGTGCCAGTCTCTCAGGCTGAAACCCCCTTGCGTTAGGATATTAAAATACTGATTAGAATAACGAGATAATACGTTCCACTCTTAGTGATCGACACTCTACTTACCATTATATTCATACTGACCGGGTACACTGCTCGTTAAGTGTGTGTGTTATTGATAAGTCGGCTAAATATAAATTTAAAACTTGAGTGGGCATTAAAACTGCTAAACCGCAACGACACATCACGCAGCACATCAAGTTTTTGGCGCCGCTGCCGGGGAGTGAATTGTTATTATCTGTTAATTTGATTAGTATTTTAATTAGGTTTTTCTTTTTATTAGATTAATTGCATCATTGTATTATTTTGCATATTTGTTGTTTTGTGTGTTATTTGTTTGCTTTTATTTTTGTTTTTGTGTTTATTTTTGTTTGTGTGTTTTTATTTGTTTTTATTTTTCGTATTTTTTCTGTTCTGCTATCGTTGTACTGTGCTAAATCAAACGATACGGCGCATCTGATCTCTCAGATACGGCGTATTGCGTTTAATTTTTTTATTTAAATACAACGCGTTTAATTAATTCGATACGACGCATCTTTTCCCCAAGATACGGCGTATCTGTTTTTAATAAGAAAATTTTTTCTAAGTGATAAAGTAATACGACGCATCTGCTTTAGCAGATACGGCGTATCTGTTTTTGATAAAAAAAAAATTTTCTAAACGTTAACGCCATACGACGCATCTGCTTTAGCAGATACGGCGTATCTATTATTTTAATTAAAAACAGTTTTCGAATTATTAAACAGATACGGCGCATCAATCTCTGTCGATACGGCGTATCCTCTGAATCAAAAATCTCGTATTTTTAAACGTAACGAAAATACGGCGCATTAACTTTCCTTAATACGACGTATTTAATTTTAAATAAATATCGATTTTTGATTAATTAATTCGATACGGCGCATTCATAAATTCTAAGCGGCGTATCTATTTTCTGGATAAAGTCTGATTAAATTTTAACGATTATAAGATACGGCGTATCCAACTTTTTGGATACGGCGCATCGTCTGCAGATATCAGCTATTTGTATTCATATATCCGTTTCTATATTCATTAATTTCTCTTCTAGCGAACAAATCCTACTGATGATTTTACCTTGGATGACAGATTTTGCTATGGAAGACATGTCAGTTAACGGATATCTTGCTAAGGAATGCTTGTTTTCAGATTCATTCAATGTGCTCATGATCGATGCAGATTTATTCTCTTGGGAGACTCCTCTTGAAGCTGCTTTTAAGGAATTCATGCGTTTATGCAACATTGACAAAGAGGTATTCTCTTATGATGTATTTGTGAGGTACACTGGAGAAGAATTGTCGCTCTTATGGCCTATCATTGAAGCCGAAGGATTGAACTGGACTACTATCGAAGAAGATGATGGGAAATTCTATCTTGCATACATGGACTCAAGCAACGACAGCTGTGGTGGAGGCAACACCCAAATCTCTTACATGCCTTATTCCGAACAATACTGGGGATTAAATGAGAACTATCTGGATAATGACAGAAATTATGCTTTGGCGGAATTACTATTTCATGGCAGATTGGTAAGATTGATAGACCTCTCCCTCAATGATTGGCTAGAACTCAAATATGGTAGTCCGGAATTTGCCCCTGCAAATGAAGTCAAGCAGATTATGACTTCATGGTTGACTCGGAGTTTTAAGAAGCAATTTAACGAGTTCATGGAGATAAAAAAGAATATGATTGGAAAGGCTTGCTTTGACGTTAACCAAGATCCTAACGATGTTGATTTTTCAGAATGGTTGGCTAGTAAGTTTAATAACCATAAGAGCATGGATCGAGCTACTAAGGATGCATTATGGGTATATTGGATGAGAGGAGAAGACGAAGAAGTAGAAAGCGATTATGGGTCGTCACTTCATGATTCAACAATCAATGAGGGCATTGAAGAACTTTTCAGAATTGACATTGATGTGTTCGATTATGAGACACCCTTGTGCAAGCAGTTCAAGGAATTTAACTACCTTCTTCAAGTCGACGATGATGTGCTTACTGGAGATCTACCAGGATTTAAGACTTATGACGATTTCAAAAACACCTGGTACTATGAATGGAATGACCAAGTACCATGGGTTTGGGATAAACCATGGGAATTTGAGCACATTAATCACACCTGTACACCCTTCGTTTTCAAGGACGGAAGTAGTGTTTGGCCGACCTGTGATTATAAGAGTGACGGAACCTGTAATGGGGGAAGTATAATTGGGATGAAACGGGTTGGAAACGATGTAACCTTTGAAGATTATGAGTGGTACGATAATGTTGAAGACTGCCCACAAAAAGCGGAGGCTTTGCAAGAAAAGGGGAGAATTGAACGCTTGAAAGGACTTAAGGGAACATCGGATACTACTTTCTGGGAATGGGTGCATAAACAATTTGATGATTTCACAAAGCTTAGTCAACGGTTACAATATGATTTGGAAAGAGAGTGGGAGGCGATTCAAGACAATAAGTCATTAATTGAAAAACTAGATGATTATTTGATTAAGGATCCTTATTTTAAGTTTGTTGATAAAGACGAGGAAGAGTTCACCAAAAGAAAGTGTCAACTACTTGGGATTCCTTACAATGAGCCACCCATGATTATTTCTGAAAAATTTAAAATCATCAAATATTCTTTGGGTCCTGATGAAGAATATACTGCGGTGAAGACAAAGAGTTATACTAGATTAAGTCGAACGGAAGAAAACGTCGCAGAAATATACGGGAAAATCTTTCGGATGAAGGAAGAAGGATGGACCGTGACAAGGACTGAATAAAGAGCTGAACGTGAGTCTAACTTGAAGACTCTGGAATAAAGACAAGTGCTGGCCGGGAGACAACCCGGAGAATTTTTATTATTCTGTTTTTTGTGTCGAGTCAGTCAGGCCCGCATGAGGATACGGCGCATCTCAATCCTGAGATGCGACGCATCTCCTGCAATGGTCATATCTTATTTTATTTTTCTGCATTTTTATTTTCGACTTTAAAACTATTTATCAGTTTATTTTAATGCGGCGCATCCCTGGTTAAGGATGCGGCGCATCTTTATTCTGACCCGTATTTATTCCAGGCTCGATACGGCGTATCTTCTTCCATAAGATACGGCGCATCGACTGACCTGATGATTTTCAGTTTTAATTTTTAAGTTTTATTTTTCCTAACTACTAATGTATTATGCAAGTTTGAACCTTTCTTATCTTAGGTGTGTTTTAAAGTGTTGGTGGTATTATAGTTTCCTGGATTTCCTGTGGATACATCAAGTATGAAGCTTAAACGTTCTAATCCACAAGAAGATGATTTTTGCTCTTATACTAATGGAGGATCATACCGAGCAAATCTCATGGGAGTTTTTCTGTTCTAATTCTTTTATTTTCCAGTTTTTAACCTTTTATACAAACAACGAGGACGTTGTTTAACTTAAGTGGGGGGATTGGAGAATTAGAACACTTAACAATTACTTGTCCTAAACTTTTTCAAAAATTATGCTTAAAATGTGCTTAATATATCAAACTTAAAAATTTTTAGCATGTTTTTGTTTAAGATCTAAGTTGCATAGCTGCACACATGACGTTATTTTCAAAAATTGTGATTTTTCAAAAATTCACAAATCTATGAGTGTGCCGGTGACTTGTAAACTTTAGAACTTGGCTTGTATACTATTCGAGACCACCATAATAATTATTATATTTATATAATTGGAATGACTTGTCTAAATTGGTAAATTTCTAGGATTACACCCAAATAGCCTTTATATGTTATGTGTTATTAGCTAACTACACTGGTTAGTTAACCCCCGTATAAACCCTTTTGTTACTCTCACTTTTAGAGTAAGATACCCCTAGAAAAACACTCAGAGCCATTCCTTTCGTTTCTTACACCTATGTTTAAAATGTTTCGTTACACCCTTACACCTTAGCCTACCCCGTAGATTAGAATCCGTGGTTGGTTAATTGCTATAGGCAAAGTGTGTTTCCTTACATTACCTGTGTTCGCGTGCGTAATTCATTATCTTTGGTTAGGTCGGGAAATTGCACAATGCAATTGGAGTAAAAGTAAATATTATATATCTTTGAGTTTATTTTTCGTGTGTCTACTACTTTCACTATTACCGTTATTTTTGAAGTATGAAAAGTATGGAAAAATTATCCAGAATTATCATTATAGTGATGTGGTGAAATTTTACACATCTATGTCTATATTTGGTTAAAAAAAAAAAAAAAAAAAAAAAAAAAAAAAAAAAAAAAAAAAATCGAAAAAAAAAAAAAAGAAAAGAAAAAGAAAGAAAGAAGAGTTGGAAGTTTGTTTTAACCGACTTATGTAAAGTTATGTAAATGGTCGATATCACCACTATTTGTTGTACTATATCTATGGATTGAATGGGAATTGGCAGTTATGGGAACGCCAATTAAGGTTTATTCTTTGATTAAGATCTTGTTGAGTATAATTCGTGTCTACCTAAAGCGTGTGTTTCAAGTGTTAAAGCGTGAGTTATTCGATGATATGAGTCTTATTCATGGGATGGTTGGGATAGTGATTAACCACACTTAGGATTTTAATTTATTTGTTTTGTTTATTTTTCATTTTACACCAATTTATATCCCAAATATTATCCATACCCTATATTATTCTTTATCCAACCAAACCTTTGATTTATTGAGATTAGGGATTTGAGCAATCTTAAGTATCGTAGTCGTGGATTCGGCTATGTATTTATGATTTTGTCGCCCTTTTTGATATATTATTATTGGTGAAGTTTGGACCTATCTTTAGCCTATTCGAGTTAAGGATTTGAGCAATTGCAAGTATCGTGTTCGTGGATTCGATCATGTATTTGTGATTTTGTCGCCTTTTCTGGAATTTGAGATCGATAGTGAAAGAGAATAATTAACCCTTAAGCCTACAAACCCTTTTTACCGCTTTAGACTTGTTATTCCTTAGCTTTAGTGGAGGAGATGTGTATACTTGCCAAGCTTATGATAGAATATTCGTCACGACTGGACAGTTAAACGATTAGATTTGCTTTTATCAACTTATTTTATTTTACTTCTAATTCGTTAAGTGTTTAGTTGTGTGATTATGAAATAAACGAATACATGCTTAAATATAAAAATAAATCCTAACATCTTTTAGGATACATTTTCATAAGAGAAATTCTAAGGTTTACTTGGGGACAAGTAAAGTTCAAGTGGGGGGATATTTGATGAACTCAAATAAGTACATTTTATTACTATCATTTATCCTATTAATTTGACTTGTTTTACTATATTATGTATGAGGATTGATACTTAATCGTTTACTTTTGTAATTCTCAGGTAAAAACAAGCATTTGGTGAAACTTGGCGATTTTGGACTAATAATGGAGCAAAACATGCATAAAGTGAAGAGTCTACTGAAATGGACAAGATCAAGTTAAATCTGCTCCAGATGCGCCGCATCTCACTCATGACATGCGCCGCATCTCTAATAAGATATCACCAGATACGATCCAAGATACAAGAGGACATGCGCCGCATCTAATCATGGAGTTACGCCGCATCTTCTGGCGGTGTACGAATATTCCTGAATATTATAATCTTGGACCCCACGCGAAGTTAAGTCAATGCGCCGCATCTACTTACTAGATGCGCCGCATCTTCCCTCAGACAGAAACTATAAATACCCCAAGACCAGACGAATTTCGAGGGCGAATATTATAGTTTCGAAGACCGAAGCAGCAGAACCCTAGGACGAATTCAGTCAAGGAGGCAGCACAAGACACACCAAACAAAGATACAAGAGCTGTAAGAAGGTGCTGCATGTGTTTAATTCATTAAGTAGTTTTGTTTTATTGTGTTAGCAAACTTTAATTCATCAGGATTGGTGGCTTGTGTAATGTGACAACGAAAGATTGCACTCCCTTTAATACTTGCTTTCCCATCAATTAAAGTTTATATGTTGATGTCTTTGGTTACTACTTATTAGTGCATTGATAACCTCTATGTTTATTAGTGGCTTGCGGGCATTTGACTGCGGAAAATAATGTGGCTCCCACGGTTATTACTAAATTGATCACTTAGGAATAACTTTTAGACATAAGTAATCATTAAGGGTTTACTCGCCGATAAGAATAGGACCAACGAGAAAGGGTTAATTACATACACTTCATATAAAGCTATCAATAAAACAAGTGACAATCTACTTAATCATAAGGACAACCCTCTTATTGTCTCGAGTATTTATCTGTGTACGTGTGTGCTACTTGCTGATTCGTGCCTATTGGTTTATTTTATTATTTAATTGCAAACAAATCGTGCCAGTCTCTCAGGCTGAAACCCCCTTGCGTTAGGATATTAAAATACTGATTAGAATAACGAGATAATACGTTCCACTCTTAGTGATCGACACTCTACTTACCATTATATTCATACTGACCGGGTACACTGCTCGTTAAGTGTGTGTGTTATTGATAAGTCGGCTAAATATAAATTTAAAACTTGAGTAGGCATTAAAACTGCTAAACCGCAACGACACATCACGCAGCACATCATGTCTAAATAGAGAATTACTACATGCACATAAATAGAGCAAAGTACAGACACAAAGTGTCGTAACGATACCCCAAAAGAAAATAACCAAAACAAATCTCCAAAGGTATCCTCAATAAAACATAAAGTACTAGTCGAAAGACATTAAAGTATCACAATCCAAAATCAAACATATTCAAATCAAAACATAAAGATAAATCATTCTCAAATGCAACTAAGTCTCGTCTAGTCGCTTCCCTCTACCTTAGCCTTAGAATGCTCACCTGAAAATGATGCTTAAAAACGTCAACATAATGTTGGTGAGGTTCAAAGGTTTAAGACACATAATATATCTCAGGAAACCAGTTCACTGTGACTATAAAACATAGCAGGACAGTAAAGATAGTTATTATATATCTAGCATGTAATCATAACCGACTATCCAACAAACGGGACGGGACGTGCCCACGATCCAAATAGCAATATCCAACATCAATTGGGACGGAACGCGCCCACGATCCAAGTTCACAATAATGGGTAATCATTACCCTCTGATCAGACCACACAGAATAATAGTGAGTAGAGCTACTACTCTCCAATTGGATAATGGGAGCATAGCTACCCTCCAAATGGACCACACAGAATCACCACACAATAATCTCATAACATGCAATACACGTATAATAACACTTACAAGTCCATGCATTTACGACCACATAATCACAGTAACTCAAAAATATTTTCAACACAAGCATCATTCCCATCCCAAGTTAAAACAAAGTAAAAATGGGACTTTGAAACTCACCTCAAACTTCGCAGCTTCCAATTATCAATCACAAATCTATACAACAAAATAAGATCATATGACACGCGACCAAGCTAAAAGCTATAGTCCATGTAACACACATATGATGGATTTCTAAGGATTATATAAACCACCATGGGTCACCCCGACTCCATGACTCCATACTCAATGCAACTAATCACTTCTACTCACTAAATTCCTTGCATACACCTTTTCAGAATACGCAGATTTTTGGGGTACTTTTACCCACGTGAAATCACAACAAAATAAGCTCTAAAACTCACACCAAAAATTCACCATGGTCTTTCATGAGCATAAAAGTTTCTTCCAAAAGGCCATACACTAAACACGCACACAAGTACTCTTAAAAAAATCAAACATAAAAACTATCCAGATTCGGATCTGAACGCACACCAAAATGTTTTGACCTAACAAACATATCTGCACAACTTATTAACGCATACCCTTCACGTGGAAGTCAAAGGGAATATAGAACTCAATTTATCCAGAAGGGCTAACCCAAATTACACTTTTAAAACCACTTTTGACCTCAATACTTTTAACCTAAATCTGACCCGGTTTAACAGTTTTGACACCTTTACTTGCAAAAATCATTAGACTGACTTTCGGACCTCGAAATCGCTTGTGGCTGGACTTTTTGGAAAGCACGTTCTCTGAAATACAATTTAGACTCAAAATTCATGTAATAACTCATCTCCATCTATTAAATATCTTCGTATCTTTACAGCCCTATGAATCTGTCCAAACCCTAACTCAATAACTAACATGTTTTACACCCTAATCTCTTCACCAATCATCATAATATTACTAATTAATGATCCCAACATATTTTATATTAATAATTTACAGAAGTAAACATAAACCCTAATCCATCATATTCTTGTTACATGAATTATAATAATTTATTGAACACAAGTATTGAAAATTTTACCTTGATCTTGATTTTTAGGCTTCAATAATAAAACCCTAATTTTTTTCTTCTTGCCCTCCTTGGTCGACCGAAATTTACAAAAAGAGGTGAGGGGTTTGGTTTTGTATTATAATCCTAAAACATTCTAGATACCCTTTTAATTAGTAATTATAATGGGACTAAAATTTGTTCTTTTCCCCTAATCCTAAATTCGCCCCCCCCCCCCCATAAATATATATATATATATATATTATATATATATATATATATATATATAATATATATATATAAATATTTTTTTTAATTATTAATATTAATATTACACTTAAAACCTTGTATATTTGTTATTTTATAAAAGCCTATACCGAAACCTAACATCTTACGCGATAATTCTTCATTTTACGACAACTTGAAAAATTATCATTTTCAAAACAAAGTTTCCAGAAATAGAATTTCACACTCGTTATTAATATAACCCATAAAACCAAACACCACTTAACTTACTAACGCTCACAAACTTGAACACAACTCATTACGCAAAACCCCGAATGCAAAACCATACAAGTCATTTCCACGTCACCAAAGTGAATAAAATGAACTTATACCAAACAACACTTCTCAAGACTCACCAATAGAGTCACACAAAGGGATTTAGTGCCAAAGCACACGTTTATCACACATATGCCAAACAAAACACTTAAGTCACACCAAGCAAAAGTTTAATTGATCGAAACTAATAGTTAGACTAACCTGCTAAAATCACGGTTGTTACATCATCCCCCACTTAGGGAAATCTCGTCTTGAGATTTAGCTACTTGTCTCACCAGCCACATCAGCAAACAAATTTGGGTACTTAGACCTCATCTGATTCTCGCGCTCCCAAGTAAACTCAGGACCACGCTTCGAATTCCAACGTACCTTTACTAAAGCTATCTTACCAAGTTTCAAACCCTTGACCACTCGGTCCATAATCTTAACAGGCTCCTCAACAAAATGAAAGGTCCTGTTAACCTTAATCTCATCTAATGGCACATGCAGACTAGCATCCGCCAAACACTTCTTCAAATTAGATACGTGAAACGTATCATGCACACTACTTAACTCCTCAGACAATTTCAACCGATATGCCACAAGTCCATTCCTTTCCGTAATCTCAAACGATCCTACATATCTCGGTGCTAATTTGCCTTTCTTACCGAAACGCACAACACCCTTCCAAGGGGACACTTTCAGCATCACAAGATCACCAACACTAAACTCTAATGGCTTACGGTGATTATCCGCATAACTCTTTTGGCGATCTCTTGCTGCCTTAAGTCTCTCTTTAATTTGAAAAAACCTTATCCGTAGTCTCTTGTACCAGTTCAGGACCAATTAGTTGGCTTGTTCCAACCTCTGCCCACAGAACAGGTGATCTACATTTCCTCCCATACAACATTTCAAACGGCGCACACCTAATACTAGAATGATAGCTGTTATTATAGGAGAACTCAGCTAAAGGTAAATGAGTATCCCAGCTTCCTCCAAAATCGATAGCACGTGCTCTAAGTAAATCTTCTAAAGTCTGAATCGTTCGTTCACTTTGCCCATCCGTCTGTGGATGATAAGCTGTACTCATATCCAAACGTGTATCCAAAGCCTTCTGTAGCGACTGCCAAAACCGCGAAGTAAACCTACTGTCGCGATCAGATATAATAGACACTGGCACACCATGTCGTGCCACAATCTCACTGATATAAATTCTTGCCAGCTTCTCCATCTTATAATCCTCACGAATGGCCAGAAAATGTGCAGACTTCGTCAGCCTGTCCACTATGACCCATATCGTGTCATGCCCATTACTTGTTCGAGGAAACTTGGTAATAAAATCCATCGTTATATTCTCCCATTTCCACTCAGGGATCGGCGGTTGTTGTAGTAATCCAGAGGGTCTCTGATGTTCAGCCTTAACTTTCAAACAAGTCAGACACTTACTAACATACTTGGCTATTTTCCTCTTCATTCCTGGCCACCAATAAGCATCTCTAAGATCGTAATACATCTTGTCAGATCCTGGATGAATTGAGTATCTCGTTTTGTGAGCCTCGTCCATGATCAATCTTCTTACATCTCCCACCACCGGAACCCATATCCGATCCAAGAAATATAATCCACCATCCTCCTTTTTCTCCATTTCTTGATCCAACCCACGCAGCATCTCAGCTGTTGCGTTTTCATCCTTGAGGGCTTCCTCCTGTGCTGCCAATATCTTCCTCTTGATTCCCGATTGCAAGGCCATGCACATAGCTCGCACACGCTTAGGCTTAATCCTTTCCTTCCTACTCAACGCATCAGCCACCACATTCGCCTTTCCAGGATGATAGCGAATCTCACAATCATAATCACTAAACAATTCAATCCATCTTCTCTGTCGCATATTCAGCTCCTTCTGACTGAAGATATGCTGAAGACTCTTATGATCCGTATAAACAACACTCTTTGTGCCATACAGATAATGTCTCCAATTCTTGAGGGCGAACACTACCGCACCAAGCTCTAAATCATGAGTGGTGTAATTTTTCTCATGAATTTTGAGTTGTCAGGATGCATAGGCTATCACTTTCCCTCTCTGCATCAGTACACACCCAAAACCTTGATTCGACGCATCACAATACACCACCAAGTCATCTGGTTCATCCGGAAGCGCCAGAATAGGTGCATTGCACAAATTATCCTTTAACGTCTGAAAAGCCACCTCTTGTTCTTCTCCCCAGACATACTTCTTATTCTTCTGGGTCAACAACGTGAGGGGTTTGGAAATCTTCGATAAATTCGCTATAAATCTTCTGTAGTACCCTGCCAATCCTAAGAAAGAACGTATCTCAGACGGCGTCGTAGGAGCCTTCCAATTCTTGACCGCTTCGATCTTTCCAGGGTCTACATGTATACCTTCACTATTGACCACATGTCCAAGAAAATGTACCTCTCTAAGCCAAAACTCGCATTTTGAAAACTTAGCGTACAACTTCTCCTTCTCCAGCAATTCAAGGACCAACTTCAAATGCTCTCCATGCTCCTTCTCAGTCTTAGAGTAGACTAATATTTCATCGATGAACACGATCACAAATTTATCCAAATAAGGCTTACAAATGCGATTCATTAGATCCATGAATACCGCAAGTGCATTTGTCAACCCAAATGGCATAACCGTAAACCCAAAGTGTCCATAACGAGTCCTAAAATCAGTCTTCGGAATATCCTCCTCATACACTCTTAACTGATGATAACCAGAACGTAGATCTATCTTCGAAAAGAATCGAGAACCTTGCAGCTGGTCAAAGAGATCATCGATTCTAGGAAGAGGATACCGATTCTTAACAGTTACCTTGTTCAATTCCCGATAGTCAATACACATCCGGAACGAACCATCCTTCTTCTTAATAAACAACACAGGTGCTCCCCACGGAGAGTGACTGGGTCGGATCAACCCCTTATCCTGAAGTTCTTACAACTGCGCGGACAACTCCTGCATCTCAGAGGGTGCTAAACGATATGGGGATTTCGCCACAGGTGCCGCTCCAGGAATCAATTCAATACGGAATTCAACTTGACGGATTGGAGGCAACCCAGACAAGTCTTCAGGAAAGACGCCAGGAAATTCACACACCACAGGAATCTCTTCTATTTTAAGTTCTTTGGATTTCGCATTCTTAAGGGATTTCAAATCATTCCCTAAGCATTCTCCTTGTATTCGAAGTATAACACCATTCTCTAAAGGTATACGAACTACCTTTTCATGGCATACAACCTCAGCCTTATGTTTAGACAACCAATTCATCCCTATCACCTCATCAAAACTTCCATGTCCAAAAGGTATCAAGTCAATCATAAACGGAATGCCCTCTAACACTATAGTACACCCACGAATAACCTTGTCAACCTCTACTTCCCTACCGCTAGCTATCTCAATCACAATACTAGACCTAAGTTCACTAGGTTCAACATTCAATAATTTAGCAAACGAACCAACTTAAATATCACAACATTAGTACCAACAGATAATCGAGGTATCAGCATATGATAGGTAGAATGGAATCTTACCACCCACACACTCCCACATTCAACGATTTCCCCAACGGTTAAGAGAATACATCTCTAACCATACAACCATCATTAACATGATATCACATAACATCTACCACAACATACAACAACAAACATCAATCAATGTAATCATGGTCACAAATCCACGTGTGTTATACCCTTATAATTATGTTCGCGACCATAGTTATAAGGCCTATTCCACACGCATACTTACTTCCAAAACCACACATCTTAATGATAACGCACATATACCACATAGCACCTAATACACAACACAATCCATGCTATCATACTTGCAAGTCCACTTGTGTTGTGACGCATGTATAATTATGTTGGCCACCATAATTATCTATGCTCCCTTTCACAAGTGTACTTCCTCCTATGACCACACTTCATGCAAACAATCATCTCACATGGACAATTCGAACGATCATGGAACAATTCCAACGACCACTTTAACTCTATAATCAAAATCACTTGGATAAAACCGATCCAATATTCAGGAGTAATCGTGCTCCAACATGGCTCCAGACGGCAAAAGACAATATAAGAATTCCAAAACATGACACAAAACAAAAGACGTCGCACAATGGCTCAAGCTCCACTCTCGCACTTGCCTCCCCACTCAGATCGGTTAAACTTACTACCTGCAGCGGACTCCAGATCCGAATCCACGTCATTCCATCCTAACTCCCCTTCATCTTTACTCAACCACCCATTCCTGTTTCTTTCTTCCAATTCCGCATGATCCACAAGTACATACAACTCACGAGGTTTAGACAGAACCACCTTTCCATCATATGAGAAGTGAGGACACTTCCCAGAGTACTTGGTAACGGCTCCATCTCCAACAGTTACCTTGGTTGCAAACCTCTCCACTTCTTCTCCATCAATGTTTTCCATATACATCCCGTCCTTGTCCGAACATAGATTTATGCTAGCGGGAACTCGGATTCTGCGGTTAGTCCGCTTCATCCTACCACTTCCCTTACAACCGGTAGCAAAATGATAGCCCAACGAAACTTCTTACGCGAGGGAGGTGACATACTATAATCGACGTATACAATACTAAATATAGGGGACAAAATAGTCATCCCAAAATGGCCAGAAAACAACTCGTAAATTTAGGAAAAATAATCATATAAATTATCATACTGATATATAGACCCTAAATGCATCTATATGAGGGACTCTTAGGTTATGGTCTAGGTTCAACCACCTACTTCTCTATAACCTGGCTCTGATACCAATCTGTCACACCTCGCCAAGGCGGAAACGCGAGTGTAACTTCATGGATATCATCACAACACATGGTGTCTAAATAGAGAATTACTACATACACATAAATAGAGCAAAGTACAGACACAAAGTGTCGTAACGATACCCCAAAAGAAAATAACCAAAACAAATCTCCAAAGGTATCCTCAATAAAACATAAAGTACTAGTCGAAAGACATTAAAGTATCACAATCCAAAATCAAACATATTCAAATCAAAACGTAAAGATAAATCATTCTCAAATGCAACTAAGTCTCGTCTAGTCGCTTCCCTCTACCTTAGCCTTAGAATGCTCACCTAAATATGATGCTTAAAAACGTCAACATAATGTTGGTGAGGTTCATAGGTTTAAGACACATAATATATCTCAGGCAAACAGTTCACTGTGATTATAAAACTTAGCAGGATAGTAAAGATAGTTATTATACATCTAGCATGTAATCATAACCGACTATCCAACAAACGGGACGGAATGTGCCCACGATCCAAATAGCAATATCCAACATCAATTGGGACGGAACGCGCCCACAATCCAAGTTCACAATAATGGGTAATCATTACCCTCTGATCAAACCACACAGAATAATAGTGAGTAGAGCTACTACTCTCCAATTGGATAATGGGAGCATAGCTACCCTCCAAATGGACCACACAGAATCACCACACAATAATCTCATAACATACAATACACGTATAATAACACTTACAAGTCCATGCATTTACGAACACATAATCACAGTAACTCAAAAATATTTTCAACACAAGCATCATTCCCATCCCAAGTTAAAACAAAGTAAAAATGGGACTATGAAACTCACCTCAAACTTCGCAGCTTTCAATTATCAATCACAAATCTATACAACAAAATAAGATCACATTACACGCGACCAAGCTAAAAGCTATAGTCCATGTAACACACATATGATGGATGTCTAAGGATTATATAAACCACCATGGGTCACCCCGACTCCATACTCAATGCTACTAATCACTTCTACTCACTAAATTTCTTGCATACACCTTTTCAGAATGCGCAGATTTTTGGGGTACATTTACCCACATGAAATCACAACAAAATAAGCTCTAAAACTCACACCAAAAATTCACCATGGTCTTTCATGAGCATACAAGCTTATCCCAGAAGGCCATGCACTAAACACACACACAAGTACTCTTTAAAAAATCAAACATAAAAACTATCCAGATTCGGATCTGAACGCACACCAAAATGTTTTGACCTAACAAACATATCTGCACAACTTATTAATGCATACCCTTCGCGTGGAAGTCAAAGGGAATATAGAACTCAATTTATCCAGAAGGGCTAACTCAAATTACACTTTTAAAACCACTTTTGACCTCAATACTTTTAACCTAAATCTGTCCCGGTTTAACAGTTTTGACACCTTTACTTGCAAACATCATTAGACTGACTTCCGAACCTCGAAATCGCTCGTGGAAGGACTTTTTGGAAAGCACGTTCTCTGAACTACAATTTAGACTCAAAATTCATGTAATAACTCTTCTCCATCTATTAAATATCTTCGTATCTTTACAGCCCTATGAATCTGTCCAAACCCTAACTCAATAACTAACATGTTTTACACCCTAATCTCTTCACCAATCATCATAATATTACTAATTAATGATCCCAACATGTTTTATATTAATAATTTACAAAAGTAAACATAAACCCTTATCCATCATTTTCTTGTTACATGAATTATAATAATTAATTGAACACAAGTATTGAAAATTATACCTTGATCTTGATTTTTAGGCTTCAATAATAAAACCCTAATTTTTTTCTTCTTGCTCCTCCCTTGGTCGACCGAAATTTACAAAAAAAGAAGTGAGGGGGTTTTGGTTTTGTATTTATACTAATCCTAAGAACATTCTAGATAACCCTTTTAATTAGTAATTATAATTGGACTAAAATTTGTTTCCTTTTTCCCCCTAATCCCTAAATTCGGCCGCCCCCCTAAATATATATATATATATATATATATATATATATATATATATATATATATATATATATATATAATATATATATATATATATATATATATATATATTATATTAATTATTACACTTAAAACCTTGTGTTTTCGTTATTTTATAAAAGCCTATACCGAAACCTAACATCTTACGCGATAATTCTTCATTTTACGACAACTTGAAAAATTATCATTTTCAAAACAAAGTTTTCAGAAATAGAATTTCACACTCGTTATTAATATAACCCATAAAACCGAACACCACTTAACTCACCAACGCTCACAAACTTGAGCACAACTCATTACGCAAAACCCCGAATGCAAAACCATACAAGTCATTTCCACGTCACTAAAGTGAATAAAATGAACTTATACCAAACAACACTACTCAAGACTCACCAATAGAGTCACACAAAGGGATTTAGTGCCAAAGCACACGTTTATCACACATATGCCACACAAAACACTTAAGTCACACCAAGCAAAAGTTAAATTGATCGAAACTAATAGTTAGACTAACCTGCTAAAATCACGGTTGTTACATCATGTGATATGTAAATGTATTTTAAAAGGCTTGTTACTAAAATGTAAAAGACTTTAACTTATATCTATGCTTTGCTAAAGATAAACCTTATAATTGTCATTAACAAAACAAAGCAAAGATCGTAAAATATAAATAACGTTTTTAGGACGATATTTGTATTAACACTTTTCTAATTTCATAGTACCTAAAAGCTTATGTTTGTCACATATACGGATTTCGACAAATAGTTACGTTACTCCTATAGCCAAATCGACTCAAACTAATTAACTACTCAGCTATACATCACTATTTTACAAAACTAAAATAAAAAATTATAAATCAAATCAGGAAAAAAACCTTGCGGTCTCCTGTGCTTGTGACAATATCGATTGCATACACTTCATTTTCTTCAAACTCGGCATCATCAACTATGGTATCAGGATTTGAGATGCTTAACACAACTTTGTTCCCATCAATCACAAATTGTTTGAGTTGATGACTAAGAACACCTTCCACAATTTTGGTTCTGACACGAAAAAATAGAAATGGAAATTTTATTTTTGCATTATAACATCAGAAATTCAAAATGATTGAAATAACAAATCAAATGCAAGAACCAGGACAAGTCATTAGGAGAAAAAATCTATCAAACAAATAAAATATCACAAATTCACAAGTGATACTACAAATATCACAAATGATAATACAACAACATAACATAACTAACTAACTAACTAACAATAAAAAGAGTTATTAAAAAAGTAACAAATAAACTACTAGATTAGATCGTTGAATGGCGCGAACTAAACATATTTAGTGTTCCAAATGCTAATCATCTCTAACTTTGTGCTTACAATTTTGAGCTAAAAGCCTGCAAGCCTATCACTACGAAGGTGTATTGAAGGCTTTAACCTTTTTAAAAATGATGTGTGAGTTTTTGGTTAAGAAAACTATTATGAACCGAAAAATCTTTATTCAATTCCATAGGACCATAACCGAAGTTATGTCCACCGTTGCAGGTTGCGCTACTTCATGTGTTTGCTCTACTTTCAATCTTGCTATGTCTACCCTATCTCAGCCCGTGAGCTTGTTGTGAGGCAACACACTGGAAGAAACAGAGAAAGAACCACATGAAGGGTCTAGTAGTGATTGATCGAGTGTCCCACATGTCTCGAACGAGAATTCAACCCACAATCACTAAGTTTGAAAGTATCTTACACCCTGCTAAGTTGCAAGGCATTTGGTCTGAAAACTAATCATTTATCTTTTAGTTATTGCAAATACGCAACTTGCATCTGTAGCGACATATGAAAAGTCAATGTCTACACTTGCGTAAGTAGCACTTGCGTACCAATACGCAACTTGGTGTTTATTAGTTGAAATCATTGTTCCCTTATTTATTGATAAAGTAATACATCCAAACAAAACTTAGCACTTGCGTACCAAGTCCGCAAGTCACTCTTGTCAGCTACTTTAGCTCATTCTAGTTTGAGAATTGACTTGTTGACTCAAGGCTTTAACCTTAGCCATGCATTATCATAATCCTTACTACTCCTTTATCTTGTCAACATACATGGCTACATATGTACGAGATCATATCTTTAATTAATAGGATATGGAACAGTCATTACCGAATTATGCACAAAAATTTGTGCATAATTCGGTAATGACTTACTGAACCAAGCCTGGTCTGTCCCGGATTGTGGCCCGGTCATATTAAATCCCAACTATCATTTTAACTTTTTATTTATTTCAAGTGGCAGTTGGGATTTATATTGTATATCAAAAAAAAAAAAAAAAAAAAAAAAAAAAAAAATCACAGCAGATAAATGGAGGTAAAGCAAGTTCGTCAACCTATAAAGCATCACACACAAAGGGTCGGAAGACAACAAATGAATAAAGAACCCTACTTAAAACTTTAGATGGCAAATTGGATAGTTCGATAATCGTCTAAACGGGTCGCCCCAAATCAATGTCTATTCTATACTTAAATTTCATATATACACTAATATTCTGAATTAAGATAATTATATATATATATATATAATTATATATATATATATATTATATAGGGTTTTTCTAACTTGTGCCATAGGGGCACAAGTTAAGCACACTAAAGTACACCAAAAGTACACAGGGACCCACATAAAAGTACATTTTTATGTAGGTCCCTGTGTACTTTTTCGTGGGCCCTTGTATACTTTAGTGTGCTTAACTTGTGCCCTATGGCACAGTTAGAAAAACCCATATATATATATATATATATATATATATATATATATATATATATATATATATATATATATATATATATATATATATTTTAGAAAGATAAGCTAATTTTTGTAACAAAACGATTGAAAATATATGAGGTATCACCTGTGATACAAAATAACTTATTGGGTATCACATGTGATACAAAATAACTTATTAGGTATCACCTGTGATACAAAATAACATATTAGGATCACCTGTGATAGTTAGACTGTAGTTAGCTACTTGTTTTTGTAGATACAAAATATGAGGTATCACCTATGATACATAAAAAATTATAGGTGATACAAAATAACATATTAGGTATCACCTGTGATACAAAATAAGTAAGTAAAGCACAAATAAGCAAAAACGCAAATTAAACTGAAAAACGAGCTCTTACGGGAATTAAACGAGCCTAAGAAAACCTAAAAATCAAAAATTACCCCTAGATGTGTAAATTTGCTTTTTATTTTATTTTTAATGAATTAAAAACACTTTTGGACTAAAAATAATATTAAAAATACTAAATTAATACGAAAAATTATGAAAAATTCTAGAAAACTACTTTAAGCTCTAAGGAACTTAGGAAAAATAAAAAGGAATCGACAGCTTATTTGAATAAGCAAAAAGGGATGTTAAGCTAAAAGGGAAAAACTTGGTTAAGTGAATTGAAGGTGCAAGCTATAATGAAAAAGACCCAAGGGCTTAGTATTTAACATGATATTAAATACTAACCGTCATTTTATTATATTACCCATAAATTTGTTGGTAAATTCTCATATATTCGTTTCTTAGACGCTTCAACTTGTTCTGAAATCAATTAATTCACTCTATTACCCATAAATATAATCATTACATATGAGAAAATCAATTAATTCACTCTATTACCCATAAATATAATCAATTAATTCACTCTATTACTCATATATTCGTTTCTTAGACGCTTCAACTTGTTCTGAAATCAATTAATTCACTCTATTACCCATAAATATAATCAATTAATTCTAATATGTTATTTTGTATCACAGGTGATACCCAATAACTTAGCCAAAACAGTTTAATGCTTTATCACAAGTGATAAATGTCAAAGTATTCCATAAAATTACAAAAAATAAAAAATAAAAAATACACCAATCAGTAAAACTCATAATTTCAATCAGTAAAAAATACAAGCCTTTAACCTTTTATGAAAAAAAAAAAAAAAAAAAAAAAAAAAATCTTCTTGTGTGTGTCGTCCGATATCACAAACTGATCAATAGCAGTACAAACTCTTTTCAACAAGGAGCAATACTAATCATGTAAGTGGCAGCACTAACAAAGATAACCAGCAGTACTAAGCTCCATTGAACAACATTAAAACCAACTAGCAGTACTAACCAATGTGTGATTTTGTATGTATCACAGGTGATACCTAATAAGTTATTTTGTATCACAGGTGATACCTAATAATTTATTTTGTATCACAGGTGATACCTCATAATGTAAGTAGGTAACTACAGTTTACGCAAACTCTTTGTGCTGGTCACTAAGCCCAAATTATTTTTCTTTATTGGGCTAGTGTAACAACAAGTATTTAGCCAAAAAAATAAGCTTAAAAGTCTGTAACAATCTATTTTCAACAAGCAGCAGTACTAATCATGTAAGTGGCAGCACTAACAAAGATAACCAGCAGTACTAAGCTCCATTGAACATCATTAAAACCAACTAGCAGTACTAACCAATGTGTGATTTTGTATGTATCACAGGTGATACCTAATAAGTTATTTTGTATCACAGGTGATACCTAATAAATTATTTTGTATCACAGGTGATACCTCATAATGTAAGTAGGTAACTACAGTCTACGCAAACTCAATAATAAAAACTCAGTAATAATCAATCATGTATAAGTCTGTTATTCAAATTTCATCAACACAATCTGGGAAATTTAAAATTAACAAAGATACTAAAAAAAAGAAGCGGACGACTTATGTTGTAATTTTTGGTTGATCCAAGTGGTCCTCTTCTCTTGTAATTTCTGCTTGATCCAAGTCACCCTCTTCTCTTGTAATCTCTGCTTGATCCAAGTCACCCTCTTCTCTTGTCTCGAGAACATATTCTAGAACCAAATTGAGATAAAGCTCATCTTTGTCTGCCGTAGAGAAGAAGTAGTGTTTAAGTGAAACGACATTAGGATGATCAAGAAGTCGCATTGTTTGCAACTCCTGTCTAGTAATACTTTCTTTATCTCAACGGCTTCTCCAGTTTCTAAGCATTTGGCCTGCAAAAGTAAAATCTTGATGCATAACTTGTAACCCAATCTTGTCAATTTAGATATGTTGCTTGAATAATTACCTAAAACACAATTCCAAAGGAACCCTTGCAAACGACGCGCTCAGCCATATAGCTAATGGTCTGAAATATTTAGTATATTACATCTTTTCCTGAAAGCAAGAGCCTTAAGCAGGTTTCTGCTGCTGTTAAGGCGTTCATGACTGCTGATCTTCCCCACGAGCTAATCGAGCTTCTTGAGAAAATTTCTTCAAAACTCTGCTTTCAGTGGAAACTTCAACCTCCAAAACCTGTTTATTTTAACAGCCATCAAGGCCGATTCATCACGAGTTATGGACTACATTAATAGATTAGATAACTTTGATGGTCCTGCAGTTGGTGAGGTGGCTGTAGAATCACAACTGTATGAAGAGGCATTTGCTATATTAAAGAAGTTAAACCTGAATGTATAGGCAGTTAATGTTCTAGTAGATAATATTGCTTCAATTATGATATACGAATCCAGACGACACAGAGATTAGAATTAACAAAATGAAAACCTCTTTTCGAGCTGCATAAACACATAACACTTCTCTCCACTATGATCTCAGTTTGAATACAAGTTATAACTAACCAATACAGCTCACGCAAGCATCTACTATTCCTTTAACTCTCAACTACACTTCACAACAAATAAAATGCTGAAACATCTTCTATCGACTAAATCACAATTCAATACGCCATTCACTATACAATTCAAAATAGTCTAAACAATACAAACTAATTGCGTATTTATCAAATGATCAAATCACAAGAAAAGATTAACAACCTCCTGCGTTTCTAGCATATACACATCTTCTATACATCAAATCACAAATTGAAGGCGTATACACCAAATCATAACAAATTTAACATAAAATAAACCTGTTTTCGAGCTGAATAAACTCGTCCTCTCTACTACGATCTCAGTTCAATTACAACTCATAACTAAGTAACACATCTCAAACAATCATCTACCATACCTTTAATTAGCGAGTACACTTTATAATAAACAATACGCAGAATCGCCTAGGTTTAAAGCAAATTTACGTCTTCTATCGAACGGATCACATTTCAATACAGCATCCACTACACCATCCAAAATAGCCTAGCGTACACAAATCCAGAGCGTATACATCAAATTATAACAGATAAACTAACTTAACAGAATATAGTCCTCTTATCAAGCTAAATAAAAACCGAACTCGTCCTCTAGGTTCAAATATAAACCTCTTTACGATCTCAGTTCAATCACCAAACAATCATCTACCATTCCTCTAATTATCAACTACATTTCATAATAAACAATACTCTGAAACGATTGAATCACAATTCAATACATCATTAAATACAGAAACTAATCACTTACATATCAAATCAAAGCAACTTTACATCACATAACCTAAAATAAACTCGCTCTAGCTTCAATTACGCTAACCGAATCTAGAACACATGACAGAATCTCTTATCGATCTAAATAAACACCGAACTCGTCCTCTCGACTACGATCTCATTTCAATCATAGCTTACATCTAACACAGGCATCTCAAACAATTAAACCACATAATAAGCTAAGTTTTAAGCACATTTCTGTACTCTAAAATCACACAGTTCAAAATAACCTAAAATTACACAAATCAAAACCTCTATTTCAATAAGCAGGTAACTCGTCCTCTCGACTATTCAAAAATGAGCTTCCTACATCTTCTTCAATCAGAATCTCGAATACATCAAATCACAACATCTTATATAACCTAACCTACACAATTCAAATCATACCTCTTTTTCAATAAGCTTAGTAAAAAACCGTTCAGCCTGAAGAGCAGACACGTCACCACGGTAATCACGCCACACGAGAACACGTCCTTTTATATCCAATAGGAACAGCGCTGACGCCGCTCCTGCCATCTCACTTTCTGATCAGATCCAACTCACTACTTGTTTTTTATAGATCTGTTATAAAAGTGTTGAATTGTGTACAGATCAATGACTCATTTTGTTATGTAATTGAATCACAATTTGATGAATGTGTGATTTTCTCAGTGTAAAAATGGGAGGTGAGGTTGTGCTGCCGGAAGTTACGGTGGTTTTTGATCAGTTTATGTCAGTGGTGTGTATGTGTTTGGTGAGGGTGAATAATGAGAGAAATTAAGAGGATCTCATCTATTTTGTGTGTATTGTAAATGTACCAAATTGCCCTTCTGCGTTTAATTATTTTATTAATTAGTAGATATCTTTTTAATCTTAGTCATTGATCAAATTTAGATTGAAGGTGGGGATGTGTCCCTTGGTATGTGAGTAATTTTTAGTATCTAAAATAACTCTTCTCTTGATCGAGACTAGTAGAAAATGACTTCAGACATGTGAATTCTTTAACACTAATAAAACTGGTCATTATCGTTCATAGACATGATTATTCCAAGCTATCTTTTGTGGGTAAATTGACACTCGTATAACAAAAGTAAACAAATTATATTAATAGCACATGCGAACCACATAATAATTCGGCATAAAGAAACACATAGCAATGTCCATTTTATTAGTATTTTGATTGATGTTTAGTCAATTATTTCGGAAAGTTTTAAAAAGGCATGGTCGTTCGAGTTACGCATCAAGTTTGTATGTATCTTTTGTTACATGTTGCGTTAGGATTAAATGGTTAGTCGTTCTTAATAAAAGCTTGCTTACCATTGATGTTATGCAAGTCAAGATGGTTTAACGTCTTTCTAATCATGCCCTAAAAAGCCACTTTTACTAGTAAAGTCATATGCAAAGTCAGGATTTTATGTTAAGGGAAAACCGAACTCCAAAAATGAATCTATTGTTTTTCTAACCCATGATTTAATCTAAAGCATAATAACCAAAAATAAGATAAACAAACTGGTTAAGTTATTCGATCACATCTAAATTTTTAACTAGATATCGATATTAATAAGGGATGCTAATTGCAAAACCATTAAGAAAATGACTAATGGCATGAATAATTACTTAATGAAGGGATGCTAATTGCAAAACCATTAAGAAAATGACTAATGGCATGAATAATTACTTAATGAAGTGGACAGATGTGGCTCAACACCCATTAGGCACCCTACTAGCTCCGCCATTAAGTAAAAGTTTGCCAAACTAAGGCATGAAATATACTAGTCATATTTTATTTGCTTATCCTATAGCAAGAGAGGTTTATCGTAAGATCGCAGTTTGGTGGGTTGCAATTTTGTGGAGGTTTCGTCATATGAGTAATGGTTGGTTTGGATTTCGAATCTTCGAATTCATTCTAATCTTATACAGATGCTAGAAGGAGTTTGCTACATCATGTGGTGGCATGTTTGGAGTTTTCGTAACATAGTTCTTTTTTGTTCGGGTATTCCTTTGAAAGCGGCTTTATTCGATGATATAGTGGCTCGTTCATTTATTGGTGTAGATATAGATACAAAGCTTCATTTAGTTGGGTAAATTGGCTTAAAAATCCTTATATATCTCCTAGCTCCTTGCTAGTTCATTAAAAAATTTCATCGTTCAAAAAAAAACTAAGGCATGGCTCTGTATGTCAAAATGATTTTGCAGTACGAACTTGTAGATCCGGATATTTACAAATATCATTCACAATCTATCAGGGGATTTGATATGTGTCCTAAAATATCACACGTTTATAACCCACTAAATAGAGAAATGCATAAATTAATTAAACGATAGGTGGGATTTGCTCAAAGATGCTACTTATGTAACATGATAAATGACAAGAAGTCGGATGTCGGTAACAGAGACTTGAGGTGACTGTTTTGTAATTTCGGACAAGTTGTGCTAGATGATAATCGATGTTGAATTGTGGCATGGTGGCGATGGGTTAGGTGGCCTAACACGTAACCGTTGACACTAGTGACATATCATAAGAAAATTTTGTAGCAATTTAATGTGATTTGCGCAATATCTGAGGTAAATGATCACGGTTGGAACTAGATATTTTGAAACGATTTTGGGTGAATAACATAAAGTTCTTTACATGTTCCCAGGCTCGATTTAGACAACTACGTGAGGGTTAGTGTTCTGGAAATGTGAACGGCTCACTCGAGGTCATATTAATCCTATTCGCAGTCAATAGTCATATATGATGTTGGTGTATAAAAACTCCAGTCTCCACCCTACTAAAGACTATATTTGCCACTTTATTTTTCTACTTGCTCTATGTTTTCTGTAAAAGGCGGATAATATTAAGCTCGATTTCATCATTCAACAAGTTACATAACAAAACTAACCAATTTACTGATCTTCAAGATATTACCATCTACAAGCCTCGAGACCCAATACCATTCGTTGTCAGATCATGAGAACAGTTACTACAAAATGAGCTAACGAAGCCAAGATGGTGAAAGCTTAGTTCAACACAGTTGGGCTACGGGGGAAGGGTGATCCTGAAGGAGCAACTAAACCGAGACTTTGCATGACTTTCATTCGACGGGCACTCAGTTCTGGAGGTCTGAAAATTCCCTGCAGATATTTAGACAAAAGAACACAAGATGTAAACCTTATTATTTTGATAAAAATCAAGAGCGCACGCACACACGCTTGATAAGGACTCACGGTGTCTGTAGTCGATGGCTCAATGTCTGTGCTTTTGGTTTTGTCTGGAGTCGATGGCTCAATGTCTGTGCTTTTGGTTTTGTCTGGAGTTTGAGGATGAGATTCTGCAGTTTTTCGTTTTTTGCCTGAAACCTTTGTCTGGAAGATGGTTAATCACCCGTGCAAGGATGAGAACAATCATAGCAAGAATATCTAAAGAAAATAATATTAATAACAGATAAAAAGAAGCATTAAATTACACAGATCCCATTTGACTATGGTCAAGGGCATTTTAGGTTCTTGAACAACTATAAGCTGAGGAAAGATTACCTGTGATCGAGAACCCTCAGTTAATGCTGTACCTGTGAGATGAGTAGTATACTTCATCAGTACCAAGCTCAATTTCTTTAACCAGTCAATTAAAATTTAAAATCCAAAATATGATGGAATTACCAACCATATCAAAGATCTTAAACTTCTAAAATACTGGTAAAATAATGTCATCTCCAAGAAAAAGTAAAGAGACACGAGAATGGCTGCATAAGTTAACATGAATATCTAACAGTGAACAAAAGGTGTAAGATTTATAGAAGGTTGGTCATATTATTGAATGCTTGATGAGAGACAACATTTGTTAAACAAATATAATGATCAGGATGTATTATCCGAATCTAACAAGGAGTGATCTTTTATTGACATATTGTACAAATAAAAAACTAATGATCTCCCTGCAACAACGCCTAAAGTGATATGTAATTACATGACATATCATAATCCCCTTTAAATGATTATGAATAGCACATGCATAATATCATCTCACTTTTAAACTACACTCTAATAATCAGTTTGCATTAGTTTCTCCACTAGTCTCTGCAGCTGTATTATACTTCAATACAGAGTTTGTAATAGAGAAGGTAGAAACAAAGTATCACCACCTAACACATTTAACATGTTTGTTGATTCACATACAGAAGGTTTACTAACGAACTTCGTTTTATAGCATGCTGCCCCCATAATTTTTTTGTTATGAGCTCAGGTATGTATGGATTACACCTTTGTATTTCATATTGTGTTAAGAGTTGGTTATTGTCTAGATCACGCACATTATAAGGCTTTTTGGTCAATTAATTTGATAAGGTTTACATGAATTTGGTTACCAGATACGTTAAGTCCATTTCTCTAATACAGATTATTATTGATAAGGAAGAAATGCCATTCTATAGTCAATAAGATTTCAAATGTAACACAAATACAAAAAAAACTTCCAGATACATTTTGATAAATCTGCTCATACAACCAAATAATTGTCTTTTCTTCATCGAACTTTAGGACACCATTTAAAAAAATATGCTTTCTCAAACCAAGGAGCTCCCAACTACCAACCATCCTAGTTACAGAATGCATAAAATGCCCAAACAAGATGCTAAAATGCCAATAGAGAGTGCATTTTACCACAATAAGAAACAATTACAGCAAACCCGATAGCAGTGAGTCCAACACTAGCCTAGCACGCAATTATTGCACCTCCTGTAAGGAAGGCACTAAACACGCCAAGTAACCAGCAAAAATCGGCGTACGAACAACCCACAATGTTTATGGTGCCTTTTCAATCAATTTGATACTGCACCTACAAAGGTTAATCAAAGCCAACATAGCTTGGAAACCCTTTTTGTTCATTCCATATACCAACAATATCATGGCAGTGGGTAGTTCCCTCAGTTGTAATTGACCTTATTGCAACCATTAATTATCAAACAAGGATAGAACACGAATCTCAAATGAAGTTTACCGTGACAGTCGGCATCTCTTTGTTTGAAGATTAATGGTTAATCCAAGGCAAAAGGTAACTACAGTAACTAAGAAGGGTTTGCAATGTATACTCGCCTTTACATTGGGATTCACCTTTGTGGCTATGGAATCAAAATTGTTCAAGAATACAACCACAGCTCAGGTTTAGGTTTCTTTGGCCTATTTACTCCCTTCTTTCTAGGAGGTGCATAATTAGCAAACTTGGTGCTAATCACATTTTCATTTCAATTGTTCGTCCTAATTTGGGAGCCAGATGCTGTATATTGGCTTACGAGCATCTAAGACATAAGATAGAATGATTGGTAAACCTTTGCTCGTTGGTTTAAAATACGATATTTATCTAGGGTAAATATTTAGTTCAAAGGAGCGAAGTTATCCAAATTGTATCCCAAAGTTGGATCAAATTTACGCAGATGGTGTTGGTGTGACATTTGGAGAATTGGCTTCTCTAGTTTTCTTCTTCATTTGGGACCAAAGTTAAATTGACGACATATAATTGTTTTATAGAAATATGCCTTGTAAGAAAGGATGGTGGATGACAAATGTGAACACTATATTTTGGTGCAACTTTCATTATAGGGTAGTTGTTAGAGTGAAGAATCCTCTTCTAAATTCAAAGTTTTGAGGATATGTTTTCCTATAGTTGTGGTTATAATTTTCATGCACCATGTTTTGTTCAATCTAATCTCCTTGAATCTTGTGTGCTCTTTTAAATAACATCATTTGTTGTTAGGTATGAATTTAGAACCCGCAGACAGGTATGTGGGCACAAGTTTTTCCTTGGAACAACTCTCAAGCACAACAGAAGTTGTTTTCGGCTGCTACCCCCACAATAAAGTGACTGATTCTGGTGATGAACTATTATCAACCACCCCAAATATGTATAGTGCCATGATATAAGTAAAGAAATGTATAAGTAGAAAGCATAATCTAACCTTTGGATTTGGACTGTTGTCGTTTTCTTGATTTGAAGCTTGGAAGATCCTATATCACATCCAATTATGAAAAAGAAATCCAAGCATATAGTCTTTAGAATTCCAAATTAATACATCAAAAGAATACCTCCTCCAGAGATTTCTTCATAATTTCAGCGTAATTGAAATTTTTTTCAAGTAGGATCTGCAAGTTCAATGAAAATCAATGAGTCTACCACAACCAACAACTGAACTTGAACTTAAAGTCCACAGGATTGTAACTTACCCTCTTAAACTCAGCACGAGAACTATGAATGTCTACATACTTACTGCAGATACAAAGCAATGAGTCACACCAAATCAAAATGCAAAAAATAAGCGCACATAAAGGCATAAAGCAGAATGACTCACTATGTATAACTTCCATATAATCTTACAAGAGTGTCACTGCTTGATCGTTTACTGCTAGGTTTATTGACTGAACTTACACAATTCTCATCAACAATCTGCAGCAAATTGAAACTTGAAAGTTTATCTTAAGCGCACACATATACACCACAAAACAAGTAGATTGTGACCTATAAGGTCATACTAAGTATGTTCAACCTAAATAGTACATAATATTTTTCAAACTTTAAATAAAAAGTTAATAACACTTTGCAGGGAACAAGGTAATAATGTTAATTCGTATCTCAGATTCATATCCTAAATGTTGTAAGTTTGACCGAAAAATTCAACACGTGTAACAATGAGGCCCATCTAAGGTGTTTTACAAACCTGTGCAGGCCACCATGAACCTTCGTGGAGCTTAACCCATAGTATTTCCCCAAACACGAGATCCTTGCTTGGTTCACCATTTACAGTATCCTTCCCATTTCCGTTCTCAACTAATGTTCCGTTGGTTACACCTGCTACCTCTCCCATAACTTATCTCTAGACCTTACATGAGTTCATTCAAACAATAGAGCATATCATTATATGGGTTAACGTTCAAGTATGTTTGACTTACAATACATTCACAAACAACGTTTTCAGCATTAAAATCAGGTCATTATTAATACAACCAATATGATCTATAGTATGAATTATAAATTACACTTGTTGTTTTTAGATTTGTTTGTAGGGTTTATCAATCTAAAACTACCAATCACATGAACAGAAAGGTGTAAACCTTATTTCAAAAGAGACAGCGTTTTTGTTAAAAATCACTAGACTAGTAGAATGTTACCTCTATGTTTTATATTCACACGTATTTTGGGTAAGCTTAACAAAACAATATATTGCGTATTCATAAAAACAGTTTTTCAGCTTTTGACGTATCAACGCCATAAAGGAGACAGTATTTGGATTGTATATCAGATTATCAGCTAATTTCAAATAACCTGGAGTCTTTTCCAAAGAATATAGTCCAAAAGAGTTTACTAAAACACTTTAAAGAAACTAATAACCGTAAGGTGTTTGGCTTCATTGAAATACATAAAAGTGATTATTAGCTATAAGCAAATACCAAAACATAGCAAGCTAATCAATTGTGTAAATAAGGTACTTATGTAAACTAGGAAGTACTATAAAACAAAAACAGGACAATGCCCTCATTTTAGCCAAAAGTTATTTTCTTTATACACTTTAGAATAGTTACGAAATCAGTAATCTCATATTTGGTCCGAATATACATTGACGGTGGACTATGGAGTTTCAGGAGTGTTTGGGTAAGCTTATTTAAAATACCAACTTATCAACTTACATCAATTCCAAACACAATAATGTGAAGTAGTGTTTAGATTTTATCAGCTGCTATTTATGCCAAATAAGCCAAAGGGTTTTTAGATAAGTTTGTCCAACAAAACTCAGAAAAATAAACTAAGAAACATAAATTCAATATTTCAAACACCTAAAACAAATCCCCCAATTTAGCCCAAAAATTCATTAATTATACAAGAACATTACGGCAAGAAACCAAAAGGGCTTTGCACATTATAGACAAATTTTTTAGGGCTTTCAAATTTGGACATTTGGTCCTGGTAAGAACTTGTGAGGACTCCGTGAAACCACGTGGCCCAATAGAAAACTGACACAGTGACACGTCAATTAGATCCACAAAAAACTTGCAGAATCCTCACAAGTTCTTACGGATGAGGTTTTTCATAGTTTAGTTTACCCGGGACGGCGAGCCTTTTTGACGGTTGCCTCACCTGGGTAATCCCGGCTAAATGTACTTATGTACACACCTGACATTGTTAGGGTACCCAAAATGAAAAGGCAAAATGTGCCCTAAAATGACAGGCAGCCATAACAAAAGATAGATACAAAAAAATTTATAAAACATAAAAAAGACAAGGATTTGAAATGAACTTACAGGCGAAGAGATTTGAAATGGAAAAGGGTATTAGTTCCACCGTTTGTGCGTGATACTGATGGAACTACTCACTAGTACAGTGCTTGTTTAGTAGTGGTCAACGGTAAAAGCTCTTTTTTCGCATTTTGGTGCAATTCAAAATTTAAATTAACTTTGGGGTTAATTAAAAAAAAAAAAAAAAAAAAAAAAAAAAAAAAAACTTTGGGGTTAGTCGACATTTTTTATCGACACGACAGGCATACTAAAAATTGGCGAGACTCCCTTAACATGTTACATGTCTATTAAACATTTCGTGTTTGATCAAAAGAAACTAATTAACCAATGAGCCGACCCGTTAACTCGTTCATAATTTGCTTTAGATGAACGAGGTTATGTGGGTAATTGTTAAAAAGCAATCTGGATATCTTTGCTTGGCAACCATCGGACATGACCGGAGTGCCGCGGAGCGTAGCAGAACACAAACTAAACATCCGGGAAGGGTATGCCCCGGTAAGGCAAAAGAAACGCGGACAGGCCCCGGAACGG
Organism: Artemisia tridentata subsp. tridentata; assembly: GCA_021014915.2. Taxonomy (NCBI): domain Eukaryota; kingdom Viridiplantae; phylum Streptophyta; class Magnoliopsida; order Asterales; family Asteraceae; genus Artemisia; species Artemisia tridentata. Next base: position 270,437,434 of record CP139504.1, read on the forward strand.
AAAAAGCAATTAACGAGGATGTTGCAAAATTAGTAGAAGCCGGTATAATGATAGAGGTCCACTACCATGACTGGCTGTCAAACCCGGTCCTGGTCAAGAAGAGCGACGGAAGCTGGAGAATGTGCGTAGATTTCAAGGATCTGAACAAAGCATGCCCGAAAGATTGTTACCCTCTTTCGGAGATTGACTGGAAAGTCGAATCCCTCTGCGGATACACCTTCAAATGTTTCTTGGACGCGTACAAAGGATACCACCAGATACAGGGGCCACACAAGCCAATGGATTTTTTGCTATAAGAAAATGCCCTTTGGATTGAAAAATGCAGGGGCCACATACCAGTGTCTAGTGGACAAAGCATTCGAAAAACAGATTGGAAGGAACCTCGAAGTATACGTCGATGATCTGGTCATTAAGAGCCATTCGGAGGTGGAAATGTTAAGGGACGTGGAAGAAACCTTCATGACTCTCCGGAGGATAAACATGAAGTTAAACCCAAAAAAGTGTACCTTCGGAGTAGAAGAAGGAGTATTCTTAGGGCATGTGATCAGTAAGAAAGGAATCAGGGCTTGCCCGGAGAAATCCGAGGTCGTTGCCCGGCTACCCTCACCGCGGACTCTTAAAGAAATGCAAAGCTGTTAGGAATATGAATATTCAGCTGAAGACTCGGTCACCCCGAGTACTTATTAGCACATCATAGCTCGTAGGATTATCAGTAATATTATTAGTAGATTAGTTATTAATTAGTATTGTGGAGTGGGTCGGGTCTTTACCCTCTGTCAGCTCACTCCACAGCCCGCTAGGGGCATATTATGTAGTAAGTATAAATACCCCTTCCCTTGCAAGGGAAGGGTTGGAACTTCACTTCATTTCAAGCTAATATACACATAGTATTTCTCTCTCTAGAAGTTCCCACTTTCTCTCTCTAGTTCTTGTCTATTCGATCCATCCAAAGGCCTCAAACAAGTGTTTCTTGCATTGTGAATACCCTACAATTGGTATCAAGAGCCATGGTTAGGTCCATGAGAGTTGGTATTCACGGATTTGTCTAGTTTTTGAGGCTTTTTAGTTCGATTTGATAAGTTACATAAATTTCATTTTGTGCTTTGTTTAGTGATTAGAAGTTGTTATACCTTGTACTTTCTAGCTTAGGAACAGTATAAGAGTAGTATTTGGTGCTTGAATTCACAGATTTAGGATTTTTGTGGTGTTTTTGGGTGATTCGAGAGTTTTTTATCCAAGTGTTCTTGGGTGCGTTTTGTGTACTTTGGACGAGTTCTTGAACGCGGTTTGTGTCACCTCGAGGACGCGGTTTGTCTTATTACTTGTTTAGGCAAAAGGACAAAAAGCATTGAAAGCGACGGTTTTATTGCGATGTTTGTGTCTACGCGGTTTGTCTTGGAGCGTTACGTTTGTGTCACGCGGTTTGTCTTTGCAGCGTGTACTCGGTTTGTGTCAACGCGGTTTGTCTCTCCAGCGTGAACTCGGTTTGTGTCTACGCGGTTTGTCTCTGCAGCGTGAACTCGGTTTGTGTATACGCGGTTTGTCTCTGAGGTGTGTATGCGGTTTGTGTCTACGCGGTTTGTCTCTGCAACGTGTATGCGGTTTGTGTCTACGCGGTTTGTCTCTGCAGCGTGTATGCGGTTTGTCTAGGCGGTTTGTATCCACAGAGGTGCTATTTTTACGTCAAAACTTCAAACGGCCATAACTTTTGAACCGTAACTCCGTTTTCAGCGAAACACCTGTCAAAACGACCGTGAGACCGAGGAGAAGGACACGTTGAATAATTTATTCATTCAACCCAACTTTCGAAGCCTGAAATCGCTCCAGAATGAAGTTATTGAGTTTCTAAGTTTTCAGACCAAAATTTCGCTGTAACAACTTGCATCAACCAAACCAAATCACAACTTAACAATAGTGTAACAATCCAACAGTCATCATAACACATATCAAGCATCATTTCACGGTTTATTCTTGATTTTGTAAAACCCCGCGAAAGAATCTATTTCTCGGTTTAAATCATAGAATTGTAAAATCCCGTGCACGTTAATATCATGTCAAATACTTCAGATTCTGCTATATCAGAGATACTCAAATTGTACAACATGATTGACAAACAAAAGATTCCCAAAGATGTTCGACAGATAAACGGTGTTTGACTATGTTGGTGCCAATAGAGACTTTGTGTGCCCGAATTCTCAAGAAAACAAGCTTCATCAGCCACAGACAAACGTTGTTGAGTCAGATACTGCTAGGAACAACGTGCAACATGAGAAACACAACGAAGCGTCGGCTGAACCTAATGGGGTATCTTCTGTCATTAATAATGATAATGTGTTGCATGAACAAAAGATTCCCGTCAAAGTACAACAGACAAACGTTGTTGAGTCAGATATTGCTAATATGGGAAATAGCGATGTTATCCCATATGAACAATATGTGAATCACAACGAAGAGTCTGTTGTACCTAGTTGTGCATCTTCTGTTCTAAATGATGATTATGTGCTGCATGAGAACAAATTGCCTGTCCCTGATGATAACTTGATCACTAGACTAAACATTTATAAAGAACAAGTGGCTATGTATGAACAGCGTGCTAAGTTTGAGCTTAATGAACGTGAGCAGAAATTAGAAGGTCAAATGAGTACACTTATTAAAGAGTCTAGAGTAAGAGAAGAAACATTAAAATTAGAGTTGAGTTCTTTGAAAAGTCAGCTAGAACAGTCTGTCAAACAGAAACAGGAAGTACAAAAGTGTATAATTACACTTAAGCTAGAATTCAAAGAAAAAGAAACAACACTTTTAAATGATTTCTCTAGACTCAAGACGTTAAAAAATAAGCTTGAAGATAAGTTGTACACACAAGACCAAACCAGACAAACTGCTCAAATGATTCATAGGCACAAAAAGTTGAGTGATAAGCATAGTAAAATCATGATAGGTGAACCCAAGTCAACCATCCTTAGGGACATGAAAGTAGCTCAACCTGCCCTATATGATGGTAATGTGATGTTATTCCTATTCATGACCCGCCTGAGCATATCTACACTAAAGAGGAGGATGAGATAAGTGAGAGAACTAGGGAAAGAATGAATGAGAAAATGAAGGATCCCAAATGCATAGCCAAACGAATAATAGTCAAGCCCCATGATTATTATGAGGAGAATCGTTTGACTGTGTTTGCCCCTCAAAAGAAGTTAACACCTGAACAAATATTTTGGTCTCAAGATATTGAAAAACTTAAGGTAGAAAAACTTAAGGCCAACACCCCCCTCATTAGAAAAGTTGCGTCCATAACGGTGTATCCTCCCAATACACCTAGGAATTTGGTGCCTTTGTCTCTTCCCACTGAATGCAAAACCTTTATTAGCTTATATGTGCTTTGGCAACTGTTTGCTGATTTCGATAAAACATGTAAGAAGAGAATCACACCCACCGGCATTACTGAGGGGGAAAGGTGTTTTGAACATGCAAAAAGGTGTTACTTAACTGAGGTCATGCCATTCTTTAAACTACTTAAAGAACATTTTGAAGGGTTGCAAACTGCCCTTAAAGCCGAAATAAAAGAAATGGAAGTAGTGTTTAAAGACATGGAAAATGAGGTGAATGAATATGCAATAGAACTTAAGAGTCGTGAGATTGAAAGAAAAAACATACTCATCACTAATGACAACTTGATTGCTAGATGTATTGCACAAGATGTATTTTACACCGCTACTGATTCTGCATTGTCTGCTTGTCAATTTAATGAGTATGCTATTGCGTTAAATGTCACCCAGAATCGTGTTGTTGAGCTTGAGGGGGAGAATTTGAAATTGCTTGAAAAAATTCAAAATGATGACCATGATAACATGGTTAAACGTTTTTCAAAACTAGAAGTTGATTATCTGAATTTGCAACTCAAACATCAACACTTAGAAGAAAAATGCAAAATATCAAATGTCAAGACATCCTCGGATGCTCCTGAGTTTGATACATATTTTGAATTAAGCAAACGTGATGAAAAAATTCAAGCTCACACAAACACGATTCGACTGTTGAGGGCCCAAGTTGCCCAATTGAAATCCAACAAGTGTGATGTGTATGGTTCCAATAAACCTTCGCCTTTAGATTCTCAGAATTTTCAATATCAAAGATTAAACAAGTTACATCATGAAAATGAGTGTTATCGAGAAGAAAATTCTAAGATTAAACAACATTACAAAGAGTTATATGATTCCATTAAAGTTACAAGAAACAATCATAATGATCAGATAACCTCTTTGTCAAATGAAATTGAGAATCTTAAGGCGCAAGTGAAAGGAAAAATGCCAAGTACCACTTGTTACTGTGATGCACCAAAGGTTTATGCTATTAAAAAGTATGATGTTGATGTACCACAAGTTATTCCGTTTCCCCTTAGGAATAATAATCTTGCCCATCAAACATATATCGATCACCTTAGGGATGGCCTTGATATACTTCGTAAGGTTGTTGAAGAGATCAGAATAGAAAAGCCACGCGATAGGGCAACTGGGTATGCATGCGTCTTCACAAAAAGGATTCAGGAACAGTTAGAATATGCCATTGGCACGTGTCCTAAGTCTCACAACCTAAGAGATGGGGTAGTTACATCATCATCCACTATTAAGAACAAGCACGTAACCTTTGAGGTATCCTTGGAAACTTCAGATCCCAACACATCAAAACATGTTCAGCAACTAGAAGTGAAAAAGACTAAGATTCCCATCAGTCCTTCTACAGGAGTTAATAGTGACACTAAAGCTAGCAAGTCAAAACCTAGGAGAAATATAAAGAATTCTAGGATTTCACCAGCTAAAAGTGTTCCTAAAAGGAAAGTAGAAGACCACATGAGAAACAACAAGTCAGATTTGAACAAAAGGAATCATAATTCGAATCCAAATTCACTTTGCAAAACATGTAATGAATGCATAATTTCGTGTAATCATGATAAATGTGTTAAGAAATTTCTGAAGTTGTCCAACAAACCCCCAGTTAGGAAAGTTTGGAGAGCTAGACAAATTAAGCAATCTTGGAAACCCACAGGGAAAATGTTTACCAATGTGGGCTTTCAGTGGAAGCCCACGGGCCGAACAGTCACACTAGGGGAACATTGCCCTTTAACAAGGATTACAATTCCTAGAGTAGTGCCTGTTAAGGAATGGAAGCCTACTGGTAGAGTTATCCCTTTAGATACACAATGTCCCTTAACCAGGTCCATTACATCTACTAGTGTTGCCCCTATTGTTAAAACCAAGGCACCTATGGTTTCAGCAGCCCCAAAGATTGTTTGCACTAACCAACTGGAACCCAACCTAAATTGGGGATCCGGCTCTCCAAATTCTCTTCTTTCGTCTGTTTTCAAATGCAGGTCGTACGAATCGTCCTTTGACATTTGGACACAGGCTGCTCACAACATATGAGGGGAATCATAATGACGTCTGAACACCTCAGTTCAGGCCTCGTACTTCAACGACAATGACGTCTGTACACATTAGTGGAGGCCTCTTTCTTCATTAGTATGACGTCTGTACACATCAGTGCAGGCCTCGTTCTTCATCAGTATGACGTCTGTACACTTCAGTACAGGCCTCGTTCTTCATCATAATGACGTCTGTACAAGTCAGTGCAGGCCTCGCTCTTCAACATAATGACGTCTGTACACATCAGTGCAGGCCTCGCTCTTCATCATAATGACGTCTGTACACCTCAGTTCAGGCCTCGTTCTTCAAAGAAAAGAAAAGTATACGCTTGAGTGCACTTTATCTTCAAAAGAAGAGGAATCTTCTTATTTATGGCCATTCTCATCAACAAGATTCATGCTCTTTCCGTGCTTATTCAGTCTTCAAGTGGATCGGCGCATATTGGAGTATATTTTTATTCACGTATTCAACCAAAAATTGCAGTTGACAAGCATATGCAATTTTTGAGGGGGGGAAAGGGTGAATAAACAACATGTCAGTCTTCAAGAACCGTCAAGTGGAGTTACTTACCGTTGATGGTATTCATATTCACTAGTTCAATTATCAAAAATTGCAGTTGGCAGGCATATGCAATTTTTGAGGGGGGGAAAGGGTGAATATTAATCTACATGTTGATTGATGATTGAGATGGTCATACGACTCCTGAATACGTCAGTTCAGGAGTCGTGCAAACCATGTTTCTCCAACACTACTTCTTCCGTCTATCAAGGTGTTGAAGAACATGGTCATGGAATGCTAATCTACATATTCTCACGGGCTGGTTCAGTTAGCATCAAAGGGTTTCTAGTCAATGCTTCATGTATACGTCATTAGGCTACATGTACACATCATGATGATGATTCCGATTAATCGTAACCATCATGGGGGAGAGAAATGTGTACACCAAGGACGCACAACAGGTTCACGTGATCGGGCTTAATCATTTATTCCGGTGTTGATAACCGCAGAGATGATCAGTGGTTCAACTTGTTACCTTGGTATTTACGTTTCACTGTTACGTCATGGGCTGATTAATCGTAACCATCAGGGGAGAGAGAATGTGTACATCAAGGACGCACAACAGGTTCACGTGATCAGGGCTTAATATCCAAGGATGGATACATACTATATATGATCAGTGGTTCAACTTGTTACTTTGGTGTTATACTTAAGACTGAAGAAGGTCGAGTCGTCAGTCTATTCTACATTCTCTGTTGGGAGTTATCATCTCATGTGTATGCTGCGGGCTGATGGGTTACATGTAAGGTTACTGGAAGGCATTTGATGAGATAAAGATGATTGGTATTCTGTTCCTCCACATTGGGCAATCTTGAAGAAGGTCGAGTCTACAGTCTTCTCCACAGTCAAAACATGTTGAGTTCTTTTCTTACAACTTGATATTTAACTTAATCCCATGACAGTTCTTGTTTGATGAGTTGTGGAGTTAAGTTAGGTTCAAGTTGTTCTGTAGTTTAAGGTTAGGTCCAACTTGATTTTAACCTAATCTCATGACAGTTCTTGGTTTGATGAGTTGTGAGGTTAAGCTGAATCAGTTGTTACTGGGCTTAAATTTGTGGTTTAGCTTAACCTCATGACAGTTCTTGTTTGATGAGTTGTGGGGTTAAGCTAGATTTTAGTTGAGGCTCAACTTAAACTACCGAAAAGATGCATTAGGTTTTTGACGGCGTCACTCAAGGACGGGAGTGTTAGAAGATTAAAGACGGCATGCATTTGGTTATCAAAAGACGTCTTCTTTTTATGGGTGTTCATCCAAAGTCTTCTTCTTCTTCCTATTTTGGGTGATCGTCAGAGGTTGTCAGATTGGGGGAGAGCACTAATTAAGGGAGAGTGAAAAGCCAGAATCATTCCCTGATTGAAAGTGCTCACATTGCTCTTCAGCAAGTCAAGTGATGAATGCGGAGAAGATTCAGAATGCTGAGGAGTAATGATTTCTGGTTCGTATCCTTGTATATATTTTGCTTCTTACATTCTTTTTCATATCTTATACCATTTTTGTAAATAGATATATAGAAATCTTGCTAATTGTAAATAGAGAATCGTAAAACCAGAAAAACCATAAAAATTAAAAAATTAGAAAATACCAAAAATAGTTTCACCTAGGCATGTCTTCTGTTTATCGATAACATTTACGGACTTAGAAATGTCATTCAATAATGGCACGGGTCTTTAAATGAAGCTCGAGCAGAAGTTAAAATGGATTGTTAAAACATGTCTAAATGACTTGCTATTACTTTAGATAGCAACCCGCGCTTCATATTGGGGAAAGCACGTCGCCAAAAAGACGGCTGTTCCTCCAACTGGGTGATGTTCACCTGGGCATGGATTACTTCATATCCATGTTTCCTGATTTGATGTACGTTTCAGTGCATCATTTCTTGTAAAAGAAGAGAAATCTTCTTAGTATAACAAATAGTTTTCATTCTATGATTCTTCTGAAAATTATTTGTGAGACACTTGGTGATTATGTGTTGTATGAAATTTGTTTATACTTGGATTATGCATAAAAATTTGTCACTCAATCAAAGACCACAAATCTTTAACTTGAATATGGGTCATTGATTGAGGGGGAGAGTGAATTCAAATTTTATATCATCAAACGGGTTTCTTGATTAATTCATGACTCTTAGAAAAGGTTTTGCAGTTAATGGGGTATTAGTTGAAGAGGATATTGCTTAAATATATCAAATGACCAAGTGTGTTAGTTGCTAGAAAGTTTAGGACATTATGTGCAATTTGCTTGTAGTATCCTAGCTTCATATAACTAGAAGGTTCATTTGTATCTCTTTGGAATCCTCGTTTAATCCCCTAAATACGTTAAGACTCAAAACCTAAAAGAAGTAAGAAACCCAGTTGTGTTTGATGTTCTTGAATACTCCTATGACATTTGTATGATCTAGGTGAATGAGTTTCAAATGTTGTTTGTCTCTGCTGCTTAATTGTTGTTGATATTGTGCATATGTTCTCAGGATTCGCTTAGGTATATTGCCATTATGTTAGAATCATGTTCCTAAGATCCTGAATTGAATATTGAAATCTGTGTGAATTGCCATGTTCATGATTGCTGTTTGCTCTTCATGCTAGATAGTAGTTTGACGTATTTCCTGACTATGGTTTGACTAAATGAATTTGGTATTATAATGTGGCAAGCTGCTGAAGGGTAGCTATTAAGGAATAGTGTATCTGTATGTATGCATATCTGTGTTGATATTCTTATGCAGATTCCATAGCCAAAATGAATGTGCCAGTTCCCATTCTAACCATTTGATCAGACGTTCAAACTCTATTGATTGGCCCGTAATTCACCACATCAACAACGTCGGCAGCAACAACAACAACAACACTGTCATCACCACCACCACCTTCACTTCAACAAAGCAGTTCGTATTCTGATCTCGCCAAGTGGAGATCTTCAACGTGTGGGAAAGTTTTGTTGGTGGATGGAAAATCGATGTTGACCACTGACTCACTCAGAAAAGTGGATGATCACATCATCTGTGCAAAAAAGGTCAATATCATTTGTGTCATATAAGTTATCTTGTGCAAAATGAGCAGTGAATCTCCCTCTTAGATTAAGGGGGAGCAAAGTATGTTTCATCATCAGAACATGTTAAACCTGACCACATTTTCTCCCATGTTTTCTAAATTATTTAAATCAATTGGGATCACAAATCTCAAATGGTTTGAAATTTTTGATCGGGGGAGAGAATGTGATTTAAATATGAAATCTGATAAAATGTGATGATTTGGAAGTAAAAGTAAGCTCTCCCGTATGTGCTAAACCATTTTGTATATCAATGCACATATTGAGGGGGAGCAAAATGTTTTGGATGTGGAAGTAAACTCTCCCATAAGTGCTCAGTTGTACGTCTATGCACTTATTGAGGGGGAGCAAAGGATTTGGCATCTCATGTGACCGTGACTCAGAATTAACCAATGAATTGACGAAACTTGAACTGTCATCAATCGAAAGGATACGTCTTGGCCGGGTAATAATTTCAAGCTGGTCTAACCAGTGATGTAAGCGTGTCTCGAAAAGGATGTGTCTAACTAGTGATGTAAGCGTGTCTCGAATCGGTCATGTTCACTGAAAGTGGATCAATTCAAAAAGTGCGAGCTCTACCTAACATGTGCAAATTTATAAAACTATCACTCGAGCACATGTTGAGGGGGAGCATTTGAAAAATATAAAACTCTCAAGTGTTTGCAAAAATGTGTTTCAGAATCATGAACACTTTGAGAGATTTTTCAAAGATTTGGTTTGGCAATCGTGGATGAATACTAAAGACCGGCCATTTTAATTAACGCATGGAGTTATAAGGATGGTTAGGTTAGGTTCAAGTTCCCACGATCCCGCCAGAGCCGGAGGGATCTACCCAGGGATAATCCACTAGTTAGTGTAGAAGTCCTTAGGTATGATTAAAAAGGAGAAATGTGTATAAGGGAAGAGTGCCGACTGAGATGGAGTTAACACTGGAATGAACCCAACAAGGTGTTAGTTATGAAGTCTCGGTAAGCACTGAAGGGGTTGAAGAATGAAAAAGAATTGTAAAGATAAAGGGTGAAAAGAAATAGCCCTCCTTACAACTTAGGCAGAAACCGGGTCAATACATATGCTGTCAGAATCACTTAGCTGATTGCTGACATTGAAGACAAAGTATCATGGACCCAGTGATACGCTGCACAACCCTCCCTAACCACTCAAGGTCCCTCAAAGGATTCTTGTTTCAATTGTCACGGAGTTCAATACATTTCTATCGTCTCTCTCGCTCCGAGTGAGATGATATTGAAAAGGTGGTAGTCCTCTCCAGCCTCCGATTACCAAATCAAAACGCACAATAGAGTCTAGATGTACACATCATGATGATGATTCCGATTAATCGTAACCATCATGGGGGAGAGAAATGTGTACACCAAGGACGCACAACAGGTTCACGTGATCGGGCTTAATCATTTATTCCGGTGTTGATAACCGCAGAGATGATCAGTGGTTCAACTTGTTACCTTGGTATTTACGTTTCACTGTTACGTCATGGGCTGATTAATCATAACCATCAGGGGGGAGAGAATGTGTACATCAAGGACGCACAACAGGTTCTAGAGCCACGAGATTCATAATAAGATCTCATAGGAACACGGATTATTTCTACAATGGTTGTTCATCATTAAGAACACCAGTTGTAAACTTATGAGTCCTACACAGATCTTTGCAATCTGCCAGAACATTCATGAGAGACTTTACAAATGTAATTCTCAATGATTGAATGGAAATTCCTGCCAGGGTCAACATCAAGCAGCCCTGAAAGCAGGTCACTTCGGTAATTCCTCATGGATTACGCTTAGTGGTCGCGGCGGTCTCAACCGGTCTACAGTCATGGAGTGATCTCCTGCGACTCACCTAATCGTTGATTTACTACGGTAAAATCTTAAAAAGCCCTCTGTGGGTTTTCGTTTAGGAACGGTCTTGGTAAGGATTAGAGAGAGTTTTCACACTATGCTGTTGACTATCTCGAAGTCCAAACTTGTAAGTACCGGTCGAATTATTGCTAACTGTCGTATGCAGGAATCTCTGGCGTTTGTAGCAGTGGAATGCTGTAGCTAGTTGCTGTTGTAGCTGGTTGCAGAAAAGATGCCAATCCATCACCACATGTTCACTCTACTACATCATCATCAAAGAAGTCATGATCAACCAAAAGACCTTCAACACAGCTTCTGCTAACTCTGATGTTGAAGATCATGACCCTGATTAGTGTGAGCATGTCAGCTCTAAGTATATTTCATCACATGGAGACCTACTACTGAAAGATGACTTGGAGACTCAAGTGGGATGATACTTTCAAAGATTACTCAAAGTTCATCCAAGACAAAAGATAAGTCATCTTAAGATCACGGATGTTTGCACAACGATCTATGAAATTGAAGAATCAATGGTTACGAGCTATGAAGTCAAGATCCAAGGAAGAAGTGCTGAAATTCAGAACAGTACTTCTGGGGTGACCTCCCTTAGGGGGAGATTGTTAGGAATATGAATATTCAGCTGAAGACTCGGTCACCCCGAGTACTTATTAGCACATCATAGCTCGTAGGATTATCAGTAATATTATTAGTAGATTAGTTATTAATTAGTATTGTGGAGTGGGTCGGGTCTTTACCCTCTGTCAGCTCACTCCACAGCCCGCTAGGGGCATATTATGTAGTAAGTATAAATACCCCTTCCCTTGCAAGGGAAGGGTTGGAACTTCACTTCATTTCAAGCTAATATACACATAGTATTTCTCTCTCTAGAAGTTCCCACTTTCTCTCTCTAGTTCTTGTCTATTCGATCCATCCAAAGGCCTCAAACAAGTGTTTCTTGCATTGTGAATACCCTACAAAAGCTTAAACGGAAAATTGGCTAGTCTGAACCATTTTTTATCAAAGTCCGCGGAAAAGTCCTTACCGTTCTTCAAGACACTGAAGAAGTGTATTAAAAAGAGCGACTTCCACTGGGTAGCGGAAGCAGAACAGGCGTTCAAAGAGATGAAGAAACACATCGCCAATATTCCCACCCTCACGGCTCCCCAACCAAGAGAAGAACTAATCATGTACTTGTCCGCGGCAAAAGAAGCCATCAGCGCAGTCCTTTTGGCAGAAAGAGGATCGCGCCAGGAGCCCATCTACTTCACAACCACACGTTGCAAAGTCCGGAAATAAACTACAGCCCGATGGAAAAATTGGTTCTATCACTGGTTCATGCGGCCAGAAGACTCAAGAGGTACTTCCAAGCACACACAATAGTGGTCATCACAGACCAACCAATCAAGTAAATGCTTGCGAAGACAGAAAATACAGGCCGAATGGCTAAGTGGGCTATTGAACTAGGAGGACATGACATCAGTTTCAGGCCGCAGACAGCCATAAGGGGACAAGTATTAGCTGATTTCATCGCGGAAATTCCAAAAGAATAAACCCCGGCAATAGAAGTAACCGCGGAAGATCTGCCGTACGTTGAGCCATGGAACTTGTATACCGATGGATCCTCTTGTCAAGAAGGATCCGGAGCAGGCTTAATCCTTACAAACCCTGTAGGTACAGAATTCACTTATGCTTTAAGGTTTGAATTTGATACATCCAATAATGAAGCAGAGTATGAAGCACTATTAGCGGGCTTAAGGATAGCGGAACAGATGGGGGTGAAGAACCTCTCCGTAAATGTAGATTCACGGCTAGTCGCAAATCAGATCAATGGTGTATATGAAGCGAAGGAGGAAAGTATGGCATAGTACCTAGCGAAAGCCAAGGCCCTGTTACAAAACTTTCGTACATTCTCCATAAGACAAATTCCGCGGAGTCCGAACAAGCAGGCGGACGCACTAAGCAAAATAGCCTCCACCAGCTTCGCCCATCTGACAAAGCAAGTTTTGGTTGAAACCTTGAAAGATAAATCAATAGAGGAAAAAGAAGTTATGGCCGTAGTTGAAGAAGAAGGGGACACTTGGATGACCCCGCTCCTAGAATACTTGAAAGATGAAGTACTTCCCGCGGATCAGAAAAAAGCCAGAAAGTTAAAAATCAAGGCAAGACAATACTATTTCATCAACGGAGTGGTGTTTCGTAAATCATTTCTGGAGCCGTGGTTGCGGTGTGTGGGCCCGATACAAGCAAACTATGTGATTCAGGAGATTCATGAAGGTTCGTGTAGCATGCACTCCGGACCATGGGCTATTGTGGCAAAGGCAATAAGATCCAGATATTATTGGCCGACCATGCATAGGGACGCAAGAGAAGTGATCAACAAATGCCAAGACTGCCAAGTTCACCGGCCAGTTCCCAAGAATCCCCAACATAACCTAACCCCTATCACCTCCCCCTGGTCATTTTATAAATGGGGCATAGACATCTGCGGCCCATTCCCAGAAGCTCCAGGAAGAATAAAGTACTTAATAGTAACAATAGATTACTTCACAAAATGGATCGAGGCAAAAGCCCTTGCAACCATCACTGGTAACCAAGTCAAGAAATTCGTATAGGATAATATCGTGTGCAGGTTCGGCTTGCCGGGGGAGATTGTGGCGGACAACGCCAAGCAGTTCAGGGATAACCCCTTCAAGGACTGGTGTGAGAAGCTTAATATCAAACAGCGGTTCGCATCGGTAAAGCATCCGCAGGCAAACGGGCTGGTCGAAAGAGCAAATAGAAGTTTGGGAGAAGGAATCAAGGCAAGAATTGATCAGGGAAGCCGCGACTGGCTGGAAGAGTTACCGCACGTACTCCTGGGTGCACCGAACAATGATCAAATCAAGCAATGGAGACACACCGTTCTCCCTAACCTATGGGACGGAGGCCGTGATTCCTGTGGAGATAGGAATGCCATCTCTCAGGTGTGCTCTATTCGACCCAATAACAAATGAAGAAGCTTTGCAGCTAAACATGGATCTCGTGGAAGAAAGAAGAGAAGTTGCGGCTATTGAAAAAGCAAGAAGCAAAGCCCAGATGGAAAAATATTACAATGCTAAAGTCCGCGGCAAAAGCTTTAAGCCGGGAGACTTTGTCTACCGCAACAATGATGCTAGCCTTGTTGAGAGCACTGGGAAGCTGGGCCCTAAATGGGAGGGCCCATATGAAGTTGTGGAAGCATTGGGAAAAGGAGCATACAAGCTCCGGAACCAAGATGGCCAAGACCTACCCCGGACATGGAATATCCGGAATATCAAGAAATGTTACTTGTAATTAAAATGTAAGTGTTCCCATCTTTTGTGGCTGACCGCGGTTCAAAACCGGCAGCGGGAACTCATCCTAGCATATCTAAGTCATTTCCATGTACGTTTTTTTTAATTAATGACATGCAAAGCCTGATCAGCTCCGCGGATTTTCTAAAATTTACTTAAGTCATTTTTCCTTTTATTACTCCTGTCATATGCACGCATAACCCGGAAAACAATTCCGCGATTACAAAAATGCGTAAGAGGCATTGCAAGCCCGGCATGAGGACATCGTACCTCCAAAATTATCTAAGGCATATAAGTGGTATTGCAAACCCATTGACCAAACCAAGCTATCCCCGGAAACCCTAAAGTACGGATATACAGAGATAGTAAACTAAGCCCGGCCATACAAGCTCCGGCAAAAAAAAAAAAAAAAAAAAAAAAAAAAAAAAAAAAAAAAAAAAAAAAAAACAGATACATGATATAAACAACCAAGTGTTAAACACATCAAAAATGGTTAAGTTATATTCATTGTCAATTACAATATATGCGGATGCATTCATCCGGACTACATCAACAGAGGTTAAAGATAAAAGCTTTACAAGATTCACGGCAGGGTAGATATAGTCAAAATATCACCCGAACAAAAGCCGAAGAAAACAAGACAACTAACTCCCGGATTCTTTAGTTTCAAGGACGGAAGTATCAAACATGTCATCATGTTGGACACTATCATCCCCGGTTGGATCAGTCACTGGCCCGGAAGGAGTAACAACATTCATAGGCTCAACAGCCGCAGGTACAGCACTGGAAGATGGCTAGGAGACGGTAGGAGCAGGAAGAACAACAGCAAGTCCCTTGTCGCTATAATCAAACTCCACCCATACTTCTTGTTCTTGTACTCTTTATAAGCATTAATGGCCCTAGGGCGGCGAGTGACAAGCCTGAGCAAAGACTCTGGAAGGACAGTCTCTTCTGCGACTGGAGGCTTGAAAGTGAACTCCTCAGATCCAGGCCAACAGTCTTCTTCCAATACCAGCTGAGACATTAAGAATTCCAGCGGGGCATCCTTACATGCCTCAAGGGACTCCAGCAAAGGAAAAGGCACATTCGTCAACCTCTCCACCACCGCCTTAGGGTTGTAGGCCTCCACATCTTGAAGCTTAACACCTTTTGATCCATGGACAACCCCGGCCTCCAATCCCTGGCGCACCCCCTCCGCTATGGCCACGGAAATACAAGCTCCAAGTCTGGTGTTCAACTCTAGAGACTCCTTGAACTTACAGAAGGCATAACGGAAGCCATGCCCAATAACCCAGTGCCTACCCTTGATAGACCTTAAACATTGAGGAAAGAGATCCGTATCAAATTCTTCGTTAATAGCAATCAACCTCTTATCCATCTCAGCCAGGTGTTCCTCAAAACTAGCACGGGCAATACTCACACTCTCCTCAATAAACTTACCCACCTGACTATTTACCTGCTGTTCCAAGGTACCACAAATAACCTCCAAACCTGACACCCTCTGACGCAGCTCTTCATTCTGTGCAAGCAAATTCACATTTTGTGTGGCCAGCTCCGCATTTTGCTTACCATATTCTTCAACCAGGGCTACTGACGGAAACAACTTCTCAAGCTCAGCACGGAGTTCAGTCAACTCCTTGTCCTTGGCCCCCGCGGTCGCCTCCAAATCAGATATACGACCACGGAGATCAGCGGCTCCGGAAGAATCCCCCTCCAACTCAGCAACCCTAGCCCTCAAATCAGACACCAACTTCTCCTTCCTCTCCAACCTTTTACCCAGCTTGTCGTTCTGCTGCAGCTCATACTCCAACCTCAGACGGATCTCAGAATTCATGCATATTTGTCGAGAAGAGAGCATGTTGTACTGATCCAGCAAGTCTTTGGCGGCTATGTTCCGCAACACAGATACGTACCCAGGGGTAGCCACATTATTAACAATGTTGCGGCAAACCCAAGGGTCGTCCATTTTAAACCCGTTAGTGGGCAGCCACTTGGGAACATAGGTGGAAGAAGCTTCAGCGGTATCAACCGAAACAGACTGATAAAAATCCCCAAAAGAATCACCAAACTCCTCATTACCCTCACCCTCGGCCTCAACATTCCCGGATACATCCGCAACATCGTCCGGGTGCGACCCCTCGCTCAACGGCCCTGAAGACTCAAGGTGCAGGGACTCAGTATGTTCCAGGTCAGGAGTTTCAGAAACCTTACCGTCAGAATCCTCATGGGTAGGAGTAGCCGAAGAAGAAGTAAGAACGGTAGCGTTCTTCATGATATTGGCGTCCGTATGAGGACCAGAACGCTCCACATCAAACCCCGACTCATCTAGAAGCTCATAAACGGGAGGGGCGTTCGTGGAAGGAGCACCTAAAATTTAGAGCGCATGTCAATACAAACAGCATACGCGGTAAAAAAAATATATATACAAAAAAAAGGGGGAGAAGGAATAAGTAACTCATACCTGATCCGGCCGCGGTCCCTTTGCGAACAAGCTTCTTCTTCTTCTTCTGAGACTGCTCGGGCGTATTAATCACCACTCTCTTCTTCCCAGCCTTTTCTCGGCCTTAGCCGCCTCTATCTCATCAACAACGGTGCGATCTACCACCTTCAACACACCTTCTGATGGCTCCACAACACGCGGGGCCATCTCAGCCCTTAGCGTAAGCTCCCCCTCCTTCAAAGTGCGTTTTCCGGTTGTCACCTTGAACACGTCCGGTTGGGTGATAAAAGAGAACAAGTCCATTTCTGCAACAGTCAAAGTATGAGGTTAGACGCAAACAAATACAGATAGAAAGCCGCAATAAAATTGATTTAACAACCCATCCGTATCATCCGGCCATAAAAAGGTCGGGCGGCTAGTATCATCATCCCAAGTCTGGCTTAACCCTATCACATTCAAAAAGACTTCCGGATATTTCTTAAACGCAGCCCTCCGGGTAACTAGGCGCCGCAGCAGTTCTAGATCCAGGCCCACATCGGAAGGAGGAGGGTCGCAGTCTATTGAAACTTTTTCATACCAAGGGATAGAAAGAGGAAAAATGGTCTTCTTTACGAAAAAGAAACGGTCCTTCCAATTTTTGACCGAATCAAGCGCGGCAGTATAACAAACCGGGACTACTAACGACTTAGGCCCTTTTCTCTTCTCCAAGGTCATCCATCCGTTATTAAGTCCGGCATAATAAAACTTCCTAAAAAGGTCCACAGTAGGAAAACCACCATGGACGCGGCACAGGATTTCAAAGTGGCTAATCCTACAAGCCGCTAAAGCAGAAAACTGAGACAAATGGATTTGGAAGTACTCTAGAACGCGAAGAAAGAACAACGAAAGGGGAATCCTAAAGTTACCTAACTCAAAAAACCTAGTATATACTCCTATTTTCCCTCCAGAGCATCTCTAATAGTATCCAGGGGTCCGGGCGCTTGAGGCAAAAGATGGCCCGGAATATTATACTTCCTACAAAAATCATCTACATCTTCCTGAGAAAGCTTAGAAGTCACACTACTTATATGTTCAGGAGCCATTCTAAATAATCAAAAGATGAATTTGAAAGAAACCTAACCTGAAAATCTAAGTCTGGAAATAAAGATAGCAAGAGGAATGAAGGCGGAAGATGTATTTTTCTAGAGAGAAGAAAAAATAATTACTGCGTGTGGAAAAAGAATAACAGTGGTGTAAATCTTGGTATTTATAGCCACACACACACGTGCTATCACGTCTATCGGACGACCACTACATGGCCACGTCCCCGGATACTTATTGAACGGTTAAAGATCTACCCAGATGTACCGTCACGATTGTCGCAGAAAACGAACGGTCAGCCGCATAAACGTCAGATCAGTCAGTAAATAAGTGGGTGAAAATGTTTCGCGACTACCAATGACAGGCTGTCACCACTAACATGCGCGGAAAGTGGAACATATAGTCAGCAATATGGAACACGTGGCAATATCAACCGCGAATGCTACAAAAGTCTATTCAACAAGGCGCGGCTTCTTAAGCCGCGGAACTTCTAAATAAGTCTAGAACACTTGCCTTTAAATCCAAACAAGTATACTAGACTGGGGGGACTTGATCGTGTATAGTATCCCCGGACCCAGCATACTGGGCCGGGCATACTTATAACTTGAACCGCAGCGGAGTCAAGATGAACGAATACACATTGTAGACTCCAGTCTTGCCAAGCCAGGACAAGAACATGCCCCGGTCTCCCTAGGCCGGGCCGGAACACATCATTGGCCGTAGCCGGACCACCACGCTGCCAAAAGCCAGATCTTGTGGGATCGTGTCTCCCACTTGATCTGACACCTACCTGCTAGGTATGGCACAATTCGGCTCTGCTCTGACACCTACCTACTCGGTAAGGCGTAAGTCAGCTCGCAGAGTCCCGAGGCAGCTACAGTAATGTGGGAAACTTGAAGGGGGGTTAAATAGTTTACCGGTTTAAAATTCTTTTAAAAATCTTGTTTTAAAAGTTGGCTATTGGAAACTTTGATTCGAACTCTATGTGTAATCAATCAACACCAATATGAACTACACACTAAACTAACTAATACAAAATAATAAAAGTAAAGAGTAGAGCTGGAAAGATCAAACCGAGACAAAGGATTTATAGTGGTTCGGCTCCGAAGCTCTTCTTCGCCCTACTCCACTCCCTGAGTACCACACTCGAGAGTTTCAAGCACTATGTCAACAACCTCCCTTCAGGCGGAGAAAACCGTACACATCGCTTATCCTATTACCGACACTAAGCTAAATGTCGAGTGCTAATCTTAGCTAGCATCAATCTACCAAGGTCCACGTGACCAATCACACAAGCCCTAATGGCTACAAGAGATCACCACGATCTCAACACGATCACAAAGATCAACTCTCACTTCACTCTACTTAATCTAACTACTCTAGATCCTTTGATCACTCACACACAAGCCCAATGGCTTTAAGAGATCTTCACTATCTCTTAAGATCACAATGATCTTCACTCACACTCTCACAAAAGAAAGATAATCTTGATGTATGCTAAGATACAACAAGGATGTAACAAGTGTTACAAAACCTAACAACTACAACTCTTGTATCTTCTTGAATACCTTGAGTTCTTCTCTTGCTAATGAAGAGGAATGATAACACCTTGTATCAACTTGGACACTTGTGTTCTTCTCTTGATAATGAAGAGGAATGATAACACCTTGTATCAACTTGAATACTTGTGTTCTTCTCTTGCAAGTGAAGAGGAATGAAGAGGATCACTTGAAGGATGATTGGATCACTCTTGAACAAAAGAAAAACTAACCTAAATGATCTAAGAAAGAAAGTGTGAAGAGAGTATTCAACTCAGAAAGTTTTGTGTGTGTAAGGATGCCTAAAATCTGTGAAAGGGGTTGGTATTTATAGGCAAAGAAAATCTGAACGTTACAGAAAAAATAGTACGGACGGCTCCACTAAACATGCCACGGCTCCACTAAATTTAGTGGAACCGTGGAGCCGTCCTAGACTAGGACGCTCCAAATTTTGTCTTTTCTGGTGAAAACTTATTTGGGGAAGGTTGGAGCTGATTTTGGGGGGGGGGGGAAATAGCTGTTGTGATTTTCAAACTTATTTTTCCATTAAAACATTTCTTAATATTTCAAAAATAATTTGTCATGTGTTATTTTTGAAAAAATGTTTTGTCCCATTAAAATGTGAAGTCTCAATACACAAATTCACTTCTTTGATCATTTGTCAAGTTGTAAGTTTGTTCTAGAGTGATTTGCGTAGAAACAGGATCTTCCGATTAAAAACTTGTTTTCGTTAATTTTAACGTAACGTGATTTCACATTTTGTCATCTTCAAAACGTGAAGTAATCAAAAGATATAAATAACGTTTTTAGAACATTATTTGCATCAACAATCTCCCCCTTTTTGATGATGACAAAATATAAACTCATTTTAAGTTAAAATTAGTTTTAACAAGTTTTTAATGAGTTTACTCCCATTTCTCCCCCTTTTTGTCAAATCAAAAAGGTGACTAAAGCTCCCCCTTGACGTATACTCCCCCTCATTTGGAGAATACCAAGGAATCGAGCAAGGATTCGTGCTACAAAACAAGGTTAGATGACATATATACGATATCTAACATGTAGCACCTAGGAAAAATATCCAACCACAAAAAGAATGACTAAGTAGCTAAGCATCCACATAAAATGAAAGCATTCATTCATAAAAGCCAATATCATACATAGGTATGACTACATAAGAAGCATTAAAGAGACAATAGGAAACCTAAATCCCTAATGACTAAAGGCAAGCTTCATTTCCAAGAAGGGTCCTAAAGGTTTATTGGTGAGAAACTAAACAAGAAAATGTTTAGTTGTTTTGGTTAGGAGGTGGTGGAGATGGTGACATAATTTGGGGTGGTGGTGGTTGTGTCAAGAGGTGCTCCACAAAGGAGAACATGAAGTGAATCTCATCTCTTAAGCAAAAGATAAGATTACGGTTGTGGAGGCAACATAGGCAATTAGCACTATGTAGATCAAAGGGATGGGGTTGGATGGGTTGTGCCATGATAGGAGAAGGTGGTGGTGGTGAGTTTGTTGGGGAAGGAGTTGGCATGGCATAGTCCAATGGAGTTATGGGTGATAGTGTGTACTCCATGGATGATGTTGTGTTAAAGGATGATGAAGATGTTGTGTAGGAAGAGGATGTTTTAGAGGGTGCATTAGGTGGTGATGGTGAGTAAGGAGTGGCTTGGGAAGGTGGTGTCATAGCTTCATCATCTTTTGTGAGATCCACAAAGAGTGGTTTTGAGGGTGGTTTCACGGTTATCCTAGGTTTCTTGGAGATGTGAGAGGTGGATCCTTGTGTGGAAGACATGGTGTTTGTGTGATGGGAGGTTGAAGGTGAAGTGCAAGATAAGCTTGCAAGGGTGAGGCCTTAAATAGGCAAGTTGGGTGAAATTTGAATTAAAGGTGATGGGAGTGTCCTATGATGTAGTAAGGGAATCTTAGGGTGTGTGTGAGGTTGCAAAATTTGTAGGTTTGAGGTTAGGGTTGCAGGGATTCAAGGAGGAATAGTAAAAATCCGTCAAACAGGGACACGGTTCCTCTAAATGACCCACGGTACCGTTAAATTTAACGGTACCGTCACTATTTAGTGGTACCGTGACACTATTGTCACGAAAATTTCTGTTGAGGCTAGTTCTGGACAGCTAGGGGGATGTTTTCTAGGGGAACTAGTTCCTGAAAATGATAATGCCTCAACTCACTAAGTATTTGTTTTCCTAATATGTCCCCTACAATGCTACATCTAGCACATAAAGATTATCAAGCAATTTTCCAAGATAATCATAAGCATGCAAGCATAAAGGACAAGATAAACTAACATCCAAATATCACATAGATCATTCATGCATGGTGATAGATTTAGTACTAAGCATGCAAGATAATAGAGTATTAATTCCTAATATAGTCTATTAAGAATAAGCCCTAGTAGGAGATATAAATCTCTTCATAACTACTTATGACTTGAGCCTTCTCCCATTCTTGTTATACTCCCATCCTGAACATTTATCTCATTCACATGATTTGGATCATCAAAGGGTGCATAGTAGGTGGAGGATTCGGAAATGAGAATGGTTAACACGTATGAATCGGTTATGGGTTTCATAATTGGTGTGAAAAGTGAGTATTGGGGACCATGAAGGTAGGGGTGTAGGTTCATGAAGTGGTGATAGAGGCGGGTTAGGAACATCCCATAGGGTATCAATTTATTCTTGTTACCCTTGAGATGTACAATTCGCTTAGCAAAGAAGTAAGCGAGATTGTATGGTTGTTGGGTAAGGAGACAGTAGATCATATAAGCACAACACACCGGGAGTTGCTCACGATTTCCTGTTAGACTTAGAACATTTTCTCGCAGGAGGACTGCCCAAGAAAGTAGTTCATGACGCACCTCTTCCAAACGAATTTTCGTTGGATTAGGATAAGAGGAGTACTTATGAGTACGGATGATTTTGGTTAGTTCGGTGGAAGAGGGTATGTAGGAACAATATGGACTATCCTCTTACGATAGTTGAAGAGGGACTCAAGACACCAATCCTCAGTATAGGCACATTGCCCATGATTGGGGATTTGAAGGATTTGAGCAAATTGCTCAAGGGTTAGGACAAATTTGAAATTTCTGACCCAAAACCAAAGAGACAAGGATTGATCCTCGTTACGTACGAGTTCAACTTGTCGGAAGAATTCCAACATAAAGCGAGGACAAATGTGCTCGTTTATGTGGAGTAAGCAATCGAATCCTATAGCTCTAAAAGAAGTGTTGATGTCCCGATGGTAAACAAGGGATGGATCAACGACACGGCCTTCATGAAACCGACGGGTTTCAAGATTGACATAGGCACGAATGTGGTTACCGGGAGTTGTGGGTTCTTGTGATATTTGGGGTGTGTAGGTGTCGGTTAGGAGATGATCAAAATCATATTCATGAGACATTTTTGTTTCCTATAAAAGTGTTTTTAGGAAAAATTAGTATGAAAAATAGTTGCATTATATACACATACCTAGTGTGTGCCTATATGCAAACTATGTGGAGGTGCGGCAATCTCGACTCAAAAGAAAATAATGAGATTACCCAAACACTCTTAATTTTAATTTTGCTCAAGCAAATAAGTCAAAGAATACATATTGATTATGTAGTTCGATCATGATTTGTGAGATTTTGTATGCATGGGAAAGTGTTTTTAGTTTGCATCAACAATGCATGAAAAGAACAATTTCATGGTCCTAGTTTCGTGAGATTTTGAAAATGATGGAATTGGGGTGTTTTAGTAACCTCAATGTTTTGGTACCAAAGATTTTGAAATGTTTTGGTGTTGATGACTTCTAATTGAAAATTTCCTAGAAAAAATTGAAAAACCCCAATTCAATTTTCATCAATGCATAAACCCTAGACCCAAAATTAAAAAATTGGAGTAAGATGACTTACAATTTTTGTTGGAAAAGGGTGAGAATGATTGAGGATCTTGAAACTCAATGTCTTGAATATGATCTTGAAGGGGTGTAATTAAGTGTTGGGTGTGAGGTTAAGTTATGACAGCAGTTGCTGAGGTTATGAGGGTTTGGAATGAGTGGTGTGGAAAAAGGGAACTGAAATACGGAATGTTCCAGATGCACGGTTCCACGGTACCGTTAAATTTAACGGTGCCGTGCCACATTTAGTGGAGCCGTGTATCTGCAGGGATGGTTTTCTGTCCCATTTTGATGTTTGACGAATAAGTCTCGCTGTTTTAGTGAGACTCTATAACACGAGGAAGGAATTTATACCTAATAAATTCCTTTGACTAGGGAACCTAAACTAGACTTAACGAGACACACAAGATGACTTCAAGAGTCATGAGGTTTATGGAACATGTTCCATCATTCCTAGACCTAGACGAAGGTAGTTAAAGGATTCTCGTTTGAGAGGTTTGGTAAGGATGTCTGCGATATTGTCCTGAGAAGGAACTTTCTCAATAGAAATATTTCCTTTCTAAACATTATCACGAAGGAAGTGGTGGCGAATTTCGATATGTTTAGTATGGGAGTGTTGAACGGGGTTCTTGCTCAAGTCAATAGCACCTTTATTATCACACATAATGGGGACGTCATCTAAATGGATGTCATAGTCTATAAGGGCTTGTTTCATCCATAGTGCTTGTTGACATGCCTTTCCGGCGCTTACGTACTCGGCTTCGGTTGTGGAGATAGCAAGAGCCGTTTGTTTCTTGGAGAACCAAGAAGTTAAGCAACAACCCATGAAGGTACAAACGCCGCTCGTACTCTTTCGATCCACATAATCTCTCGCATGATCAGAGTCGGCATAGACAACAGTTTCTACACCGGTCCCCTTGGGATAGAATAATCCCAAGTGTATAGTGCCTTTAATGTATCGGAAGATACACTTAACCGCTTCAAGGTGAGAGGTTTTGGGATCCTCTTGGAAGCGAGCACAAAGGCAGACACTAAACATGATGTCGGGCCTACTTGCCGTGAGGTATAGTAAACTTCCTATCATACCTCTATACTTAGTGCTATCCACGGACTCACCTTCTTCATCTTTCGTGAGTTTTACTTTCGTGGACATGGGGGTTTTCATGGGCTTAGACTCTTCTAAACTAAACTTCTTAAGCATTTCTTTACTATACTTAGCTTGATTAAAGAAGATACCATCTTCCATTTGTTTAATTTGTAAACCAAGGAAGAAGTTCAATTAACCCATCATGCTTATCTCAAACTCGTCATGCATGATCTTAGAGAAATCATCGCACATCTCTGAACAAGTTGATCCGAATATAATGTCGTCGACATATATTTGAACAATGATAAGATGTGAATCTCTTTTCTTTGTGAAGAGTGTGTTATCCACCTTTCGCATGGTGTATTCATGTTCAATCAGGAAAGCTTTCAGTCTATCATACCAAGCTTTAGGAGCTTGCTTAAGACCATAGAGTGCTTTCTTGAGTTTATAAACATGATTCGGATATTCAAAATCAACGAATCCCGGAGGTTGTGCAACATACACCTCCTCGTTGATATAACCATTAAGGAACGCACTCTTCACGTCCATTTGGTATAGTTTAAAGTCTAAGGCACAAGCATAGGCAAGGAGTATTCTAATTGATTCTAATCTAGCTACGGGTGCATAGGTTTCATCATAATCTATTCCCTCTTGTTGGTTATAGCCTTGTGCTACCAACCTTGCCTTATTCCTAACTACGACTCCATTTTCGTCGAGTTTATTCCTAAACACCCACTTAGTTCCTATGATTGTTTGATTCTTAGGAAGAGGTACTAAATCCCAAACTTGGCTTGCGGTGAATTGATTAAGTTCTTCTTGCATGACAAGTATCCAACTTTCATCCTTAATCGCTTCACCTACATTCTTAGGTTCTACGGTTGATATGAAACAAAAGAAATTACTTTTGTTTTGTGCTTGTGACCTAAGGGTTCTTTGGTTTAGATTACCTATGACATTTTCAATAGGATGGTTTTTGGATTCCTTAATGTTGACAATTTCGTCAACTTCAACTATTTCATCCTCAATGTCATCTTCTAGGATTTTCTTGCCATTAACCTTAATGGCTTCGTCCTCATCTAAGTCATAATCCACCAAGGGTGATGTCTTAGTTTGTGGAGGACTTTCATCGAATATCACGTTGAGTGATTCTTCGACTTTCATGGTTTCTCTATTTAGGATAACGTAGGCTTTACTATTTTGGGAGTAACCTAGGAAGAAACCTTCGTAAGACTTTGGGTCAAACTTGGTGAGGTAATCTTTAGTGTTTAGTATGAAGCACTTGCTTCCAAACACTCTAAAGTAATCAAAAGTAGGTTTTCTACCTTTCATGATTTCATATGGGGTTTTTCCTAGGATAGGTCTAATTAGAATCCTATTAAGAATATAAGTTGAGGTGTCCACCACATTACACCAAAACTTTTGTGGAATTGATTATTCATTCAACATCGTTCTACTCATCTCTTGTAGAGTACAATTTTTCCGCTCTACTACCCCATTTGATTGTGGAGTGCGTGGAGCCGAGAAATTGTGAGTAATACCATTAGCATCACAATATACTCCAAATTGCACTTCATTATCAAATTCCCGACCATGATCCGTCCTAATAGAAACTATTGTACATCCTAGTTGGTTTTGGACTTTCTTACTAAAGATTTCAAATTCCTCAAAAGCTTGTGTCTTATTCTTAAGAAATCTAGTCCAAGTATACCTAGAATAGTCATCAACTATTACTAAGGTGTAGTGATTTCCTCCGTAGCTCCGTACGGTGGATGGACCGAATAAGTCCATGTGAAGGAGTTCTAGGCATCTAGAGGTCGAGACCATATTCTTAGCTTTGTAACTAGAATGTGCTTGTTTTCCAACTTTACAAGCGTCACAAAAATGTTTGTCAAACTTAATCTTAGGTAGGTTTCTAACTAATTCCTTAGATGCCAATGATTGTATCAAACGCATATTGGCGTGACCTAACCTCCTATGCCATAGAGTTGAATTATCATCTATGGTTGCTAAGCATATCCTATCCTGAGGCTTATTTCCTATTTTCATAACAAATAAGCCATTTCTCCTAACTCCTTTGCCTATGGTTTTACCATCCTTAATGATCTCACTACCCTCTTCAGAGAATATAACTCTACACTTATTATCTACCATTTGACTAATGCTAAGCAAATTAAATCCTAAGTTATCTACATGCTCAACATTTCTAATAGTGAGGGAGTTTTGAGTGATCGTACCTTTGCCAATGATGTTACCCTTAAGTTTACTACCGAAAGTGACATTACCTCCGTTGTATGCTTTGTATGATGAGAATAAACTTCGGTTACCCGTCATATGGTTAGTGCATCCACTATCCTTGACCCATTCGTCAGGCTCCAAGTCAATTCCCAAGCATATCTCATTTGAAGTATGAGCCATTAAACATGTTTCGTCCTTGGGCTTCTTTTCTTCATCATCACCGCTATCACTCCAGGAGCCTCCTATGAGAGCTCGTTGGTTGTTGGATTTCGGTGGTTTGGGACACTCTCCTATGAGGTGATTAGGATCTCCGCACCTAAAGCATTTCCTATCACTTATCCCTTTCTTTTCAACATGGTTCTTTTGTGATGTCTTCTTCTCATCACGAGGTTGCCTAACGAACCTACCTCTTCTCCTAAAGAACTTTTTAAAGTCCCTAACCGCTAATGCATATTCCTCATCTTCACTATCGGAACTTGAGCATTCCTCATCACTAGACTCCTTCTTGGCTTTCAATGCTAGAGATCTAACTCTCTCGCTTTTGCCTTTGACTATGTCGGAGTCCGTCTTGATTATCATCTCGTGAACTTTCAAGTTTCCTATAAGTTCATCGAGTGACAACATCGCCAAGTCCTTTGACTCTTCTATGGCGGTAACCTTTGCTCTCCATTTAGGATGTAGAGCCCTAAGAAACTTCCTAACATAATTCTTGCTAGAGTAACCTTCATCAAGAGCTTTAAGACTAGTAATAATAGTATTGAATCTAGCAAAAGCATTATCTATTGACTCATCTTCCGTAATGGAAAATTGTTCATATTGTTGAACAAGAAGATCTATCTTGTTCTCTTTGACTTGGTTATTACCTTGGTGAGTGACTAACAAAGTTTTCCAAATATCTTTTGCCGTATTACACATGAAAATTCTTTCAAATTCCTTTTTAGGTAAAGCATTATAAATCATCATTTTAGCCTCATTATTTTTGGCTAATTTCCTTTTAAGTTCATCACTTTGTTTATCATAAGAAACTATTTCATCCTTTTTAGTTTCCGGATTCATTTGAATAGGTTGAAAGTCACCCTCGGTAATAACATGCCAAAGATCAATGTCTTTTGATTTCACATACGTTTCGAATCTTGTTTTTCAATAAATAAAACAATCGGTTTCGAAAAGTGGTGGTCTTTGCATAGATTGCCCTTCTAGATATTTGTCGGAATCCATTGATCGATTCAAGTTTTAAAATACAATATACTTTAAAATCTTGACTGACGTGGCTCCTGATACCAATTGTGAGAAACTAGAAGGGGGGTTGAATAGTTTACCGGTTTAAAATTCTTTTAAAAATCTTGTTTTAAAATTTAACTATTGGAAACTTTGATTCGAACTCTATGTGTAATCAATCAACACTAACATGAACTACACACTAAACTAACTAATACAAAATAATGAAAGTAAAGAGTAGAGTTGGAAAGATCAAACCAAGACAGAGGATTTATAGTGGTTCGGCTACGAAGCTCTTCTTCGCCCTACTCCACTCCCCGAGTACCACACTCGAGAGTTTCAAGCACTATGTCAACAACCTCCCTTCAAGCGGAGAAAACCGTATACGTTGCTTATCCTATTACCGACACTAAGCTAAATGTCGAGTGCTAATCTTAGCTAGCACCAATCTACCAAGGTCCACGTGACCAATCACACAAGCCCTAATGGCTACAAGAGATCACCACGATCTCAACACGATCACAAAGATCAACTCTCACTTCACTCTACTTAATCTAACTACTCTAGATCCTTTGATCACTCACACACAAGCCCGATGGCTTTAAGAGATCTTCACTATCTCTTAAGATCACAATGATCTTCACTCATACTCTCACAAAAGAAAGATAATCTTGATGTATGCTAAGATACAACAAGGATGTAACAAGTGTTACAAAACCTAACAACTACAACTCTTGTATCTTCTTGAATACCTTGAGTTCTTCTCTTGCTAATGAAGAGGAATGATAACACCTTGTATCAACTTGGACACTTGTGTTCTTCTCTTGATAATGAAGAGGAATGATAACACCTTGTATCAACTTGGATACTTGTTTTCTTCTCTTGCAAGTGAAGAGGAATGAAGAGGATCACTTGAAGGATGATTGGATCACTCTTGAACAAAAGAAAAACTAACCTAAATGATCTAAGAAAGAAAGTGTGAAGAGAGTATTCAAATCAGAAAGTTTTCTGTGTGTAAGGATGCCTAAAATCTGTGAAAGGGGTTGGTATTTATAGGCAAAGAAAATTTGAACGTTACAGAAAAAATAGTACGGACGGCTCCACTAAACATGCCACAGCTCCACTAAATTTAGTGGAACCATGGAGCCGTCCTAGACTAGGACGCTCCAAATTTTGTCTTTTCTGGTGAAAACTTATTTGGGGAAGGTTGGAGCTGATTTTGGGGGGGAAAATAGCTGTTGTGATTTTCAAACTTATTTTTTCATTAAAACATTTCTTAATGTTTCAAAATAATTTGTCATGTGTTATTTTTGAAAAAATGTTTTGTCCCATTAAAATGTGAAGTCTCAAAACACAAATTCACTTCTTTGATCATTTGTCAAGTTGTAAGTTTGTTCTAGAGTGATTTGCGTAGAAACGGGATCTTCCGATTAAAAACTTGTTTACGTTAATTTTAATGTAACGTGATTTCACATTTTGTCATCCTCAAAACGTGAAGTAATCGAAATATATAAATAACATTTTTAGAACATTATTTGCATCAACAAGTAAGTATATGGGTAGTATAAATACCCCCATCTCATTTATTACTCTCAACTAACAGCATTTACTTCCACCTAGTCCGCACTTACACCTTATATCTCAAACAATATACTTACTCTCACACCGGAGGCCAACCGCGGAAGCCCCCTTCCGTGGTAAGACTAACGGTGTTGCTTTTTCTTAGCAGCTCATGAAGTACTTAGCACAAGATCTGCATCCGCCAAGAGCTAGTCTAACCTAGGTCTGGTCGCCTGCCCAAGATTTGTACTAACATTCGTGTTACGCGTCAGCTAATTAGAGTCGACATGACTTATCCACTAATCGTGTTCAAATAGTTTTTCTAATCTCATAACCTGTTAGCCCAAACACGATTCGAACTTTTCACATGTTTCTTAGGGTGTAAATTCTTATAACACGATTGATGCACTTTTTCAAGTTTTTGAGATATTTGAGCTTTTAGTATTAAAGGAATCAGTTTTTATCGACAAAAGGAACTAGCATAATACCCGTGCGTTGTATTGGGGAAGTTTTATATCACATAATTTATCATTTACATAACACATGCATAAACTAAAAACTTCATTGTCGAAAAACTTTAAAACATCATTCAAACATTAACATTGCCAACCATGTGACTAACCATCATTCAAACATTATTCAGACTTTCCACCAACACATTTACTTTCTAGAACAAACGGAGATATGTTGAAATGTCTTTCAAGATTTTCAAGATGCGGGTAAAATTATCCGAAACATATTCGTCTTCATGAAAATCAAATGTAGCATCCGCAATATCATAAGAGAGAGGATCAACACTTGAGAGACAAACATATGAAAAAAAATTTAAAGAAGTTCAACTGTTAATGTCACACATAAAAACAACATAAACCGACAATATCTTATACTAATAACTTACGAACATTATCATTTCCTTCAGGAAAATCCGTATTATACATCTCAACATCAATAATTTTAGATTTGACGGTTTCTTCAGTAGACATGTAACCATCCTGAGGTTAAACAAAAATGGGATATAACAGAAATTAAATGAAACAACCCTATATGGTAGAAAATAGCACAATCTTTTTCTCAGAACTCACATCGTAACGTGCAACATCACATGATCTGAAACTATAGGAAAAATCGTAATCACTGTAATAATACTGCACTGAAGGCAATATAAGTGTAACCCTCGAATTCATGTTAAATACAAAGAAAGTATGTTGATGTTTTATAATACAAATATAAAATATATGAAGTCTTCAATAGTATATAGCGGCTGATGTATACTTACAAATAAATTGAAAACACAAACCGCCGATAATTCATTTAAATCACAAAATAACTACTAACGTGAAAATAAAAAAAATTCATAAACCGTCTAAACATATATCGTAAGATAAACATGTATTTTATAAATTTTATTAGATTTGGGCCTAGACATAAGCCCATAATGCCATTGCCCATCACAAGGCCTGAGAAAAGCATTCAACTTCCAGACCTAAAAAAACTGAAACAACTTTTCCTATATAAATCAACATATACAAATTATCTACACAAACACAACTTATTCAAAAAAAAAAAAAAAAAAAAAAAAAAGGCTCTCTTTTGCACCAAAAGCTAAATGGCAGAAAACATTGCTTTCAAGATCAAGATGCTCGATCAAGTAAGTCATGAAACAAACCGAGTACTGGAGAAAGCAAAGTCTGTAAACACCATTGTGGAAGAAATAATAAAAATAGCAAAAGGAAGACAGGATCTCATTCAAGCTCTCCCAATAGGAAGCTCAGATCTAATTAAAGAGACAGAAGACTTACTCATCGATGTTCGTAATCAAGAAATGGAAGTACTTAAAGAACTTGTGAAGATTCAAAAAGACACATCAAAAAATATGAATGAAAATTTTCAGTTTGTTAAAAATATAAGGAATATGTGAAGTGTGAAGGATTATGAATGTAATTTTAATTTGATATGTAATTCAAGATGGATTATTATTAAAGTAATTTTAATTTGTGTATATTATAAGCTGAAATATTATTGTCCATAAAGGTACATGTTCAGCCAGGTCTGATGATATGATGTACACACGTGTCAAGCACATGTGATTCTCTAATTATCACATGCGATTAAGCTGAAAAAATATTAGTCAATGTGTTACATCTTCAGCGTATATTGATATTTCATGGTTTCAGTTTGTAGATTACACGTGCTGAGTAGATGATATAAACACGAACCAAGCATGTGTGATACATTCAGCATGATAATCTGAAATAAGATTATATGATTAGCGCATACATTTAGCATGATAAGTTAGGATTTGAGTTTATAGATTGCACGTTCATGTTAGATAATACAGACACGTATCAAACACGTGAGTTCATCTAAATATCCTAAATTGTTACTTTAAAAGGCATATAAATATTAAAAAAAATTAAAACAACCTAACCAAATAGTTACTTTATGAAGAATATAGTTTATATGAAACCACAAATGAAAAAGCGGTCAACATACATGTACTATGAATGACATCATCCATAAGACCAACTTGTTGATTATAATGATTATAAAAATATCTTATTTTTTTTATATGATAGACAATTTGTGAATAATAATTGATGAAACAAAGGAAAAGGAGTGCATGTTTTGTGGACATATTCGAATGTATATGTTATAAGCTGAAAAAATATTACTCAGTGTGTTACATCTTCTGTGTATATTGATATTTAATGCTTTCAGTTTGTGGATTACATGTGCTGATTAGATTATATAAACACAAACCAAGAACGTGTGATTTTGATCTTTATGTTATAATCTGAAATAAGATTGGTCAGTTACTTAGATGATCAGCGCATAAACACGAACCAAGCACGTGTAATGCACACATGTTTCTCAAACAATCATTCTTTCTTACTTTTAAAGTCATATAAATATTAAAAAATTAAGACAAGTTAACCAAATTATTACTTTATGAAAATCTAGATTATATGAAACCACAAGTGAGAGAAATGGCCAACAAACATATATATGATGACATCATCTAAGGATCAAATTGTTAATAAAAACGATTATATTTTTTTCAATTACTTTTAAATATGTTATTTTCTATATTCTAATACTCAATCTATCACATCAAACTAGGGGTGAGCATGGTGCGGGTTTTGGTAAAAACCGAACCGCATTCGCAATTGCAGTTTTTATAAAGTGAGAATCTGCAATAGCGCGGTTTTGCGGATTTACGATTTTTGCGGTTTTGCGGTTTTTGCGGATTTTAAAGTTTTTTTTTTTCTCAAATTAAAATTTTCGTATATTTTTATTATAGAATAAATATATCATAAGGTTACATGATGGGTTGAAACATATATACAAAATGTTGTGTATTAGTATGGAATTATAAATTTATACAAAAGTAAAAGTCAAATGAGGTGAAGAATTTTAAAAACTTCGATAATAAATTGATAGAAAAACAAAATTATGTGACCTAAAAACTCAGACAATAATTAACCTTTAAAATGCGTTTGAAATAAATAATTATGAAAGTGTACAAAAGCATTTTATCAGACAAAAATTATGAAATTTAGTTGGTTTATTTAGAATATATATAATATATATATATATATATATATATATATATATATATATATATATATATATATATATTATATATATATATATATGAATATGACTTTGCGGTGCGGTGTGGTTTTTCGGTGAAAACCGAAACCGCACCGCAAAATGCGGTTTTTTTAATTTTCAGGAACCGCATCGCGGTTTTTGTTGCGGTTTCGGTTTTTGCGGTGTGGGTTTTGCGGTTTTTTGCGGTTTGCGGTGCGGTTCCTGATCACCCCTACACCAAACACTTGCCCTGAAAAAGTAATTATTGCCATCAAATCGAGATGACTTACATCTCATATCCAGCACTACACGTATCACCTATAGTTGTCATTATAGCCATTCCATAATTTAACTTATAATACAATATAGAGTGTCATCGTTACATTGCTTCATTAAAAATGTGGAACTTTTATTGAAAATTTTAATGTCACAAAGTAGTAAATAACAATAAACTTTTAGAAAAAAAGTTGTTAATAAAAATTAACACGATAGATGGTTTAAATTACTTTTACATTACATTTATATGAAAACATGTTAGTTATTAAATAGTTAAGGTTAAAATAAATATTACAAAAAAATAATAAAGGCAAAGAAGTATGTATCAAAATAATTATGTGTGTTTATTTTTAGGATAGTCATTTTGGGAAAACGCTTTGTGGACATGTTTGACTGTATATGTTATAAACTGAAATAAGATTAGCCATTGTTTTAGATGTTCAGCGTATCAGGTTTATGATATTCTGTTAGATGCTCAGCGTATCTGAATAATGATATTACAATGTTTCAGATGGTTGTTTCAGTTTCTGGATTACACGTGCTGATTAGATGATATAAACACGAACCAAACACGTGTGTTTTCAATGTTCATGCTATAATCTGAAATAAGATTATTGAAATACTTAGATGTTCAGCGTGTACGTTCAGCGTGTCAATCATGACAATGAATTATTTTATTTGATCATACAAATAAACTCAACATGCTTATCCAAAAACTTAACTTAACTAACGTCATAAAATTTCAAGAAAACTTGTTACATTTAAGTCATTTAAACTATATACTCTACTTCCAACACTTAATTAATACGACCATCCAACTTTCATTTCACACACATTATGTAACTCCCACACACTAAATCAAAATCACATCAACTTATAAATAAACTCTAATATAACTACACCATTCTAAGCAAACCTCAATGGATCTAAAACAACAAATTATTGATCAAATTAACCTAGACATTGAAGCTGATATGAGGACAATCAACCGTATAATGTCCTTCATGAAAGAGATGCTTGCAGATGGAGATGCAAAAGACGATGTTATGGAGGAAATAAGCAACCTACCCAAGTCAAAACTACATGACCAAGGTTTAATATATAATCTGATGCTGAACGAAAAAGACTGTGAAAGGATGAGGAAACTCGAAGATATACTCCTCAAAATAAGGGCAATTGTGGAGAAGAAAATGAAATTTCTCACAAAAATTATAGAAATGTGAAAAACATTTCAACGAAGTTGTTTTTTGTTGGGAAGGTTTATGAAAACTAACGGATTAGAATTGAAGAATATCTTTTGTATTTTGTATTTTTTTTATTATTTTATTTATTCATTTATTTTACTATCAAGCATCATATTTTCAAAATATGTAATGTTAATATATTAATATTATTGTTTATAATTAATGGAATTTCTGGTTTAGATACTTCAGCATCATGCAATTTGTTGCACATTTTTGTTAATTGTGTTTTGGGTTTTTTTTTGTACAATAACTTATGTTCTTATACATAAATCATGTATATGTAAACCAAGCATATAAGTAATGTATAACTATAATAATAGATATAAAAGGTATATGAAAATTACATAAATGAACAAATCCTAACCAAATGCTTATTTTATAAACTTTCTAATTTATATGAAACAATATTTGACTAATAGGTAAGCATATAAATAAAATATTATATATTTTCCATAAATTATAATAATGTAACTTTATATTAATGGTCAAATCACATAAAACACTTACAGTAAGAATTAATTAATATAAGATTTGCGAAATCCAATTGTACACATATACCTATAATTTTCATCATACTTTTTCCATAACATACAACCTAGAGTAAAAGATAGAGTACCATAATCATGACACTAATGTAACAGTTGCACACGATCAACGAAAAAATAGGCATCATAAACAATGTGAGTTGGATCAAAATAGCAAACACTCCACGTACGCTTCAACAAAAACCGCATTTTACACGTAAAACCATACACAGAACCATTTATATTTAATTATTATCAATAATAAATATATATATTAACCCTCAATTCAGTATAACCAACTACAACAACACATTCTCAGTTTTAGTTCATCCTAAAACACATAAACAAACCTAAAAATGGCAAACACAAATGCTGCAACTCAACAAATACTATTAGCAATATGACAAGACACTGTAAAGCATCTACGTTTGTCTACCGTTTTGACTGTTGTGAGCCAACAGATAACAGAAGACGTTAAAGATAGAGAACTATTGATTGCTGCATTTCGCAGCTTACCGTTCAGCCCAAGTCGTGAATGTGGGCTGGGCCACCTTGTGATGCTTCAAGAAACTGACATGAACAATGCTCAGCAAATCATGCAGCTGCTATATGAAATACACATGCGTATTAGCATGAACTTCGAGCTTGAATAAATGATAATGTAGAACCGGAGAGGGGGTGAATATGGTCTTTTTGGCTTTTTAGATGTTTAAAAACTTTCAAGCCTCAAAGACAAGTTTGTGATTGTTTAACAACAAACACAATCACAAATACAACCAAGGTGTATAAAGCAAGTAAAGAACACCACGATATATACTGGTTCGGGATGGGGGGTTTATACCATCTGTACGTCCAGTTGCGAATCCACGACACCGATACTATTCACTAAGTATAATCCTTTCCGTGGACTATAAACCGTTACAACTTCACTCCACCGATATGCACTAAGATTGGCGCTCACAAAGAAGAGCTACTCCCAATGGTATTCCATCCTCGGAAACCACCCAAAAGAATCTCGTGGTTCGACTTCCCACTAAGACCACTGATGAACTCAAATAAGTACATTTTATTACTATCATTTATCCTATTAATTTGACTTGTTTTACTATATTATGTATGAGGATTGATACTTAATTGTTTACTTTTGTAATTCTCAGGTAAAAACAAGCATTTGGTGAAACTTAGCTATTTTGGACTAATAAAGGAGCAAAACGTGCATAAAGTGAAAATCTACTGACATGGACAAGATCAAGTCAATTCTGCTCCAGATGCGCCGCATCTCACTCTCGACATGCGCCGCATCTCTATCAAGATATCACCAGATACGATCCAAGATACAAGAGGACATGCGCCGCATCTAATAAAGAGTTACGCCGCATCTTCTGGCGGTGTACGAATATTCCTGAATATTATAATCTTGGACCCCACGCAAAGTTAAGTACATGCGCCGCATCTACTCCTTAGATACGCCGCATCTTCCCTCAGACAGAAACTATAAATACCCCGTAGACCAGACGAATTAAAGAGTTCCAAAACCCTAACACCGAAGACCGAACAGTAGGAACAAAGGACGAATTCAGTCAAGGAGGCAGCACAAGACACACCCAAATCAAAGATACAAGAGCTGTAAGAAGGTGCTGCATATGTTTAATTCATTAAGTAGTTTTGTTTTATTGTGTTAGTAAACTTTAATTCATCAAGATTGGTGGCTTGTGTAATGTGGCAACGGAAAGATTGCACTCCCTTAAAACTGCTTTCTCATTAATTAAAGTTTATATGTTGATGTCTTTGGTTACTACTTATTAGTGCATTGATAACCTCTGTGTTTATTAGTGGCTTGCGGGCATTTGACTGCGGGACATAATGTGGCTCCCACGGTTGTTTCTAAATTGATCACTTAGGAATAACTTTTAGACATAAGTAATCATTAAGGGTTTACTCGCTGATAAGAATAGGACCAACGAGAAAGGATTAACTACATACACTTCATATAAAGCTATCAATAAAACAAGTGACAATCTACTTAATTATAAGGACAGCCCTCTTATTGTCTCGAGTATCTATCTGTGTACGTGTGTGCTACTTGCTGATTCGTGCCTATTGGTTTATTTTATTATTTTAATTGCAACAAATCGTGCCAGTCTCTCAGGCTGAAACCCCCTTGCGTTAGGATATTAAAATACTGATTAGAATAACTAGATAATACGTTCCACTCTTAGTGATCGACACTCTACTTACCATTATCTTCATACTGACCGGGTACACTGCTCGTTAAGTGTGTGTGTTATTGATAAGTCGGCTAAATATAAATTTAAAACTTGAGTAGGCATTAAAACTGCTAAACCGCAACGACACATCACGCGCATCAAGTTTTTGGCGCCGTTACCGGGGAGTGAATTGTTATTATCTGTTAATTTGATTAGTATTTTAATTAGGTTTTTCTTTTTGTTAGATTAATTGCATCATTGTACTATTTTGCATATTTGTTGTATTGTGTGTTAATTGTTTTCTTTTTATTTTTGTGTGTTTATTTTTGTTTGTGTGTTTAATTTTTGTTTTTATTTTTCTTATTTTTTCTGTTCTGCTATCGTTGTACTGTGCAAAATCAAACGATACGGCGCATCTGATCTCTCAGATACGGCGTATTGCGTTTAATTTTTTTAAAAATACAACGCGTTTAATTAATTCGATACGACGCATCTTTTCCCCAAGATACGGCGTATCTGTTTTTAACAAGAAAATTTTTCTAAGCGATAAAGTAATACGACGCATCTGCTTTTGCAGATACGGCGTATCTGTTTTTAATAAAAAAAAAAAATTCTAAAACATTCACGCCATACGACGCATCTGCTTTTGCAGATACGGCGTATCTACTATTTTGATTAAAAACAGTTTGCGAATTATTAAACAGATACGGCGTATCGATCTCTGTCGATACGGCGCATATTACTGAATCAAAAATCTTTTATTTTTAAACGTAACGAAAATACGGCGCATTAACTTTCGTTAATACGACGCATTTAATTTTAATTAGATAAGTTGATTTTTGATTGATTAATTCGATACGGCGCATTCTTAAATTCTAAAGCGGCGTATCTATTTTCTGAATAAAGTCTGATTAAATTTTAACGATTATAAGATACGGCGTATCCAACTCTTTGGATACGGCGCATCGTCTGCAGATACCAGCTATTTTTATTCTTATATCCGTTTCTATATTCATTAATTTCTCTTCTAGCGAACAAATCCTACTGATACTTTTCGTGATTGTTTCAGAAGGATAATGGAAGGATACGGAGAACTAATTGACTTCGACTTCGAAGCCAATTTTATGAATGAAGTATTAGTGCATGAAAAAACACCCGAACATCACGATGGGGACTACATTGAACTTAATGACCTTAATGGACCGTTGGAATCCAATGACCTGTTCATGGTTGATGCCGAATCTGAGTTAGAAGAAGGAGAAATTGTGGATAGTCCAAGAGTCAACGTTATTACTACTAGAAATTACGATGAATTTGAGGGATATGATGGTTCTTGGGATTACGGTAGAAGGATCAACACCAATTGTGCTTACAATTTACAATTCCCATGCATGATTGGGTACAAGTGTATTGACGCCAATTTCTTTCCTATTTTATCAATCAATGTCATGTCTAGAAGCTTTTACAATTCTATTATGAGAAATAAAAAGGAGTATAAAGGAAAGAATGTAGTTGGAGCCTTCATTAATGTCCCGATCTTCGTTGGACGCTTCACTATTGTTACTGAGTTCGTAGTTATTGAAGACATGAATACCTATTGTGACAGCAATATGGGTGACGTGATTGTTGGAAAACCATTTTGTAGGGAGATTACTATTAATGCAAAACGATTTGAAGGAAAGATCACCTTTCAATGTGGAAGCGACGTTATCACTTATATGATGCCCCGAACTCACCCTGGATTTAAACATGCTACTAATAGGGTCTGCTACAAATTCTCTCCATTCCTTTTTATTAGTAATGATGACATGAAGAGAGGAATTGAGTACCCATATCAATTGATGGGAGGATTCTACAAAGGAGTTTTGAATTTGGGATCTGAATATATACGAGACGATTCGGTTGCTAGATGGATCCTACGTGGCCATGTAGGAATAAATGATCGATAATGAAGTGCTGAACGTGAGTCTAACTTAAAGACTCTGGAATAAAGACAAGTGCTTACCGGGAGACAACCCGGATTTATCTTTTATTATTCTGTTTTCTGTGTCGAGTCAGTCCAGGCCGCACGAAGATACGGCGCATCTCAGTTCTGAGATGCGACGCATCCTCTGCAATGGTCATATCTTATTTTATTTTTCTGCATTTTTATTTTCGACTTTAAAACTATTTATCAGTTTATTTTAATGCGGCGCATCCCTGGTTAAGGATGCAGCGCATCTTTATTCTGATCCGTATTATTCCAGGCTCGATACGGCGTATCTTCTTCAATAAGATACGGCGCATCGACTGACCTGATGATTTTCAGTTTTAATTTTTAAGTTTTATTTTTCCTAACTACTAATGTATTATGCAAGTTTGAACCTTTCTTATCTTAGGTGTGTTTTTAAAGTGTTGGTGGTATTATAGTTTCCTGGATTTCCTGTGGATAAATCAAGTATGAAGCTTTAACGTTCTAATCCACAAGAAAGATGATTTTTGCTCTTATACTAATGGAGGATCATACCGAGCAAATCTCAGGGGAGTTTTTCTGTTCTAATTCTTTTATTTTCCAGTTTTTAACCTTTTATACAAACAACGAGGACGTTGTTTAACTTAAGTGGGGGGATTGGAGAATTAGAACACTTAACAATTACTTGTCCTAAACTTTTTCAAAAATTATGCTTAAAAATGTGCTTAATATATCAAACTTAAATTTTTTTTTTTAGCATGTTTTTGTTTAAGATCTAAGTTACATAACTGCACACATGACATTATTTTCAAAAATTGTGATTTTTCAAAATTCACAAATCTATGAGTGTGCCGGTGACTTGTAAACTTTAGAACTTGGCTTGTATACTATTCGAGACCACCATAATGAGTATTATTTATATAATTGGAATGACTTGTCTAAATTGGTAAAATTCTAGGATTACACCAAATAGCCTTTATATGTTATGTGTTATTAGCTAACTACACTGGTTAGTTAACCCCCGTATAAACCCTTTTGTTACTCTCATTTTTAGAGTAAGATACCCCTAGAAAAACACTCAGAGCCATTCCTTTCGTTTCTTACACCTATGTTTAAAATGTTTCGTTACACCCTTACACCTTAGCCTACCCTGTAGATTAGAATCCGTGGTTGGTTAATTGCTATAGGCAAAGAGTGTGTTTCCTTACATTACCTGTGTTCGCGTGCGTAATTCATTATCTATGGTTATGTCGGGAAATTGCACAATGCAAATTGGAGTGAAAGTAAATATTGTATATCTTTGAGTTTATTTTTCGTGTGTTTACTACTTTCACTATTACCATTATTTCTGAAGTATGAAAAGTATGAATAAAAATTATCCGGAAAGAAAGTTGTAGTGATGTGGTGAAATTTTACACATCTATGTTTATGTTTAAAGTTTTTTTTTAAAAAAAAAAAAAAAAAAAAAAAAAAAAAAATCGAAAAAAAAAATAAGAAAAGAAAAAGAAAAAGAAAGAAAAGTTGGATGTTTATTTTAACCAACTTATGTAAAGTTATGTAAGTGGTCGATATCACCACTATTTGTTGTATTATATCTATGGATTGAATGGGAATTGGCAGTTATGGGAACGCCAGTTAAGGTTTATTCTTTGATTAAGATTTTGTTGAGTATAATTCGTGTCTACCTAAAGCGTGTGTTTCAAGTGTTAAAGCGTGAGTTATTCAATGATATGAGTCTTATTCATGGGATGGTTGGGATAGTGATTAACCACACTTAGGATTTTAATTTATTTGTTTTGTTTTGTTTATTTTTCATTTTACACCAGTTTATATCCCAAATGTTTTCCATACCCTATATTATTCATTATCCAACCGAACCTTTGATTTATTGAGATTAGGGATTTGAGCAATCTTAAGTATCGTAGTCGTGGATTCGGCTATGTATTTATGATTTTGTCGCCCTTTTTGATATATTATTATTGGTGAAGTTTGGACCTATCTTTAGCCTATTCGAGTTAAGGATTTGAGCAATTGCAAGTATCGTGTTCATGGATTCGATCATGTATTTGTGATTTTGTCGCCTTTTCTGGAATTTGAGATCGATAGTGAAAAGAGAATAATTAACCCTTAAGCCTAAAAACCCTTTTTACCGCTTTAGACTTGTTATTCCTTAGCTTTAGTGGTGGAGATGTGTATACTTGCCAAGCTTATGATAGAATATTCGTCGCGACTGGACAGTTAAACGATTAGATTTGATTTTATCGACTTATTTTATTTTACTTCTAATTCGTTAAGTGTTTAGTTGTGTGATTATGAATTAAACGAATACATGCTTAAATATAAAAATAAATCCTAACATCTTTTAGGATACATTTTCATAAATGAAATTCTAAGGTTTACTTGGGGACAAGTAAAGTTCAAGTGGGGGGATATTTGATGAACTCAAATAAGTACATTTTAT
The DNA here is from genome assembly GCA_021014915.2 of Artemisia tridentata subsp. tridentata. Lineage (NCBI taxonomy): Eukaryota > Viridiplantae > Streptophyta > Magnoliopsida > Asterales > Asteraceae > Artemisia > Artemisia tridentata. Next base: position 270,478,922 of record CP139504.1, read on the forward strand.
TACTATCATTTATCCTATTAATTTGACTTGTTTTACTATATTATGTATGAGGATTGATACTTAATTGTTTACTTTTGTAATTCTCAGGTAAAAACAAGCATTTGGTGAAACTTAGCTATTTTGGACTAATAAAGGAGCAAAACGTGCATAAAGTGAAAATCTACTGACATGGACAAGATCAAGTCAATTCTGCTCCAGATGCGCCGCATCTCACTCTCGACATGCGCCACATCTCTATCAAGATATCACCAGATACGATCCAAGATACAAGAGGACATGCGCCGCATCTAATAAAGAGTTACGCCGCATCTTCTGGCGGTGTACGAATATTCCTGAATATTATAATCTTGGACCCCACGCAAAGTTAAGTACATGCGCCGCATCTACTCCTTAGATACGCCGCATCTTCCCTCAGACAGAAACTATAAATACCCCGTAGACCAGACGAATTAAAGAGTTCCAAAACCCTAACACCGAAGACCGAACAGTAGGAACAAAGGACGAATTCAGTCAAGGAGGCAGCACAAGACACACCCAAATCAAAGATACAAGAGCTGTAAGAAGGTGCTGCATATGTTTAATTCATTAAGTAGTTTTGTTTTATTGTGTTAGTAAACTTTAATTCATCAAGATTGGTGGCTTGTGTAATGTGGCAACGGAAAGATTGCACTCCCTTAAAACTGCTTTCTCATTAATTAAAGTTTATATGTTGATGTCTTTGGTTACTACTTATTAGTGCATTGATAACCTCTGTGTTTATTAGTGGCTTGCGGGCATTTGACTGCGGGACATAATGTGGCTCCCACGGTTGTTTCTAAATTGATCACTTAGGAATAACTTTTAGACATAAGTAATCATTAAGGGTTTACTCGCCGATAAGAATAGGACCAACGAGAAAGGATTAACTACATACACTTCATATAAAGCTATCAATAAAACAAGTGACAATCTACTTAATTATAAGGACAGCCCTCTTATTGTCTCGAGTATCTATCTGTGTACGTGTGTGCTACTTGCTGATTCGTGCCTATTGGTTTATTTTATTATTTTAATTGCAACAAATCGTGCCAGTCTCTCAGGCTGAAACCCCCTTGCGTTAGGATATTAAAATACTGATTAGAATAACTAGATAATACGTTCCACTCTTAGTGATCGACACTCTACTTACCATTATCTTCATACTGACCGGGTACACTGCTCGTTAAGTGTGTGTGTTATTGATAAGTCGGCTAAATATAAATTTAAAACTTGAGTAGGCATTAAAACTGCTAAACCGCAACGACACATCACGCGCATCAACCACAAAGACCACTAAGACTTCCCACCGGAAGTATCAAAACCCAACAAGATCCCCAATGATCTAGGCTTGGTCACCTCGACACAAGACTTCCCTTACAATTAAATTGAATGAATAAATGTTTGATTGTTCAATCAAGCCCTAACCTAACCTAGAGACTCAATTGTAATAGAAAGGGTATAGATAAGAGGACCCTCGACACAATCACAATAGTGGATTAGGTTCTTGTGAGTCTTCCCTTGCAAGGATATGTGTTCTTTCAAATGACGTTATGTGAAAGATTAAGAACACAAGATATAATTAGAGGATTGAGAGAAAAGAAATTAGAGAGAAAGAATAATGGCAGCGACGCGCTGCTGGCGTGTCGAAGTGCTAGCGACGCGCCAGGCTATCTGGAAAATTTTCTTATTTGGGTCTTGGTCTTTTAAATATCCAACCTTGCTACACCTCCAATTGTACTTCGCACATTTAGACCTTTACATTATTCATCCTCAAGGTCTACCAACTCAAATAGCCATTTTATAAAAATGTTTTGTGAAGTATTTAAGTGAAACCAATTATCAAAGAGAGAAGAATAGAAGGGATAATTGGATAAGGGTAGTTTGGGTATTCCATACATGGCATAGTAAAAAGAGAAAGAATATGTCATGGTATATTCCTTTGCTTGGAAAGGAAGTGTGTATGTTTGAGACAGAGAGAGGGAAGAATTTGAATTTGAAATTCAAATTGTGTGAGAGGGAAGTGAGAGAGTGAGGTTGAGTTAAAAGGAACCATGGTTGAGTTGGATGAGTTGTGCGGTTGGGTTAAGAGAATATCCAAGGGTATATTTTATGCTTGGAGAGAAAGGGGAGATGAAGGGTTGAGATGAGTTAGAAGTGATGTGATGGAAGGGAGCCTTGGTTTGGATTTCAAATTTGAATTTGATGTTGGAGTGTGAGAGAGAAGAGAATTGCCCATGTGATGAATTGAAGGTGTGAGTTGGATTGGATGTGATATGGATGTGATGGGGAGCCTAAGAGAGAATTCAAATTTGAAATGTGAGGAGAGGTAGAGAGTGAGGGAGTGAGTTGTATGTATGTAGGAGTGAGTTGATAAGGATGGGATGTTAAGGTGATGGGGAGCCTTTGGCTTGGATTCAAATTTGAAATTTGAATGTTGGAGTAGTAGGAGGTGGTTTGTGGTGAAGGTTTATTTGTGTTTGAAATGGAGGGTAGGATGAGGAAGATGATGAGGTGGTAAAATCCTAGTGGTTAGATTGGAATGTAGAGAAGGGAATGTTCGGAAGATTTGGTGTGGGAATGTAGGGGACAAGAAGTACAAGAAAGTACAAGGAATATTAGGAAATGTTGGGGATAAGATTTGGGAGGAATTTGAAATGGTTGGAGGATTAGTTTGGTGTAGAGATTAATCAAAGGAGCGATTAAGGCGTAATTATTTTGTCATTAAGGAAGAAAAGAACTGACAAAGATGATTATGGGTTGAGAAAATCAAATGTTACTTATAGTTTCAAGTAACTCAACGTCGAGTATTCATAATCTCATAATACGTGAATTTCCACGACTCAACGTAATCAATAATCATCTTGATGCAAACAAGCTAAGTGCTTTGCATCATTGTAAAGCATATCCCATAACGGGACATTTGACTTAGTTTGACCAATAAGGGAGTAAACCCGTTATGTGATTAGAGAAGACGTAAACACGGATTATGGCCATATGAATACTTTCACTTGATGTCACGTGAAATATATAAGTTCCCTAGGTTTAGAAAAGCCTTGGCTAGAGGCGTTTATCAAAATACTTGAGTTGGCATTTTGCCAAAAATGGGAGGTTGTAATTTGGATCCCTCTAATTCTAAAACTCGTTTCGAGTGTTCCCAATGAAGCACATAACATATTCATACCTGTATTGAAAGATCCACATTTTTCGGGTAAGGGGAAAGCCGACTTTCAAAATTTGTCCCGACCCCAGTTATTGGGTCGGGAGGATTTTGGCTAACGTTTGTGATTTTATGTGTTTCGAAGGTTTATTTGTCATCATTAAAACATAATGAGATCTAACTAATGTTGTCCCAACAGATAACATTCGTGTAAACAAATGTAATGTGTTATGCTTTTGATCTTACATGATGGTAGTATAATTATTTTGTGTTTCATTATGAGAAGTGCTATGTTAATATTTTTATAATTAATGTAATGGAGTTATCATCAATGCAAATGTTTAGAAATTAATGGATGGATAGGACTAACTATATTCATCTAAGTTTGTAAAAAAATATCAAAAATATAGAGTGTTTGTGTAATATCAAATGGTATATTTTAATTTTGTTTGTTAACGTAGAAAAGTATTAATCACACTAACCATAAAGTTAATGGCTATATTTACAATATACATCAAAGTGGTTATCAATATACAGGGAATAAAAATAGTATCATTATGTATACCCAAGACTTGGTAAATTATGAAACATTCAATAACAAACCAAAAAAAAAAGGAACGGAAATAGTCATTCAACCAATTTGACAGTACTATATATAAGAGCTCACAATAATAAAACATTGCTATCCAAAACGTCTATAACAATATACATCAAACAAAACAAAATTTACGGCATTACTAAAAATGTCTACAATAGAAGATATAGACAATGCAACGAAATCTGAAACATTCCAAAAACAAATAGGAGATGTTATCTTTAATGAAGCACAAGAAGAAGTCAAGATGTTGTCCGAGTTAACTACGCTAGGATTCAACATAACTGAAAAAGCGATCTCGAGAAAAATCATGACCGAGGAACTGCAAAAAGTAAAGTCGTCTACAATTCATGATAAATGGATTACCTAACTAAAGATCCTGCGAGATAGCGATATGAAAATAGTAAATGACATAACACGCACGGCGTATGAAACACACAACAATATTCGCGAGAAATGTTCCTACACAGACACAATCAAGAAAATGTAACAATCAAAATGTTTGCTTTTTGGTTTAACTTAAGGTTTATTCATATTTCTATTTATTTATGTTTGATTATTTTAATAAAGATATAAAATTGATTCAAGTATAAATAAACTTTTATACGATACATCTTACATAGTGACATTTGCATAAGTTGAATTGGACTAGGCCTTTAGAATGGGCCCCATAGCATACCATCATATTGAATAAAATTTTAAGGCGAGTTATGGACTATGTGCATTGGCCCAACCTCACAGGCCCATATCTGGCCCTGATTTACAAATTGCAAAATTAACATATTATAAAAAAGAAAAATAGTAATAAGTGCTTGAATGAAAAGGCTAAGAAAAACCAGAACATATATAACAAAAGCTAATTTCATATTCGATCATTACATTAAAACCAAAGCATTATCATCTGATCAACTAAACTTGACTTATGAGTGGTATGATTCTACAACCTTTTTGAGGGGTCTCCTTGTTCATCTTTTCAGCTTCATCGACAACAAATTGACTAAACGTTCTAGCTATGTCAGTTGTACCAGGGCCTTTGTGCAATCTTACGAAGATCGTTTGAACAGAATACAACATTACATTGGTCAAATTGTGAAGTTCTTTGATGTTGATGAAGTCTTTTCTGTCTGGATTGTTGAAAATTATCATACCAAGTATAGGATCATTCAGCACAGTTCCAGGTGGATGATCTTCTTATGCAACCTGATCTTTGAAGCATTTTGTTGACCTGAATATTCTTCCATATTATCATATACTCTCTTCCTCTTCCTAGCAATTCTATTCAGTTCATGAATAGGATCTTGATCTGACAAAGGAGCTCCATCTTGAATATTCAGTTTGGCTTTTATTTCTTTCACTTCATCCACCCGTTTCCTCATTGAACAAAAAATTTCTTTCCAGCCAACGACTTTCCTTTTCCTACAGCAATCAAGAACCTCTTTCCATTCATCCCAATGAAGACCTTTCACCTTGAACTCATGAATGATTTCCTCATCCCCATCATCTCTGTAGATCTTCACAGTAGCTGGACCTTTCTTCCTTGTAATAATGTCCACGTTGGTGATTTTCCCAGGAGCTCTCTTGTTTAGAACAATATTGCAGTACTTGTCATATAATGCCTTCTTCTTCATGAAGACCTCAATAACATCTGGTTCAAGGCTATTGATCATGTCAAGCTTCTTCTTTAACTTTTCAGCTTTCACAGCTTCACCATACAATCTCTTAAGCTCAAGCTGCTGTTGTAAGGGATTCACCAGCGATGTGAACATCTCAACCCTTTTCATTTGTAAACGTAAGTTCCTTAACAGGGGAGGACTAAATCATCGGTGAGCCTTCATTAACAGCGCCATCAAGTTCTTGAACCAAAGTTTTTTTCAGCTGAGATTCAATCATTGGCTCTTTCCCAACAGTGCCATCAACATGTTCAACTTCAGTTTCTACCAGCTGAGCTTCAATCAATGCCTTTTTGCCAACAATGAAATCATCTTCTTGAACTTCAGTTACTTTCAAACGAGATTCAATCAATGCCTCTTTGCCTTTGTCAGTTTCCACTGACTTCAACACCTCATTATTTTCATGAGTATTAGCATTTGTTTGAATTAATGGAGACATCATTTCTTGCTTAGACTAAGCCACCTTGAGCCATGCAGCTTCTTGTTTCTTGAGCTTAATTTTATCAAATAAATAAGAGACTTTAAGTTGTTTGCCAGATTCTTTTGAGCTATTCTCCATAACAGCATCAATACAAGCACCTAGTTCTATTGAAGGAATACCAAAAGAGCATGGCATAGAGGTTGCTGATTTGACGCTGGCATTAAGAGCAGAGATAGCACTTACCTCTTTCTTAAGAGATAAAGGGATAGACTCCAAGGATTTGTATTTAGAAACCTTGTCAATAAAGTTAGCAACTTTTAATAGGAGATCCAAAAGAGATGATGGAACCTCAAAATGCTTGGACTCAATAGAATCAACCTTCTTGTTAAGGTCAGATATGTTGCTGCTTAGGCTTTTAATGATACCAGGAATATCTATCATATCCTTTGGCAGCTCTAACTTTATCTTACTAACTGCTTGAGTTAGTTGCTCAACTTTGGCACTGATATCTTTTAGATGGCGTGGTAACTGAATGAGGTCGGTTGAAAACTTCGAGTTGAAATCTTCACGCGTAACTAATTTGCCAAGTTCAGGTTTAAAAGACTCTACAAGATTTGAAGAAATCTCAGAGATGGATGGATAAGATGGTCCAGCTCTTAGCGCAACTATTTCTTGATTACCAAACTCCTTTTCTTTCTTCAGCACTTCAATCTTAGTTTCAAGAATGAGAACTTCATTGGATAGATCACTTATATGCTGAGATTTTAGTGATGGGGGTTGTTCAGAAGATACTTCAGGAGTTGCTTTAGTGACATTATCATCATCATGGTTACCTCCATGTGCTGGACACTGGTAACTTTCATCATCATGGTTACCTCCATGTGCTGGTGTTGATCCCAGTTGAGCTATTGATCTTGTTAATTATCTTAGATATAGATCTAAAACAATAAGTATAGAAACTGTTCTTGAACCAATATTAAATACTATGCGAAATTTAGTATTTAATCTTAAGAAGAATTAATCAATCAAACACAATTGAATTCTCTCAACAAACACTTCAATATATTAAGACGGTTACTCAAAAGTAACAGGGTTACAAAAACCTTGAAGTGATTCGACTTAGCAATAATACGTATGCTAAACTCTAACCCTAGATCCTCCTTTTATAGACTAAGGAGTCCAAGTCGGTTACAATAACTTTCTATAAAAGATAAATCTTTTCGTATCTATTCTATAATTATCCAAACATACTATACATAATTATCTAACAAGCAGTAGAATACTAACTCTAGCAGTAGTATCTTCGATGCCTAGCAGTAGTATCCACTTAGCGTATTTCCTTGATCTTCTCGAATACTCCAGCAGTAGAATAAATACACCAACAGTAGTATGATTAAGCCTAGCAGTAGAATCATACTTGGTGAATTTTCCATTAAGATCCATGAGCAGTATTGTCCAATCTGAAGCAGCAACATCTTAAATCCCAACAATCCTCCCCTAAACTTGATATTTTACTCCAAAATTATCAAGTTTCCTTTAAGCATAAACAAACACCAGGAGGATGCTTCCAAACACTCAACCTTGGACTTGTCAAACCCCACATTGGTTTGTCCTCTGTACTTGAGTTCCCTACCTGTCTTCTTTAGAAATCTCCTAGCCCTCATTGTAAGCATAGCCATCTGCCACTTCAAATCAATCTCCTCATGATCATCAGGATCAATTTGTTCTAAATCCTGATCAGTAACAGTAGTACTTGTAGTGAGATTAGCTAAGAAGGTACAAATAGCAGCATCACTGATGTTGTCACTATTTTAGCTAGCAGCAAAAACTACATGCCCAGCAGTAGAATAGTTTTCTTGAGAGCTACCAGAACCCTTGTTGTTTGAGGACATAAATACTAGGTTTTGTCCACTAGAAGATGAACTGGATGATCCCTTGACTTCAGATTCACACACCTTTAGATTGTTGTACAAATCATCTAAAGTCATTGTTTCAAAATCCTCCTTATTTCTCCAGACCACAGTATGCATGTGATTTGTACAATTTATATTCTCCAAAGGAAACACAAAGGAAGTATGTGATCCCGGGTCGTTTTTCCCCAACGAAGGATGAATGGAATTTCGTGATTCGGGTTCGTGAAACGTGTCGTGAATGGTGATAAAAGAGAAATTGTGGATTTTTAAACTAAAACTATGAAATGTAAACTAAAAACAATTTAAAAAGCAAGGGAAATGTTAATCTAAAGCAAACTTATCTAAAAACGTAAAAGAAATCTAAAAATGCGTTTAAACCGGGAAATCCCGATCCTAAACGTGAAAATAGTGAAATACTATCCCTAATGTAACACCCCAACCCGATAAGGGTAGAAGTATTACGTTATGGTGACATATCAAAGCAAACACAAGCATACATCTCAAGTAATACAAATGAATTCCAAAGGTTACAAAGGAAAAATCTGAAGTACAAGGTTATATAAGAGAACAATAACAAAATACTAAGTTTGAAATGTAAATCTCTTCTAGTCATCTCTAATCCAGAATAGCTATCAAGGTGTAGTCTTCTAAGTCCAAAAGTACTCTCCACTTAACCCAGCTTCCTACTAAAACCTGCCGCAGGAAAAGAAATGCGGCTGAGCTTAAAAAGCCCAGTGAACTGATATATATAAACAAAATCAAAAGATAAGGAACGAATATATAAAGTATGGTGCATTGGGAAAGCATAAGGTATAAACAATGGAATCAAAGTAAGAAAGGGTCAGTAATCCACCACGAGCCCAAACAAATCAAATCAAATATCATAGTAACCATGGAGTAGCTAGCTCCCGAACTTGTGAAAGACGTGGATTGCACCCATGCATCAATCACCGAACATATCATATAATATCATGTCATGTTAAATCCACTAAATACGAACCGAACCTAGGATGCATCCATACGCCCCCGAACAATAATATTGGCCATAATAAATATAAAGTGCGCATATCATAATCAAAGTGGGACGGTGTGGAACATCACTCAACCACACTAGAGTCATGCCATTGGTGCATCAATGGCACGACCATGTTACCTTCATGGCTAGGAAACGAACTTGGCTCGGGTATCAAACTGAAGGGTCAAAAGTCAAATCATATCAAAGTCAAATGTCTTAGTCATCAAAGTATCAAATGTTCATCGTCAAAGGTTCATAATCGAAGGTTCATAATCAAATGGTTCATTTAAAAAAATATTTATCAAATGATTTTCATAAAAATGATCTTTAATAATGGTTTTCGTAAAGGTAGTCTTTAAAAGTAGCTTTCATAAAAGTTTAGTAAAATTCAATATAAAAGTGGTATCGCATCGTTCATAAACATCATTTTAAAATAGTTTTTCTCAAAACATTTCCATGATATAATTAAGAAAGGTTTTCACATCCAGTTACAAAATCAAATGAACCTTCAAAGTATCAAGTGATTCAAATACTCATATCACAGCGTAACGAACGAATTATGTCAAATATCATATCATAAGGATCAAAAGAACGAATGTCAAACGAAGCATATCAAACGAATGAATCAAAATACAAGGGATCATAGCAATGGCTTAAGGACATCTTATAACGAATCAAAGATCAAAGATCAAGTCATGAGAGTGAAAGCACCCTTACTGAAAAAGGGTAGAATATCTGTACCTTAGACCGCAAGTGCAAACATAACAGAAAACATACAGATCGGAAGCAACTCCTCCTTTAGCGGATCTACACGAATTCATGATCGTCTTATTAATAACTTATTTTAAATCAGATTACTCATTTTAGTCGGCTTTCCATTTTTAGTAACTTGCTATATTTAGTAACGTTCCAAATTCAGTAACTTTTAGAGTAAAACCCATTAATTAGCCAACTTAGTAGTTTACAAACGATAGTTAGTCAAGTTAAGGGCTTAATATTATAATTATCATTTTAGCAAAGTATAGGGTTTATTATAACAATTTCCAGAGATTAGGGTTTAAATTGTAACTTAATTCTATACATGACCCGATTAGAGTTTCGCCGATTAAATTAACTACTTAGACACGTTTTGGATTAGTTACATTTGAAACCAAACACACTCATTTACTCTTACACCTTCGAACACATATACATATTCACACAACTAAACAAACTCGCGAGACACTCCCTTGAACCTCACAAGCAAACGAGACACCACCAAAATCCCACTCGCACCAAGACGCTACTAACACACTCTCGAACGCACACATTCATACCCTTGTTGACACTTCCCATACTCACATGCAAAACACAAAACTTCAATAACCACCTAATGTGTCAACATTAAATAATGTAACTAAAACAACCTAATGTTTAATTCTTTCCAGATTTGATCACACAACACACTTATTATACTCTTGTTTAATTTCACCCCACGACACACCATTTAACGAGACAAAGCCATGACATTACGAAATGAAAAACAGTTACGTGAATCTGATTAATACTCAAGTTAACACACATGCATATCAACACCCAATCACCCACGCCTAATACCATTTTCAAATCACTTTAATTTACACGTCCTTAGACCCTTTTGTGACTCACAAAACTCACGCATGCATACCAACAAGACACACCTATTTTTAAGTATTTTATGCGCCACCTCCATGCATGGAAGAAACCAGTCTTACTTTCATCATACAGCTCACAAGTTTATTTTACTTATTTTATCTAGGTTTATATCTCACTTTACATGCGTGTTTACAGCCCCTCATTCGACCTGTATGCAGAAACAAACCCAATTGATCACCTAGACTTACACGTATTGCAGCCCCTTAAATTCGCACCCTATCCTATCTCTTTAGGTTAATCCAAGTTTTGGTCGTTCTTTGACATAAAAATGAGTATTAATGACCAGATTTAAAGACCTATATCACCACAGATTCGGATGCTCCAAAACGTAAATGAACATCGACACATATATATAAGCTATAGTTTCATCTTCATAGAGTTTTTCAAGTTCTCTAACGATAGTATTTTCTTCCAAATCTTAACGTCAATAGCTTCAATATATAGTATATCATGTTATTTAATTTATATGTTCTAAAACCTCACACATGATCAATACGTTTATGACCCGCGACTTATCGATTCGTTTCTAATGGTGATTTATGATTAGTGCGACAAGTTATCTTCATTCGTATGTCCATCTTAACGACCACATATATGTTAGATTTTTCATATTATACTTATAAGTTTTATGTGTCTAGAATCAAAAGAACATCAAGACGATAGGAGTACCTTAAGTCGGACGTACGGGTAGGAATGAGAACGAGAGATGCGTATCACAATCGCACCAAGCACACGCAATATCAATACCCTTCGAACTAAACGTTCACAACGAACAGAATCCTTCCAAGCTTTGGTCGTTCCTTTTGTTTATCAAGGACTATGGATCGGTTTGTTTTGTTAGATGTTGGTGTGTTTTGTTTCTAAGTTTACGAATGGGAGAACACATGCAAGAGATGATATATGGTTTTAGAAAGCAAGGCGTGTATATACCTTTGGAAAATGTGTGAACAGATATGGAAATTTAGCAATTAGTATCTTTTAATTGTTTAATGTTATTTGTGTATCCTTATCTCTAATCAACGACACAAAGAGTATAAGTGCAAGGAAATTTCGGTTCTATTATTGGAAGGAAAATAGAAAACTTGTGAGGCTTATGATAACAAAAAGGTAAGTATGCACATTTAGTGGGATTTGATTGATTTCCAAATCAATTTCAAGTCAATCTCGAACTTAGATGAAAATCGAGTATAGATAAGTTTGTAACACTTAAAATATATTCGGCTAGGGGAAATTTATAAGCGTGTGATATGGAATAGTTGTGCACAATTCATTTACCATAAGTTTTTTATTTATTCGAATAAACGTTGGTGGTTCAAATATTAACGAATTTAAATACTTAGGTTATGATCTTTATTCGTTCTTCAAAAGTTTAAAATCGTAGGGGTATTTTGGGAATTTTTACATGTCAAAAATTTCGGGTTTTACACCTAATAACGCAAAACTAATTTTCCTAGGTCCTAAATGAGAAAAGAAAATTTTAGAAAAAAGAATTATATTTTTTTGATTTTGATTTAATTTATTATGAATTAAAAACTAATTTTATCTAATTAAATTATTAAAAATATTAAAACTATTTAGAAAAATCTAAAAATTTAACAAAAACTAATTAAAGATAAAGGAAATGTAAGAAAAATAAAATGAAGTAAAAAGCTATTTAGAATAAGCTGTTATAAGCTTAACAGTTTGTAATTAGCTAAAAATACGAAGTGGCTTTAAAAGAATTAAAGAAAAGGTTAAGACAGGAAAGTCCCAAGGGCTGTGATGGTTTGTGTGTGAGGTGTTGAGGTGTGGAAGGCTATGGACCAGGGTTCGAACCCTGGTCTTGGCTTTTTGTTAAAACAAATTTTTTTCTTTTAAAAACCTATTAAGCACTATAAAACAAGCAACTTTTATAAAAAGAAATATTTTTCAAAACTTAAAATAAGCTCACGATAAGCACTGAGATTAAGGAGAGTAGCTAAAATGAAAGAAAACTAATAAAAGGCCATAAGCTAAAGGACTAATAAGCTATAATAATCTAAATGGAAACTAGATTAAGCTAATTCAATCTAAGTCTATTCTAAACAATCCATCCAACTCAGAATAAGCTCCAAGTAAAATCAATAAGCACTTGAAAAGGGAAAAAGAAAAAAGGGCTACTGAGTTGCAGTCCTAAAGTGGGGCTACTGTGGTATTTTTAAGCTACCTAAAAGCTACTGAAAAGCTGAAATAAGAAATCACAAAAATATAGGCTGCTGAGCTTCTGTGATCAGTTTTGAGCAAAGATGAACTTAAATTCATCAACACCTAATGAAAGACTACCAGCTTATGAAGATCAACTAAGTGCACTATAATGAACCAAGAAACACCAAAAACAATAGCTAAATAAGCTTAAGCCTATATTAAGCTTAATAGATCAGGAACTATACTTAAAGCTGTATTACTCAACTCAAAACATTAAAAACCTACATTTCAGCTAAAAACCTTCTACAAACAACTTATATTACTGATTTAAGACTAGATTAAAGTTCTAAAACCTGCATATGAACAGTACACTAGTTTTTTAACCTCTTTTGACCCATTTTACTTCTTAAACCAAACACCCCTTACTGGACAGACTTTTGAAATTAACACTAGAACAGACCAAATTAAGCCGTAAGACCTAAAGACAGATGGTTAACCAGGTTTGAAAGAACTAAATGAGCACAAATCACTCCTAAATAAGCAGTTTAAATAAGCAAACAAGATTAGGCAGTTAAAAGCTAATGAGGACTGAAAACTTAGGAAAAACTTAAACTGTGGGATCTAAGGCTACAAGTAAGCATGAAAAGCAATAAATGACATAAATAAGCTATTCTAAACTATAAATAAGCAGTAAATAAACAATAAGCTAAAAGTACTATTTTTGGATTTTTGAAGATTGTGACTAAAAAGCTGGAAATTTTATAAAACTAAAAGTCAAATTACAATACTAGAAAACTTAAAGAACATTCAATAACAAAAAAACTTAAAGGAATTAAACTAAAATTACCTAAAAATTAAGACATATCCTACTGCCACTATTTGGCTACAACATGTTCTATTTATATTACACCAATTAGGGTTTTCCTCTGTGTCTTGTGCTTCTTCTGTGAGAGGACTCAGCTCTGGTATTCTTTGTGCTTTCTCAGCTTAATCTTGAGCCCTTGATCTTGCCTTGGCCACCACTTCTTTTCATCTCAGCCGTGGATGGTTCTTTTGTACCTTGGATTGCCAAGGTGGCAATGAAGGGGGGGGGACCATGGGGATGAGCTAGTTTTGGACTGAGGTGAGGGTGAGAGTGACAGGGAAGGATTAATCAGAGATTTGGCGGGAAATATTAGGGGTTAGGGATAATCAGGGATGTTGGTTTGACTATTTCTTTGACCCGTTTTTAATTATAAAAGGGATGTGTGGGTTTTTTGGGTTATAGGATGGGCTGGTGATGGGTTTTGATGTAAAGGGGTTTTTATTAGTTGTAGTGATAATTTTAGGTTTTAAGGATAAGAGTTTAGGGTAATTAAGTTTAGGATTAATTTTAAAATTTGTTTTAGGATTAGTGGTAAAAAAATGTGATTTTGGTCTTAGGTTCGTTTTTCCATGCTCACCCCCATGTCCTTTCCAGGGGTTGACTTTGACTTCGTCTTGACTTGATCAAATGGTCAAATGGTGTTGAGTCGATCTGAAAATGCTCCTATTTGCTCTCTTTCCCATCCAAGCTCGGTTTTGTCCCTTTTTTTGCCTTGTTTTCAATCCTTTTGTACCTGAAACACATAAAAACACAATCCAAGGATATTTGCAATAATATATGGTCTATTTGGGTGTTTTTGGTTATTTTTGTGGGTTTTACGGATATAAAATGATGAGTAAAAGGCCACTCATCATCCCCCCACACTATTCAATTGCTAGTCCCTAGCAATCCGATCATATAAAGTAATGAAAGGATCAAAAGAATATCAAGGTTACCAAAAATACCCCGTTTTGACTTATTGTATAATGCAAGTAATTTAAACGAGAACAAACGTAAATATCATGCTTGATTTTCAAAAATGGCATCTTGGAACGGGAATCACACAAAATGGGTGACTCCGGGGAATTGTAATCGTCATCGTCTTTTTTATACTCCCTAACTAAGTTTAAAACCATTGTGCAAACGTTTTTGTAAAATGATAACACTACTTATATTAGTAACCTATGTAAGCCGAGACTTATCTTTTCACTCCCCCAATTATTTAAGTACTTAGGTGAGTGTGATTGTTTTCAAAATTTTGATCGTTAAAATTGACATTTATTAGGGTTGTTACTTATTTAAGTTAATATTAATTCACCGGAAACCACGAAATCTAAGGATCGAAAGGGCCTTTTCCATGTAGCGGCTTTCTTCTCGGCACATCCCAAAACCAGTTGGTTTTAGGTGACCAGGCTTTTGACACCTCACGGAGAATAGTACCGGAATTAGCGGGAATTCGATTCCAAAGATTTACGAGGCTACCGCTAAGGTAATATTAAGCTTAAATAGATAGCAACCGACGATGATTTAGAGATTAGAGATTCAAAGGTGAGATCACTCCATGTAGCGACTTTCTTCTCAGCTTGTCCTTAGTAAAACTTAGGAGGCTAGGTTTTTACACCCTCGAGAATAGTATCGGAGCTCACGGGATCTTTGAAGTCAAAAATTTCCAAATTACCGTCCAACCTTTAGACAATTTTAACGAATACTAGTTCAACTTCCGATTTAAATTTAAGGAAAAGCAAGTTTCGCACATTTATTAATAAGCAAGATAAACGTTTTTTATTCAAGCAACATACATTTTTTTCATTTTTCTTCATTTTTTTCATCACCTTTTTTTTTTTTTTTTTCATTTTGTAACATTCAAGCAATATTACTCACTCTATTTTGCAACATTTATTCCAATTTTAAGAAAGTATGCTTGTTCCAAAATTTAAATAAAAATTTGAACTAGTACTCTATATCAAGATTGTATAAAAATTTATTTTTGCTTAACAAAACGGTTTTTAACGTTCAAAGGTTTGAAAATAGCACTTATTTAGTCAGATTAGGAGCTCCTGGGAGGAAAATCCATAGATTACTTATATAAGCTCTAAAGAGAACCAACTACTCCACGCTTAGCATTTTCATTTGCACAATTCGTAAAAACATAGCCTAAACGTTAAGGGTAGCAGCCAAATCAACACTGTGGCAGAGTCGGGATTCCCCTTGTTCTAGCCTAATCAAGTCTAAACTTCCACTAATACCGAAGCATTAATGTATAGCAAATTATTTTTTTAATGTGCAAAGCACTTCTTTTTTATGCAATTTTTAATTAAAAGACGATAAAAATTTTAAAATTTTGGTCAAAACGGGGGTGCTAGGGGACTGGTAGGTACAACATGTGAATTTTTTTTTTAAATTTGGGTCAAATTTGCAAGAATTCCCCCCACACTTAGAATTGAATATTGCCCTCAATATTCAAAGTACCGACTATTATGCCGACACTATAGAACGTAAAAAGGTAATACTACTAGCTAAGTGTGGAAACGAAATCTTTTTCACAAAAAGAATTAATAAGATATCCCTGGATGTTAGTAAAAAGATCGGATATTGGGCGGCTGGATTGAAAACAGGTGCATCAATCATCACGATTTACGGGAATCCTGAAAACAAAGGCATACACAACAAAGCAACAAGTAGAGGAATTCCCCCACACTTAGTGTTAGAAAATAGAAAGAAGATAGAATGATAAGCATGGGTTGCCACCCACGAAGCGCTTGTTTTTTATCGAGTCGTATAGCTTGACTCGCCCCGAATTTATTTGTTCTTGGGGGAGCATGTGGAAGAGAAAATCTCCATTGGACTTTCGTTCAAGATGTTTGGAGAAACATTGAAGCACATGAAAGTTCCACTCCGATGAGATGCCCACGGTTCTAAATAGAAACTATAAGCGGAGATGCCGGGGTCAAAAATGGTATCCTCACTCACAAAGGAATGAAAGAAGGGAGAAGTCACCGGATAGGTGAAGAAAGGGAGAAATATCTTTATCACAATGAGAATCCATTCTTCATCCTTAAAATTAGAATTACCATTTTCCTTATTTTGAATTTCATCATTAAAGCTCTTATGGTTATCATCAACAAAAACCTCGGGAGGGAGGGTCGGGATGATGTCATTGATAAGTAAACTCTCATGATAGAGTACATCTCCCCCCGGGTCATGATCTTCCTTAAAATCATAGTAATCATACTCCGGTGGAGGTATGATATGAGTGAGTTCACCGGAGAACTCCTCGTGAAGAGAATCAATCATATGATGTAAATCTGTGAGCTCTGGTTCCATTACGGACTCATCACTCTCCTCCATCTGAATATCAAAGATCGGATTATCTGAAATTAAAGTAAATTCGGATCCGAAATCAAACAGAGGATTGGTGATAGTCGTTTTGAATGTTTCGGAAACAAGGTCATCAAATTCCTTTGGAGGATTGATTTCAACTTCCTTTGGAGGGAGAGAAAGTGAAGGTTCTTTGTTCAATAATTTCTCAAGAAAACGAATGTCTCCCTTTGGATCAAAATAAGAATCATCAATTTCCGGTGAAATTGAAGTATCTTTGAGACAAGCATCGATCTCTTCCAAGAAAGGATCACCTCCCTCAACCAGAGTGAGGGAAGAGGAAGAGTCGGAAATGATAGGATCTGAAGATGGAGTGGGATTGCCACTCGGAGGTTTATCTGAAATTTCAAGATCTTCAGGGGCACACTCCTTATCATCATCGTCATCGACCTTATCGTTAGCATAGAAAGCTCGTATAAGTTGCATCTGCTCCTCTGCTAATAACTCTTCCATGCTTCTTTTGTCTTCCTGCTTTTCAACGGGTGTGATAGCAGCTGATGAATTAGTGTAAAACTTCCCAATTTGAATAGATTCCTCATCATCATCGTCATCGTAAACGAAAGTTTGATGATATTGGGAACTTACTCTAGCTACTTGTTCTTCAGCTAAAGTTTTCTGATGAAGATCTTCTTGGGCATGTTTAATAACCAAAGCCTTAAAATCTTTTGTTATCTCTAGAAAATCATGGAGAAGTTCTTGAGGAAGTGGCTGAGGTGGTGTTTGAATCATTTAGTACTGTGGAGGTTGGTCAAGATAAGAATAGTCATAATTGTTACAAGGAACATGCTCATAGACAAGCGGGTTCCTCGTTTGACAATCGGAGCTATAGTGAGGACCTCCACAGTACTCACAACAATACGTTTGTTGTGACTGATTCGGTGAATTATATGGATAATGGTCATAACCAAAGTTTTGATTACATGGAACTTGCTCATAGACAAGCGTATTCCTTGCTTAACAATCAAAACTTTGGTGTGGACCTCCACAATATTCACAAAAATATGTTTCCATCTCATGGTGTGGGGGTTGGTTAAAGAAATTGGTTGTTTCTTTGTAGGGATTTTGGTCATAGACAAACCCGTTTCCCAAATTTACAATGCTACAATCGTGGCAATTTCCACCATTTGGAGGACCTCCACACCATTCACAACCATAATGGTAAGATGAAGACATAAAGAAGAATTAAACGGATAGAGGGTAAGAGATAAAGAATTAAACGGATAAGAGGAATGAGAAGAATATTTTTGGAATTTTATAATTTAGAAACATTGAAAAACACAAAAGAAAAAGGAAAATAAATTTGAAAAGAAAATCTTTTTGGTTTTTTATAAGAAAATATTTACAAAAGAAAACGATAACTTCACGGGGAAGGGTCTTCAAAACACGAATCGACGAACGGGAATCAAAAATGCACTTCAACCTTCCCCGGCAGCGGCGCCAAAAATTGATTTGATCACTTTATATTCTCCAAAGGAAACACAAAGAAAGTATGTGATCCCGGGTCGTTTTTCCCCAACGAAGGATGAATGGAATTTCGTGATTCGGGTTCGTGAAACGTGTCGTGAATGGTGATAAAAGAGAGATTGTGGATTTTTAAACTAAAACTATGAAATGTAAACTAAAAACAATTTAAAAAGCAAGGGAAATGTTAATCTAAAGCAAACTTATCTAAAAACGTAAAAGAAATCTAAAAATGCGTTTAAACCGGGAAATCCCGATCCTAAACGTGAAATACTATCCCTAATAATGCAAAACTAATTTTCCTAAGTCCTAAATGAGAAAAGAAAATTTTAGAAAAAAGAATTATATTTTTTTGATTTTTATTTAATTTATTATGAATTAAAAACTAATTTTATCTAATTAAATGATTAAAAATATTAAAACTATTTAGAAAAATCTGAAAACTTAACAAAAACTAATTAAAGATAAAATAAATGTAAGAAAAATAAAATGAAGTAAAAATCTATTTAGAATAAGCTGTTATAAGCTTAACAGTTTGTAATAAGCTAAAAATACAAAGTAGCTATAAAAGAATTAAAGAAGAAGGTTAAGACAGGAAAGTCCCAAGGGCTGTGATGGTTTGTGTGTGAGGGGTTGAGTTGTGGAAGGCTATGGACCAGGGTTCGAACCCTGGTCTTGGCTTTTTGTAAAAACTATTTTTTTTTTCTTTTAAAAACCTATTAAGCACTATAAAACAAGCAACTTTTATAAAAAGAAACATTTTTCAAAACTTAAAATAAGCTCAGGATAAGCACTGAGATTAAGGACAATAGCTAAAATGCAAGAAAACTAATAAAAGGCCATAAGCTAAAGGACTAATAAGCTATAATAATCTAAATGGAAACTAGATTAAGCTAATTCAATCTAAGTCTATTCTAAACAATCCATCCAACTCAGAATAAGCTCCAAGTAAAATCAATAAGCACTTGAAAAGGGAAAAAGCAAGAAGGGCTACTGAGTTGCAGTCCTAAAGTGGGGCTACTGTGGTATTTTTAAGCTACTTAAAAGCTACTGAAAAGCTGAAATAAGAAATCACAAAAATATGGGATAAGTAGATAAGCTATCCAAGACTAAATGTGCCAAATGCCAGATCAATGGGGCTTAAATTGAAAAAATGAAAAATAAAAAACATGGGTTGAAATGGACCTATAGGCTGCTGAGCTTCTGTGATCAGTTTTGAGCAAAGATGAACTTAAATTCATCAACACCTAATGAAAGACTACCAGCTTATGAAGATCAACTAAGTGCACTATAATGAACCAAGAAACACCAAAAACAATAGCTAAATAAGCTTAAGCCTATATTAAGCTTAATAGATCAGGAACTATACTTAAAGCTGTATTACTCAACTCAAAACATTAAAAACCTACATTTCAGCTAAAAACCTCCTACAAACAACTTATATTACTGATTTAAGACTAGATTAAAGTTCTAAAACCTGCATATGAACAGTACACTAGTTTTTTAACCTCTTTTGACCCATTTTACTTCTTAAACCAAACACCCCTTACTGGACAGACTTTTGAAATTAACACTAGAACAGACCAAATTAAGCCGTAAGACCTAAAGACAGATGGTTAACCAGGTTTGAAAGAACTAAATGAGCACAAATCACTCCTAAATAAGCAGTTTAAATAAGCAAACAAGATTAGGCAGTTAAAAGCTAATGAGGACTGAAAACTTAGGAAAAACTTAAACTGTGGGATCTAAGGCTACAAGTAAGCATGAAAAGCAATAAATGACATAAATAAGCTATTCTAAACTATAAATAAGCAGTAAATAAGCAATAAGCTAAAAGTACTATTTTTGGATTTTTGAAGATTGTGACTAAAAAGCTGGAAATTTTATAAAACTAAAAGTCAAATTACAATACTAGAAAACTTAAAGAACATTCAATAACAAAAAAACTTAAAGGAATTAAACTAAAATTACCTAAAAATTAAGACATATCCTACTGCCACTATTTGGCTACAACATGTTCTATTTATATTACACCAATTAGGGTTTTCCTCTGTGTCTTATGCTTCTTCTGTGAGAGGACTCAGCTCTGGTATTCTTTGTGCTTTCTCAGCTTAATCTTGAGCCCTTGATCTTGCCTTGGCCACCACTTCTTTTCATCTCAGCCGTGGATGGTTCTTTTGTACCTTGGATTGCCAAGGTGGCAATGAAGGGGGGGGGGACCATGGGGATGAGCTAGTTTTGGACTGAGGTGAGGGTGAGAGTGACAGGGAAGGATTAATCAGAGATTTGGCGGGAAATATTAGGGGTTAGGGATAATCAGGGATGTTGGTTTGACTATTTCTTTGACCCGTTTTTAATTATAAAAGGGATGTGTGGGTTTTTTGGGTTATAGGATGGGCTGGTGATGGGTTTTGATGTAAAGGGGTTTTTATTAGTTGTAGTGATAATTTTAGGTTTTAAGGATAAGAGTTTAGGGTAATTAAGTTTAGGATTAATTTTAAAATTTGTTTTAGGATTAGTGGTAAAAAAATGTGATTTTGGTCTTAGGTTCGTTTTTCCATGCTCACCCCCATGTCCTTTCCAGGGGTTGACTTTGACTTCGTCTTGACTTGATCAAATGGTCAAATGGTGTTGAGTCGATCTGAAAATGCTCCTATTTGCTCTCTTTCCCATCCAAGCTCGGTTTTGTCCCTTTTTTTGCCTTGTTTTCAATCCTTTTGTACCTGAAACACATAAAAACACAATCCAAGGATATTTGCAATAATATATGGTCTATTTGGGTGTTTTTGGTTATTTTTGTGGGTTTTACGGATATAAAATGATGAGTAAAAGGCCACTCATCATCCCCCCACACTATTCAATTGCTAGTCCCTAGCAATCCGATCATATAAAGTAATGAAAGGATCAAAAGAATATCAAGGTTACCAAAAATACCCCGTTTTGACTTATTGTATAATGCAAGTAATTTAAACGAGAACAAACGTAAATATCATGCTTGATTTTCAAAAATGGCATCTTGGAACGGGAATCACACAAAATGGGTGACTCCGGGGAATTGTAATCGTCATCGTCTTTTTTATACTCCCTAACTAAGTTTAAAACCATTGTGCAAACGTTTTTGTAAAATGATAACACTACTTATATTAGTAACCTATGTAAGCCGAGACTTATCTTTTCACTCCCCCAATTATTTAAGTACTTAGGTGAGTGTGATTGTTTTCAAAATTTTGATCGTTAAAATTGACATTTATTAGGGTTGTTACTTATTTAAGTTAATATTAATTCACCGGAAACCACGAAATCTAAGGATCGAAAGGGCCTTTTCCATGTAGCGGCTTTCTTCTCGGCACATCCCAAAACCAGTTGGTTTTAGGTGACCAGGCTTTTGACACCTCACGGAGAATAGTACCGGAATTAGCGGGAATTCGATTCCAAAGATTTACGAGGCTACCGCTAAGGTAATATTAAGCTTAAATAGATAGCAACCGACGATGATTTAGAGATTAGAGATTCAAAGGTGAGATCACTCCATGTAGCGACTTTCTTCTTAGCTTGTCCTTATTAAAACTTAGGAGGCTAGGTTTTTACACCCTCGAGAATAGTATCGGAGCTCACGGGATCTTTGAAGTCAAAAATTTCCAAATTACCGTCCAACCTTTAGACAATTTTAACGAATACTAGTTCAACTTCCGATTTAAATTTAAGGAAAAGCAAGTTTCGCACATTTATTAATAAGCAAGATAAACGTTTTTATTCAAGCAACATACATTTTTTTCATTTTTCTTCATTTTTTTCATCACCTTTTTTTTTTTTTTTTTTTCATTTTGTAACATTCAAGCAATATTACTCACTCTATTTTGCAACATTTATTCCAATTTTAAGAAAGTATGCTTGTTCCAAAATTTAAATAAAAATTTGAACTAGTACTCTATATCAAGATTGTATAAAAATTTATTTTTGCTTAACAAAACGGTTTTTAACGTTCAAAGGTTTGAAAATAGCACTTATTTAGTCAGATTAGGAGCTCCTGGGAGGAAAATCCATAGATTACTTATATAAGCTCTAAAGAGAACCAACTACTCCACGCTTAGCATTTTCATTTGCACAATTCGTAAAAACATAGCCTAAACGTTAAGGGTAGCAGCCAAATCAACACTGTGGCAGAGTCGGGATTCCCCTTGTTCTAGCCTAATCAAGTCTAAACTTCCACTAATACCGAAGCATTAATGTATAGCAAATTATTTTTTTAATGTGCAAAGCACTTCTTTTTTATGCAATTTTTAATTAAAAGACGATAAAAATTTTAAAATTTTGGTCAAAACGGGGGTGCTAGGGGACTGGTAGGTACAACATGTGAATTTTTTTTTTAAATTTGGGTCAAATTTGCAAGAATTCCCCCCACACTTAGAATTGAATATTGCCCTCAATATTCAAAGTACCGACTATTATGCCGACACTATAGAACGTAAAAAGGTAATACTACTAGCTAAGTGTGGAAACGAAATCTTTTTCACAAAAAGAATTAATAAGATATCCCTGGATGTTAGTAAAAAGATCGGATATTGGGCGGCTGGATTGAAAACAGGTGCATCAATCATCACGATTTACGGGAATCCTGAAAACAAAGGCATACACAACAAAGCAACAAGTAGAGGAATTCCCCCACACTTAGTGTTAGAAAATAGAAAGAAGATAGAATGATAAGCATGGGTTGCCACCCACGAAGCGCTTGTTTTTTATCGAGTCGTATAGCTTGACTCGCCCCGAATTTATTTGTTCTTGGGGGAGCATGTGGAAGAGAAAATCTCCATTGGACTTTCGTTCAAGATGTTTGGAGAAACATTGAAGCACATGAAAGTTCCACTCCGATGAGATGCCCACGGTTCTAAATAGAAACTATAAGCGGAGATGCCGGGGTCAAAAATGGTATCCTCACTCACAAAGGAATGAAAGAAGGGAGAAGTCACCGGATAGGTGAAGAAAGGGAGAAATATCTTTATCACAATGAGAATCCATTCTTCATCCTTAAAATTAGAATTACCATTTTCCTTATTTTGAATTTCATCATTAAAGCTCTTATGGTTATCATCAACAAAAACCTCGGGAGGGAGGGTCGGGATGATGTCATTGATAAGTAAACTCTCATGATAGAGTACATCTCCCCCCGGGTCATGATCTTCCTTAAAATCATAGTAATCATACTCCGGTGGAGGTATGATATGAGTGAGTTCACCGGAGAACTCCTCGTGAAGAGAATCAATCATATGATGTAAATCTGTGAGCTCTGGTTCCATTACGGACTCATCACTCTCCTCCATCTGAATATCAAAGATCGGATTATCTGAAATTAAAGTAAATTCGGATCCGAAATCAAACAGAGGATTGGTGATAGTCGTTTTGAATGTTTCGGAAACAAGGTCATCAAATTCCTTTGGAGGATTGATTTCAACTTCCTTTGGAGGGAGAGAAAGTGAAGGTTCTTTGTTCAATAATTTCTCAAGAAAACGAATGTCTCCCTTTGGATCAAAATAAGAATCATCAATTTCCGGTGAAATTGAAGTATCTTTGAGACAAGCATCGATCTCTTCCAAGAAAGGATCACCTCCCTCAACCAGAGTGAGGGAAGAGGAAGAGTCGGAAATGATAGGATCTGAAGATGGAGTGGGATTGCCACTCGGAGGTTTATCTGAAATTTCAAGATCTTCAGGGGCACACTCCTTATCATCATCGTCATCGACCTTATCGTTAGCATAGAAAGCTCGTATAAGTTGCATCTGCTCCTCTGCTAATAACTCTTCCATGCTTCTTTTGTCTTCCTGCTTTTCAACGGGTGTGATAGCAGCTGATGAATTAGTGTAAAACTTCCCAATTTGAATAGATTCCTCATCATCATCGTCATCGTAAACGAAAGTTTGATGATATTGGGAACTTACTCTAGCTACTTGTTCTTCAGCTAAAGTTTTCTGATGAAGATCTTCTTGGGCATGTTTAATAACCAAAGCCTTAAAATCTTTTGTTATCTCTAGAAAATCATGGAGAAGTTCTTGAGGAAGTGGCTGAGGTGGTGTTTGAATCATTTAGTACTGTGGAGGTTGGTCAAGATAAGAATAGTCATAATTGTTACAAGGAACATGCTCATAGACAAGCGGGTTCCTCGTTTGACAATCGGAGCTATAGTGAGGACCTCCACAGTACTCACAACAATAGTTTGTTGTGACTGATTCGGTGAATTATATGGATAATGGTCATAACCAAAGTTTTGATTACATGGAACTTGCTCATAGACAAGCGTATTCCTTGCTTAACAATCAAAACTTTGGTGTGGACCTCCACAATATTCACAAAAATATGTTTCCATCTCATGGTGTGGGGGTTGGTTAAAGAAATTGGTTGTTTCTTTGTAGGGATTTTGGTCATAGACAAACCCGTTTCCCAAATTTACAATGCTACAATCGTGGCAATTTCCACCATTTGGAGGACCTCCACACCATTCACAACCATAATGGTAAGATGAAGACATAAAGAAGAATTAAACGGATAGAGGGTAAGAGATAAAGAATTAAACGGATAAGAGGAATGAGAAGAATATTTTTGGAATTTTATAATTTAGAAACATTGAAAAACACAAAAGAAAAAGGAAAATAAATTTGAAAAGAAAATCTTTTTGGTTTTTTATAAGAAAATATTTACAAAAGAAAACGATAACTTCACGGGGAAGGGTCTTCAAAACACGAATCGACGAACGGGAATCAAAAATGCACTTCAACCTTCCCCGGCAGCGGCGCCAAAAATTGATTTGATCACTTTATATTCTCCAAAGGAAACACAAAGAAAGTATGTGATCCCGGGTCGTTTTTCCCCAACGAAGGATGAATGGAATTTCGTGATTCGGGTTCGTGAAACGTGTCGTGAATGGTGATAAAAGAGAGATTGTGGATTTTTAAACTAAAACTATGAAATGTAAACTAAAAACAATTTAAAAAGCAAGGGAAATGTTAATCTAAAGCAAACTTATCTAAAAACGTAAAAGAAATCTAAAAATGCGTTTAAACCGGGAAATCCCGATCCTAAACGTGAAATACTATCCCTAATAATGCAAAACTAATTTTCCTAAGTCCTAAATGAGAAAAGAAAATTTTAGAAAAAAGAATTATATTTTTTGATTTTTATTTAATTTATTATGAATTAAAAACTAATTTTATCTAATTAAATGATTAAAAATATTAAAACTATTTAGAAAAATCTGAAAACTTAACAAAAACTAATTAAAGATAAAATAAATGTAAGAAAAATAAAATGAAGTAAAAATCTATTTAGAATAAGCTGTTATAAGCTTAACAGTTTGTAATAAGCTAAAAATACAAAGTGGCTATAAAAGAATTAAAGAAGAAGGTTAAGACAGGAAAGTCCCAAGGGCTGTGATGGTTTGTGTGTGAGGGGTTGAGTTGTGGAAGGCTATGGACCAGGGTTCGAACCCTGGTCTTGGCTTTTTGTAAAAACTATTTTTTTTTCTTTTAAAAACCTATTAAGCACTATAAAACAAGCAACTTTTATAAAAAGAAATATTTTTCAAAACTTAAAATAAGCTCACGATAAGCACTGAGATTAAGGAGAGTAGCTAAAATGCAAGAAAACTAATAAAAGGCCATAAGCTAAAGGACTAATAAGCTATAATAATCTAAATGGAAACTAGATTAAGCTAATTCAATCTAAGTCTATTCTAAACAATCCATCCAACTCAGAATAAGCTCCAAGTAAAATCAATAAGCACTTGAAAAGGGAAAAAGCAAAAAGGGCTACTGAGTTGCAGTCCTAAAGTGGGGCTACTGTGGTATTTTTAAGCTACTTAAAAGCTACTGAAAAGCTGAAATAAGAAATCACAAAAATATGGGATAAGTAGATAAGCTATCCAAGACTAAATGTGCCAAATGCCAGATCAATGGGGCTTAAATTGAAAAAATGAAAAATAAAAAACATGGGTTGAAAGGACCTATAGGCTGCTGAGCTTCTGTGATCAGTTTTGAGCAAAGATGAACTTAAATTCATCAACACCTAATGAAAGACTACCAGCTTATGAAGATCAACTAAGTGCACTATAATGAACCAAGAAACACCAAAAACAATAGCTAAATAAGCTTAAGCCTATATTAAGCTTAATAGATCAGGAACTATACTTAAAGCTGTATTAATCAACTCAAAACATTAAAAACCTACATTTCAGCTAAAAACCTCCTACAAACAACTTATATTACTGATTTAAGACTAGATTAAAGTTCTAAAACCTGCATATGAACAGTACACTAGTTTTTTAACCTCTTTTGACCCATTTTACTTCTTAAACCAAACACCCCTTACTGGACAGACTTTTGAAATTAACACTAGAACATACCAAATTAAGCCGTAAGACCTAAAGACAGATGGTTAACCAGGCTTGAAAGAACTAAATGAGCACAAATCACTCCTAAATAAGCAGTTTAAATAAGCAAACAAGATTAGGCAGTTAAAAGCTAATGAGGACTGAAAACTTAAGAAAAACTTAAACTGTGGGATCTAAGGCTACAAGTAAGCATGAAAAGCAATAAATGACATAAATAAGCTATTCTAAACTATAAATAAGCAGTAAATAAACAATAAGTTAAAAGTACTATTTTTGGATTTTTGAAGATTGAGACTAAAAAGCTGGAAATTTTATAAAACTAAAAGTCAAATTACAATACTAGAAAACTTAAAGAACATTCAATAACAAAAAAACTTAAAGGAATTAAACTAAAATTACCTAAAAATTAAGCTATATCCTACTGCCACTATTTGGCTACAACATGTTCTATTTATATTACACCAATTAGGGTTTTCCTCTGTGTCTTGTGCTTCTTCTGTGAGAGGACTCAGCTATGGTATTCTTTGTGCTTTCTCAGCTTAATCTTGAGCCCTTGATCTTGCCTTGGCCACCACTTCTTTTCATCTCAGCCGTAGATGTTCTTTTGTACCTTGGATTGCCAAGGTGGCAATGGAGGGGGGGGGGACCATGGGGATGAGCTGGTTTTGGATTGAGGTGAGGGTGAGAGTGATAGGGAAGGATTTATCAGGGATTTGGCGGGTAATATTTTGGGTTAGGGATAATCAGGGATGTTGGTTTGACTATTTCTTTGACTCGTTTTTAATTATAAAAGGGTTGTGTGGGTTTTTTGGGTTATAGGATGGGCTGGTGATGGGTTTTGATGTAAAGGGGTTTTTATTAGTTGTAGTGATAATTTTAGGTTTTACGGATAAGAGGTTAGGGTAATTAAGTTTAGGATTAATTTAAAATTTTGTTTTAGGATTAGTGGTATTGACTTGATCAAATACTCAAATGGTGTCCTCGATCTGAAAACGCTCCTATTTGCTCTCTTTCCCATCCAAGCTCGGTTTTGTCCTTTTTGTTTGCCTTGTTTTCAATCCTTTTGTACCTGAAACACATAAAAACACAATCCAAGGATATTTGCAATAATATATGGTCTATTTGGGTGTTTTTGGTTATTTTTGTGGGTTTTATGGGTATAAAATGATGAGTAAAAGGCCACTCATCATCATGCTCCATTCAGATGATAAGCTTCTGATAAACTTGACATTGATGTCTTCCTCAGGCACTGGAACCTTCATGAGTGCCAACTGACTAACCAACTTTTGAAGTCTATCATAAGTGGCATCAATGTTTTCAGAACTTGAGGCCACAAAGGACTCAAATTGATGCTTCAACAGGTTCTTCCTTGACTTCTTTGTAGCTGCATTCCCACCAAATCTGAGTTCAATGGCTTCCATCAAGGACTTAGCATTCTGTATGTTACTAAAACTCAATTGATATTCATTCGGTATCCCCATCAAAAGAATATTGTGGGTCTTTATCTCCAATCTTCTCTGAGCCTTGTCCTCAACAGATTTAATGGGTAAAATTGTCCCATCAGCAGCCTTAGCAGGTAAAGTATCCCCATTCTGAATGACTTCCCACATGGAGTAGTCAAGCATCTTTATGTACTACTGAATCCTCATCTTCTAGAGCTCATACTCACCAGGTTTGAGCATTGGCACCTTAGATGCAGTCACCATATGAGTAGTTTCAGATTCCATTACTTCAGATGATGATGAACAGATCACAAATTCTTCTTGATAGCAGTTTCTAGATCACAAGCTCTGATACCACTTGTTGATCCTAGTTGAGCAATTGATCTTGTTAATTATCTTAGATATAGATCTAAAACAATAAGTATAGAAACTGTTCTTGAACCAATATTAAATACTATGCGGAATCTAGTATTTAATCTTAAGAAGAATTAATCAATCAAACACAATTGAATTCTCTCAACAAACACTTCAATATATTAATACGGTTACTCAAAAGTAACAGGGTTACAAAAACCTTGAAGTGATTCGACTTAGCAATAATACGTATGCTAAACTCTAACCCTAGATTCTCCTTTTATAGACTAAGGAGTCCTAGTCGGTTACAATAACTTTCTATACAAGATAAATCTTTTCGTATATATTCTATAATTATCCAAACATACTATACATAATTATCTAATAAGCAGTAGAATACTAACTCTAGCAGTAGTATCTTCGATGTCTAGTAGTAGTATCCACTTAGCGTATTTCCTTGATCTTCTTGAATACTCCAGCAGTAGAATAAATACACCAGCAGTAGTATGATTAAGCCTAGCACTAGAATAATAATTGGTGAATTTTCCATTAAGATCCATGAGCAGTATTGTCTA
Organism: Artemisia tridentata subsp. tridentata; assembly: GCA_021014915.2. NCBI lineage: Eukaryota > Viridiplantae > Streptophyta > Magnoliopsida > Asterales > Asteraceae > Artemisia > Artemisia tridentata. The sequence continues at coordinate 270,507,979 of CP139504.1, forward strand.
ATCTGAAGCAGCAGCATCTTAAATCCCAACTGCTGGAGACTGGTAACTTTCATCATCATCGTCTAAAATCATTATAGGTTCATCTTCATTGGTCAATTTTCCAATACTATTCTGATCAATAGTAGTTGGAAGTAAGCACAATAATGCTTTGGAGTCCAGCTCATCAAAATCAGACATGTTTTCATCAGACATTTCCATAGAGCTGTCATAAAATGAAACATATTCTAATCCCTGTTGATCATCTTGATGTAGAACCATTGAATCATTGGAAGCACATTTGCTAATATTATCTTCAAATGCAAATATAGCTACAGCTTTATCAATTTGTTCAGATTCAGAGTTCAGATTTAGAGATGCTGATGTAATATGTTGGGATGATGGTAATGCACACACTATACTAATGGGCTATGACTGAGAATCCAATTCAAATTCCTGATGAGAAGTTAACGAATCATTAGGAGCACATCTGCTGATATTATCTTCAGTTGCAACTATAGCTACAACTTTATCAATAGATTCAGATTCAGAGTTCATAATGACAGATTCTAAAATAATATGCTGGGATGGTGATACTAGACAAACACTACTAATGAGTTTGGGCTGAGAACAAAATTCAGATTCTGAACTAATATGTTGGGATGATGATACTTGAATAACATTACTAATGAGTTTGGGCTGAGAACATAATTCAGATTCTGGATGAGAAGTTAATGGAGAGTGGAAGGTTAACTGGGCCTTGTTCATAATCTTTTTTAATAGATATTTGTTTCTTTTTCCCTTTTGAAGAATCGATGGCCTCTTTTGTTACACGCTGACTCGGAATGTCACATTCTTTAACTATGCTCTTTTGACGAATAGTCTTAAGTAGAGGCATTATTGACACTTCATTTTACACATCGTCAGATTCTGGACTTGTGGGTGAACCTTTTTCTTCGCTGGAAATATCTAAAGCATAAACAGCCAACATGTGATCTGTGAAGGGAGCTCCTTCAATGACTGGCTGGCTAATTGAAAAGTAGTCATCACTGAAGGTGGGTGTTTCTATGATTTTAGAATGAAGGGTCCATTTTGAATTCCATGACTAAGGATATGAACCTGGTATAGTTCAAAACATCACCCATGATCTTCTTCATCAGCTTTTTTACCAAATCTGCATATATGAGCCTCCCAAAGTCAAGTGGCAGCCCATTCACCAGACCATACATTATCATCTCTTTCATTGAATTAATTTGATCATACCCACCAGAGTCTCCTCTAATACACTAAATGATTAAGGTCATTAACAGTTTCCATTTGGGGGCAAGTCCTTTCTTTCTAAGGGTTCCGGTTAGCTTATCAGTGTACCCAATAATGCCAAAGAACTGTTTGGCAACCTTACTATCAGGATTTGCTTCATACTTTTGAGGGTGTTTTAGGTATTTTGCTCCTATTGCTTCTCGAAAGGATGAGATGCCAAATTCTAGATTAGTACTACCATTTTGAACTGTGAATTTGATTCTGTTTGATTCGGTCACAGTTGCAGTGTACCAAAATTCCTTTAGGTAACTCTCATACTGGTAAAAAGGTTTTAGGCTGAAAGTTTTTTGAAGACAACACTTTTCAACAAACGTGAGTACATCTTGAAATAATTCTTTGTTTTTGGTTGGGTTGAGGTTGGCAACAAAGTTATTAGGTTTGATACTGATTTCATGTAGAGAATGCATCACTTGATCTGCCTTTTGGAGTTGTTGTGGTGCGATAGGATTTTCTTGTTGGGGATGTGCATGATCTGGATGAATGACACTTAGGGGTTTAGGTTGAGTTACTTGGGATGATGATTGCATTGCAGTTTTAGTGATTGATGATTTTGTGAGTGCTTACAACGTGTTTGATAAAATGTGTGTGTTGTTTAGTTGATAAAATGATTTAAACGTCTAATGGGAAACAGTTTTTGGAAGACGGTTTTTGGATAATTGCGATCGTGCATAGAGTCAAAAATAAATTTCATACCAGCTTGTATTTTTACTATTTTACAGCTGTAAGTGCCCATTGACAAGTACATAATTTTTATTTTTTTTAAATGAAAAAAGTAACTTTAATGTATTAATTTGAAATGTTTGCAAAAGGGGTTTGGTAAAATAAGGAAATGAGTTGATATTCAGTGGAGAAAAAATTAAGTTCGTCCCAACTGCTTTAAAATCGAGGTTAAAAATAGCGTGAGGCATGGCGTGGCGGCATTGCCAAGCCTCATGCCTTAGGAGCTATGGCGAAACCATAGCGCTTTCTAAGGCATGATTTACAGCGGGAAAAAATATAAAAATATTTATAGAGTTATATATTATATTATATTTCATATATTTCGAGATTATAAAAATGTATTATACAGAAGAAAACCTTTTTAGTCGGAGTTAAATTCAAAATATTTATAGAGTTATGATTATACCATATTTCATTTATAGAGTTCTATATTATATCAATGCATGTAAGCTTCTTCATTTCTTAAAAAAAATAAAAAAAAAAACCTTTTTAATCGGAGTTAAATTCAAAAAAGCCGTCACGACTCGCACCTTTTCACGCCTCATCACACGCCATGCCTTAAGCCGAAGCCTTGGGGGTATTGCGTAGCGTGGAGGTAATGCCTCCTGCCGTTGCAGCGCCTTAGCGCCGCCATGGCGCGTCTTTTAGAACCTTGCTTTTAATTATGTGATTTATCATTAAATGATATATCAATATATAGTTCCGACTCCCGTATGATAAACGGGCTAGTTTTCGTGCGCAATGATTAAAAAATTGATGGGAATATAATTTAATATACATTTTACGTCTATTTAAATTCATGGCATTTAGTAAGTGTATATTACACTAACCACGCCAACCTCCTGAAAAAAGAGGGCTTTACCTAGTTTGAGTCTGTGTAGCGGTGGGTTGAAACCCCGTGGGTTAGTCATGCTGAAATATGTATTTAGGGATATCATTAGTTTCATTGTCTACATTCTAAAAGTATGCTTATTTTGCTAATTACCTCATCTAATATTATTAATAACATAATTGGAATTAAGATTTTAACATATTTACTTAACAATATATAAGTGATAAAAAAAGACGTTTTAAATAAGTTGTGTTTTTTCCTTTTTTTTTTTGTTTTTTATTTTGGGTATTATACCCAAGTAAAATAAACAAATAATATATTTAATTTTGAAAAAAGTATGGGTCAAAGTATAATCATAACAGGTGGTGTACACACTTCCCCTCGACATCACATCCATCAAATCCCTGCAACACTATTAACTCAGAAAATCCTTCTTAGATCTTCTAAAATAATATCACGTTGCTTAGGTAAAATATTTTTAAAGAAAATAAATCTAATCCAACTGTTGGAAAATTGGTTGGCAAAAGTGACATTTGACCAACTTTGGACACAATTATTTATATGTATGTGTCATATATATAAGTATTAGTTTGTAGGTTTGCGTTCTCCTCGAAGAGAGCTTCGCAATAAGCCTTTATGTGTCCAAAATAGAGTTGATGTGAATGAGATATCGGGTCTCAAAGTTAGTCATTCGGTACCATGACTAAAGTGGAAAAATAGTTTACTTTTTATCCCACATCGGTAGGAGGAGTAAACTAGGGTGGAGTCTATTGTGTATAAATAGATGCCCTAATTCCATAGGTTTTACACACATCAAATCAATAAGTATTATTGATTTCCAACATAAGGAATATGCATCTCTTAAGATGAAATTCCTGGCAGTTTAGTTAAGTCCGACAGTACAACTTACTGTTTTGGCTGTTGTACCCTGGGAAACAGACGGCGAATCTGTTTTAAGGGAAGCGTGTCAAACACGTGCCTCGGCTTTTTAGTGCTTCGTTGTTGATCTATATTTGGTGATCAAGTAAGTGTTTTTGACTATTTTATTGTTTTATTTAATTATCGTTTATTAGTATCTACATTCTGTTTGTAATTATTTTCTGTTAATTTTATTTATCGTAATTTGGATTTTATTAATAAAAATGCAACCGTTTATTTTAATTAACAGATTTGGTATAACAGATTTATAAACGATTTTTAAAACAGTTTATTGAATCAGTTTATATTGAAACCATGATGAGTTTCTTTTCAAACTGATTTCTTTTAGTTTGTTTATTACGTATGTTATTGTTTAAATCTGGATTTATTGAAACCAATTTTGTGTTTCTTTGAATCATATTTGGTACAAGTTTACATAAACCATGTCGAGTTTATTAGATACCATATTGTTTTAACAGTTTTTTAACTATTTTTGTGTTTAAATATTCACAAGTTAACTGATGGTAACATAATTTGTGAGCATAGTGAATCTTTCGAATGTAATTGGTGCGCCGATTACTAACATGGTTGCAAATCATGATGAAATCAGATTCATTGAAACCAAGTGGAGTTTCTTTGAAACAAATCTCATAAAATACAAGTTGTTATTTTATTAGATTACTAGAACGTGTTTATTGAAACCAAGATGAGTTTGTTTGAAACAAAATATGATAATATACAAGATGTTATCATATTTTTGTGGAAAAGTTTCTTTGATTTGTTTAAACCAGGTTGAGTTTAAACTAAATATAGTTCTTGAAACTTTATGCATTTGAAAGTAGATCTATAGAAATCTTGTTGAGTTTCTTTGGAAGAGTAAATCTATTTTGAAACCTTGTCGAGTTTCATTGTAGAATTAGACCATGTGATACAGATCTATTAAGATGTTCTTAAAGAAGATTGACAAAATCATATTACAAATTTGGTTTTGTTTAAAACATTATGTAATATGCGATATTGTTTAATTTTTTTTTTAATAGAAAGACTTCTTTGAAAGTGGTTTTGTATAATGGATCTAACAAACCAGTAGTGTTTTAAACAAAATTCGATGTAATCATTTTTGTTAAGAAACACTTTGTGATATAGCAAGTTGTTAATTATTCCAAATTTAGTTTTAGACTAATAACGGAATCTCGTATTAACAGAATGTTTGGAATGACACGAGTGACATCTAAAGGATCTGCTCCCGAACTTGATGAAAGGGAGACCGATACTCGAGTTATGTGTATGGTAGATGCTTTAAAGCATTCAGATTTTATGTGCCATAACTATGGGTTAAATGGCCTGAATGACATGAAAATTGTTGCCAAGGCGGGATCCAACCTTAGATAATGGTGGATTAACACTTGAGCATCATGTCATGAGTATGATGATAAGAGTTTGGTTAACTCTTTCAAAGCTGCAGAAAATGGAGAGATGCAATTTATGGGCAACTCTACAACTGCTAATAGCAAGGGAAAAAGAAATGTGATGTTGAAATTCATGAGTATGATGATAAGGGTTTGGTTAACTCTCTGCTGAATCAGGTAATATTATACACTCTCAGATAGTGTATGTGTATATTTTATTGTTTATGCGCATCATTAGGATCTTATTATTTATAATCCATCAGCTTTTTAAACGGTTAAGTGTGGGACTAATGTGCTTGGAATGGTGTAGATATGATTTGATGCTTACTTTCTGCATGCATGCTTTAGTTGTAATATATATCTGTTGATGCATTTTATTACTTATAGTTAAAGATAATATGTTCAAGCAGATTATAACTTTGTTTAATTTACCTATAGTATAAGATGGATGCGAATAATAGTTTATAGGATTAGGAATGAGGAATTTAAACAGGTTTTAAGTTTCAAGAATGCATGTAATAATTTTATTTGCAAATGTGGGTTAGATCCACAAATGTGCATAAGTATATATATATATATATATATATATATATATATATATATATATATATATATATATATATATATATATATATATATATATATAGTGTAGGGTTATTTTCAGAACCAAAAAAAGGTCGAGAACTGCGAGAACCAATCACAACCCTTTATTTTTTGATCCATGGCTATTAAGACTTGTGGCATAATTGTAATAAAATATAAAACCAGGTAAAATTATTAAACATATGGAAGGGTAGAATAGGAATTCTCGTCAAATATTTTTCTCTGTAAAATTAGAAACAGTTCCCCATTTCTCTTAGATCCTTATTTTTAGCCTCACCCCATTTCTCTCTCATTTTTTCTTCTACAAAATACTTTTAATCCATGAAACCCTAGCCACCAAATCATCATAAAATTAAGAACATATCGGTCATCGAATTCGATTCAATTATCACGTTTACACATAGATCGGTTACCGATCTATGCTTCGTGTGATTTTACACATAGATGGGTAATTTACACCATATCATCAAAACCACTCCTTCGTATATACCAAATGTGAATGTGAGTCAGTTACAACCCTCACTTTTCTCTATCATGCGAATTAAACCTAGCCGCCTCTCTCTACCAATGAAGTTCGTCACATATCTAAGAGTTGTGTAGTCTTGTGATTTTGTAGTAATTTAATGATAGGTTTATTTGTTAAAAATAGATTTGTTTCCGTTTTTTGTCAAAGATTCTTATGTTATTATTTTTAATTGTTGGAATAATTTTCTCGAGACTTATCTTTGTAGTGACGTGGGTACATCTTGTTACAAGGATCTTATTGAATTTTTAGTTTTATATTTTAGTTTTGTAGAGATCTGGGTGAATTGATTATGAGCTTTTCGTGTCTCCTTGTTTTAAGTTTTAAGTGTGAAAAGTGAAAACTATATTGCTTTGATAATGAAAGGGAATTTCTATAAACTGCTTGTGACGTTTGTGATTTTTATAATTCAGTTGATGCACATGTGTCTAGCATGAGAGTGTGATGATTTTTATATATTTTGTTATTCGATGTAACCATCTCGATCTAACAACGTCTAAAACAATAAAATTGACCTCCTCTATTGCCGACTACGTGCAACATCGCTAGAAACATAGATTTCTTTCGATCTATTGAAAAGTGCATATGTGTTTTATGGTTCATGTAAAATCAATAGAAGTATGTGCATATGTATTTTAAGGTTAATATAAAATCAAGAAAAGGTGTGTGCATATATGTTTTTAGTCCTAATTTAAGGGTGCACTTGTGTTTTGTGGTGGATATAAAATCAGTTGAATTATACGCATATGTGTTTTAAAGTTAGAGTGCATGTGTGTTTTATGTCGGGTAAAAATCCGTAAAAAAATCAATGAAAGGAGGTTTGCATATGTGTTTTATGGCTGGTTAAAAGTTAATATAAGGGTTGTGCATATTTGTTTTAAGGTTCATATAAACCAAAGAAGGTGTATGCATATATGCTTTAAGTTATGCATATGTGTTTATTTTGTGCATATGTGTTTGCTAGTTGTTTATATTAAAAAATAAATAAATAAATAACAGTTGCTTGTAATTTCAATTATTTGACATGTTTGATAAAGACGGGTCATCACCAATATAAAGAGTGCATATGTGTCTTCAACAAGTAAAGAGTGCTTTTTCAGTTTCGGAGCTTTAAAGGTATAAAAAGTGCATATATGTTTTTAGTTCTGATATAAGTATGTTTCGTGTTTAGTTCTGATTTAAGGGTGCACTTGTGATTGTGCATATGTGTTTTGTTACTTGTTATGATTAAATAATTCGTGTATTATTTGTTTGTGGTTACAGGTGTGAGTATAATGAGCAATATAAAGAGTGCACATACGTATACATAATGGCATATGGACGAACTCAAATGCACATATGCATACAAAGATATCGAGAGTGGCCAATGAGGAAAAATACATGTGCATATACGGCAACATGTATATATAAAGATCACGAGAGTCTCTTATTGCGTTAATTATTATTAGTGCACACATGTATAATCAATATACTGTACTTCCGTTTTCTTTTAGATATTTGAAATTTGAAGGAAATATAATATAGGAGTGTAGTATTTTGGATTTTTGTTAAAGTTTGTATTTCTTGATTTTTGTTAAAAGAATGCAAATGTGTATGTGTTAAAAAAAATGCTTATAGAAATTTACCTATAAATATACACATGTGCAATTAGAAGCAATTGATCATTAAAAATGTATTTAAATTTATTCCATCTACAAAAACACATGTGCACCTTGTATTCAAGGTTTTTACTAAAAAAAAAAAAAAAAAAAAAAAAAAAAAAAAAAAAAAATTAGGAACTAAAAAAACGTTTTTTGTTTAAAAAAAATTCAAAAAAGTAATTTTACCATTATACCCTTTTGAATTTGATAATAAAAATTAATATCCAAAAAAATCTGATTGGTCGATGGTGGTTCTCGCAGTTCTGTACCTTTTTTTGGTTCTGAAAATAACCCTTCCCTATATATATATATATATATATATATATATATATATATATATATATATATATATATATATATATATATATATATATATATATATATATATATATTTTATTTGATTTTGTGATTGAAAAATAGAAGATGTTGTTATAAGAACTATTTGTTAGTTAATTTTTAGGATAAGCATTGATGTATTTACTATATAGCGCACACCTTTGCATAGATTACCTTCAATAAAAAACACATGGCTATGAGATTGATTGGTAACTCCTTACTTAATTACACTGTTGGAATATACTTTTTTGGTGGTAGTTATATAGTGATTCTGAAGTATTTGGAAAGTTGTAATACATTAATTCAATTTGAGTTAAAAATTGTTAAACATAAAATGTTTTATATGTTAAGAAAGAGGGATGTTTAAAAAAAACTAATATACATTCAATTTGTGTAAACTTTCAGCAACTATGACTACACAATTCATAATGGAATTGAATCCAAATGAAGACATTCGAACTTTGGTAAGATTTATTAAATTTATAACGAAAGAGTAATGTTTATGAGTGTACCTTTTTACTGAATTTATAATGAATTCTGCATGCATTTTTCCGTAGACTTTACAAGATTATTTCCATATGAAGTACTACAACAATAAGAACCATCTATACCTAGTTAATAACATGAGGCTTAAAAGAAAGGTCGACATAAGCTACCGATCAGAGACACATTAATGGGAGTTTTCTAGTTTAGGATGGAGAAGTTTTATAGACGTAAGCGGATACGTGAACATTAGAACTCTGCATTTCATAAAAGAAGGAGCTGATACATTTTATGTGACTACGTATGAAGGGGATGGAGGGGAGAGTGGGTGGTATGGACGTATGCATACAAGGCAAAGGATGGTTAGATGCACAGGTCTGGTTGGCGAAGATGAGAACGGTTCTCCGGTAATATTTTTGAATAGTTAACTAACACTAACTTTCATTTACTCAACTTCCAGATAATAACTTAGTTTAAATTATTTAACAGTGGTTTCACGAAGATTTCATTAAAGAGGATAAATCTAAGGTGTTCTTTTTGGAATATGCTGACTATGAAGTTCATGTAAGGATAAGACGCGCAATCATACCCGGGACTTAAAATACTTATGGTTATCAGGTTTACCGTCATTGGGATGATATGGTGGAGGTGGCAGGGTTACTTGTTGGTGAGCGTGTAGTCTTGACAAACAGGGGTGGGCATGGGATAAGATTGATGAGGTTTGGGCATAATAGATTTCAAGTAAACCATGAGAACCATTTTCAAACACGCTTAAGAGTTCTACAAGGACATGCGGAAGGTGAAATTGGTGAGTATTTGATTCAAGTTTATTCCTTTTATAAATTTTTAATGTATGTTATAAAAAATGTGAAGATAGATAAGGTGTTAAAAATTTTTGTTGGTATTTGGGAAAATACAGATGAGAGGCTTCTCCATAGTTGCAGCTAGGAAAATCATTAAGCTCACATGGACGAAGATACCACTTTCTACACAAAACTTTTTCCTTACGTTGTTGACATAGGGAAACTGGTAAGAATATTGACATCTATTTACTGAATATAAAAATAAATTGGATAGTATAAAATTTTTATGAGGATTTGTTTATAAGTAACGAAATTAAGAGATGTATTATCTTTGTTGCAGACAATACCTCATCGGTTTGTTATTGATAATTAACTATTCACATATGATCATGCAATCCTAAATAGAATGGGTCAAGAGAGGCGTGTTGTCATGAGGCTGGAATTTCACAAAGAGAATCCGTCAAGGATCAACCACATGAACCTGCGTACCAACTGGAGGATACTGGCAGAAGATTGGCAGTTCAGGTTAAACAAAATGATTCACTTCAAACTAGTTGGTGCTACTATAGATCCTTTAGCCGAAGTGGAGCACGACAATGAAGATTTCCCCCCGTTGGTACCTATTTTCGATGTTTGCTAAAAGTAAGTGGTCTGGTGGTTTCATAACCTGGTACTTTTCAAGATTAGACATGTTAAATTTCAACTTTTGATATCTGTGTATGTCATCATGTTTATCAGCATGATAAAAACTTCTTCTTATTAGGTATGATATGGTATGGCATGGAACTTATGTGAACGATTAGTTGAAGTATTATATGTAGCAAATTCTGATAATTCAACTATAACAAATAGGATGATGTGCTATATATTAGTTTATAACGTAAATCGACTATGTTATTAGGAAATTGGATGAATAACAAAGCAAATAAAAGAAACACGGAAATACTACCCTTTACCGAAAAAGAAAAAAAAAACCAAATTGACATTAACAAACACAATACCACCAATGATAACAAACTGATGTATGAATAATGATCGCACTAAATTTTTTTTTGATATAACACAAATATAAAAATACATGAGATAGAAAAACACATACGGAATATAACAATTACGGGATCATATGTGAGACATAATTCAACAATACCTATTAAATTCTATTATGCAACTAAAAAGAAATTTAATCATAAACGCTTAAGAATCTCTTTGAATGCTGACGTTCTTTTCAAATTACGATTAACATCTTGCAACAATATCGATATACTACGATATTTACTCAAGTCTTTATCACGAATTAGCGTTAGGTAAATTATACCCTTATCACAAACATTAGAATTTGGACACTTACGTAATTCATTAATCCGACTTTCCCTAGACTGAATTTTATCATTGATTTGGCCCATGAATTTGGAAAGGCATACCAAAATATGAGACGAATTGACGACTTCACTATGATTTGAATTCAAAATTTGATCTTTCAAATCGGGAATAGTTGAGCCGATAGATTCTTCCTTCATATATTCCATGTTTAAAATTAGTGTTTGTGATACTTTTTTTATAAATTAACTGCAAAGGATAAAACGTGTACTACTTAAAGGACAGAAACATACATAATCATAACTGCCACAATTAATGTCATTTTTTGAAATAGCTATAAAAATAACAAATAGTCTGTATATACTAACTACATAATACAAATTAAATGACAATAAAATACTCCTAGTGTACATATATTAATTATTAGTGTACATATTAAAGTATATCTTATATATATTAAAGTAAATTCAACTGCCTCATTCTGAGTAAGATGTGTGATGCTCACGACATCCATGTGGTTGATCAGGCTAAAAAATTATAATCCGTGTTATTATGAGATACACTAACGCTTACTGATGGTAAATATCTTTTATGATTTTTATAGTTATATTTTGATGGCCAAGTCTTATAAGATTGTAGGTCACCTCATTTTAGATCAATTCACACACTTATGTAATATGTTAGAGAGAGAAAGATATGTTTAGAGAGAGAAAGAGCTAGTAAGGAAATATGAGAGTGTTTCTCATTCCGTTCATAATCCACACTTCTCAAATGAGAGGTTTACACCTTATATAGTCTCCCATGATAAGAGAATAGGGAAGTGTGCCGTCTTTACATATTTCACTAATTCAACATTAACGTAAATACTATGACTAAACTAGACGGCACACTTCTACTAACATGTAGACTATATTTTTATGATTCTAACAAGCTATTACATGACCATATTACAAGACTCATTGACTCGATAATGAAAGTCACTTTAAGCATTCCCAACAATCTCCCCCTAAGGGACGATCATTGAGATCTCTCTTTGATTACATTTATGATCATCACTTTTGATTTTTCCAACAATCTCCCCCTAAGGGGTGAACATTGAGATCTCATTCTGAGACATGTGGGTTATGGGTCCATCAATAGAAATGGATGATCATTAATCTTCTTTGATGCTTGTTGTCTTGAACTTTTAGTCTTCGTGTAATAGCTTTGCTAGATTCTTTGTTCCAATCATTCTTTGTGATTTTACAACCTTAAATGACCAATACTTGAATTAACACAAAACATGTTCCCAACAATCTCCTCCTAAGGATTGGTCATTAAGGTTGTTTGACGTCTTCTTTGCTTCTTCGTCTTCGACGTCATTTGGATCTTTGTTCTTTTGTTCTTGAATTATGTGATATGGTAGTGTCTTGATCTGCCTTTCACCAACGTTCTTTGATGACAGTGTCTTTACGTCTTTTCCACCATGCTCATATGTCTTTTGACTTTTGTTCTTCAAGTGGTTCTCACTTCATAAGCTTCAATCTTAGACTTGTGAAAGTTTGTAATGCTTGATCTTTGACTTTTCTTTAACTTCTTTGAACTTTTGTTATCTCTTAGTCTTTGTGAGAACTTTTCTTCAAGATATGAGCATGATGGAATGGTGATGATGTAACTTCAGGTCTCCATGATTAGCTGCAGGTAAACAGTTAGCAATAAATCATCCGGCACTTACAGGTTCGGACTTCAAGATTGTCAACAGCAAAGTGTGAAGACTTTCTCTAATCCTAGCCCAGACCGTTCTGAATCGAATACCCCCGAAAGTGCTTACACAGATATACCGAAGTGCATCAACGATTCAGTGAGCCACTGAAGTATACCGAAGTATCACTCCACGACTGTAGACCGTTTTGAAGCTAACACTAAGCGTAATCCACAAGGGATTACCGAAGTGACCTGCTGTCAGGGCTGTTTGATGTTGACCCTGGCAGGATTTCCATTCAATCACTTAGAATCACAATTTGTGAATTCTCTCATGAATGTTCTCGGCAGATTATTAAGATCAGCGTAGGACACTCTTATAATTTACAACTGGCGTCCATAATGTAGAACAACCAGTTTAGAAATTCTAAGTGTTCCTAAGAGATCTTTGATGAATCTCATGGCTCTAGACTCGATTAGTGCTTATTGGTTTTAGTCGTCGGAGGCATGGAGCAGATTGCCTCCTTTTCAATATCAACACATCTCGGAGTGAGAGGTCGATAGATAATGAAGGGTTCTCCGTGTGAAATGAAACAAGTGTCTTTTGAGAGACACCTGAGTGGCTAGAAGGTTTAGTGCAGTGCGTCACTGGGTCCATGACGGCTTAATATTCAATACCGGTGTTACCGTAGTAACAACCAGTAGCATATGTATTGAACCCGGTGTCTGCCCTAAGGTTGATCAAATGGAGGGCTATTTCTTTTCACCCTTTTCTTTACTTTTCTTTTTCATTCTTCAACCCCTTCTTTCTCCTTTCATTTCTTTTCTCCTTTTTTTTCATCATACCTAGGACTTTCTAGTTCTAAACTATTGGTATTGTCCTTGGGTAGATCCCTCCGGCTCTGGCGAATCATAGGACGGTTTTTCCTAACCTTAGTCACCTTATATCTCCATGACTATCCTATTGTTGCCATAAACCAATCTTTTTGAAAATCTCTCAAAGTGCTTATGATTGTAAAAACATATTTTGTTAACACTCTGAGATTTTTGTGATTTTCAGAAATACTCCCCCTAAACATGTGCTCATAAGTATTTAAGGTAAATTTGCACATGTCGGGTAGAGTTAGCACTTTTGAATTGATTAATTTTCAATGAACATGATCGTTGCGAGACACGTTTACATCACTAGTAGAACTAGCTTGAAATTGTTACCCGTCCAGATCATATTCAAGGAAAATCTCTCGAAATCGGTACATTCTACTGAGACAAGTCCTTTGCGAGACACGTTTACATCACCGAATAAATCGGCTTGAAATTATTACCCGTCCCGGACATGTCTTTTCGATTACTGACTTTTGATATCGTCAATTCGAGGGTTCAATTCTGAGTCGAGCTCATCCGAGATTTCAACTTCTTATTACCATATTTTAATCATATCTTTATTCTCCCCCTCAAAAATAGCGTACTCATGTTGTTTTTGATAAACTTTTGATTAAAATATGCTTTTTGAGGTTTATGGGAAGAATTTCAAGAACTTTTGCTTTTAGAACAAAGATTATGTTTCAAATACTCCCCCTTAAAAAGGGAATACTTGTTCTTATGAGCAGAATTTTGAAAGACTGAGAAAAATTCTGGTTAATTCTACTCATAAGTAAGAAGCTTTCGCTCCTTTGATCAGGATTGAGGCACTGAAGCGTACCTCAGGGTCCTTTCATTACAAGAACGGGTTGTGCACTGTGATGTGTGCCCAAGCCATTAAGCATGATTTTGATGGAACATTTTTGTTTTGTAAATACTCCCCCTCAAAACTCGCATTTGTTTTGAGAATTTTAAACTTTTTAAAGTTTGAGGGAAGGAGCCTTCTTGAAGCAAAATTTTGAAAGATTTATAAATTTCAGTTTGAAAAATTCTTGAATAAATTTTGCTTCAAGGTAACTAAAATGTTATACTCTGAAATACTCTCCCTCAAAACTAGCATACGTTGTGACATTTTTTAAACTTTGGAGCGAATTGGGGAGTAAAGATTTGAAAAATCTTGAGAAAAGTTTTGAAAAACCTTTGGAAAAATTTTGAATAAATTTTGCTCAAGATTAAGAAGATTTTAGGATAAGTGCACGCTTGGTTTTAAAGAATGGGTTAGCAAGGCACTTTCCTTTCTTTGAAACCCGAGTTGTACACTGTAATGTGTGTACAAGTCGTAATGTTGAAGTCCGAGTCCTTAGCTAAAGTACTAAGAAGTCATTTAAAGTTTAGATTAGACAACAACCTAGGGAACCCATTTAAGCACGGCGCTAACGGGTTTACTAAATTTTGAAATCCATTTGTAAGTTGTGTCAATCTGATTTAAAGATATTGAATTCCAATGAGGACTGAAAACCGGTGTTTCATTTTGAAATAACACTCGTGGAATCAATGGAGATTTAAAACTCCTTCTCCGTTGAAAATTGTTTGAGAAACCCGGTGTTTCTCTTGGAGTTTTAAAATCTGAAGAAGAAGATTTCCATCTAGAGTTGAACCTCATGGGTTCTTTTTGAATATTTGTTTTTGTGATAAATGGAAACCTTCCTGTATTTGGAATGTTCAAAGCAGAGTCATTCTTATGTTGCAGCGAAAGCAATTCTGATATTGAATATTTGAAAGGTTTTAAACGACTTTGCTTTGGTCTCCACACTTGCTTTACCGGTGTAAAACGAGAGTGTGGAGTTTGAAAAACTTGAGTCTTTTCTTCTGAAGCATTTGGATTTGAAAACTTTTGAGAAGTAAGTGTTTCAGAAAAACTTGGTTTTTTTGAAAACTTCCTTCCTTTTTGCAAAGAATAGGTTGTAAACTGGGAAACCTTTTTCGAAAATGGTTTTGAAGATTCACCTGTGTAAACCTTCTTCGAAACACTCACTTCTGGTGTTGAGAACTTTGAAATAGGAGCTTTTCCCTTTGATTGGTTAAGAGATTCAAACTTCACTTTTAAAGCATTGTATGAAGTTCTCAAATCACTGTATTCTTTTTGAAGAGAAAGATGATCTTGGGATGCCAATTTTGATTCTAAAGAGGCAATTTGTTTCAAATTTGATCTTTTTCGGCTTTAGAATCATCCGTTTTACGAGCCAATTTCCGTTCGAACTCAACATTTTCTTTTTCAAGTCTTTCAAAATATTTTTTGAATTTTGTCGTTTTGTTGAAAAGTCAGTTTTGGCATCCTCAAAATCGTTTGTTTGTTGAGCTAAAAGCGTTTCAAGCTCAACCACTTTTGTTTGAAGCAAATGATTTTTATTTTCAAAAGGATACATTTTCTCCCCCGTTTCCTTTTCAAAATCTGGAGTATTAGAATTGAACAGGGTATTTGGAAAGGAAAATTTTGTGATTTGAGACTCAACCTTTTTCATTTTCATTGATTCAATCTTTTGCAAAACATTTTCAAACTTTTTATCAGCGAATTCAGAAAATTGAGACTTCAAATCTTCAGTCTCTTTTTGTTTCTTGTTTGAGTTTTGTGTCTGAACTCGTGAACGTTTGATTGAATCAAACAGGTTTTTGTAAATCTGTTTCAAATGCTCATTTTCATTTTGTAATGATGCCACAGTATGTTCCAACTCAATATTTTTTATTTCAAGTTTTTAAAAATCAAACTTGATTTAGGCATTCTCATAGTTTTCCTCAAAAACTTTTTCTTTTCCTTTAAGCATCGATGTCAAAGATTTTTCAGACTCGAGAGTTTGTTTTGACAGTTCAATTGTTTAGTTTTCAATTAATGAAACAGGTGAAGGACATTTGTCGTGAATTGTTCAATATTCTGGTCAACCTCTCCTTCATTAGTGAATTGAGGTTGCTCAGAATGCTGTATTTCAGAAGATGAAGAAATCATATCATTGACATAAAAACTGTTATAATTTGGTACCTCAGCCATAGGCTCTGTGTCATAAATGGGTCTGATATATGCACTTTCAGCATCAGTATCATTCCCCGATATGCGTTTTTCTTCTTGTTGTTTTGATTCTGTCCCGCTGCTTTTCGAAACAACCAAACTAGCACCCATTTCTTTAACCTCATTAACCTATTCCTCTTGAGTCTGCAACTTCCTTTCATTCATCATTCTGTCATACTCTCTTCTGTGAAGTACTCTTTCAGCAATTGACTTCTCAATAGAGTCCATTTGTTGGATCAATATGTCTTTGAAAGTTTGAACCTCGATTCGAGTGTATTCTAAAAAATACTTGTGTGCCATTACACTGTCATAATCCGAAGAGAACCATGAATCGATGAACTGCTGAAACTGTTCCTTAAGCACTCTAAAGATGACCGTGGATCCATTCTCGTGAAATTCTTCGTTTTTAAGTTGCTTCTCCAGTTGATCCACGTTGAGGAACAAGGTTTTTGTGAACATCTCAACGTCTTCTCCAAAGAGTGATGGAAATGCCCATTTAAATCCATTCTCGGTATGAGTTCATGCTAAGTCTTTGTTTGAGAGGACCTTAATGTGTGAATGAAGTAATCTTAAACATGCCATGCATTTCTCTTTCGTTTCTCTCTCTTTTTCTTGCATTAATTGCTCTTGCGTATCTCTTTCTTTTGAATTTGATTCCATTTAATTTCGGTGTGTGATAAAGTTGATCTTGGATCGTTGCAAAGAAATAGGAGTTGTGATTAATGTTGGTTTTAAGGTTCAAGAGTTGTGTTCGTTTGAAGTTAAGTCCTTTCCCGAGTTTTCTAAGTTGAAGGATTTCTTAATGGTGATTTCTGATTTCCCTCCAAAAATTGAATTTGAAAAATTTCTCTACCAGAATTTGAAATACACCATTAAACGCAATTCAAAGGTTACGATAAAATTTTGAGTTTTAAAAATTTTGACGCCAAATTTCACCATAAAAATTCGAATTTTGACCTAAAAATTTGAATTTTGGGCCAAAATTTTCACCGTTATACCAAAATTTGAATTTTGTGTAAAAATTGAACGTTTAGTCACACCTCAAAATTAAATTTTACTCAAATTTTCCCGCCAATTTTTTTTTAAATCTAACTCGAAGGATTTTAATGTCTTACTCGGTTTCTAAGTCGAAGAATCCTAAGTCTAACAGATACTCGGAGGATGGAAAGTCGGAGGATGGAAACTCGGAGGATGGAAAGTCGGAGGATGGAAACTCGAAGTTTATTAACTTATAAACTCGGAGGAATTCTAACTTAGAAACTCGAAGCTTATGATAAAGTCGAAGAAACTTAGAAACTCGGAGACCTTAACTTATAACCTCAAACTCGAAGTCACAAAGTCGAAGGCCACAAACTCGAAGTGTCCAAAGTCGAAGCCTTCAAACTCGAAGGATTTTGGACAAAGTCGAAGTGAGAAACTCGAAGCCACAAACTTGAAGCCTCAAAGTCGAAGGAATGAAACTCGAAACCTTCAAAATCGAAGGAATCGGACAATGAACAGTAAATCGATCCAAAAAAAATCTCCTAAATCCTTGTTTGGCTCTGATACCACTTGTAGGTCACCTCGTTTTAGATCAATTCACACACTTATGTAATATGTTAGAGAGAGAAAGATATGTTTAGAGAGAGAAAGAGCTAGTAAGGAAATATGAGAGTGTTTCTCATTCCATTCATAATCCACACCTCTCAAATGAGAGGTTTACACCTTATATAGTCTCTCATGATATGAGAATAGGGAAGTGTGCTGTCTTTACATATTTCACTAATTCAACATTAACATAAATACTATGACTAAACTAGACGGCACACTTCTACTAACATGTAGACTATATTTTTACGATTCTAACAAGCTATTACATGACCATATTACAAGACTCATTGACTCGATAATGATCGTCACTTTAAGCATTCCCAACAAAGATGACAATATTGATGAACTTGCTAATATTAAAATTAAAATAAAACATTACATTTATGATGTTGATCATCAGAAACATATATTTCATAAATAAATAAATAAAACTGAGCAAAACATGATATTCGTTCATACAAACAAATAGAGCACAACAGATTTTAATTTCCTTGAACAGCCTGGACATCCTTATCGAAATGAATATCCTTGTCAGCATCTATTTCAATAACGGATTCGACTTTTCCACCAACACATGAACCTTCATCAAGCGTAGATAGAAAATAAATTCTCTCAACATTTTTAAGATTAGAAAAATTATCTGAAACATATTGAAATTCAGGAAACTCCAATGCAACATCAACGGAATCAGAAGAGACAGCATCAACACTTGAGTGAGAAACCTATGAACATACAATAAATTTTTATAACTTGTGTCATACAAACAAGTAAACTACAGAAGCATTTAACTTGTACTAAGAAGTTAAGAAACGAACATCTTTAGCAACAACTTCGACAATATCTTTAGCATGATCAACATCATGGATAGGTTTAGATTCGACGGTTTCATCACTTGTCATAATAGCATCCTAGGGGAAACCAAAAAGGAATATCATATAAATAGAGTAGATTAAACAAATTTAGATAACATATTATAAATACAAAAAAATAAAATTCGAACACTTGCATCTGAAATCTGAACACCCCAACCATAATCATAGGGACATTGACTGTAATGAAATGACGACCATGAAGAAATCTTATCGTAGCTATCCATTTTGAATAAGTTTAAAATGAAGGCTTTATAGTATGTGTGTGTATATATATATAATAGATTGGTGTACAATACTATAGATGTAAAAAATATGTAACTACAAACCGCCACTAATATGTCTAATTTAAAAAATAACTAATCCCGCCAAAATATAATTTAATCAACATGTATCTTAGCATATACCATACATGAAACATGAATTTGACAAAATAAACTACAATTGAAGATGTAAAAAATATGTAATCATTACTGTGCACATATACTAAGGTATTGAAAACATATTTAGAAGCATAACGATGTAAATAATGGCATATCTATGATACTGATAAGTATTTATTTGGTACCTTTTTAAGGGGTCATTTAAGGCCAAAATCGTATAAATATGATCAAATATTGCCCTAAATCATTTCTTTTTGTATTTTAGGTACTTTGGACGGAAAATCTGGAAAACGGCATGTTTTGGGCTTAAAATGACAAGAAAAGATAAGAAAACAATCAAGTCTCAAAATCTGTCAGGAAAGGAAAGGGATCCTGACGGTGTCACACTTTACTAAGTGACGCCGTCACATGTTATGTTGGGAATTAAATGATCAAACAGTTTGTCCTGCCAAGCTAAACAGTTAGAACTGCTGAAGATTATAACTAACAGTACTAACTGAGTTAGTACTGCTAGTTATAATATTCGTACTGCCAGTATCAGACTTAGGGGTTGTTTGATAAAACTGTACAATTTTGCGCTAAATAAATCAAAGGTGCTGAACAATTCAAAGGTGCTGAGTGAAAATGTTTCTGAGTGTTTGATAAATTCTTGAATATCAATTCTGAATAAACCAAATTACCATATTAACCTCCACGGTAATTTAATGAAATATGTTATTTGATAATGTTAATCTATAAAACTTATAGTATAAAAAGTGAATGTAACTAAAAGAAAACCATATAAATTACATAAGTTTTTCATAAGTATCATCACATGTTTTAACAATGAATGACTAAATGGGTCGGGTTAAGACAAGTAAAACTAACACGAATAGTTATAACAAAAAGATCAAAGAAGGGCATGTCGAATCCAAAGAAAAGGAAGTACGAGAGAAATCATAAACGAAGCACACCATAAAAACATTCTAAACATGAACAAACCCTCCAGCGAAAACATCTTTTCATGAACACTTCATGTCAACAAATAAGAGTGAAAAAGTAAATTAAAAACAACTACCGAGTACTAAACCAATTCTTTAAAGAAAATAAATACAAAAGAAATGTTTACTATAACCAATTAGAAGAGACTACACCCACGTGATACTTTTCCTAGCCACACATAGGAGTTGCTAGAAACAAATCTTAAAAAAACACTACTCCTGTTCATCTTCTTTATCACATTCCGACGTCCCACTGTTTCTCGGCTAATTATTTTGTATGCTTAAGTTTTCTTTCTTTCTTTCTCGATTTAGTTCCAAGGTGGTTCCTTATCCATCTCTAAGGTAGGTCCTAAAATTATTCAATACATCTCTTCTATATCGATTTTGTGTCCAAGGTGGTTCCCGGGCACCACCTAGTAATGCCTAGGTCCGCCTCTGCATGGGAGAGTGGAAAGGTGACGAAAGGTTATTTTGTGAATACATGGTCCACTGAATCGTTTAGCAGCCTATATCACACAAAATCGGTCCGCGCCTGATTAGTCATTCAGTGATGATTTTTTTTATCAAACACTCTGAGCGATTAATTTTGTAGTACACAGTGCTGGATCATTTCATTAAGCAGTAATCAAACACCCCCTTAGTACCGCTGATGAAGAAGGTACTGCCAGAGATGAAGACGCGTAATGTGATATGTATAGAAGATATTTAGTGTATATCTTATATGTTTAGAAAGATACGAATATTGTATATTTGTAGTTATCTTGTAACGGACTCCTTTTGCCTATAAAAGGAGGTCCTAGGTTAAGGTGTTAGAGACATCTAATATATCTCTAGAATACGTATGTTCTTGAAAGCTTCAAGGTTGTAAACCCTAGTACTAAGTAAGAGTACTTGTATTATTGAGCTAATAATATTGAAGCATTTTGGGGAATTTTTCTTGTTAATATAATACAGTTTACTGTTTCATTGTTTACTGTTACATTATAATTCTTCTAAATATTGAAGAGTAGATTCCGCATACTCTTTGATATCATTCAAAGTTTCTAATACAAGCTCAAGTGTTTGGGATCAACAAGTGGTATCAGAGCTTAGGTTCTGAAACTTTGATCTAGAAGAAACATACCAGAAGAATTCTCTACTTTCACTAAAGCAATGGATCTCGAAACTACTCAGACCACTACCACTGCTAAACTGCCTATTCTAAAGCAGGGTGACTATGAGATGTGGAGGCTCAGAATTGAGCAATACTTTCAAGTGGAGGATTATGCTCTATAGGACATCATAGAGAATGGCAAATCATTCAAACCTACAATCAAACCATCAACAAGTGAAGGTGGTGCCCCAACTATATTAGGTCCTGTTACTGTAGAAGAGAAGCTTTAGAAGAAGAATGATGTCAAGGCTAGAAGTATGTTGCTGATGGCTCTCCCCAATGAGCAACTATTGACTTTTAGCAAGCACAAGGATGCAAAGAACTTGTTTGAGGCTATAACAACAAGGTTTGGAGGCAATGAAGCAACTAAGAAGACACAAAAGACTCTTCTTAAACAAATGTATGAGAATTTTAGTGCCTCAAGCATCGAGTCTCTTGATTTTATCTTCAATAAGCTTCAGAAGATTGTAAGCCAACTAGCCATTTTGGGTGTAGAGATTTCTCAAGAATATCTCAATTTAAAATTCTTGAGAAGTCTACCTGTTGAGTGGAACACTCATGTAGTAGTCTGGAGAAACAAGCGTGATCTAGACACTATGAGTTTTGATAACCTCTACAACAACTTCAAGATTGTGGAACAAGAGGTGAAAAGGCCTGCAGGATCAAGTTCAAGTTCTCAGAATATGGCTTTTGTGTCATCTCCAAGCACAAGCAGTACTGAGGAGGTTAATACTGCTTTTAGAGTTAGTACTGCGAACCCTAAAGTTAGTGCTGCTAGTTCACAAACTAGTACTGCTTGTTTAAGTGATGACACTATCTATGCATTCTTGGCTAGTCAAGCTAATGGGTCTCAGCTTGTTCATGAAGACCAAATACAAATTCATGAAGATGACTTGAAGGAGATGGATTTGAAGTGGCAATTAGCTTTGCTGAGCATGAGGGCCAAGAGATTTTTCCAGAAGACAGGAAAGAAGATCACTATCAATGGAAGTGATACTGCTCGTTATGACAAGTCAAAAGTGGAGTATTACAACTGTCATAAGTTGGGACACTTTGTTAGGGAATGTAGAGGGCCAAGGCATCAGGACAACAGGGATAGGAATCAAGATATTAGAGGTTCCAGGAATCAAGAAAACACCAGGAAGGTTGTGAGTGAGGAAGAGACTTCTTCAAAAGCTATGGTGGCAATAAACGGACTTGGATTTGACAGGAGCTTTATGGTTGAAGAGGAAGCTCCTACCAATATGGCACTGATGGCTTTCTCAGATTCTGAGGTATATACAGATAATGCTTGTTCAAAATCTTGTGTAGCTTTAAAAAGCTATGAATCTCTTAAAAAGCATTATGATGGCTTAAGAATAGAGCTTAACCAATTTGAATTTAATTTAGCAAATTATAAGAGAGGGTTAGCTGTTGTAGAAGAACAACTTGTATTCTACAAAAAGAATGAAACTGTATTTACTGAGGATATTGCTGTTTTGAAAAGAGATATGTTATTTAAAGACTTAGAAATTAATGAGCTTAAAACTGAGTTAGAAAAGCTTAAAAACGACAAAGACAGCATTGAAGTAAATATAGAGAGATATGCAGGGTCGTCTAAAAGTTTAGATAAGATTGTTCAGTCTCAACTTGTTGATAAATTCAAGAAAGGTATAGGATATAAGGCTGTTGTACCTCCTTATACTGGGTTATTTCCAACCCTAAAACTTGATTTATCAAATACTAGTGTAGAGGAGCTCAAAAAGCCTAAGACTGAATGTAAAAGTGATAGTGAAGAGAGTTTTAAAGAGGTTAGTGAATCTTTTGATACCCCATTAGTTGAGAAATTGGTGTTAGATGATGAGGTAGAGAGGAAAACTGTCCTTCCTACTGTTGCTAAAGTAGAGTCTGTTAAACCTAAACAACAAGTGAAACCAGCTAGGAAAACAGTTAAGTATGCAAAGATGTACAGGTCACATAGTCCTAGGGGAAATCGGAGAAATTGGAACAATCATAAATCCCAACAACTAGGAAGTGAATTTGTAAGGTACAATAAAGCATGTTTTGTTTGTGGGAGTTTTGATCATGTGCAGGCTAATTGCATTTACCACCAAAGGGAAAGGGTGGTATATGGGAATGTGAATTCTAGGGTGAATAACAATTGTTTTATTAAAAGGGATCACCCTAATGCTCAAAGACACATGGCTCCCAGAGCAGTGTTAATGAGAACTGGATTTAGACCATTTAATACTGTTAGGCCTGTTAGTACTACTCACCCCAAATAAACAGTTTTTGGTGCTAAAACAACATCATGTTTTTCTAAATCAGCACAACAAACTGTTATTAAGCCCTTTTATAAGAAAACAACATTAACAAATAAAAGGTTTAGCCAAACAGTTAATACTGCTAGACCAAGAGTTAATACTGCTAGGCCAGTAGTTAGTACTGCTAGGCCAAATTCAGCAGTGGTAAATGTTGTCTGGGCAAATGGGGCTAATGCTGTTAAGGCCTCAGCATGTTGGGTTTGGAGACCTACCAAACCTGATAGTGTATCAATCAAATTGAAGAAACATAACCATATTGATGCACGAGGCAGATCCAAGTCAGTAATGGCTTGGGTCCCCAAAGGAATCTAATTTCCTTATTTTTATGTGCAGGATCATTCACAACAAGAAGATCAGGGATATGTTGATAGTGGATGTTCCAGGCACATGACTGGGAACATGTCTTATCTCTCAGATTTCAAGGAATTGGATGGAGGATATGTTGCATTTGGGGGAGGAGCTAGAGGAGGTAGAATTACTGCCAAGTGCAAATTAGTACTACTAAGTTAAAACTGTTAGTCATTCTTAATACTGTTATATAGAAAATGCTTTGGATTGTGTTTTCTTGGTTTTGGACTAACATTTGCAGGTTAAGCAAGCAGTATGATTGGTATTGATGATGTATGAGAAGCTAAAGTGGTGAAATGTTTGTAATGCTATTATTCCAAGATGGAGAATTTGATTCATGATAGAGGGGATTTGGGAATCACTTGACAAAGGTTTTACACCTGAGTTGTGAGGTTCTTTAAAAAAAATTTCTTGAAATCAACTTATGCCTATCAGGTGGTATTATTGAACATGAATTGATGGTCATAGTTAGTCAGATAGTAACTGAGCTAACTCACTCTTTACCATTCTATCATTTGATAGTGTGTTAGTCTAAGGACATCTGGTATTGAGAATAGCGAGCAAACGTAAATCTAATACATTTGTATTAGAGGTAACACCTACCACGAGCTGGAAACCCTGTCAAGAAAGCTCTTTTAATGAGTCTATCTGATCACAGGCAGTATTTACACTGAAAGTTATTGGTTCTTACACAACCAGAGGTTAAGTACAACCGAAATTGATTGAGTGTCTTCCTTTACACTTAATCCCTTCAAAAGTTTGGGTGTAGTATTGTTTTTATGAAAATTTGGGTAAATACTGCAGGGCAATATTTGTACTGGTAAAACTTAGTATTGCTAGGCCAAAACTTAGTACTGCTAGGCAAATATTAGTACTACTGGGTAGCCGTTTGTACTATTTGGTCATAACTGTTTTTCAAATATAGCCGTTGAGATATTTTTGGCACTTACTTTGCTTATAGGTTTCTTAAAAGTGGATAATACTTATCTTTTCTTTAATTAAAAGATTTCTTCACGATAAGGAAAAGATTTATTATGCCGGTCAAATCAAAACCCTAAGCATTATCTATTCAATCTCAATTGGTTTTACCAAACACACTTTCACTCATTAACGACCATAACCCAGAACCCTAATCAAACTTTCATTGATCATTGATACTATGGGGATGCCCCATGATTCACCACTCCCAAGAGTTAACACACTTGGAAGTGATGAGGGCAGTCAGAAACTAAAGGAATTGATGGAAGTGTGTACCACATTATCTAACAGAGTTACTAGCTTGGAACTGGAGTTGAAGCAAACAAAGCATATCTATGGAGCTGCTTATACAATGCTTATTCAGAAAGTAAGGAAGTTGGAGAAAAGGGTCAAGTCTAGTAAAGCTAAAAGAATGGAAAACATTGTGGAGTCTACTGATGAAGATTCAGATAGTTCAGCTGATGATTTGGAGGATCCTTCCAAACAAGGGAGGAAAATTGCTGATATAGATCAAGATCCAAATATTACTTTGGTACATGATGATGCTGAACTTCAGGGGAGGTTTGACCAGGATATGGGTGGTAACTTTGATGCTGGTATGGATGAAAATGTTCAACAAGATACAGAACTGACAAGTTGCAGTGTTGAAATTAGTACTGCTGATGTAACAGTTAGTATTGCCAGTGCTGCAGACAAAGTTAAAGGAATTATGCAAGAGTCTGAGCCACCAAAGAAGATCAAGAAGAGAGTTCAAGTGCAGTTAAGTCTTGATGAGGAAGTGGAAAAGAAAGCACAGGATGAAGAGCAAGCTAAGTTTGATGAAGAACAGAAGATTGCAAGGTTTATGGTGGAACAAAAACTTGCAAGTGAAGAAGATGAGAGGTTAGCACAAGAACAAGCAGATATAGAACTAGCTCTGAAGATGCAAGAAGAAGAGAGAGCAACTCTTAATGAAGAAGAAAGGGAAAATGCCCTTAATGAGCTGCTTGAAGTTATTAGAAAATCACAGAGTGCTAAAAAGGTTGCTGCAAGAAAACCTCCAACTCAAGCACAGATGATGAAATACATGAAGGAGTACTTGAAGAACCAAGATCATTGCACTGCAAGTCAACTAAAAGGCAGACCATTTGATGAAATTGAAGGATTTTACTTCAAGGCTTACAAGAAGGTACAAGATTTCATCCCTATGGATACTGAAGAAGAAACCAAAAGTACAAAGAGGGCTGGAATTTCATTGGAGTCAGAGTCTTCTAAAAGACAAAAGATCAGTGAAGAACAAGAAGAAGATGATTTGACTGAAGAACAACTAAAGCAGATGATGATTATAGTTCAAGATGAAGCAATGAATGTGGAAGCTCTACAGGCCAAATATCCCATTATTGGTTGGGAAGTTCAAGATGATGGAAGGATAAAAAGTTGAAAGATCATCTGGGTTGGTAATCACACTGAAGTGTATCATCACTTTGATGACATGATCAAGGCCTTTGACAGGGAGGATTTAGTCAAGCTATGGAGTTTAGTTAAGGAAAAGTTCAAGTCATTAGAACCAGCGGATAACAAAGAAAGAATGTTATGGGTAGAGTTGAAGAGATTGTTTGAGCCAGATGCTGATGATACTTTATGGAAATTTCAATCTGGAACTCATAAATTGACATGGAGATTGTATGACTCATGTGTTGTTCATCATGTGTATACAAATGCTGGAAAAGATATTTACATGCTGGTAGAGAAGGAATATCCTTTATCAAGAGGTACACTTACTTTGATGCTGAGTACAAAGCTTACAGTGGAAGAGGAGACAGAAATGGCAAGAGAACTGCTAAGGAAAATCTTCATGCAGTCTGAAAGAAGATAAGAGTTTGGAAGCATCCTCTTATGGTAAAGATTTAATTCAGAAACTTGATGATTTGGAAGTAAATCACAAGTTTATGGGAGGATTGTTGGGAATTAAATGATCAAACACTTTGTCCTGCCAAGCTAAACAGTTAGAACTGCTGAATATTGGTACTTCCAGTATCAGACTTAGTACTACTGAAGACTGCTGATGAAGAAGGTACTGCCAGAAATGAAGACGCGTAATGTGATATGTATAGAAGATATTTAGTGTATATCTTATATGTTTTGAAAGATACGAATATTGTATATTTGTAGTTATCTTGTAAAGGACTCATTGTGCCTATAAAAGGAGGTCCTAGGTTAAGGTGTTAGACACATCTCATATATCTCTAGAATATGTATGTTCTTGAAAGCTTCAAGGTTGTAAACCCTAGTACTAAGCAAGAGTACTCGTATTATTGAGCTAATAATATTGAAGCTTTTTGGTGAATTGTTCTTGTTAATATAATACAGTTACTGTTTCATTGTTTACTGCTACATTATAATTCTTCTAAATATTGAAGAGTAGATTCCGTATATTCTTTGATATCATTCAAAGTTTCTAATACAAGCTCAAGTGTTTGGGATCAACATGTTAATGAAGATAGATTTTTGGTGAAAACTTAACAAGCGACGCCCCAGAAGAATCTGAAGACTCTATAACTTGACGGCGTCAGGTGTATTTGAAGAGCAAAGTCACGCACAAATATAACAAGAGATGGCCCAGATGATTTACCAAGGGACGGCGTCAAGGCATTCATGACGGCGTCAATAAACTTAAGTAATGCCGTCACAACGGTGACTTGCAGAAGATGAAACCCTAATGACAGCGAGTTGATGGCGTCACAACCCATAAGGTGATGTCGTCAGAGTTGTAAAACTATATATACTTTCACATGTTTTTCATCATTCGTGTAACATCTTTGAGTAGAGTTTTAAGAACGATTTTCTCAGCTTTTGTAAGGGTTTTACAACCCCCAAAACTCATGTGTCATGGAAGATAAGTTATCCTTTTAATCATTCAATATGTCTATGTGTTGTTTGGTTACTTGTTTATCTTTTCTTTACTTTAACATGTTATCTTAAGTTAATTAGTGTTTGCTTAGATCTAATGAAACCTACTTATTGAATATTGATTTGTCGTCTCTTGTTTAATTGATTGTCTCGCGTTAGGATGAGAAAACTGGCTAAGTTCTTATATGTATTGGCATGAATGTCTTATAAAACACAACCATAGAGTGCATTATTAGTTTTTCTCGTTGTATTTATTACGTGAATAACGGCTTGTAGATCCTAGAAAACTTAATAGACTTTAAGGTTTTTAGGGGAGACTAATGTTCATAGAGTTGGGGACTTCGGAACCTCCTCACGACCAATATTAAGGAATACAACGCTTCAATAAAAACAAGGACGTGACAATTCGACAAATCGGTAGGAGATAACTAGGGAGTAATGATATCTAAGTGAACACGCTTTCCTTATCATACGAGTTACTACCAATTTACTTTTCTTGTTATTAGTTTAATTTAGTTTAATTGTAGTTTTGGTTTAGTTAATTAGTAACTAAATCTGCCCACTCTTCAAACCCCAAGATTTTTATTTGTTTTCTAAAAACATAAAAATACAAAAAAGAATCATCCCTCACCTCTAGAAATATCTCGACATACATTTTGACCTAACGACATTATTCCCCTAGAGAATGATCAATCCACCGAGTCTTACCTATACTACACTACAACGATTAGGTACACTGCCTAGGAGGATTGTAAAACTTCGTGTGAGGTCTTGCAATATCTACATCAGATACATATATACTGTTGCATATCGTAATACATGCGTAAATAATATGGCAAAAAAATATCACAACATAATTTGAATTATCAGCTGCTTGTTCATGAAAATAATGCCAATTTATTGAATGAAAGCTATATAGTTAACAGTTTTAGTTTGATGCACTATCGGATATAACCGGTAATGAAGTTATCACAATAGACATACAATTTAACATAGGTAAGACATCATATGTTACACGTTATTTAATACAAAAATACATTTAAAGTTACATATACAAATACGTTAATGACATATTAAAATATAGAAAAACAACAAAAAATGTTATGACAAAAAATTACAAAATAAACTACTAAACTTAAATACATAATGCATAAAAGCTTTTATTAGTCTTCAACACAACTGGCGTCATCATCTTCATTTGCTACACCAACTATATCAATCTTGCTTCCAATGTTGCTCCTAATAAATATTATAGGAGGACCTGACATATATTTATGGAAAACAAAAGAAAATTAATAATCATTAATAAAAAACCATTGACAAGTATAATAAAAAAATAATAGTTATTTATTTTTTATTTTTTTGTACAAATAAAGAACTTGATTGACTACCTTCACCGTCATCATAAACTCTAGCGTTCTCAATATTGACATAAAACATTTCCTTTACTTCCATTGACGTAATGAACTCATGCAACTTTTTGGCTAAATAAGAAATTAGTATACACGGAACAATCCCTTTGAAAATTAAAACACTAAAAAGATACTATTCATTTGTAAAGGGCATTATAAAGTAAGTAAAATTACAAAGACACAATATTTTATATAACACAAATAAATAAAGTTAAAAAACATACGTTTAATCCTTAAGTAACATAGCAATTGATTTCAATTTGGTTCCATTGGAAGTTACATCTTCAGAAATTTCATCCTCCCATCTAATAACTGCCCCCTTTATATCTTAAACACATATCCAACGTGGATAATTTTAGTACGATACTTATTGAATAAGGGTGTACAAAAATAAAAAGTTGTTAAGGGTATAAAACCAACCAACAAGCAAATCTCTATCCAACCTCATGCCTAATATATCAGAAAACTTGGTAAATTCAAACCGGTACTATTACTGTCTCCATTAAATCTTTTTGAACGACGTGCCTTTGTTCCTCCATGAAACTTGAAGTTGTATGCATGATTGGTGAATTTCAAATGATGGTCATTTGCAACAACTATGAAATCACTAATAACAGCAATCATTCCTTTTTGGAAAAACTTGTTAATTGATTTTTAGCGACCATTGCTTATAATCACATGAATCTTGTCGCCCTGTTAAATAACAAATTTGCCACAATTAACTAATTTGAAAAAACATTCAAAAATTATAAATAAATAAAAAAACTTTATAATGTATAACAAAAATATTACGAAAGCAAATACACAACATATACCTTCTCATCTTGGACGATCATTTGGAAATGTTTGTTACTTTTGGATATATCTAGCTTCTTATAATACCACCTCCTTAGTATTTTCATCTTCAAACTAAATGACCGTTTTTCAGGTGTTAATTCATTTATAAAGGTTTTCATTGCTTTTATTTGAGATCATCTATGATATGTGGTCTTCTAACTTATGAATCTCTGTTTGCAAAGTATATAAATAGAAAAAGAGTAAGAAAAGCAGTTTAAAAAAACGTGTATATTCCTAAAAAATAGCAATAAACCGTTTGTACAAATAATGGTATTTTCAATAGGACAAAAAATATATATATATATATATATATATATATATATATATATATATATATATATATATAATATATATATATATATATATATATATATAATATATATATATATATATATATATATAAGTATAACACAACCCATTTAAGCCCAATAGAAAATAATAATATAATAATAAAAAATAATTGATACGAACATGCAGCAATTCTTATTGATTGACGCCTAAACAAATAATAAAAATTAATTGCAATGAAATTTTACTTTGTTAATGATTTCATATGCACTTATACGATATATATGTGAACTTATTACTGTAAAGATATTCACGTAAACCTGATGGGTGTATAAATTTATAAATACAGGTTCCCATATGTTTTGGACACGAAACATCTAGATTATAAAACATCTATTTAAATGATTTCAAATTTTATATCAACTACATAAAGTATTATGATATTCTAAAATACTAATATTCGTATGTTTGGTTACAATACAGACAATACATTTTTGGATTGTGGATCTGAATCCTATGCATACGAATAGATTTGCATTTTTGTGTCACAAATATGTTGTTTATAAAATGCCAATGAAGATGGTTCCACAGGTTGATGGTAGCATAAATCATATTAACATGAATGGCGAATGGAGGATGTTTGCTCTTGAATTTGAATTTCGGTTATACAAAATGATGTGTTTCAAGTACATGAATGATATTAATTACTTAAATGCAAAAGATCAATGCCCATTCACAATGTTTGTTGTGTGCTGAAAATTCCTAATGTAGTTGTCTGTATTAATGCCTAATGTTTACTTGGAAACCCAATTTGTTATGAATTGGTGTTTATTTAAGATTGTTAATGTTTAATGGTGGATATAGTTGCATTGTTATCGACAAAGAAAATAAAAAATTTCTAATCTGACAGCATAGAACAATAAAGTTACTAAACTGAAATTAATAAACAAAAGGAAGACATCATTAAAAAGAGAAATACAATGAACAATAACATACTACTTTCATGTCCAAAATTATAACGATGCTGATGGCATATCATCCATATGGATTTGATTTAGGACGTTTATTCATGGATGGGTAGACATCATAAGCATCACTGGCTTCTTCAGATCCAACTTCACTCGTATAACTTGAAATTCCATATGAATCAACAACAAGTCTTTTATTGTATATGTAATAAACTATTTTAATGTTTTGTATTTCATATACTTTAACAACATCATTAACATTAGGCTCATCTTGTGATTTCAGATCTTCAACTACATTCATGTAGTTGACATCAACACAAACTGGTGCTATATCAGCTTTCATAAACTTAGTAGATTTGGCTTCAGAACCTAATAATGAATCATCCTCATTCCATTTCAAGTAAATAAGCTTTCGTTTCTCATTTTCGATAAATAGACCAACCTGTATTAAGTGCCACAATTTCTTTCAGATTCGAATGCTTTACGTTAAAAAAATAATCTATTAAGATAGATACTTGGATAAATATACCTGCTTATCAAAAGTATCCATATCCATACATCCCCCCAGGGTTCTACAAGTAATAAGGTCAATAATATAGAAATATAACTCATAAAATATATGCAAAAAGTATAACCAAAATTTAGATATAAACCTTCCTATAAAATGCACTAATCACTTCTTCTACAGTAGGCATTCGACACAATGGCATAAAACATTTGTCCTGATATTATAAACATAAATTAAATTTATATGATTGCGAATGAATTATCCATACAAACTAGAAATATAAAATAATAACAAACCTTTTGTTCAACTGAATGCGAAACATCTTGCCTGTAATCATCACTTAAAGTTTCATCATACAACTTTGATGATTTAGTATCCATCTGAGAAAGCTTAGAACGATCATCAACAAATAATGTGTTTTGAAAGTGTATATCAGATCCAAAATTTAAAACATTCATTTTTTAGAAGAATGATGAAAAACGATATAAAAAATAAAGTTTGTAAGAATGAGATTATGAAATGACATACTAACTGAATTATATAGATGAAAATTATAACCGTTCCCGCACAAATTTGAAATTAACTCTAATTTAGGTTTGAGAAATTCTTTATACACTAAAGGATATACTGAACAACCCTTTTAAAACAATTTATAAGGAAAAAAAAAGTATCACTTAAACAATACACAAAAACCTCTTAAATAATGATCTTTCATAAAACGTGAAAAAAAGTTAACAAAAATTTAAAACAATTCAATCTTTATATAAACTTATGATATAAATAAAAAACATAATGCTGAAAAATGTATCTAAAAAAACGTGGCCATTCTGAAAGTTTGGGCATGCATATCTGCCAATATTTCAATTATCCAACACAAACATGTTTTATGTCAATATTTATGTACCACTTTTTAATATTCAGAAAGTAACTTATATTCACATTTAACATTGTGTAGATATATTTATAATATGCACCCGTTACCATATGAATTTTCAAAGAAGTACATTCAAAAAGGTAGAAACATAACACAAAAAGTCCATCTCCAAAACAAAATATGGTGA
The DNA here is from genome assembly GCA_021014915.2 of Artemisia tridentata subsp. tridentata. NCBI lineage: Eukaryota > Viridiplantae > Streptophyta > Magnoliopsida > Asterales > Asteraceae > Artemisia > Artemisia tridentata. Next base: position 270,541,025 of record CP139504.1, read on the forward strand.
CAAATGGAGAGTCAAATACTTAAAGAATATATACGCGTATTACTTAATGGATGGGTGGTCCAAGTACATAAAAAAAGACTAGATTTATAAAATGGACTTTATACTCTTCTCGCAACGACCGTGTCCAATGCAATTTGTTTGCAAGAAACAGAAGAAGAGAATAATATATAGCCATTTTCCGAATTCCGGTCTTTTTTATGAATTCAGACCATCCATCCAGAAAGTAATACGCATATACATACTTCAAGAATTTGACTCACGATTAGCCACCAGATTTTAATTTTGTTTGAAGGACTTCTTTTGTGTTATGTTGCTACCCTTTTGCAAGTATCCCTATTGGGAGATCGATGAGAGTTCATATCTATTACAGGTGTTTTTTTTTTTGGTGGATGAGATAATAGTTTAATAACATAGTAGATGTCAAAAACTTGGGGTATTTCAAGGACGGAAAAATTAAGGCAGATGAGGTCAAATAAATGACATTAGTAATTATATTGCAGCTGGTAGTTGGGAGGTTGATACATTTATATCAATGGATGTAAAGTAAATTCTGACTACTATTTGTTTGGTGTGTAAGTTATTTAAAATAAATGCCATAACAATGAATAAAAAAAATATGTAACAACACGTACAGCCAACTAAACCATTAGGAAAGAAATAAATTTACAACGAACAAAGTAACAATAAATCTATAAAATAAAGCATGAGCATGCTTAAAAAAGCTTGCCTTTTAATCATAAGAAATACATAACCATGTTGGGATTATAAATACATAACGTAACATTATGTAATTGCATAACATACAAATCTGAAAATACAAAGGTAAGAAATTTTTGTAGCAAATAAATCATTAAATTTACAAATGCAATATATATATATATATATATATATATATATATATATATATATATATATATATATATATATATATATATATATATCAACTACATCACCAATAACAGAATGTCTATATAACCATTCCAAATCGCTGTCTTCTTCAATGATGGAAATGCCACAAGAATCACTAATTGATCGACCTGGAAGCCTATACAAAACCGCTCCAACTTAACAACAATTCACATTATCAAAAACCCATTCAACTAACTGATTGTAGTAAAACTCATATGTGGTGACTCCACAAAGCATAATTGAATTCCTCCCACATAATCATAACCTTGACGACGTTTTACCATTATACCACCATAATGAAGACATATCTCAATAGAAGATTGCATGTCACAGTTAACACTGAAAAAATACAACACACAAACAATTAATTGAACCGAAATAACAATAATGATCAATTAATCAAATAATAATTTAGATATATATGCATATACTAACTTTGGTGCTATAACCCTTTGATTTCCCCTATTACCAATAACTCTCAAAGGTATTCTTACAAAAGTTAACACTAGGGATGAGCACGGTACCAGAATGGTACCGAACCCGTACCGAATTGGTGGTACCGATTTTTTCCCGAGCATGAAAGTGGGTACCGGTACCGTATCGCAAGGGATTCAGGAACCGGAACCGGACTCGGTACCGGAAAATCGGTACCTATACGGTTCTTCCCCTTTTTTGTTAAACCAAAAAGGATTCCAAGAAAATGCAACAAAAAATAGAAAAAAAACAAGCATTTTCAAGTTATTTCAAACCACAACGTGGCACAAAACGCAACCAACAATTAAATAAATACATCACCAAGATAGTCGTAACATACAAACGTTCCAAAACTTTTAAAATAGGTTCGGATTTAATATTTGGGAGGGTTTATGAAGGATCTATAGTTGTCACAATAAGTTTTTTGAAAGTTTTGTATTTTTCCATATGTTTTACATGACAATTGTTTGACATGAAATGGGCCAAATGGTGTTTGGATAAGTTATGTAATTCAAAAACATGATTACTCAAATTTCGGGATTTTTTTGGGTACTTCCGGCTTTGGTACCGGTACCGTATTAGTGGTACCGAATTTTTTTTTGGCACGATTCATGGTTGTAACACCCCCTAAATTATGATATAATAGCGGAAGACTAATCGGGGTATTACGGGGAGGATCGAAGTCATAATCATAGAAAACGGCGCAAATGAGGCGTTTTGAAAGTACTTGTCATTCATATATTAATTTAGTTACAAAAGTGATATATCAGAGTTGTGAAATCCATAAAAGGAGATAGTAGTTTGAACTGAATGACATAATTTATTTTAAACACCATAAAAACTATAAGTTTATTGCCCGCTCCGTGCCTTGACTGCTCCGCTAATTACCTGAGATAAACATGCTTAAAAGTCAACAAAATTGTTGAGTGAAATCATAGAGTTTATAATTTATAATCAGTTCGAAGCACAAGTAGGATTGCATAAAAAAATACAATCATTTGAAATGGTGATATTGCAGTTATATATATATTGCCCTAAGTCTCATGACACCCACACGTTAAAGAGTACCGGGATTCGGTAAGGGGGAACAATCCAAATTAATGGCATGAGTTATGGCCCTCGTGATATAGGGGATTGCCATCCTCTTATTTAATTCAAATATAATGCATAGCGACTAACACGACTAGCAACTAAGGCTATTCGTCAAGTATTAGTGGAATAGGCAGTCAGCCTCCAATAGATCTATTCACTATATTCGCGTTCACTCGCAGTGATTAATGGTTCATGATATAAGGGGCTTTTGGCAATAGTGGTAACTTAGGAAATATCAATCAGGTGTAGCATACATAAAAATACTTGTGTTCTATTTGAGCATGTATCTTCCCCACGGAGTGTAAAGTGATGAAGTGAGTAAAAGTGGAGCTATGACTCACCTTGAGTGTAACTGGTGAGATGAAATGTGAGATCAAGTGAGATTACGGTAACGGCACAGACACACAACCGGGATAACAGTGAAGTCTGAGAATTTTACTAAATATGAATAGTGAGTGTGAAAGTGAGTAACGGATAATGATTTGGTCGGTGATGTGAGTGTGTGATATGCTTAAAATGCTTAAAGTTCAAAAATAATATTATATATAATAATATTATCTTGTTTTTATGTCATTTAATCCAAAAATATCGTTTCCTCGAAAGTGGTGAAACGAAACGTTAAGTTAAATCGTTAAAACTCGTTATATATAAATATAACGTAACGTGATTAATTATGTGTACGAAACGTAAAAATGCACGTGATAGTATGGTAAAGCGTAAAATACAAAATAGAAATGAAAATGTAACAAAGTTTCTGTCGGTCCTTGAACTTTTACCATTTTTACAGTTTCTACCCTAATTGAGTTAGCGTTGCACCGTTAGTCCTTGGTTATATATATTTTACATTTTTAGTCCATAAACTTCCAAAATGACATCCCAAGCTTACAGTTTAATATTTTAACATTTTCTACCCTTATTTTATTGTTTTGGCAGTTTTAATCATAGTTTTGCATAGTTGACAGTTTTAGTCCCTCTAGTTGAAACAATTTGCAAACTTAGTCCAAAATCACAAAAAAAGTGTGAAAATTATTCCGAGAGTTTTAGTAACTTATTAAAGCTTATTTAAGTTAAAACCAATTACTTATTTGCTAATATCGCTTATATTTCGCTTATTGGACTTAACGAGCTTATTTAAAGGCCCAATAACGTTTGGTCATCCGGGGGGTTTTAAGACAAGTTGGGCTTACTCTTGGGCTTGTTTTAAGTTTATAAAAACATATCAATAGTGCTTAAATTCACGGGTTATACGATTTGCTTATAATTAGCTTATTGGGCTATTAAGCCCAATCGAAAACTTATAACAGTTTTTAGGCAGTTTCAAGTGGCGTGAGCTTAGGTGATTTTTAAGAGCTTATATGAGCTTATATTAAGAAAATCCAAACATGAACTTATTAGGTGAGTATATGTAGAATCGAGACAAGTAATAAAATTGGTATGTCAAGTGTTCGAATTCGTTTTTATCTACTCATTTCTAGTCGACAGTGAGTTGTTTCAATAAGAGAAAATAACTTAGTATATTTTGAGTTTAAACTTTATACGTGTGACATGAATTTAAAATGGTGTTCGTTAAGCATAAAAATGAATAAGTAAACGTTGTGTGAGTGTGTAAACTTGGTCCCTAGCCTTCCATCATAGGAGGCAACCAAGTGTCACTAAAATAAATATAATGAGATACGTAAAAAACTCAAAAGAAAACATATATGTTCGAATAAATAAATATACGATGCATGGGACATTAAAACTCAAAGGAACAAATTGAAATGAGTTTGTGGAGACTTACAACACCAAATGGTGGAGAGTGAACGTGTAAAATGAACTAGGATCAAGTGGAAAAACTTTAAACCCGCTAGAACAATTAACCAAGCTTCGAAATGGGACTTGTATGCTTTGAATGTTGCTCAAATGAATAGGGACATTTCTCCTGGTCTTTGTGGTACTCGAATAGAATGAGAAAATTTAGAGAATGTATAAAATTGCTACTAGTGTGAATGGGAGTTAATGGGGGGTGAAATATATGTGTATATATACACGTATAAGTATATATTGTATATTTTATGGACTCAACTTGTGTTTGAATAGTACATGGCAGGGAATGTGTAAGATAATGGACTTTAAGAAAGATTTGTAATGAGTATAAGAAGTTTGTGAGTATAGGATTTGATTTGGTTCGATTTGGTATATGTTTCATATGTCGACATACCCTAAAAAGGTCCAAAACAACTTGGTAACGTGTGATATTGTGGAACAATGTGAGAAACACATTTGAGAACTCATAAATGGTCCAAGAAAAATAATAAAACTAGGCAAAATCAAGTTTAGTTCGAATTGGACATTTTGGTGAAAATATTAAGTGGACTCGAATGTGTGTAAATGGTGATTCACTTTAGTCTTTGTTCATATATTAAATGTTCAAAATAAAAGTTGGGATTCGACACCTTGATTCTATGGTGGGAGGGGAGTCGAGTGGTGCAAAATATTCCATATGGTGTGTGTCGAAATCAAGAGAAATCAAGGCCAAGTTAGAGGGAGTCGAACGCGTGTTATAAATGAAATATATAAGTTAAATGGAAGTGGGTTGGGCCTGATGAACAGTAACAGGCTAGAATTTGGGCTGAGATTATATAAGGATCCGTTTGGCTAAATATTTAGTATATTTGGTTTTCGTGGTCCGTGTGTGAGCTCGTTCTGATATTTGGTGAATCACGTATTAACGTGTTTGTGTTATTATAATATAATAAACAAAAGTTCAAGTTTTTCCATAAAAATGGTTAACAGAACAGTGATGATGATTAATATTTGATTAACTGTTACAAATTACAGGGGAAATTTACAGAATGCTACAGTACCCACCAGTCATACAGAATTTCGTCACGGAATTAAAGTCTAAGATAGTTGTTAGGGTTGTCTATGGAAATAACTGTGGATAATTGTCGCGAATTTGATCCTCGCGTTCCCATGTGTACTCTGGTCCTCGTTTAGAGTTCCATTGAATTTTGACAATGGGAATACGGCTTTGCTTAAGTTGTTTTACCTCCCTATCCATTATTTCTACTGGTTCTTCTGTGAACACGAGTTTGTCATCAAGTCTAATTTCTTTTAGTGGGATGACGAGGGTTTCGTCTGACAAACATTCTTCAATTATGAAACGTGAAATGTGGGGTGTACTCTACTGAGTTCTTCTGGGAGCTCTAGTTTGTAAGCAACTGGACCAATCCTTTCGAGGATTTTGAAGGGTCCAATATACCTTAGATTCAACTTTCCACGCTTTTCAAAGCGTATCATTCCCTTCCATGGGGAAACTTTCAACATAACTCTGTCACCGACTTGAAATTCCATAGGTTTTCGTCTTACATCAGCGTAACTCTTTTGTCTGTCATGAGCAGCTTGTAGTCGTTGTCTGATCTTAAAAATCTTTTCTGTTGTGTCGTGTATCTGTTCTGGTCCTGTGAGTTGTATGTCACCAACTTTTGTCCAACAAACAGGTGATCTGCACTTTCTACCATAAAGTGCTTCAAATGGTGCCGCCTTGATGCTGGCATGGTAACTGTTTTTGTATGAAAATTCAGCCAATGATAAGTGTTTATCCCAACCTTTTCCGAAGTCTATAACACATGCTCAGAGCATGTGTTCCAAGTTTTAGATCGTTCTTTCACTCTGACCATCAGTCTGAAGGTGATAAGCGGTGCTCATATCTAGTCGTGTACCGAGAGCTTTTTGTAGAGTTTGCCAAAATCTTGAGGTAAATCGGCTATCTCTATCTGAGATGATGGAGATTGGAACACCATGTCGAGTCACTATTTCCTTGAGATGTAACTGAGCGAGAGTGTTCATCTCATCAGTTTCCTTGATTGGTAGGAAATGTGCGGACTTGGTGAGACGATCAATGATGACCCAGATAGTGTCCAATCCAGTTGACGTCTTTGGTAACTTTGTGATGAAATCCATGGTAATTCTTTCCCATTTGCATACTGGTAGTTCAGGTTGCACAAGTAATCCCGAAAGTTTTTGAGTTTCCGCTTTGACTCTTGAACAAGTCAAACATTTTCCCACATACTCAGCGATGTCGGCTTTCATTTTTGGCCACCAATAGATCTTTTTGAGATCGTGATACATCTTTTCAGAACCTGGGTGAATGGAGTACTTGGATTTATGAGATTCATGCATGATGAGATCTCGAATACCTCCGTAGACAGGAACCCAAAATCTTTCTTTGAAACACAGCATACCGTCTGATCTTTTTACAAAACCGTTTTCATTCTCGGGCATACCGTATATCTTCTAATGGGGTTTTTTTTCTTCTTCGAGTGCTTCTGCTTGGGCTATGAGGATTTGTGATTTAAGGGGTGAATGAATGGTCATTCCCAGAGATCAGACTCTGAGAGGTTTGATTCTTTCTTTTCGGCTCAAGGCATCAGCCACAACATTCGCTTTACCGGCGTTATAGCGAATTTCATAATCGTAATCGTTGAGCAGTTCTAACCATCGGCGCTGTCTCATGCTCAACTCCTTTTGATCCAGTATGTGTTGAAGACTCTTGTGATCAGTGAAAACCGTACACTTGGTACCGTATAAGTAATGTCTCCAAATTTTAAGAGCAAAGACCACTGCTCCTAATTCTAGATCATGAGTGGTGTAGTTTTCCTCGTTTTTCTTTAGCTGTCTAGAAGCATAAGCTATCACTTTGCTTCTTTGCATTAACACTGCGCCTAAACCATGATGTGATGCATCACAGTACACCACGAAGTCTTCACTTCCTTCAGGTAGTGCTAAGATGGGTGCTTCGCAGAGTTTCTGTTTTAAGAGTTAAAAAGCTGACTCTTGTTTCTCTTCCCAGATATACTTCTTGTTCTTCTGGGTCAATTCAGTGAGAGGCGTTGCAATCTTTGAAAAGTCTTCTATGAACCTACGATAGTAACCAGCGAGACCTAGAAATTGACGAATCTCGGTTGGGGTTGTAGGAGATGTCCAACCTTTAACTGCTTCAATCTTTGCAGGGTCTACGTGAATACCTTGACTGTCGATGAATATGGCCAAGAAATTGTATCGTTGGAATCCAAAAATCACATTTGGAGAATTTTGCGTACAACTTTTCATTTTTGAGCAACTCCAAAATGGTTCTCAAGTGTTCAGCATGTTCTTCCTTGCTGCGTGAGTAAATTAAGATGTCATCGATGAACACGATCACGAATTTGTCCAAGTAAGGTTTGCATACTCGGTTCATCAAATCCATGAACACTGCGGGTGCATTGGTGAGACTAAATGGCATTACTTGAAATTCATAATGCCCGTATCGTGTTCGGAAGGCTGTTTTGGGGATGTCTTCTTCCCTGACCCTTAGCTGATGATATCCTGATCTTAGATTAATTTTCGAGTAGACACTCGATCCTTGCAACTGATCAAACAAATCATCGATCCTGGGTAATGGATATCGATTCTTCACAGTGAGTATGTTCAACTCCCTGTAGTCAATACACATTCGGAACGTTCCGTCTATCTTCTTGACAAACAAGACCGGTGCTCCCCAAGGTGATGAACATGGTCGGATGAATCCTTTATCTGACAGCTCTTTCAACTGCTCAGACAATTCTTTCATTTCTGAGGGTGCTAATCGATAAGGTGCTTTTGCAACTGGCGCTGCTCCAGGCATCAATTCAATTTGAAATTCTACTTGCCGAAACTGGTGGAATACCCGACAAATCTTCCGGAAATACTTCAGAGAATTCCTTGACAACTGGCACTTCTTTGAGTTGTTTCTCTTCTGATTCATTCTCCGTCACTTGAACCAAAAACACGTGACATCCTTTGTTTATGTACTTTTATGTGATCAAATAAGTAGTGTTCTTATGCATCATTTGTCTCATAATTATTGTTCTTTTATTTTGTTTATATAAGAAATGGTACTTAATTGTTTATTATTTCGTATCATAGGTAAAAGAGAGCAATTGGTGAAAAGACACGGAAATTGGCATGAATTGAAGTAAAGTAAAGAAAAGTGAAGCTTTGGACGTTGTTGCACTATTTTGATCATAACTCTTTCGTCCAAAGTCCGTTTTAGTTGATTCAAAAGGCCACGGAAAGAAGAAAAAGAATTCTATATATTAAAAGTATAAAGTGCACGAAATTCTAAAGTTGGCTCATGCATTTATTTGGTGAAAAATGCAGCTCGTGATTATTTTTTTAGTGGGACTTGTAATAAATTGGTACTCAAATATTTAACACATGGGCTCATTTTGATAACTAATGAAGTTTGGCTTTTTGGGCCCCTTGGCCTTGACGTGGAGAAAAAGAACAAGAAAAGAAGGGTTTTACTCCTTATATATTGGAGGAGGCACATTTTGTGAAAAAAGCACTATACGGATATAAAGAAAAAGGGGACACAAGGACAGGAAGCAATTAAAAATAAAAAGGCTTTACACTTTTATTTTATTTTTTGCTGTTGTTCGACACATTGAAAGAAAAGGAAAAGAGTGTTTTACACTTTCTTTTTGTTGGCTATTGTTGTGACGCACAGAATAGGAACGAAACATTTGTTTAATTTACTTTTGGGTTAGCACTTTGTGAACAAATACGGCATCAACAATTATACTCGGTTTGAATTTTATTATTTTTAATATCATGTTGAACCTTTGTTTAATTATTGTTATGTTTGTTCATTTGCTAGGCTAAATCTATAGTATTTGCTTAGAGTAGATGAACCCTAGATGATGGATAACATTTTTTAGCGACTTGATTATTGGTTATATGGATGATTATTGAGTTTAATAAAGAACCATATATGTTTGATTATGATTTTTATTGTTTCTTATTGTGAGTATTATATGCATATTATGATGACAATCCGTATGTGTATGATATTTATTCTTGATCATTTGAGCAATTAAATGATTAAGGCTTGAGACTAAACATAGTAATAGGGTTTGAGACGTTTATTAATCTAAATCGAACATGTGTGCATGATTGCAAGTAGTGACAACTATTGTTATCATTATATGTTTTTTAAACATTATAATATATATTAAACCTGAAAACAAACGGTGCCGTTTAGCACCTTTTTTCCCGCAAAAAAAAAACCCGGCAAACCTTAGCCCATTTTCCTCTGCCGGTTTATCCCATCCGTCTCCTATGATCCATCCCTGTTGTCCGGCCCAACAAAAAAATAGTGATAAAACTATGATTAGATAATGATAGCAGATCCAGAACCTTCACCACCACACACACACACGCACACGCACACGCACACGCACACACACCTGCGTACCGGAGATGATGAAGGAGATGGGGAATAATTATGATATTCAAGATCGATTACAGCCGACTTTCACCAAAATCTACAAGAAAGGTATAAATTATTTATATAAAATCTAAGCAGAAATTAGGGTTTTGTTAATTTGGGGGTTTTGCTAATTTCGGGGTTGTGTTAAAAGATGGTAAATTTGGGTTTGTATGATTGTTGATGGTGGTTCTTCAATTTGAGGTATCAAGTTTTTTTATTTTTTCATTTTCTTTGGTAAAAAAAATAAAAATAAATAAATTTACTGTGTCTTGCTTTCTTAGACCCGTATGCATTTGTTGTGTTTATAGGCTAAACAAGACACCTTTGATGTTGTAGCTGTGAATGAATGGATGTGTCATTTAAATTGTGATTTTTGTGAATTATTCGGAGACGTTGTGGAATGTGGAGCGAATTTTAATAAAAGTTGTTATTAGTTCATTAATTTATATTATTCGATATGTTAAGAGACTAAAGATGAGTGAATTAGTACTAATGAGTGACTGGATGATTAGATTGAATTAAAGTCTATTTAGGAATAGAAAGTAGGGAAAACAGAAATGTGCCGTGAATGTTTAGGATAAGTTTTTTAGGTGAAAATATACAAGGTTAGATAATAGGTTGATCCCGTGCTTTGAAAATAGCGTGATTCTTATTTTGTTTAATGATTGGATTCGATTGGTTGGGACTTGAGAGTAATGTCAAAAAGAAAGTCTTCCTTTGTAACTGAGGCGTTATGCTTATAAGTTATTTGGAGACGCTGTGAAAAGGAAAATGTATGTGGAATTATTGTTACCAGATAAGTTTTTTAGATACATTTTGAGCAGAGATGATAATAGAAAAATAAAATGTGTTCCCATGCTTTGACAGATAATGTGATCCCTATTCAGTTCAGTTAGTGGAGTACCCATGTGATGTTAGCAAACCCGGTAAAGCTAAATTTTTTCGCCTTATGAGATCATAAGCTTCAGCTTATGGAACTCGACCGCCTAAAAAAAATGAGCTCTAACGCCTATTATGATTGTTTTCGCCAGGCAGCTACAAGTGTACCAAAAACCAAAGAGGGTTCTCAAAATGAGATGAAGATGGTGTGCTAGCTTCTAGGTATCCTTCTTTACGGAAATTTTATTTGTTATTGGATTCAGGTTTAGGGGCCGTTGTTGAATCTTATATGTGGCCTTATGAGCTTCTAACAATCATTGGTATCCTTTTGTGTTCTTCGCAGCATTATTCATAATCATGATAGGCAAGAAAGTTCTAATACAAATGAAGGTGAGCACTACCATTTTGCATCCCGACATCTTAAATCTTTTGTTGATGTGTTCTTCCTTTTTGTGACTGCAATTCTGTTTTAGCTAATAGAGTGTTATTCTTTGACAGGAACCTTGCCTGTTAATACCGCACAATAAGCCACAAGTAGAAAAAGAAGTGGAACATCCAATTATGTTAGTGCAAGGCGGCTGCGGCAAGGTTGCTCCACAACGTCTGCAACCAATTCACAACATGGTTCGCATAATTCTAGACAACCAGCTTCTCATACAAACGAAGGTGAGCAGTACCATTTCCTTTCAACATACCTGCACTTTACACTTCCCTCAGTTGTTTCCTGTTCCTAACCCCAAAATTCTCTTTTGCCTAATGCAGTTGATTGTGGTGCCACTATGTATTGCTTCCATGTTGTTACCTATGGCTAACCATGAAGAAAATTAAATATATGGAAACTCGGAGTTCAGTAGTGTCAAGGTTTCAAGTAAGTGATTTCATATCTTTTTAATAGCGAATTCCCTGTTTTTTTGACTAACTAGAGGAACTAAGACCGTGGAACTTTTGTATCGGCTGAGCCCAAAAACCGTGTAAATGCTACCTTAATGTCCAGCATATTTTGACATCAAGAAACAATATATGGATCATGGATTTTGTGTAGTTACGTTCCACACAACTTGACTCTTTTTTTTTGTTGATGAATACACTTGGCTAGAGAGAGTGGAAATAGAATTTTAAGCTCTAAATGATTTTAAACTGTGACATTTTATCAATCTGCTTATAGGTGTATTTGGGATTGCTTATAGGGTTATTTTGGATTGATTTTTGAGACTGCTTTTAGGGGGTGTTTGAGATTACTTATTGGCACAACTATTTATATGGGGTGTTTCAGATTACTTATTGCCATAACTACGTTATGCAATTTCAGCAGGCTCGCCACAACATAATTGGCAGCGGCTACAGCTTCACAAAGGCTCAACCAAAACCAAACTGGATGGGTCTCGGCCTGACTTTTTTGTTTTAAGTTTACTCGGGTCAGTTTCAGTTTTAGAGAACAGGAACCGAACACATTTTTTAAGTTTACTCGGGTCAGTTTCAGGGATCTTTAGTAACGTCATTGTTTTAGGTTTACACATCTGTTTTGGTTATCAAAAAATGTTTTTATGTGACTAGACAACGACGGCTATCAGTTGTAACTGTTTTTGGCATCATTGGAGCATTAATTTGTAACTATTATTTATAAATGTTGCAGGCTAATGAAAACATTGAAGATGCGGCAAAGTTTCAGGAATTTATTCAAAAAACTACTACATTCCAGTGTATATAAAGGCTCGCCTGAGGAGACTGATAAAAATAAGGTGTTAGCCGGTGTCATGGTAGGGTGAGGCGACGGAGGTCAGGTAACGGGTAAAAAAGGGTGATTTTGAGGATAATTGGCGTTTAAGGTATGTGGACCACTTTCTGTGTCAATTAGTGACTTTTATTAATCCAACAAACAATGACGTTACTAAAGATCCCTGAATTTTATTGTTAGTATGTTTGAGCTTCAAATGCCATCGATAATGTCTACTGAAATTAGGATGATGGTTTACCGAGATGATGTTTTTTTTGCTAAGCAGCTTATTTGATAGCAGATTACAGAATGAGCGGAATAGCAACCCCATTGACATTAACAGCATACTGGCGTAGATGCGAAATGAAGACGTACGTAGGCATGTAATGGGTAGTGTTAGTGTTAGCGAATATTGTTAATTGGGGTTGATAGTGTTAGTTTTTTTTTCCACAGATTTACTTATTTAGGAATTTTATTTTATTTATACCTACACATGCGAATGATGTGCGTTTATACTGAAGGAGAGTAATTCTTTTAGGAGGTGTTAGAACATGAGATGGCAGGCACGCTATAATGTGGAGTACGAATTAAAATAAATGAAAATGAGTTGCTAGAACAGAAAGTGGATGAATCATAAGCTGTGTATTGCGTTTATCATCGATATTGATTAATAGTGCTGACTACTGAACCTTTGGTTAGGACTAGAAACAACTATTTTTGTTAATCATTGAGCTGTGTAGACGGCTAATAAATAGTTGAAATTGCAATTGCAGAATAAATGAAAATCAATTGGTAGAGCAGAAAGTAGACGAATGGTTTACAACTGTAGGTATTATTAAAATGTCCGAGGTTCGGGTTTCTAATGCAAGATTTATATAAACTTACGTTTCTTTTAGAGTATCTGGATACTATTTCTTATAATGGTTTGTTTGAAAATGGTAAAGGTAAATATGTGTGTCTGTTGTCATTTTGTGTCTCGCCTAACCTGCATTTGTTGGGTTGCCATATGTTTTACCTAAAAGTTGTGATAGTAATAATGACCTGGGATTAGCTAATAGTTGTTAAAAAAAACGACGCCATTTTCATGTATAAAGGGTTGTGTTTTTCCTTAAACGGTGGTGATTGCATCAGGCTTGGTAAAAATGACTAAGGGGCCGTTTGGATTTGCTAGCAAAGATGAGTCGAACAGCAGTAGAGAATAGTCGAAGACATCGACATTTGTGATTGATTATGGGATCCTTCAGGAGAAAATTAAGGTTGGAATCTCGGTGCCTCAATTACCATTTCACGCTAAAAGAATAAGATTACGGTTACTATTGACAGCTATTTCTCCAAGAGGTACTAATTAATACATGTAATGAAATGCTCATATATAGATATTGTTAGTATTTATGGTTTGTATTGGTATTTGTTGGTGTATTTTTGGTAATATTAATTCGAATGTTTACGGATAGTTTTCTGATATGTACTGGGATTTATAAAGTTACTTTCTGATTGTGTATCTGCAGATAATCAGCTGTATCATTATCAAGTTACTCAATTATTTACTCTGTCACTCATTAAGTTGTTTCGTAAATCATCACCTGCAATCACAAATTGGTTTATTAGCTTCATGTTGTTGTTTTCTTAGATGTTCTTTTAGATAAAATAACTTATCGTGTCCCTCTTTTCAGGTGCCAAGAAAGCCAACAAACCTTCGAGTTGCAGACTATGTACATGGGACGGGTGAAGATTTGTTACCCTGCTATTCAAAGGATTTCAAATGCTTGGATCTCGGCTCGGTTTAAGGCCAACAACGCAAACTGGAACTGCTAGAATCAGCAACCTGTTGGTATTCTATCATGTACATAGGTCCTTTTTTTGGTGTTTAGAATTTAGGCCGGCCAAAGCTATGTGATGTTGACCATCCTGTTGGGTTACAATCAAGAGCAAAAGATAAGATTTCAGCATTTACGTTAAGCGACCAGGTTTTTACATCATTGTAGTTTTGGCCATTGGTACTATTAGCTTTTCTAAATTATAATGTCTCTGTATTTCTGTTTTGAATGGTGCAGCAGGTGTGTACATTGCTAACAGAGTCAGGAAGGCCCAGGGAACAATAGTCATGAATCACTTAATGACTCCATGAAAGCCATGGATACACAGGTTAGAAAATAACGGATGCCTTCTTCAATTGCACACCTATAGTTGAGATTTTTGTTAAAGAAAGTAGTGCACCTGTATAGGGAAATCGAAATTTTGGGTTAAATCAAGTAGCAGACCTGCTAAACATTTGATTTAAAGAAGCCGAGGAAGAACTGAGCTATGTCTTTTATTAGATTCTGAATTTGTTTTTTAGTTTGAGGAGAAAAAATTTATTCTTATTATATGTTAATATTTTTTTCCAAAAGTTTTTTGTTCTAAATTTGTATCAATATTTCCTCACGTCTATGCAGTTTAATGAGGCTGAAGGTGGTGGATGTAGTAGGGATTGCTTTTATTTCAGGTAACTTTATGATAAACTGTTTAAGTGCTTTTGTCTCTTTCATTCTACCCGGTGTTTGGGACAGCTTATTACTACATCTAACTGTTTTTTTTCTAATGTCTCAGATCTTTAATGCATTCAATTCATTGGAACTTAAATCGCTTGAGGAACCAATATATCTCTTTGAACAGTTTTTTAAAAGGCCCGTCGAATGTTTGACACTAGGTATGGATATTGTGTGTAAGAGAACTGATTATCTGAGATAAATGTAAAATTTAATACATCCGTAAGTAACTAATGATCTGATGTTGATTCTTCAAGTTTGACATCTGACTTTTTCCTTTTGCGGTCATACATGTGTAAAAAAGCTAAAGATATATACTATGATTATGGGTTCCATTTACTCATTTAGCTTAAATATTAACGATTGGTTTCTTTATGTTCAATTTGTTCAAGTGTTAAAAAAACAAAAGCTAAGATGACTCAAACATAGTAGTAGCGTTATTTTATTGGGTATTTGAGCCTGCTCTAATGAGTCCTTTTGTGCATTACTACATTGCAGTGACACCCGCAACTATGCCGCGGGTTTCGAACAACTTAGGAGAAGCGTATAAGAAAAAAAAACATAAATCTCCTGTTAAAAAAAATACCAAATGTCTTACCATTGTTACAATATAAACTTTATGCACTATTCTTAGCATAAAGTTTTGAACTTTTTGTTAAATATTCTACTTTATTTATGCAAAACCACCCCGGCCGAAAAACAGGCACGCCCGCAACGCGGCGGTTAGTCGCCTTTCTCGTATCCCATTAAATCTCATTAATCAGTTGAATAGGCTTAATGCATAACTTCAGGTGGTTGTCGCGAAGACATTCGGATTAACTTTCCAATAGTTGTAGGTTTAGACAAGTCGACGGAGGAGTGTTTTCTACGTAAGAAATCACCATATAATATGATATTATCTTTTATTTAATCAAATTGTTATCCAAAGTCTAGGGGGAATCGAATCTAAGTGAATACATTTTCCATCAGTTGTTTACAACTCAACTTTTGGCGCTTTTATTTGTTATTTAGTTTTAAATCTCTTTTCAAGTAGCTTATACTTTATCTTATAAGCATCTCCCCCCTTTTAGTTTTTATTGTTAATTAGTTTAACTAGCATTCATGATCTATAATTCAAATAATCATACCGTCTTGGGATACGACTCTCGGTTCTTACCATTGCTATACTAGCATACGACAGGTGCACTTGCCTACGTATGTATTAGTTTAACATTCTGGTAAAATCTAGATATAAATTATATAACTCAAAAAATACGACATCATACTTCATCGTCTTGATATACGAGATGATGTTGAGTTGGGTTTTACTGTGATCGCCACGAACGATAAGAGTTTCTCCATTGAGTAGAATTTGGACGGCCTTCTCATCACAAATGATTCGGGCGTGGTGCTTGGATAACCAATCCATGCCAATAACGATGTCAAAGCTACCAATTTGAATAGGCATGAGATCAATTTGAAAAGGTTTGTTTAGAAGTGTTAGGGTGCAACCTTGGATAATTGTGTTGGTGCTTATGAGGTTTCCGTTAGCTATTTCGATATTGTAGGTAGTGTCTAATTCTACTGGGGCAATATTAAGCAATGAAGCAAATGAAGTAGACACAAAGCTCTTATCAACTCCAGAATCAAATGATATTTTTGCATTATGTTGGTTTAGTAAGAATGTACCCGTGACGACGTCGTGGTCCGGTGTTGCATTCCCGTCACCAAGCACATATGCTCTCTCACGAGCAACATTGTTCGGGTTCTTTGGGCAGTTGTTCTTGTAATTCCCCTTCTCGCCACAACCATGGCACACTACTGCTATCGGCTGTGTATTTGCACCCGTAGCTCGGTAATCAACAGTTTTATGACCCACTTTTCGGCAATTGCCGCATATTGAAACACAAGGTCGAGTGTGATGTAGTTTACATCGGTTGCACTAGGGTTGTGTCCCGGCATAAACCACTCCTCCGGTGGGTGCAGCAACGTAAGCTCTAGCAGCTTCTTGTCTGCGATTCTATTGGTGGTGGTGGTTGTTGCGATTCTGTTGGTAGTTTTGGTTACGGTTGTTGCTGTTGTTGTTGTTGTTGGGGTTCCTGTTGTTTTTATAGTTGTTGTTGTTGGGGTTCCTGTTGTTGTTGTAGTTATTTTTGTTGGGGTTCCTATTGTTGTTGTTGTTATTATAGTTGTTTCCACGATTATCCAGACTTCGCTTGTGATCATTATTTGCGGAGGTAGAACTCCGTTTGATTACCCGTTCCAATAATCGTTGAGCTAATGCGATAGCTTCCTCCAGAGTTTTTGGATTTGACGAGGTGACATCTCCCTCGATGCTTTGAGGCAGTCCCTCAACGTATCTTTCCAATGTCTTCTCCATATCCGGCACCATAGCTGGACATAGCACTAACAGTTCTTGGAACCTCTTGTTGTAGGCTCTCAGATCATTCCCTTTTACAATCAATTGGTAGAATTCCTACTCCAATTTCCTAATTTCCATATGGGGGCAGTATTTCTTCAGCATTTTTGTTTTTAGTTCGGCCCAGGAGGCAGTAACCGAGCTAGTTCGGTTACTCCTTTTGAACCTTTGAAGGAAGTTGGCTGGCAACCTATGAAGTCTTTATAAGTTCACTTACGAGATGTAGATGCCTCGCCTCCAACTGTTGTTCGGTTGTTGTTACTCGAGCTGGATAGGGTAGCTGCTTGGGTTTCAAGAGCCGCAGCAATGCCATCGGCAACTAGTTTCTGAATAGCTACAGGAGTCATTACCTGTGGGGGAGTGGTGGTATCCTTTCTCGTGCCATCCATAGTTCTATTAATTCCACAAGAAAATATAGATTTAGAATTCACATAATGACTATGTTAGAATAATTGAGTAATACGGTGAGTGTGTATACGAGTCCTAACAATATTGTCACAATGTGAAATTACAATCAAGTGATTCATCATCTACAAAAGCTGAAGTTCAGCAACTTTCTCTTCATTCATCAAGTTTATTTGAAATTTTCTTTATTATGTGTTTGTAATTTCATTCCAGTTGTAATATTTAAAGAACCATAACAATCACAAGTAACATCACGACATGTCTGAATACAATCACAATACACATGAACAACCACAGTAACATAAATTGACATCAATATATAGTAAATCAAAACCAACAACGTATATTAATAACTTGATCAGTTGTGTTACATAACAGAACGATACAAGATTCTTTATTAATGCCACACGCGGCAGGCTTAGATGCCTCAAAACTATACAGATGTAAACTATGTCTAACTACTGGAAGTCTCGTCCATGGGTCCTGTGAGTTCTGAAATCTGATCCAGAAGCCTTTGTATGTCAGTCTGATGTTGGACTTGTATGTCTTCCACGAGGGTATCTAATGTATCAGCTCTGTGGCGCGCTCGTAAGGCTTCCTCATTCCTTCTTTGTCCCTCCCATTGTAACATTATCATGTGGGAGCGTGTTACGAATAATTATGACTGAATCGCCGTTAGACTGTCTTGAAGATCCATCCTGTTGGATACGAGGCCATGTAGGGTGCCGTCGGCCGTCTCGGGGCGGTCGAGCGGTACTCTGTCAACAATACTCCGAAGTGCATCGATCTGATCCTCATGATACTCTAGTCGCGTCACGATGGTGGATGGAGTAGGTGTGGGGGCGAATGCTGCCCTGGAGCTCTCTCCAGTCTCGAAGACTCGGGCTGGAGGAGTGAAACCAGGTGGGAATAGTAATGATGGTGAAGATGGATAACAGGTATCTGGTGTACGATCTCGGCTCTAAGAAGGTAGATCCTCCTCTGGAGTCGGCTCCCGCTGGTGGGGTGTAAACGGGTAAGTCTGGGTGAGTTGGTTGAATAGTTGGTCAGGTCGTAGTGGTGGTATTGCACCCTGATACTCGGGTGATGATGGGGGCGTCATCCCGATCTTGGCTAGGGGTGAAGTAGGAGAGTAAGGTGGATATTGTGGTAAAATCGGCACTAGGCGTAGGTGTACCCTCTTGCGAGGCATATGCTTATGGATGGGGTCATTGGGATGGGTCCGAAATAGTTTCATAGATGGTTCAGGCTCATATGGTGCTAAGATCCTGACTTTTCTGCCCCGGAATACCGGTGAAAGCGGGGGTGGTGGAGTAGGTGATGGTGTATCTGAATCCTCTGCAGGCAGCCATTACTGACTCTGCATGTACTGGTCATCAATAGGTGGGAGCAAACAGACTAGTCTCCTGGTGTGGTGGTGAGATATTTGCCCGTAAAGCTAGTACATACGGGTCTTCAGATAATGGTGAGTCTGGGTTTCCTATTACAATAGGTGACATGGGTGGTGTAGCGGCAATTTCACCCTCCTCAAAAGGCTCCATTTCGTCTGATGGGGTGTTCGGCACTGTAGCAGCCAAAGTGCTAGGAACTAAGGGTGAGGTGACAGATGATAAGCTGTAATACCCAAAAAACTAAAAGGTGTAAAATGACCAAATCGCCCCTATAATCTTAAATTTTGATTAATAAGCATATAAAGTACCAAATAAATCCCAAACTTTTGGTAATGAGCTGCAAATGAAGTAAAATAATTTTGAGGCAACATTTTTAACACTTTGCAATGTACAAAAAATATAAAAATCATATATGAACCAAAAGCTTATTTTATTTATTTTGTTATACTTAATTATAAATTAAAAAGGATATAATTAGCAAATAAATGGGAAATAATTTAAGGAAATCAAAAAATTGATTTGGTCATTATTTTAGACCGATATATCTGCCCATATCCCCCCCTAATTCCGGTCATTAGCTAATATTCCATTTATTAATACCCAAAATTTCCGAAACCCTAAAGAACCCTAACATTCGACAAATTAAATTCGACCCTTCCTCCCTACGATTTTCTGGGCGAGCTTGGCTATTTTTTTGGTGTTATTCATCATTCAAGGAGGCTAGGAAAAATAAGGTTGGGCTTGTGGGGTCATTCGTTTGGGCGCTAGGATTTTCTTTTGGTCGAAAATTGCATCCGAGAGACCTAAAATTCTCAGGGCTTATCTACACGTTCAAATCTGCATTTGGTATTTTTCTTATGATCCTTATATTACATAAAACTCATATAAAATGTTAGATTCAAATCATGCAAGGTTATGTGGTCGTATGAATTATTGATGATTAAAATACGTGTAATATCTAAAATACTCCATACGATTTTTTTGGTCATGTTCATAATTTTATGGGTTCCTTGATCATCATAATTTTATGGGATATAGGTCTGGAAAAATGTCGGTTCGAATTGTTGTAGCTCATACTGATCGTTTTGAATTTAAATGGTTAAAACGTACGTAAATTCTAAAATATGTGATACGAATTTTTTGGGTGTGAATCATATTTTAATTGGACTCTATATAACATATATGATCTGGGAAAAATAGTGGTTTGATTTTTAGAAGCCTAAATATTCCATGGTTAATTTTTATTCAAATCGGGTTTAGGGTTTTTCGAAAGAAAAGAAATAAAACCCTAGGGTTTCGACTAGGGTTTTTTGTTTTGGATCTGGAATTATGTTCATAAATGACTAATTATGATGTAGTAATGATGGGATGATGATTGGGAAAGATTAGGGTTAGGGTTTGTGTTTTAAAATATTGTCCGATTTGGATTTTAAAATATAAGGGGGTGTTCTGTCATTTTTAAAACTTGTGAGTTATTTTTAAAATGTTAGTTAAGTCAGTAGCAAGGTATAATAATTATAATATGGGGACCTTATGTGTAAAATTAACAAGATATGGATTTAAAATGTAATTAAAGGTTCGAATTGTATTTTAATTAAATAAAGGGACTAATTATGTAAATATGTAAAAACTTGGAGGTTTAATTCGTACCACACATATATTTGAGGGTATATTCTGTAAATTAGTAAATGTAAGGGCTAGTTGTGTAATTATGAATATAGTAAGGGTTGGATTGTAATTTATGTAACTATAAGGTTTATTTTGTAATTTTAATAACTAAAGGGTGTAAATTGTAAATTTTGAAACTTAAAGGACTAAAATGTGATTCTGAATAAAATATGTGTTTAAAATTAGTAATTTGTAATAGTTTCATTTAAAACCCTTAACTTTGGAATATTTACAATTAAAACCCTAATTTATGGAAACTTGTCACATTTAACCTAAAACTATCATAATTTGTTAAAATATACCCTATGTCCATAATATGCTTAAATAATGACTTAACTTAAGTTAAAATACTTAAATCTTCTAATTATGAAAACTTACTAAATAAGGAAACTTTCTAAAAATGGAAACTTACTAAATTTGGAAACCTGCTAAAAATAGAAAGTTACTTAAAATGGATAGATAACTAAAAAAATCCTTTGTAATTCTCTTCTACTCCTTTAGGTGTGAAGAAGGAGAGGTCTTGAATCCATTCTATGCTTTCTGTTTCTTATTTTGCTTGCATTCGCAATAAGGTACAGATACTCTGCCCTTTTTCAGTAAGGGTGTCTTATTCCCTTGATATGATTTTGATTTCTGATTCGTTTAAGATTCCCTAAGCCATTGCTATGTTCCCTTTTGTTGTGAACCTTTGCCATGATCCTTTGCTTTGTAAACCTTTATCTGATAAACTCTGATTTGGACCTTTAATATTACTTCTGAAATAATTGATTATGAACCATCTGTTATGAACCATCTGTTTTGAACCATCTGTTATAGACCTTTGGATATGACATTCTGATTTGATTTGATATCTGACTCTTAGTTTGATACCCGAGCCAAAATTTGTGACCCTAGCCATGAAGGTAATGTAAAACCCGAAAATTTAAAACGTGTTATAAGACCAAATTGCCCTCGTAACTTTGAAACTTAATTAAAATTTATATAATTTAAGCATTAATCACAAAACTTATGATAACGAAACAAGTATGACATAAAATAATTACGAGTCATCACAAGATAATTTTTCAAGCTACCAATAATATTAAAACACATTACGAGTCCAAATAAACCGAAAATATCATATTGCGTATGCATTTTAATTAGTAAAAACAATGACGAATATATATTACGCGAATAAGAGGGAAAACTTCAAGTTAAATCGTGTTTGTTTTGAGTCTTGAATTTGGGCCGAACCACATCCTTTTTGCACTCCTATATGTCGACTAAACCAACCCAAAAATTCAGCCCGTACATTCCTTAGCCCATTCCATCATATGTCGATCTATATTAAGCTCCAAAAAGAACCCTAAGCTGCCAAAATCCGCTCCCCAATTCTGCTGCTGCTGCCGCAATATTGCTGCAGTGTTTCGACCAAAAGAAGCCCCAAAAACCTTCCCTCTTGATCCCATTCTAAGGTAATTAATTAATCTTACATCAATACATAGTCGTACGAATCAAAAACTAACAAAAAGGGTGCGTTTTTGTTTCTTGTTTGGGGGCTGTCGATCGCACAAAAGGAAGGAAGGAAGGAAGAAGATTTTTCTCGTGTGGTGTTTTTGATTCTGTGTGGTTGTATTCTTCATCTTGTCGTCAAGGGTATTGTATCACTCAAATCCTTGTTCAATAATTATGGCTATACATGAATCATGAATGAAAAACAAGTGTCACATAAAATAACAAAAGAGAAAACCCTAACATATGCTACTTATGGATCGATTGGTATAAATATGGTGTATGATTCGATTTGATTATGTTATAAGCAATTATAATCAGACCTAGATGTGTTTTAAACTCACCAATATTGTTTAGTATCAAGAATAAATTAATGGAATCATAAAACTCTAAGTAATCACATGTGATGATGAAAACAGATTCTGAGGTGAAACTTTAACCAACTTTAACCGACCATAAATTAATCATATGAACGTATATTTTTATGTTTCTGGAGTCTAAAGTGTAGTTTAATGAAGTGGCTACCTGGAGAAATTTAGTTTGTAAATGTTTGAGGCCTGTAAGGCTACCTTTTGATTTTTGAGAGATTAGGTGTCTGGTCGTACTTAAAAGTCTGGAAAATCAGTCCGGGTTTTTGATTTTTAATTTTCAAACCGTATCGAGTTAGGAGGATTCCTTTGAACTGGGTAATCTATAAGATGTATAATACTTCCTGGAATTTTTATAGATTTTTATGAAATTTTCTTAAAGGGTTTCTAATTGATAACTTTTCGTATAGTAAAATTACTCAGAAATCTGGACGAGTTGGCTTAAGTGAATTTTAATACATACCTATACTACATAATAAAATCTGGAAAAATTTTATAAAATACTTTAGACATATGAGCATCTCTGGGAATTTTTGGGAATTTTAATACTGAGTTCTTTTACGATTTATAATTTATTTAAAACCTAGCAATTTCGTACTTAAAACTATGGGAAGTTATAAAAGGGTTAAATTGTAAACTAAAGGGTACTATGGGTTTACTGTGTAACCTAAAGGGTATAAATGGATATTTTGCTAAAACCAAAGGTCTTAACTTGTAAAATCTGTAACTTGAGGATACTTTCATAATACAATCTAAATTATGAGAATTACATACTAATCCCTAAAGTTGTGATAATTACATAAAACCCTAAATTTGGTAAAAGACATTATGAATCTTGAACTATGAATATGATCATTTGGTAATACTTTGAATTGGCATATGAGAAAGATATAACTTAAGGTTATCTAATATGAAATGAGAACAAACATGAAACCTTTCGATGATATGAAACTTAAGAGAACTTATGATTATTTGTAGATCGGTTGAAGAAGGAGTGATCTCCTAGTTGATTGGACTTTCATTTCTTTTGCTTGCGTATTCGTTAAGGTACAGATATTCTGCCCTTATTAATAAGGTGCCTTCGGTCTCATGAACCTTTGATATTTGAACCTTTGCTATGAACCTTTGACATTTGAACCTTTGGCATTTTGACCTTTGACATATGAACCTTTGATATGAACTTTGAAATTTGGACTATGACTATATGAACCTTTGCTTTGATATGAACCTTTGACCTTGACCCCAGTTTGATACCCGAGCCAAATATTTTCCTAGCCATGAAGGTAACATGGCCGTGTCATTGATGCACCAGTGGCATGACTCTAGTGTACTCGAGTGATGTTGTACACCGTCCCCATTTTGATTTGATATGAGCTCACTATGATATGATTTGTTATGGCCAATATGATTTGTTTGGGGGGCGTATGGATGCATCCTAGATTTGATTTGTATGTGATTTGATATATTTGTATTTGGTGACTGATGATGGGTGCAATCCACGTCTTTCACATATTTGGGAGCTGATCACTCCACTTTGATACATGAGGACACCCCTCATATTATCTGGTTACTATAGAGGCATCCCCTCTGGACTACTACAGGATTTGGATATTTGATTTGTTTTGGGCTCGTGGTGGATGACTGTCCTAAACCTTACTCTTTATTTCCTTTTTCTATATCTCATTCATTATGATATGTCTGTTCATTTCCATTTGATTTTGGTTTCCGTTTATTATATATCTGTTCACTGGGCTTTTAAGCTCAGCCGCATTTCTTTTCCTGCGGCAGGTTTTAGTAGGAAGCCAGGAGCTTGGGTTTGCTTTGGGATGAGAGATTAGCTTTTGAAGTCGATACCTTAGTTTTAGTATTCATTTATGTATGACTACGTAGATTTGGTATATTTTCCTTTGTAATATTGTAAACCATTTGTATTATGTAAGTCGTATGTTATGCTTGCCTTTGATATGTCACCATTTTCGTGACACTTCTACCCTTGCCGGGTTGGGGTGTTACAATTATGGTATCAGAGACAGGTTTTCGACTTGTAGTACATCTACCCTTGGCCTGTGTAAGTTAGGACCCCTAAGTTTCCACTGTAAGCGCTCGTAGGATAACCTTTGCGAAGTTGCGTAAGATTTTCCCATAGGAACATAAGTCATAACCGGTGAGGAATGGGTAGTCTAGGACATCCATGTGAGTAGTATTTGCTTCCGCATCACTCTGAATCTTGCCTTTGCCTTTAGTCATGCCTTATAAGAACGTTTGTCGCAGAAGACGAGGAAGTCTTACCTTCCGTCATTTGAATGATGAACGTTGTATGTTAACCAATTTCCTTTAGAAGGATTTGATGTTGATATTTGTCCAGTACGGAATTGTTATCTAAGCATGCTGATGCTAATAACTGATATTCCATACATCTCAACTCTGACAGTTAAACGATGTTCGTATTACTATCGGTGCACACCCTATCATTCCTATGTTATAAGATTCCAATCTTTTGAACTGTTCACAATTCTAACCTTCAATTTGATATATTTGACCTTGATATATTCTAATACTCTCCCATCCCACACTTTGATGAGCCATGTACCTAAATTTGATATGTGAACTATCCGTATGATTTGACAACCACATTCGCTTTGAGAATCCGTTTCCCTTTGGATGTATTTGACTTTGAGGTCTCTTGATGATGGATTGATGGTTTTTGAAATGCGACCCTTAACAATCTGCTTCACCATATTTTACTATGATAATCTCAATCATTTGAATCTGTTAAGATTATTGTTGCTATGAAGCACATACTCCGATCTCTTTGATTCCCAATTTTCTCCTAACGCCTGAATATCCACTCTTGGAAAGCTCCGACATTTGAAAGTTTGTTGTACGAATTTCTGGTGTTTCCGACGAACCTTTTGAAATCCGTTTGAGAAGTAAAGTTTGCACTGAACCGATCTGAATTGGCGAAACCACGATACTTAAGAAGTTAAGAGATTGTAGGAACTGATGGGATATGAGTTTGTTCACTTCAGTGATCTCTTGAATGCTCCTGTTGGTTTATAAAGAAGAAAGAGAGAAGTGTGCGGCGGCACACCGACCATCGTGAATGTAACCGTAATCATTATTCCATTTCCGCGTATCAATATTTGATTTGTTCTATTTTTGAAACTCCGTAGCAGACGACCTCATTTGAGTTTGAAAGATGGAAGAAGCAACCATCAGAACATCTGAGGAAGAAGTTGATTAATTGAGATTAAGTTCCGCGAAGCATTACAATTTGAATTGTGAAGAGATTTGTGATATGAAGTTTTCCTAAGAAGATTTCTTGAAGCTGTTTTAGTACTCGTGTGACCACTACGAGTTTTGAATGATGTAAATTGTATTGGCTAGAAGGTTCATGTTTTCGCAAGTATTCGAACAATTGTCATAGTATGACAGTATGTTGGTGCTCAGAGACGAACGAGGAACACGTTGACCATTTTTTAGAATGAAGTGAACCGACCCTTTGTTCTAGAAGAATAGATTCACTTGATGATCAGAGATTGTAGCAAATAACACCACCAGGTATCCGATGACTAAAGAGCTTCCACAAAAAGGACCAGGTATGAAGACCATTGTCAGAGTTAGAAACCTTGTAGAAGATGTGCAGAAGAGGTTCGTGACAGGCATTACCAAGAGAGAGGTAGGTGAGAAGAAGACAGACTGAGAGTAGACTCGATTATACCCCAAGCAGCACGTGGAGATTTCAGTTGGGCATCAAGACGACCAGACCGTAGGAGATGAGCTTTCAGCACATGAACCAGGAAGTCCACAGTAGTTTGAGTTGGTGAATTCGGAATCATGTTAGAAGACCTGTAGGAGACACGCAACCTTGTTTCTCTAGTCATTTTAGTTGTACTAAGATGAATGGAGAGCTGAAGCAGACTCGCCAATGGAGGAATGCACGGTGATCACGTAAGAGATTCATGCTACCACACCGAAGTGTCCAGAAGAAGTGTCGAAGACTTGAGGAACCAGACTCAAGTTCATGATTTCCTTTTCACCCTATGATCGTATGATTAGACAAGAGAGCGGCTACTTGGAATTTGAAAGAGTTCGAGATCATGAAATTGAAGGGATGAAATTTTGTAGTAAACGTTTGGATTCGGAAGATTTGATTTTTGTAAAGGATGAAGATATTGAAGACGTAATTCATTTCCTCTTAGACCACTCAAGTTTCCGTTACCTTTCGATAAGATCTTGAAGAGCCTTTTCCCTATTAGAAATTCCGTTCTGTGTTCGTTATGCATTTGTTTGGATGATGGTTTCGTTATGTGAAGGATGATGAATTGTGGAAGACCTAACGTTTCGGCGACGAGTTTCATTTTGAGGTGTACACATTTCGTTACGCTATTTGTACGTTCAAATTCCTCCGATTTAGAATCCGTAGTGATGTTTGTTTTGGACCAACCTTAGGAGGTAGAAAGACTGATAGGTGGTTAAGATAAGTAGTTCTGTTCGCGACTTGAGATAAAGTATGACCATCATGATGGTATACTCATATGATGCTGGTATTATGACGGTTCGCGAACGTGATAATACTTACGTCATATGACGTACCCTCATTGTCTTCATAGGATATTTCGAGGAGTACTTTAGAAACCTTAGAATTTTGATTAGAGATGTGAGAAATTTCGCATTTGTAAGATTTAGGTTCGTTCCACCTATACGCTTAATCTGTTTCGCCGTTATACGATTTGATATGTTTGGATTCTCGGTACGCGGTTGCTGACCTTTGTAATTACGATAAGAATCTTAAATTCTGCTATAAGTTTCTTCCATTTGATAGCACTTACGATTTATGTTCTGTACGATCTCATCTGATTCGTCTAATCGAATGCTATGGATGGCATATCCGTCACAATCTTGTGTATCCTTGTATCTCTTCTGAGGGAATATGATAACCATTCGTCATGTTGAATATGATCCTTGCAATCTGAATTTCGTATGATATGTCATTTCTGGGAACTGAAGTTACTTTTGAATCAGCAATGAAGAGTCATAAGAAACAAGTCTCTTACATTTCCGTTCGCTGTCCGTTGTGTTTTCTGTTTCGTTTCATTCCAATTTTCGAGGACGAAAATTTTTTTTTTAGAGGGGAAGAGTTGTAAAACCCGAAAATTTAAAACGTGTTATAAGACCAAATTGCCCTCGTAACTTTGAAATTTAATTAAAATTTATATAATTTAAGCATTAATCACAAAACTTATGATAACGAAACAAGTATGACATAAAATAATTACGAGTCATCACAAGATAATTTTTCAAGCTACCAATAATATTAAAACACATTACGAGTCCAAATAAACCGAAAATATCATATTGCGTATGCATTTTAATTAGTAAAAACAATGACGAATATATATTACGCGAATAAGAGGGAAAACTTCAAGTTAAATCGTGTTTGTTTTGAGTCTTGAATTTGGGCCGAACCACATCCTTTTTGCACTCCTATATGTCGACTAAACCAACCCAAAAATTCAGCCCGTACATTCCTTAGCCCATTCCATCATATGTCGATCTATATTAAGCTCCAAAAAGAACCCTAAGCTGCCAAAATCCGCTCCCCAATTCTGCTGCTGCTGCCGCAATATTGCTGCTGTGTTTCGACCAAAAGAAGCCCCAAAAACCTTCCCTCTTGATCCCATTCTAAGGTAATTAATTAATCTTACATCAATACATAGTCGTACGAATCAAAAACTAACAAAAAGGGTGCGTTTTTGTTTCTTGTTTGGGGGCTGTCGATCGCACAAAAGGAAGGAAGGAAGGAAGAAGATTTTTCTCGTGTGGTGTTTTTGATTCCGTGTGGTTGTATTCTTCATCTTGTCGTCAAGGGTATTGTATCACTCGAATCCTTGTTCAATAATTATGGCTATACATGAATCATGAATGAAAAACAAGTGTCACATAAAATAACAAAAGAGAAAACCCTAACATATGCTACTTATGGATCGATTGGTATAAATATGGTGTATGATTCGATTTGATTATGTTATAAGCAATTATAATCAGACCTAGATGTGTTTTAAACTCACCAATATTGTTTAGTATCAAGAATAAATGAATGGAATCATAAAACTCTAAGTAATCACATGTGATGATGAAAACAGATTCTGAGGTGAAACTTTAACCAACTTTAACCGACCATAAATTAATCATATGAACGTATATTTTTATGTTTCTGGAGTCTAAAGTGTAGTTTAATGAAGTGGCTACCTGGAGAAATTTAGTTTGTAAATTTTTGAGGCCTGTAAGGCTACCTTTTGATTTTTGAGAGATTAGGTGTCTGGTCGTACTTAAAAGTCTGGAAAATCAGTCCGGGTTTTTGATTTTTAATTTTCAAACCGTATCGAGTTAGGAGGATTCCTTTGAACTGGGTAATCTATAAGATGTATAATACTTCCTGGAATTTTTATAGATTTTTATGAAATTTTCTTAAAGGGTTTCTAATTGATAACTTTTCGTATAGTAAAATTACTCAGAAATCTGGACGAGTTGGCTTAAGTGAATTTTAATACGTACCTATACTACATAATAAAATCTGGAAAAATTTTATAAAATACTTTAGACATATGAGCATCTCTGGGAATTTTTGGGAATTTTAATACTGAGTTCTTTTACGATTTATAATTTATTTAAAACCTAGCAATTTCGTACTTAAAACTATGGGAAGTTATAAAAGGGTTAAATTGTAAACTAAAGGGTACTATGGGTTTACTGTGTAACCTAAAGGGTATAAATGGATATTTTGCTAAAACCAAAGGTCTTAACTTGTAAAATCTGTAACTTGAGGATACTTTCATAATACAATCTAAATTATGAGAATTACATACTAATCCCTAAAGTTGTGATAATTACATAAAACCCTAAATTTGGTAAAAGACATTATGAATCTTGAACTATGAATATGATCATTTGGTAATACTTTGAATTGGCATATGAGAAAGATATAACTTAAGGTTATCTAATATGAAATGAGAACAAACATGAAACCTTTCGATGATATGAAACTTAAGAGAACTTATGATTATTTGTAGATCGGTTGAAGAAGGAGTGATCTCCTAGTTGATTGGACTTTCATTTCTTTTGCTTGCGTATTCGTTAAGGTACAGATATTCTGCCCTTATTAATAAGGTGCCTTCGGTCTCATGAACCTTTGATATTTGAACCTTTGCTATGAACCTTTGACATTTGAACCTTTGGCATTTTGACCTTTGACATATGAACCTTTGATATGAACTTTGAAATTTGGACTATGACTATATGAACCTTTGCTTTGATATGAACCTTTGACCTTGACCCCAGTTTGATACCCGAGCCAAATATTTTCCTAGCCATGAAGGTAACATGGCCGTGTCATTGATGCACCAGTGGCATGACTCTAGTGTACTCGAGTGATGTTGTACACCGTCCCCATTTTGATTTGATATGAGCTCACTATGATATGATTTGTTATGGCCAATATGATTTGTTTGGGGGGCGTATGGATGCATCCTAGATTTGATTTGTATGTGATTTGATATATTTGTATTTGGTGACTGATAATGGGTGCAGTCCACGTCTTTCACATATTTGGGAGCTGATCACTCCACTTTGATACATGAGGACACCCCTCATATTATCTGGTTACTATAGAGGCATCCCCTCTGGACTACTACAGGATTTGGATATTTGATTTGTTTTGGGCTCGTGGTGGATGACTGTCCTAAACCTTACTCTTTATTTCCTTTTTCTATATCTCATTCATTATGATATGTCTGTTCATTTCCATTTGATTTTGGTTTCCGTTTATTATATATCTGTTCACTGGGCTTTTAAGCTCAGCCGCATTTCTTTTCCTGCGGCAGGTTTTAGTAGGAAGCCAGGAGCTTGGGTTTGCTTTGGGATGAGAGATTAGCTTTTGAAGTCGATACCTTAGTTTTAGTATTCATTTATGTATGACTACGTAGATTTGGTATATTTTCCTTTGTAATATTGTAAACCATTTGTATTATGTAAGTCGTATGTTATGCTTGCCTTTGATATGTCACCATTTTCGTGACACTTCTACCCTTGCCGGGTTGGGGTGTTACAGGTAACATGGCCATGTCATTGATGCACCGATGGCATGACTCTAGTGTGGTTGAGTGATGTTCCACACCGTCCCTTATCTGTTATCTGCTATGGCTATTATTATTATTTGTCTGCAGGGGCGTATGGATGCATCCTAGATCTGTTTTGTTTAGTGGATTATCTATATATGATTTGTTATTGTCTGGTGATTGGTACTGTGTGCGATACATGCCCTTTACATATCTGAGAGGTCGCTCCTCTATGGTTACTATATCTGATTATCTGATTTGTCTGGGCTCGTGGTGGATTACTATCCTATTATATTTTCTTTACACTTTCACATTGTTATACCTTATGATATTTCCCTATTGCACCATATCTTATTTCTGTTGCGTTATCATTACTTTGTTTATGTATCTGTTCACTGAGCTCTCGTAGCTCAGCCGCATTTCTTTTTCTACGGCAGGTTTTAGTAGGAAGCTGGGAATGAGTGGAGAGTACCTTGGACTTAGAAGACCTTGATAGCCATCTGGATTAGAGTTGATTAGAAGTTATTATGTTTAAGAATTAGTATTTATCGGAAGTTTCATTTGTAACCTTGTAATTTCAGTATTTCATTTGTAACCTTTGAAAATTCTTGTGTTACTATAGATGTATGCTTTGTTTGATCTGATATGAAACCATTATCGTGATATCTTAACCCTTGCCGGGTTAGGGTGTTACAATTATGGTATCAGAGCGACAGGCTGCGACTCGTAATACATTTACCCTTGACCTGTGAAGTTTGGACCACTAGGTTTCCACAGTAGACTCTCATAAGATAACCTGTAAGATTTTGCTTTAGGAACTTAAGTTCTGACCAGTGAGGAATGGGTAGACTATAAGGCTTTTGGTTAAGTATCATTGCTTCCGCATCACTCTGATTCGTGCCCTGCTTGTTGAGATCACTTTTGGAAATTGAAAGCTCACGATTTTCACCACCTAAGATCTGAAACCCAATTAAAACTTGAAATAATTGGAAATTACATAGAATTTACCTAACACTATTTGAACCTTATTTTGAGATTCCGACTCCGAACTCTGATTCTTTTGTTAATCATTTTGATACCTCTTCGAACATTCTGAGAATCTCCATGGCGATGACGTACTTGACACATTTTGTTATTTGTCTTTTGCTTTGATAAACGTCTATAAATCTTCCGACCCTATTTGATTTCGTCTCATCCATCTCTGTCCCTATGAGAAGTCTTGTGGTTGTGACCACGAGTATAAGAATGTTTCCCCTCATTTTTGAATGATAAAGATTTGACTTGTGATCCGTCTTTCCTTGATTAGTTAAACTTCGATTCTATTCTGATAAGAAATTGGGTAATTGAGTATTCTAATATTGACAACTATCCCTCTATGTCTCACCTTTGGCGTTTGAAACAATTTCGAACTCCCTACTACAATTACCTATTATAAAACCTTGGCTATCACTATTATTTTCCCTGCCGGACCTGGAGTTGACAACAACGGCAGCTACCCTGAAGAGTGAAGACATTAGCGATGCAGAAGAAGAAATTCTAGTCAAGATGGCGAGCCTGGAGTTGATGAAGACATGCAGTCTCACTTCCCTTGTAAAACCCGAAAATCTAAAACGTATTAAAAGACCAAAATGCCCTCATAACTTTGAAATTTAATTAAAATATATATAACTTACAAATAAATCACAAAACGTATGAAAACGAAACAAACATGACATGAAATGATTATGAGGCACCATAAGATAATTATACTAACTACCAATAAGATTGATGACACATTACTTAGTTACTTGAGCCGAAAATCATAAATACTTATGTAATTGTATCTTTAAAAGTTATGATATAAGGTTTAAAGGCAATTAAAGGTCAGTAAATGGTTCAAAAATCATGGGTTTTGTTTTGTTGAGGCCTTGGGCCGATCCAAGCCCTCTCCCCCTTCCAAACCCACGACCAAAGACCCCCTTAAATCAGCCCACACCCTTTTTGTCCTCCACACAATAACCGAACATCCAAAAACACAAAAGAAAACCCTAAAAACAAAAAGTTCTGCTGCCTTTGTTTTGTTGCTGCTGTGTCGATCCAAACAACCCAAAAAGGAGGCTTAATCTTGATCTTAATTCGTGTCTCATCCATTCTAAGGTAACCATGTAACTCATACTATGATCCTTTCGAATTGTAAGTAAAGAAAACCCTAAGTTATATATGAATCTGTGACAATCTGCTACTGACCTGGAAATTGGTTCGACTTTAACCAGCTACAACTCAATGATGTGAATGGGTATTGGGATGGTTTTTGAGTCTAAAACTAAGTTCAATGAAAGGGCTACCTGGGAAAATTTAGTTTGTAATTTTTGGAGGCCTGGAAGGCATCTTTTTGATTTTTGTAAAATTATGTGTCTGATCGGATTTGTGAATATTAATGAGAATATTGGAACCCTGTTAATTATAGAAATATTCTAAATAAGGAAACCTTCTAAAAATGAAAACTTACTAAATTTGGAAACCTGCTAAATATAGAAAGTTACTTAAAATGAAAGGGTTTGTAATTCTTGTCTACCCCTCTAGGTGTGAAGAAAGAGAGGTCCTGATCCACTCTGTGTCATCCATTTCTGAGTTTGTGTTTGCTTTGGAATAAGGTACAGATATTCTGACCTTCTCTGTAAGGTTTCCTGTGATCTCTTTCATGATTCTGATCTGTTTAGCCTCTGACTTGATACTTTGCCATGATTCCTTTGCTTTGAACCTTTGACATATGATATGAACCTAGACTGTGAAAACCTCTTTAATTCTGACCTGAAAATGATTTGAGAAAAAGTTATTTTAAAATGATGATTACAAATGTGATACAATACTCTTTTAATTGGGATTTTTACTAACTTTTATGAAAACCATTTTAAAAGATTATCTTTATGAAAACCCTTTTTGAAAGATCATTTTTATGAAGACCGTTATTAAAAGATTCTTTAAATGGACTCTTAATTTGAAACCTTTTTAATTGAACTGTTACTATGGAACTTGGACTATTGACCTCCTGATATTGACCTTCTGATATTGACCTCCTGATATTGAACCTTCTGACATGACACCCTGATTATGATATGAACCTTTGACCTTTGACTCCCAGTTTGATACCCGAGCCAAAATTTGTTCCCTAGCCATGAAGGTAACATGGCCGTGTCTGTGATGCACCACTGGCATGACTAGTGTGTGGCCCTAGTGATTTGGTCACACCGTCCCCATTCTGATTCTGTTATGCGCGCTTATATTATATCTGTTATGGCCAATATGATTTGTTCTGGGGGGCGTATGGATGCATCCTAGATTTGTTCTGTTTAGTGGATTTAACATGATTTGATATATCTGATTTCTGGTGACTGATGATGGGTGCAATCCACGTCTTTCACATTTCTGGGAGCTGATCACTCCATATATATCTGTTGATACATGAGGTCACCCCTCATATTATCTGGTTACTTGAGAGGCATCCCCTCTGGATTTCTGATATGGTTACATGGTATGATATTTCTGTTTCTGGGCTCGTGGTGGATTACTGCCCTAAACCTTTACTCTTTGTACCTTTACTTATATCTTATTCATTATGCTATATCTGTTCATTTCCGTTTGCTTTCGTTTCCGTTTGTTATATATCTGTTCACTGGGCTTTTTAAGCTCAGCCGCGTTTCTTTTCCCGCGGCAGGTTTTAGTTGAAAGCTGGGAATGAGTGGAGAGTACCTTGGACTTAGAAGACCTTACTAGCTAAATTGGAATAGAGATGATTAGAAGAGTTATTTTCAGACTTAGTAGTTATTTTATATCTCATTTGTAACCTTGTAAATTTCAGATTTTCATTTGTAGCCTTGGAATCCTATTGTATTATTTATGTCATATGCTTTTGTCTGTTCTGATAAGCCACCGTTGTTGTGACACTTTTACCCTTGTCGGGTTGGGGTGTTATAAAGTGGTATCAGAGCCAGGTTTGCAACTTGTAGTACATCTACCCTTGGCCTGTGAAGTTTGGACCACTAGGTTTCCACTGTAGGCGCTCATAAGATAACCTGTAAGAATTGCTCTAGGATTTCCCTATAGGAACTTAAGTTCTGACCAGTGAGGAATGGGTAGACTATAAGGCATTTGTTTAGGTATCATTACTTCCGCATCACTCTGATTCGTACCTTGCTCTTGGCTAAAGCTTGTTGAGATCACTTTTGTAAATTGAAAGCTTATGCCTTACACCTAAGATTTGAAACCAAATTAAGCTTTGAAACATTGAAATTTGCATAGAAAGTACCTGATACTATTGAACCTTATCTTTAAATTCCAACTCTGATATCTGATCCTTTTGTTAATCATTTTGATGCCTCTTCGGAAAATTCTGAGAATCTCCATAGCGATGACGTACTCGATACATTCTGTTGTTTGTCTCTTGCTTTTGATAAGCATCTATGAATCTTCTGACGCTATTTGATTTCTTCTTACCCCTCTCTATCCCTATGAAAAGTCTTGTGATGTTTAACCATGCATATAAGAATGTTTCCCTCTCACTTTTGAATGATAAGATTTGTCTGGTTGATCCGTTTTTCTTGGATAGTCAACTTCGATTCCATTCGGATAAGGGATTGGTTTATTGAGCACTCGAAATGTTAACAACAATGGCGGCTACCCTGAAGAGTGAAGGCATCCCTTACAAGGCAGAAGTGTTGGCGATGCAGAAGAAGAAATCTACTCAAGACGGTGAACCTGGAGCTGATGAGGACATGCAGTCTAACTTCCCTATTCACCTTGGTTGTACTAAGATGAATTGAGAGCGGAGGCAGACTGGAGGATGAAGGATTTGAAGATCGTGCCAGAAATTCACATTACTCCAAGAAGAACAGCAGGAGGCTTGACGAACCAGACACAAGTTCACAATTTTGTTTCACCTCCGAGTATTCTCAAATTTAAGACCCTCTAATGATTTAAGTTCCTGAGAAGCATTTTAGTTCGGTGTCTATTCGTACGTCCGATGATGGCTTTGTTCTAGGGAAATTTTGGCGAATTGTGGAAGATCTGACACTTGTGGACGGCGTACCTTAATCTGCTAGGCAATCTGGGATTCCGATACTCTTGCAAGTAGTTTGTTTTTCCCTTTTGACTATGACATCGATTT
The DNA here is from genome assembly GCA_021014915.2 of Artemisia tridentata subsp. tridentata. Lineage (NCBI taxonomy): Eukaryota > Viridiplantae > Streptophyta > Magnoliopsida > Asterales > Asteraceae > Artemisia > Artemisia tridentata. The sequence continues at coordinate 270,576,875 of CP139504.1, forward strand.
TGTTGACCTCTGAGACAATAGAAATACTAGGTGGATTAAGATAGGTTGTTGCTTACGACTTGAGATAAAGTATGATCATCATGAAGGCATAATTATGTGGTGCTGGTATTATTAACGTGATAATACTTACACCATATAGCGTGCCCTCATTGTGGCCATAGGATATCTTGGGAAGTACCTAAGAAGTTTAGAATTTGACCCCGTTGGATTATCCGTAATTAGTGAGACTTTAGGTTCATTCTACCTATACGTATACTCTACCTTCGTTCGTTAAATATCTGGGTGAATTTGGACTCTCGTGTTGCATTCTGTCGACCTCAGTTAGGAATCTTAAACTCCTTGAAGAGCTCTCTGCTATGGATACAATTAATTCGATTTGAAATCTTGTTCGCATCCCGTATGAGTATTCCGTTCTCTATTCTTTCTGCTTTCTGCAAATTTCGAGGACGAAATTTTTTTTGTTAGAGGGGAAGAGTTGTAAAACCCGAAAATCTAAAACGTATTAAAAGACCAAAATGCCCTCATAACTTTGAAATTTAATTAAATATATATAACTTACAAATAAATCACAAAACGTATGAAAACGAAACAAACATGACATGAAATGATTATGAGGCACCATAAGATAATTATACTAACTACCAATAAGATTGATGACACATTACTTAGTTACTTGAGCCGAAAATCATAAATACTTATGTAATTGTATCTTTAAAAGTTATGATATAAGGTTTAAAGGCAATTAAAGGTCAGTAAATGGTTCAAAAATCATGGGTTTTGTTTTGTTGAGGCCTTGGGCCGATCCAAGCCCTCTCCCCCTTCCAAACCCACAACCAAAGACCCCCTTAAATTAGCCCACACCCTTTTTGTCCTCCACACAATAACCGAACATCCAAAAACACAAAAGAAAACCCTAAAAACAAAAAGTTTTGCTGCCTTTGTTTTGTTGCTGCTGTGTCGATCCAAACAACCCAAAAAGGAGGCTTAATCTTGATCTTAATTCGTGTCTCATCCATTCTAAGGTAACCATGTAACTCATACTATGATCCTTTCGAATTGTAAGTAAAGAAAACCCTAAGTTATATATGAATCTGTGACAATCTGCTACTGACCTGGAAATTGGTTCGACTTTAACCGGCTACAACTCAATGATGTGAATGGGTATTGGGATGGTTTTTGAGTCTAAAACTAAGTTCAATGAAAGGGCTACCTGGGAAAATTTAGTTTGTAATTTTTGGAGGCCTGGAAGGCATCTTTTTGATTTTTGTAAAATTATGTGTCTGATCGGATTTGTGAATATTAATGAGAATATTGGAACCCTGTTAATTATAGAAATATTCTAAAATAAGGAAACCTTCTAAAAATGAAAACTTACTAAATTTGGAAACCTGCTAAATATAGAAAGTTACTTAAAATGAAAGGGTTTGTAATTCTTGTCTACCCCTCTAGGTGTGAAGAAAGAGAGGTCCTGATCCACTCTGTGTCATCCATTTCTGAGTTTGTGTTTGCTTTGGAATAAGGTACAGATATTCTGACCTTCTCTGTAAGGTTTCCTGTGATCTCTTTCATGATTCTGATCTGTTTAGCCTCTGACTTGATACTTTGCCATGATTCCTTTGCTTTGAACCTTTGACATATGATATGAACCTAGACTGTGAAAACCTCTTTAATTCTGACCTGAAAATGATTTGAGAAAAAGTTATTTTAAAATGATGATTACAAATGTGATACAATACTCTTTTAATTGGGATTTTTACTAACTTTTATGAAAACCATTTTAAAAGATTATCTTTATGAAAACCCTTTTTGAAAGATCATTTTTATGAAGACCGTTATTAAAAGATTCTTTAAATGGACTCTTAATTTGAAACCTTTTTAATTGAACTGTTACTATGGAACTTGGACTATTGACCTCCTGATATTGACCTTCTGATATTGACCTCCTGATATTGAACCTTCTGACATGACACCCTGATTATGATATGAACCTTTGACCTTTGACCTTTGACTCCCAGTTTGATACCCGAGCCAAAATTTGTTCCCTAGCCATGAAGGTAACATGGCCGTGTCTGTGATGCACCACTGGCATGACTAGTGTGTGGCCCTAGTGATTTGGTCACACCGTCCCCATTCTGATTCTGTTATGCGCGCTTATATTATATCTGTTATGGCCAATATGATTTGTTCTGGGGGGCGTATGGATGCATCCTAGATTTGTTCTGTTTAGTGGATTTAACATGATTTGATATATCTGATTTCTGGTGACTGATGATGGGTGCAATCCACGTCTTTCACATTTCTGGGAGCTGATCACTCCATATATATCTGTTGATACATGAGGTCACCCCTCATATTATCTGGTTACTTGAGAGGCATCCCCTCTGGATTTCTGATATGGTTACATGGTATGATATTTCTGTTTCTGGGCTCGTGGTGGATTACTGCCCTAAACCTTTACTCTTTGTACCTTTACTTATATCTTATTCATTATGCTATATCTGTTCATTTCCGTTTGCTTTCGTTTCCGTTTGTTATATATCTGTTCACTGGGCTTTTTAAGCTCAGCCGCGTTTCTTTTCCCGCGGCAGGTTTTAGTTGAAAGCTGGGAATGAGTGGAGAGTACCTTGGACTTAGAATACCTTACTAGCTAAATTGGAATAGAGATGATTAGAAGAGTTATTTTCAGACTTAGTAGTTATTGTATATCTCATTTGTAACCTTGTAAATTTCAGATTTTCATTTGTAGCCTTGGAATCCTATTGTATTATTTATGTCATATGCTTTTGTCTGTTCTGATAAGCCACCGTTGTTGTGACACTTTTACCCTTGTCGGGTTGGGGTGTTACATCCCTATTCATCTTGGTTGTACTAAGATGAATTGAGAGCGGAAGCAGACTGGATGATGAAGAGATTTAAAAATTATGCCAGAAATCCACATTACTCCATCACAGTGTCAAGAAGAAGTGCCGAAGGCTTGAGGGACCAGACTTAAGTTTATCACCCCTTCTCACCGTATGATCAGATGGACAAGCGTAGACAGGCTACTCGGACTTGGAGGAGATTTTGAAATCTTGTATTCGAGTGGACGATTTTGGAATGATCATTTGTGGTTGGATGAGTTGCTTTCGTGAAGGACGAAGTTATTGATGGCGTGTTCACTTCTGCTTAACCCACTTAAACTCCCGTTACCTGATGATAAGATCTTTCGAATGATTCGGGTTCTCCGTTAGTATTTCCGTTTGGTGTTCTTTCTGCGTATGTTGGATGACGGTTTTGTCATGATAACTTCGATGTGTTGTGGGAAAACTGACGCTTTGGACGACGTAATTCATTGATGCTTACTAATTCCGTTACGTTATTTGTACGATCTGTATCCCTGATTTTTGAATTCTTAGTGATGACCGATTCGGACCAACCCTAGGGTGTAGAATGGATTGTTAGGTGGTTGTTAGATGCTTGTTCACGTCTTGAGATAAAGTATGACCATCATGAAGGTATACTCATATGATGCTGGTATTATGACGAGTAGCTAACGTGATAATACTTACGTCATATGACGTACCCTCATTGTGATCATAGGATATTTCGAGGAGTGCCTTAGAAACCTTAGAAATTCTGATATTTGATTGAGACTTTAGGATTCGTTCTGCCTTTGCGCTTAAATCTGCCTTCATCGTTTTGCGATTTTGATACGTCTGGATTCTCGTCACACGTTCCGCTGATCTCTGTACTTCTGATAACTATCTTAGGTTCTGTTGTGGAACTTCTGTCAATGGATGACATCGACAATCTATTTCTGTACGTTCTCATCTGATTTGCCTAATCAAAATCTGTGAACTGCACATCCGTCAAAACCCTATGTAATTCCTTGTCTCTTCTGAGGGAAACTGATTATCATCGATTACGGTTGGTATATTATTCTTTTGATCTGGATTCAGTATGAGTTATCTTTTCTGAGGGAAGACGAAGCTCTAATCAACAAGAGAGAATCATGAGAAACTAGTCATTCACATTTCCGTTCGCGGTCCGTTATGCTTTCCGTTTCGTTCACTTCCATTTTCGAGGACGAAAAATTTTTTTTAGAGGGGAAGAAGTTGTAATACCCAAAAATCTAAAACGTGTAAAATGACCAAATTGCCCCTATAATCTTAAAATTTGATTAATAAGCATATAAAGTACCAAATAAATCCCAAACTTTTGGTAATAAGCTGCAAATGAAGTAAAATAATTTTGAGGCAACATTTTTAACACTTTGCAATGTACAAAAAATAGAAAAATCATATATGAACCAAAAGCTTATTTTATTTATTTTGTTATACTTAATTATAAATTGAAAAGGATATAATTAGCAAATAAATGGGAAATAATTTAAGGAAATCAAAAAATTGATTTGGTCATTATTTTAGACCGATATATCAGCCCATATCCCCCCCTAATTCCGGTCATTAGCTAATATTCCATTTATTAATACCCAAAATTTCCGAAACCCTAAAGAACCCTAACATTCGAAAAATTAAATTCGACCCTTCCTCCCTACGATTTTCTGGGCGAGCTTTGCTATTTTTCTGGTGTTATTCATCATTCAAGGAGGCTAGGAAAAATAAGGTTGGGCTTGTGGGGTCGTTCGTTTGGGCGCTAGGATTTTTGTTTGGTCGAAAATTGCATCCGAGAGACCTAAAATTCTCAGGGCTTATCTACATGTTCAAATCTGCATTTGGTATTTTTCTTATGATCCTTATATTACATATAACTCATATAAAATGTTAGATTCGAATCATGCAAGGTTATGTGGTCGTATGAATTATTGATGATTAAAATACGTGTAATATCTAAAATACTCCATACGATTTTTCTGGGTCATGTTCATAATTTTATGGGTTCCTTGATCATCATATAGGTCTGTAAAAATGTTGGTTCGAATTTTTGTAGCTCATAATGATCGTTTTGAATTTAAATGGTTAAAACGTACGTTAATTCTAAAATATGTGATACGAATTTTCTGGGTGTGAATCATATTTTATTTAGACTCTATATAACATATATGATCTGGGAAAAATAGTGGCTTGATTTTTAGAAGCCTAAATATTCCATGGTTAATTTTTGTTCAAATCGGGTTTAGGGTTTTTCGAAAGAAAAGAAATAAAACCCTAGGGTTTCGATTAGGGTTTTGTGTTTTGGATCTGGAATTATGTTCATAAATGACTAATTATGATGTAGTAATGATTGGATGATGATTGGGAAAGATTAGGGTTAGGGTTTGTGTTTTAAAATATTGTCCGATTTGGATTTTAAAATATAAGGGGGTGTTCTGTCATTTTTAAAACTTGTGAGTTATTTTTAAAATGTTAGTTAAGTCAGTAGCAAGGTATAATAATTATAATATGGGGACCTTATGTGTAAAATTAACAAGATATGGATTTAAAATGTAATTAAAGGTTCGAATTGTATTTTAATTAAATAAAGGGACTAATTATGTAAATATGTAAAAACTTGGAGGTTTAATTCGTACCACACATATATTTGAGGGTATATTCTGTAAATTAGTAAATGTAAGGGCTAGTTGTGTAATTATGAATATAGTAAGGGTTGGATTGTAATTTATGTAACTATAAGGTTTATTTTGTAATTTTAATAACTAAAGGGTGTAAATTGTAAATTTTGAAACTTAAAGGACTAAAATGTGATTCTGAATAAAATATGTGTTTAAAATTAGTAATTTGTAATAGTTTCATTTAAAACCCTTAACTTTGGAATATTTACAATTAAAACTCTAATTTATGGAAACTTGTCACATTTAACCTTGAACTATCATAATTTGTTAAAATATACCCTATGTCCATAATATGCTTAAATAATGACTTAACTTAAGTTAAAATACTTAAATCTTCTAATTATGGAAACTTACTAAATAATAAAACTTTCTAAAAATGGAAACTTACTAAATTTGGAAACCTGCTAAAAATAGAAAGTTACTTAAAATGGATAGATAACTAAAAAATCCTTTGTAATTCTCTTCTACTCCTTTAGGTGTGAAGAAGGAGAGGTCTTGAATCCATTCTATGCTTTCTGTTTCTTATTTTGCTTGCATTCGCAATAAGGTACAGATACTCTGCCCTTTTTCAGTAAGGGTGTCTTATTCCCTTGATATGATTTTGATTTCTGATTCGTTTAAGATTACCTAAGCCATTGCTATGTTCCCTTTTGTTGTGAACCTTTGCCATGATCCTTTGCTTTGTAAACCTTTATCTGATAAACTCTGATTTGGACCTTTAATATTACTTCTGAAATAATTGATTATGAACCATCTGTTATGAACCATCTGTTTTGAACCATCTGTTATGGACCTTTGGATATGACATTCTGATTTGATTTGATATCTGACTCTTAGTTTGATACCCGAGCCAAAATTTGTGACCCTAGCCATGAAGGTAACATGGCCATGTCATTGATGCACCGATGGCATGACTCTAGTGTGGTTGAGTGATGTTCCACACCGTCCCTTATCTGTTATCTGCTATGGCCATTATTATTATTTGTCTGCAGGGGCGTATGGATGCATCCTAGATCTGTTTTGTTTAGTGGATTATCTATATATGATTTGTTATTGTCTGGTGATTGGTACTGTGTGCGATACATGCCCTTCACATATCTAAGAGGTCGCTCCTCTATGGTTACTATATCTGATTATCTGATTTGTCTGGGCTCGTGGTGGATTACTATCCTATTCTATTTTCTTTACACTTTCACATTGTTATACCTTATGATATTTCCCCATTGCACCATATCTTATTTCTGTTGCGTTATCATTACTTTGTTTATGTATCTGTTCACTGAGCTCTCGTAGCTCAGCCGCATTTCTTTTCCTGCGGCAGGTTTTAGTAGGAAGCTGGGAATGAGTGGAGAGTACCTTGGACTTAGAAGACCTTGATAGCCATCTGGATTAGAGTTGATTAGAAGTTATTATGTTTTAGAATTAGTATTTATCGGAAGTTTCATTTGTAACCTTGTAATTTCAGTATTTCATTTGTAACCTTTGAAAATTCTTGTGTTACTATAGATGTATGCTTTGTTTGATCTGATATGAAACCATTATCGTGATATCTTAACCCTTGCCGGGTTGGGGTGTTACATAAGGTGTCCTCGGATTCCGTGTCTGATGAGATACTAATGTGAGAGACTGTAGACATGGTACTGTAATAACCCGTAAATAGTACATGTAAGTAATCAATAACATTAGGAGTGTGAAAATAAAGGTGAAATAATCAATTATGTGAGAGTAGGTGTGAGATGTGAAGATTAGTTTAAAATAATCTTAATAGGTAATGTACTGAGCGTGGTGATATGCAGGCACGGAGGGCTAAAGGTGTTATGGTGTAAAAGTCATTCATTTTGAAAGTGTAGTTATAGTCCAATGTTTGAAAACATTTGGTTCTCTATAACCATGTCTCTGATGCCAATCTGTAACACCCCCTAAATTATGATATAACAGGGGAAGACTAATTGGGGTATTACGGGGAGGATCGAAGTCATAATCACAGAAAACGGCTCAAATGAGGCGTTTTGAAAGTACTTGTCATTCATATATTAATTTAGTTACAAAAGTGATATATCAGAGTTGTGAAATCCATAAAAGGAGATAGTAGTTTGAACTGAATGACATAATTTATTTTAAACACCATAAAAACTATAAGTTTATTGCCCACTTCGTGCCTTGACTGCTCCGCTAATTACCTGAGATAAACATGCTTAAAAGTCAACAAAATTGTTGAGTGAAATCATAGAGTTTATAATTTATAATCAGTTCGAAGCACAAGTAGGATTGCATAAAAAAAATACAATCATTTGAAATGGTGATATTGCAGTTATATATATATATTGCCCTAAGTCTCATGACACGCAAACGTTAAAGAGTACCGGGATTCGGTAAGGGGGAACAATCCAAATAAATGGCATGAGTTATGGCCCTCGTGATATAGGGGATTCCCATCCTCCTATTTAATTCAAATATAATGCATTGCGACTAACACGACTAGCAACTAAGGCTATTCGTCAAGTATTAGTGGAATAGGTAGTCAGCCTCCAATAGATCTATTCACTATATTCGCGTTCACTCGCAGTGATTAATGGTTCATGATATAAGGGGCTTTTTGGCAATAGTGGTAACTTAGGCAATATCAATCAGGTGTAGCATACATAAAAATACTTGTGTTCTATTTGAGCATGTATCTCCCCCACGGAGTGTAAAGTGATAAAATGAGTAAAAGTGGAGCTATGACTCACCTTGAGTGTAACTGGTAAGGTGAAATGTGAGATCAAGTGAGATTATGGTAACGGCTCCAACACACGACCTGGATAACAGTGAAGTCTGAGAATTTTACTAAATGTGAATAGTGAGTAACGGATAATGATTTGGTCGGTGATGTGAGTGTGTGAGATGCTTAAAATGCTTAAAGTTCAAAAATAATATTATATATAATATTATCTTGTTTTTATGTCATTTAATCCAAAAATATCGTTTCCTCGAAAGTGGTGAAACGAAACGTTAAGTTAAATCGTTAAAACTCGTTATACATAAATATAACGTAACGTGATTAATTATGTGTACGAAACATAAAAATGCACGTGATAGTATGGTAAAGTGTAAAATACAAAATAGAAATGAAAATGTAACAAAGTTTCTGTTGGTCCTTGAACTTTTACCATTTTTACAGTTTCTAGCCTAACGGAGTTAGCATTGCACCGTTAGTCCTTGGTTATATATATTTTACATTTTGAGTCCATAAACTTCCAAAATGACATCCCAAGCTTACAGTTTAATATTTTAACATTTTCTTCCCTTATTTTACTGTTTTGGCAGTTTTAATCACAGTTTTGCATAGTTGACAGTTTTAGTCCCTCTAGTTGAAACAATTTGCAAACTTAGTCAAAAATCACAAAAAAGTGGGAAAATTAATCCGAGAGTTTTAGTAACTTATTGAAGCTTATTTAAGTTAAAACCAACTACTTATTTGCTAATATACCTTATATTTCGCTTATTGGACTTAACAAGCTTATTTAAAGGCCCAATAACGTTTGGTGATCCGGGGGGTTTTAAGACAAGTTGGGCTTAGTCTTGGGCTTGTTTTAAGTTTATAAAAACATATCAACAGTGCTTAAATTCACAGCTTATACGATTTGCTTATAATTAGCTTATTGGGCTATTAAGCCCAATCGAAAACTTATAAGAGTTTTTAGGCAGTTTCAAGCGGCGTAAGCTTAGGTGATTTTTAAGAGCTTATATGAGCTTATATTAAGAAACTCCAAACATGAACTTATTCGGTTAGTATATGTAGAATCGAGACAAGTAATAAAATTGGTATGTCAAGTGTTCGAATTCGTTTTTATCTACTCATTTCTAGTCGACAGTGAGTTGTTTCAATAAGAGAAAATGACTTAGTATATTTTGAGTTTAAACTTTATACTTGTGACATGAATTTAAAAGGGTGTTCGTTAAGCATAAAAACGAATAAGTAAACGTTATGTGAGTGTGTAAACTTGGTCCCTAGCCTTCCATCATAGGAGGCACCCAAGTTTCACTAAAAGAAAACATATACGTTCGAATAAATAAATATAAGATGCATGGGACATTAAAACTCAAAGGAACGAATTGAAATGAGTTTGTGGAGACTTACAACACCAAATGGTGGAGAGTGAACGTGTAAAATGAACTAGGATCAAGTGGAAAAACTTCAAACCCGCTAGAACAATTAACCAAGCTTCGAAATAGGACTTGTATGCTTTGAATGTTGCTCAAATGAAAAGGGAAATTGCTCCTGGTCTTTGTGGTGCTCGAATAGAATGAGAAATATTTAGAGAATGTATAAAATTGCTACTAGTGTGAATGGGAGTTGGGGGGGTGAAATATATGTGTCTATATACACGTATAAGTATATATTGTATATTTTATGGACTCAACTTGTGTTCGAACAGTACATGGCAGGGAATGTGTAAGATAATGGACTTTAAGAAAGATTTGTAATGAGTATAAGAAGTTTGTGAGTATAGGATTTGATTTGGTTCGATTTGGTATATGTTACATATGTCGACATACCCTAAAAAGGTCCAAAACAACTTGGCAACGTGTGATATTGTGGAACAATGTGAGAAACACATTTGAGAACTCATAAATGGTCCAAGAAAAATAATAAAACTAGGCAAAATCAAGTTTAGTTCGAATTGGACATTTTGGTGAAAATATTAAGTGGACTCGAATGTGTGTAAATGGTGATTCACTTTAGTCTTTGTTCATATATTAAATGTTCGAAATAAAAGTTGGGATTCGACACCTTGATTCTATGGTGGGAGGGGAGTCGAGTGGTGCAAAATATTGCATATGATGAATAGTAACAGGCTAGAATTTGGGCTGAGATTATATAAGGATCCGTTTGGCTAAATATTTAATATATTTGGTTTTCATGGTCCGCATGTGAGCTCGTTCCGATATTTGGTGAATCACGTATTAACGTGTTTGTGTTATTATAATATAATAAACAAAAGTTCAAGTTTTTCCATAAAAATGGTTAACAGAACAGTGATGATGATTAATATTTGATTAACTGTTACAAATTACAGGGGAAATTTACAGAATGCTACAGTACCCACCAGTCATACAGAATTCCGTCCTGGAATTAAAGTCTAATATAGTTGTGAGGGTTGTCTATGGAAATAAGTGTGGATATTTGTCGCGAATTTGATCCTCGCGTTCCCATGTGTACTCTGGTCCTCGTTTAGAGTTCCATCGAATTTTGACAATGGGAATACGGCTTTGCTTAAGTTGTTTTACCTCCCTATCCATTATTTCTACTGGTTCTTCTGTGAACACGAGTTTGTCATCAAGTTTGATTTCTTTTAGTGGGATGACGAGGGTTTCGACTGACAAACATTTCTTCAATTGTGAAACGTGAAATGTGGGGTGTACTCTACTGAGTTCTTCTGGGAGCTCTAGTTTGTAAGCAACTGGACCAATCCTTTCGAGGATTTTGAAGGGTCCAATATACCTTGGATTCAACTTTCCACGCTTTCCAAAGTGTATCATTCCCTTCCATGGGGAAACTTTCAACATAACTCTGTCATCGACTTGAAATTCCATGGGTTTTTGTCTTACATCAGCGTAATTCTTTTGTCTGTCACGAGCAGCTTGTAGTCGTTGTCTGATCTTAAAAATCTTTTCTGTTGTGTCATGTATCAGTTCTGGTCCTGTGAGTTGTATGTCACCAACTTCTGTCCAACAAACAGGTGATCTGCACTTTCTACCATAAAGTGCTTCAAATGGTGCCGCCTTGATGCTGGCATAATAACCAATTAAAGCAAATGATCAAAAGTGGCATAATAACGACAGAAGTATATAATAATAAAAAAGACAACAAAAGAGTATATATTAGAAAATAAAAAAGTTTATCTTCAGACAAATTCATCAGCATCAGCAGAATCTGAATGAGTAAAAACACCTTCTTCAGATTCAGTTGCTACAGCATCGACATCCATTTTTTCTTCTAATGATGCAGCCTCACTGGACCATCAGAAACAACTTCAGCAGCAACTTCATTCACTATATCATTCGATCCAACTTCAGCTTTAACTTGAGGAACACCTACTTCATATTCAGTTCCTGCATCATCGACATCCATATTTTCCTCTATATCTGCAGCCTCAGGTACTGTTTCATCAGAAACAACTTCACCAGCAACTTCATTCACTATATCATTCGATCCAACTTTAGCTGTAACTTGAGAAACTATATCAATGTTTTCAGCTTCCACGATCAGCATCATAGATGGAATTATCAACAAAACCATCTACATTATCATCTTTACTTTCACCGACACCAATATCATTATTTAAACTTGAATTCTCAACAACGTCGACAACTTTATCATCCATTAGTTGAGAAAGATCAGTTAAACTTCCTGCTGAATTATTGACAGAATCCTTGAAAGGTATACGATCATTTTCAACCTTATCAGTCAGAACATCCTCACCTGAATTATCAAATAAAAGAATATGTTTAACATAATCATTCATAAAAGATTTTCTTTAATTAAAGATTAGCATACCATTTTGAAGATTGTGTTGACCAATCACATCAGCAACATTTGGTGGTGGCTCCAACGGTGTGCAATCACGTTCAAAATGTTCACCAACAACATCCGTAGAATTTGTTTCTGACGCAACATAATTAATATCAGGAGCAATATTTTGATCAACAACTTTTGCTGTTGGTGACACAGGCATGAAATTACGTTTCATATGACGACCAAATGAATCAGTGACATTTGAAACGATCGGAAGAGGAAGTATATTATCCTGAACAGGCTGACAACGGAAATCAAAAACATTTGTTATAGTTGGAACTACTTTTGGTAATGGAGAAACAGTTATGAAATCACGTTGCATATGTTGACCAACAACATCAACGTCATTTGGAAATATCGGATGAGGAAGTATATTATCTTGAATAGGTTGACAACGGAGATCAGAAACCTTTGCTGTTGGTGTAACAGGCATGGCATGAGATTGCATATGACGACCAATCACATCAACACCAGTACGTATTGGCCCAACATGTATTAGATCACATTCCATCAGTTGACCACGGAAAGCATATACATTTGTTGATGCTGGAACAGGTACTATATCAGAATGAGAGACTTGGTGACCATTCACACCAGCAACATTTGGTATTCGGGCAACATGTATTATATCACTTTTCAGAAGCCAATCGGGATGATCACCAAAATATTTCACAACAGTAAATCTACGACTACAATCCGGAGGTAGATTAAACTTGTCAACTTTTATCTCAATGACAACACGTTCACCGAATAAATTCATCACAAAGTAATCCTCTATCCAAAAAGGATTACCAGCACCCTATTAAAAGAAAAATTAAAAGGTGTATACAAAAATAATAAAAAAAACTTATTTTTTTTAATATAAATTTACCTCTGTCATTTGCTTATGAACCAACTCATCTACACTCAGACGCAACAACTTATTTGGCGTACGTGTTGAAAAAAACACAATCCATGACGTCACTGTCGTTACCAACTTTTAAGACCAACTTGTACCTAAATCTTATACATTATTATAATTTTATAAAAGAAACGTAATAGCAAAATAAATTATGGTAAAATGACTTACGTTTGTCAAGGATTTTTCACACGTTTTTTTTACAGATTTTGTCACAAAAAAATGATCTCCAGTCCAAATAGACTTTCCATAACATCCAGTGCATTGAACAAACTTAAATTCATTCACTAAATCAACACCAACAATATTTGCATCTAAAATAAAACTCGAACCCTGAAAAAAAATTATCTGTTGAAAAAATCATAAATAAAAAGAATGAACAGTTATATAATAGTTGTTCAAATATATTAGTATAAGAGAAACACACCACTTCAACACCAACCATCAACTTCTGAAACATCTCCGAAATAGGAGTCACTACTGTTGGATTTTCATTCATTACCGTGAAGACCACGGGAACCACAGGGCTATTAAGAAAATTAAAATAATGAAACAATAAATGTATATTGAAAAGGGCCAATAATTTACATATGCCATATAATAACATTACCTTGTTCTGTAGGGATCATTTTCGCTCAATTCTAAATCCAGCAGGAAGTTACTTGAGCTCGTCGTAGTGAGAAGTGGTTTAACTTCAACGATACCCAAAGAATAACAAACAAACATGATCAAGTTGAAAAAAAAGAGAATCATATTACTAATCAAAATAAATATATAATTGACAGTTAGATATAGTACACTTATATTCCTTTGCTCTGTAACATGTGAATACCACAACAATACTGTGGTCAGCTTTTGATCTGATGATATCATCATCAAACTTTGCAGCCAATTCTCCCCATATAGTCAAATGCACTCGGTTATTGCTGGATAAACATTTAATAGACTATACATACAAAATGAACTATGAAAAACTGAACTTCCAATATGAAATACCTAAGATCACGAATAACAACGTTGCGAACACTCGAGTTAACACTTGCAGTATGACCAGTCTTTTTCATTAAAGGACCTCATTCAGTAAGTATACCGATCACATCTACATAGTATTACAGTGGTCATAATCATTGAAAAAACTTAATTATACACATCAAAATATATAATATAATAAAAATAACTTGCCTGTAAGGTACTTGTCACTGTTATAACGATCCTTAAGGTTGTGGAAATCAACAAACTCAAACAAATACCGAGGAAAAGCACTCAATGGAATATAAGAAGGCAAAACTCTTGTGTATGAATAGAACAAAGCAAACACTTCACGTTCAAGAGGCCTAAACAACATCTTGCCATACGAAATAACTTTGAACTTGGTTATCTGGTACACACCTCCCTCCTGAAGTAGCTTTTCAAAATTTTCCATTATACATACAAGGATCTTCGCATGAATCAAACCTCGCTGAATTCAATAAATGGAATAAAGAACATATGTTAATGTAAAGCTAATAAAAATAAACAAAAGGAATATAAGGAAAAATACTTACACACTCATCCACAAACACACAGTCAAGAGAAAGTAACTGGTTTGTTTTCGGGTTAAATGGTCTAAATATCCGAGTAACCGTAATGTTGATCCTCCACATGTCAGAATATGATGCCTTCAGATCAGAAATATGGTGATAAAATCTAGTCATTATGAACCACCAACAACTGAAAAATAAAATTTGTCAGATTTATTAAGAAACATGAAATAATAAATGCGTATAAACACTTATAAATGCATATTACTAACAAATACATAATAACCAATTCCTAAGTTAACTATCAAATTTAAAACAAAAGACATATTTCAAGTAACAATCATAATTACCCCTAGGCAAACCATAGAACACCTCTTTATAAACCACATTTTTGGTAAGGTTATTATCACAAAGACCCTCATTGTCAATATAAAAACGGAGACCAGATCGAGATGTAACATGGGAAGCAGCGACATATAGCTGACCACGAGTAAAGACTGGTTTGGAAAGAAAAGCACATACATGATTGAATGTTTTACCCTGACTTTTGTTAATAGTCATACCAAAACAAACTTTGACAGGAAACTGACGACGTCTAAACTGAAAAGGCCATGACGAATCAGTTGGTGTCATATCAATCCTGTGTATTAGAACTTTATCACCTACATGACTACCAGTTATAATTTTTGCTTCAATAAGCACACGCTCAATTTTAGTTACAATCAACCGCGTCCCATTACACATACCACGTTGCATATTAAGATTACGCAACAAAATAATGGGAACTCCAACTTTAAGCTCAAGTTTATGATTAGGAATGCCAGAAAAGCGCAACGTATTCAGAAACTCTTTAGGATACATTATCTGCATTTCTTCCAAATTGTTGGTGGTTGGACATATACTGTCAGCACTATATAACTCATGAAGGTCTCCAGGTATTTTTTCAAGAACATACGAATTGATGCCATCTACAACATCATTGGTTGAACAAAGAATGCAACGCTCTTTCAGGTAATTTATATCATGTAATCTATTAATCAAATCTGGAAATGTGTGACCAACAATAGAATCTATAGGATCAGCAGATACATGAATCAAAAGATCATCAGGAATGGTTATCCAAGTAGCTTCATCTTCACCATCAAGTGCAATAGCAGGAAGCCTACCATCACCCATATCCAACAACCAATTAGTAAAAAGCCTCAACTGCTCAACATCTGCATCAGCAAGCGTTGGATCACGCAACCCATGTTAATGGATAACACATACACCGTACAATGTCTCCATATACAATCTGATTTGTTAACAACTGCCGTTACAACATCACTTCTACTCCCATTAGTAATAACGGGGAGAATCTGCCTAAAATCACCACCTAGAACCACAACCTTGCCACCAAATACTCTCTTATCAGCACCCGGAACATGGTCTTTGCAAATGTCCCGAAAAGTTCGATCAATAGCTTCAAATGCATGTCGATGTTGTAAAGGTGCTTCATCCCAAATGATTAGTTCACCTACCCTTATTAATTCAGCAAGATCAGATGTTACATTAATTGCACAACATGAATCTTTGTCAAGAGCAAGCGGAATACGAAACCTGGAATGGGAAGTACGGCCACCAGGAAATAGCAATGAAGCTATTCCAGACGAAGCAACTGACAATACTACCTTTCCAGCCGAGTGAATCTTGGCTATAATTGCCCTCCACAAAAATGTTTTACCAGTACCACCACATCTATAAACGAAAAATACACCACCATTCCGTGCGGATACAGATTGCATGATACTATTGTAAACATTCTTTTGTTGATGATTCAATCCAGAAAACAACTGTTTAGATTGATAAATTTCAGAATTAATGTCATACATTCTCTCAGCTGCAATCAATCTATTACCAGCTATATTAAGAATTAAAGGATCTATCTTGTGAAGTTCCGGAAAGTCAGACAATGATCTATTGTTGGGATTCAACACTTCCTTAATTTCAAGCAGGGCATAGTTTAGAATTTCCTCATTAGTGAAAGAAATATGCGGGTTTTGTAGCCGAAAACGTTGAGTGTGCACAACATCAGGAGTTAAATATGGCAACGAAGATCTAAAAAACTGACCAATATCAGAAACATCGCAGAACAGCAATATAGAAACAAACAAATCAATCAACTGACGGCCTCGCTGCCATTGAGATCCACCACGTATAGTATCAACTCATTCAGTATCATCACCTAGAAAATGATACGTATTACATGCAGCCACGTAATTTGGATATAATACATCATCAACAGTACGAATATCCTTGAAATGTCGCGCACCACGAACAATATTTAGCAACATGCGTAAGTAGAACTTTTCACCCATATAAGGACTTACATAGAAATGCGTTCTTCCGCGGCTTCCATGCTTTTATATCATCGTGCCATGTAAACATGCTAGGGTAATCAACATACATTAGAGAACGACGTTCAAGGTATAGCTGATTAGCAACCATCCATTCGGTGAACTTTGTCTTAGACGAAGAAATCCTTTCTGCAACAACTTCAGGATCATCATCGTCTCTAAAGTAAACTTTATTACAATCTTACTCATGAAAAAGAAGCCTCTCAACCGCAACAGACTGATAATGCAAGTCAAAATTCATAATTTTCCAGCATGCTTCACAGGCAGAAATATAACGGCAATTGAGATATTTCTCAATCTCATTATCATTGTCTAATAGGGACCGATAAGTAGTTCGATGACTACCGTTATTGGATTCTATAGCAACTGTTAACCGGTCCAAACCTTTGGTTATATAGCTAAAAATACTTCACAAGTGATCCTTGATTACACCATTCAACATTAATGTGACTATAGTATTCAACCAAAAAATTCCTGTTATGTGGAACAACATAACGATTTCAAGCATTATATTTCGACTGCCTACATTAGCTTCCCTTCCATTATTTGGCCGAGCATAATGAGTCCAACCCTCAGGCGAAATAAACGTTAACTCACAATAACTTTTAGGAAATCCTTTCGTACATTCACCTTTGTCCATACATGAACTATCACTTGCGTATTGTTGAAAGTATTTTATCATCTTTGACAAACAGCTGAACCTTCAGGGGTATTTTATGTAACATTTTTATATTAAGTTTTCTAACTTTAACATTTTGGGTGTTGTTTGTTAAGTTTGGTTTGTGCAGGGTTTATTGTGTAAGTTCTCAGGCTATATAAGCTGGACTTTACAGCTAGGGTTTTATTATCGCAGTCTTTATCTCTCAAAGTTTCCCACACTCAACAAGTTTTCATCATCATTTTCTAGGTATAGTTTGGGTTTCTGGGTTTAGTAGATCATCTTGATCTTTGGTTTGTTTTAGTTTACAGTTCTGGTTAGAGTGTGTGTTCTTGTATTCTATTGTTGCACCTATTAGAGGGACAACAATCTTTCCTTGTATTTGTTTTGGTTAGCACCTGTGTTGGGGACTAATCTGCAGTGTATATTGTTATAATAAAAGAAATCACCAAGGGGTGGTTGGTTGGGTGATAATTGTCATTGTTCTGTGCCATTTTAACATGGTATCAGAGACAGGTTGTGGTTGATCGATCTCTTGGTGATTCTTGGTTCTATTGGAGATTTAGGGTTTTTTCTTAAAACCCTAATTTTTTGGGGGTTGTTGATTTCTGGCCTTCTTGGTTCAATTGGTGGTGGTTTGAGTTGTTTCTCAAGGTTAATTGTTGGTTTCTTGGATCAATTGAAAGAAACCCTAATTTTTCAAATTGGGGGTTTCTTGAATTCTAGGAATCTTGGGTTTGTTGGGCTGTTATTGGTTCTTGTTCCGCTGCTGGTTTCGTTTTATTGCACTGTAAGTATATTTTTTCTTCCCTTAGAATTAACTAGTTCTGAGTTGAGTGGGCGTAAACGGGTTGGTTAACATCTTGATCTGCCACCGTGAGTGGTATGAATACCTGCTCTGGCCAACCATAGCTTACTGGCTTGGGCTAAGTTAGTCCTGGGTGTGAGTGAATTTTGTTCTGTTAGTATTAGTTTGTTTTTCTATTTGGTTAGCTGTTATTACTTGGTTTCTTGGTTTCTTGCAGTTAGTTTTCTTGATTGATTGGTTATTTGGTAGTTATTTGGTTTCTTGGTTTCTTGCAGTTAGTTTTCTTGGTTGATTGGTTATTTGGTAGTTTCTTTTGTTGTTTAGTTTTTTTTTTGGTTTGGTACTCTGTTGCATTGTTTTTTGATTTTTTGTTTGTGATTCTTGTTTTGTTTCATTATGGCTATTATGATTAGTAGCTTAGATCAGAGTAATCCTTTGCATTTGCATCCTAATGATTGTAATTGTACTTCTGTTGTGAGTATCAAGTTGTCTGGGGTTGAGAATTATAGGGTGTGGGCTAGTGCTATTAAACTTGCTATGCAAATTAAAAATAAGATGGGTTTTCTTGATGGTTCTTGTGTTAGAACTGCTTATGATGCTAGTCCTTTGCTGGAAGCCCAGTGGGACAGATGTAATGCAGTTGTGTTGAATTAGATTTTGAGTTCTTTAACTCAAGATGTTTACCTTGGTCATGTATTTTCTGATAATGCTTTTATTGTTTGGAAAGATTTAAAAGATACTTATGATAGAGTTGATGGGTCTGTTGTGTTTAACTTGCTTCAAAAGATTAATTCCTTTAAACAAGGTGGTTTACCTGTTTTTGAATATTATCATAAGTTGTGTTCTTTGTGGAGAGAATTTGATATTCTTACAAAATTGCCTGATTGTACTTGTGAAGCTAGAACTGAATTGTCTGATCATGCCAAGTTGTTAAAACTTATGCAGTTTCTTATGGGTCTAGATGACATATATCAACCTGTTAGGAGTGGTATTTTGACAAGGGAGATTCTCCCTGAAGTCAAAGATGCTTTTGTGATTGTTTCTAGAGAGGAATCTCATAGAGGGATTCCTACTACTACTGTGAAAGCTGAGAAGGCTCAGGTTTCTGCCTTTGTGTCTAAGACCTCTGATATTAAAAATGGGAACTGGAAAAGGAATAATAACACTTGGAATAATAATTCTGGTAACAATAGAGGAAATTATGATAGTTTGCTATGTACTCATTGTGGTTTAAAAGGTCATACAGTAGAAAGGTGTGTTGAAATTATTGGTTATCCTCCTGGTTTTAAAAAGAATCCTAATCTAAAACCTGTGAACAATTTTAATAAAACCAATGATGTCAAAAGTGCTTCTGTTGTTAATAATAAAAATGGTACTGGTAGCTTGTCTCTTAGTAATGATCAGGTGATGAAGCTTCTAAATCTGTTGAATGATAAACCTGGAACCTCTGCTCATGTCAATATGGCAGGTAGGGCCTCTTGTTCCTTTTTTAATTGTAGTGTGTTTTTTAATCAGCACTTTTATAAGTTTTTTTTGTGCTAATATTAAGTTGGATGGAGTTAGTTACCATCTTGGGTGGATAATTGACTCTGGGGCTAATCAACATTTAACTAATAGTCCTTTTAATATGCATAACTTGGTTGATATATCTGATTTAAAGCTTACTGTGGGACATCCTAATGGAACTTTAGCTAAAGTTACTCATATTGGTAATCTGAAACTTAATGAAAATGTTGTCCTGTTTGATGTTTTGGTTGTTCCTGAATATTGTGTTAGTCTTATGACTGTTAATAAGTTGATTAAGGATAGCAAGTTGAGAGTTGGTTTTGATGAGACCAAGTGTTATATTCAGGATTTGAATCAGCAGAGGGTGCTGGGGACTGGTAGTGAGTCTGGTGGTCTTTATTTGTTTGATAAGTCTAATGCTGTCTCTGCTTGTGTGGTTAAAAGTGAGTATCTTAGTTGTTTTGTTTCTAAAGATGTTTGGCATAATAGGTTGGGACACCCTGCTAATCAAGTTTTGAAACTTTTAAAGGGGTCTTTAAAACTGAATAACATTGATCATGGAGCTCCTTGTGATGTTTGCCATAAGGCTAAACAGACAAGGGATCCATTTCCATTAAGTGAACATAAAACTTCTGTTTTTGGTGATCTCATACATTTGGATGTGTGGGGACCTTATAAAGTGGTTAGCAGGGAAGGGTTTAGATACTTTTTGACTATAGTTGATGACTTTAGCAGGTCTGTTTGGGTGTACATGTTGAAAGGAAAACATGAAGTTTTTGAAATGTTTCAAAGTTTTTTTAAAATGGTTTTGACACAGTTTAACAAGAAAATTAAAATTGTAAGATCTGACAATGGTACTGAGTTTGTTAATAACAAAATGGGTGAATTTTTTGACTCTATGGGTATTATTCATCAAACTAGTGTTGCATATACACCCCAACAGAATGGGGTAGCTGAAAGGAAACATAGGCATCTTCTTAATGTTGCTAGAAGCCTTATGTTTCAGGGGGGGGATTCCTCTTGTTTTTTGGCCTGATTGTGTTCTAACTGCTACTTATTTGATCAATAGGTTGCCTTCCTCAGTTTTAAATGGTAAATCTCCTTTTTCTTTGGTCTATGGTAGAGAACCTAGTCTGGCACATCTTAGGAGTTTTGGGTGTCTTTGTTATGCTACTGTTTTAAAAGAATCTGATAAGTTTTCTGAGAAGTCTGAAAAATGTGTTTTACTTGGTTATGCAAGTGGAAAAAAAGCTTATAAGTTGTTAAGCTTAGAAAACAGATCAGTTTTATATTCTAGAGATGTTAAATTTTATGAGACTATTTTTCCTTATAAAATGAACCAAAGTGATCTTTCTGAGTCTCATGCTGAAGTTAATACTTTGAATTTATTTGATAATTTTGAGTCAAAAACCAGAACTCCTAGTCCCTCTCCCTATGATGAGAATTCAGATGGAAGTAGAGAAAAAGTAGCATTTGTTGGTAGAGAAGGTAGTGTCAGTCAATCTGATAGGGTAGTGGGTCATGATCAGGTTGATCATTTAGAACAGATACATCAATCTGTTGATCCACAGCAATCAGTTGATTTTGATACAGCAACTCCTTTAGATGAACTTAATAATTCTGAGGGAAATATAGTTTCTGAAACAGATGTGCCTAGTTTTCAAAATGGTTCTCAGAGTTAAACTAAGGAAGGAACTACTAGTCAAAGAAGATCTAGTAGATCCTCTAAACTGCCTGCTAGGTTTAATGATTATGTGCTTGATTCTAAGCTTAGGTATGGTCTTGATAAGTATGCTAATCATACTAGGTTAAATACTGAGAATTGTTGTTTTGTTGCTAATTTGAATAAGTCTGTTGTAACCTACTTCTTATGAAGAAGCTTCAAAAGATGTTAATTGGATTAATGCTATGAATGATGAAATTTGTGCTTTACTTGAAAATGATACATGGGAAGAAACTGATTTACCACTAGGAAGAACTCCTATTGGTAGTAAATAGGTTTTAAAAATTAAGTACAAATCTTCAGGAGAAATTGATAGATATAAAGCTAGATTGGTAGCAAAAGGGTTTGGTCAAAAAGAGGGTATTGATTATGAGGAAACTTTCAGTCCTGTTGTTAAGATGGGAACTGTAAGATGTTTGCTTAGTTTGGCTGTTCAAAATAGTTGGAATATTTTTCAATTGGATGTGAACAATGCTTTTTTGTATGGTGATCTAAATGAGGAAGTATATATGCTTCCACCTCCTGGTTATTTTAAGGAGGGAAGCAAGAAAGTTTGTAGGCTTAAAAAGTCTTTGTATGGGCTTAAACAAGCTCCCAGACAGTGGAATCAGAAACTGTCTGAGGCCTTGTTTGAAGCTGGGTTTGAGCAGTCCAAAAATGATCATTCTTTGTTCATAAAGAACAAAGGAAGTTCAGTTTTGTATCTGCTTGTGTATGTTGATGATTTGGTTTTAACTGGTAATAGTAATGTTGAAATTGAAAATTTTAAAGTATTTTTGAAAACTAAGTTCAAAATTAAGGATTTGGGAGAACTTAAATATTTTCTTGGAATTGAAGTTCTAAAAACTAAAACTGGGTTTTGTTTGAATCAAAGGAAGTATTGTCTTGAATTACTTCATGAGTATGGTCTTCTTGGTTGTAGACCTGTTATGACCCCCTTGCCTGAGAATATTGTTTTGAATCACAAAGAGTCTGATGATGATAAGTGTTTAAAAAACTTAACTGCTTATCAAAAACTTGTAAGGAAGTTGATATATCTTACTTTGACTAGGCCAGATATTGCTTATGTTGTTCACTGTCTTAGTCAGTATATGCATTCTCCTCTTCAGTCTCATTTTAAGATTGGGTTAAGAGTTCTTAAGTACTTAAAGTTGGCTCCTGGTAGTGGTATTAGCTTCAATAAGAGTCAAACTGGATTTAAAGTGGTTGCTTATTCTGACTCTGATTGGGCTAAATGCCCAATTACTAGGAAGTCTGTGTCTGGATTCTGTGTTTTTGTGAATGGAAATTTGGTTTCTTGGAAGAGTAAAAAACAAGTTACTCTTTCTAAGTCTTCAGCTGAGGCTGAGTATAGATGCATGGCCTCTACTACATGTGAGGTTATGTGGATTCTTAAGGTTTTAAAAGACCTTGGTGTTACTGAAAATTTGTTGCCAGTAGAGTTATATTGTGATAAAAAAGCTGCTATTCAAATTGCTGCTAACCCAGTGATGCATGAGAAAACTAAACACTTTGATATTGATGTTCACTTGGTTAGAGAAAAGGTTGCTTCTGGTTTGATTAAAACAGTTAAGGTTGACCTCTAAAAGTCAAACTGCTGATATTTTGACCAAAGCTCTTGGTTCTGGGCAACATGGTGTTATGGTTAGAAGGCTTGGTATGGTTAATCTCTTTGCAGGTTCATCAGTTTGAGGAGGGATGTTGAAAGTATTTTATCATCTTTGACAAACAGCTGAACCTTCAGGGGTATTTTATGTAACATTTTTATATTAAGTTTTCTAACTTTAACATTTTGGGTGTTGTTTGTTAAGTTTGGTTTGTGCAGGGTTTATTGTGTAAGTTCTCAGGCTATATAAGCTGGACTTTACAGCTAGGGTTTTATTATCGCAGTCTTTATCTCTCAAAGTTTCTCACACTCAACAAGTTTTCATCATCATTTTCTGGGTATAGTTTGGGTTTCTGGGTTTAGTAGATCATCTTGATCTTTGGTTTGTTTTAGTTTACAGTTCTGGTTAGAGTGTGTGTTCTTGTATTCTATTGTTGCACCTATTAGAGGGACAACAATCTTTCCTTGTATTTGTTTTGGTTAGCACCTGTGTTGGGGACTAATCTGCAGTGTATATTGTTATAATAAAAGAAATCACCAAGGGGTGGTTGGTTGGGTGATAATTGTCATTGTTCTGTGCCATTTTAACACGTATGCTTGATGAACTCAAATAAGTACATTTTATTACTATCATTTATCCTATTAATTTGACTTGTTTTACTATATTATGTATGAGGATTGATACTTAATCGTTTACTTTTGTAATTCTCAGGTAAAAACAAGCATTTGGTGAAACTTAGCAATTTTGGACTGATTATGGAGCATAACATGCATAAAGTTAAGAGTCTACGAAAATGAAGAAGATCAAGACTAATCTGCTCCAGATGCGCCGCATCTCACTCATGACATGCGCCGCATCTCTATCAAGATATCACCAGATACGATCCAAGATACAAGAGGACATGCGCCGCATCTAATCATGGAGTTACGCCGCATCTTCTGGCGGTGTACGAATATTCCTGAATATTATAATCTTGGACCCCACGCGAAGTTAAGTCAATGCGCCGCATCTACTTACTAGATGCGCCGCATCTTCCCTCAGACAGAAACTATAAATACCCCAAGACCAGACGAATTTCGTACGCATTATATTAGATTCGAAGACCGAACAAGAGAAACCTAGGACGAATTCAGTCAAGGAGGCAGCACAAGACACACCCAAATCAAAGATACAAGAGCTGTAAGAAGGTGCTGCATGTGTTTAATTCATTAAGTAGTTTTGTTTTATTGTGTTAGCAAACTTTAATTCATCAGGATTGGTGGCTTGTGTAATGTGACAACGAAAGATTGCACTCCCTTTAATACTTGCTTTCCCATCAATTAAAGTTTATATGTTGATGTCTTTGGTTACTACTTATTAGTGCATTGATAACCTCTGTGTTTATTAGTGGCTTGCGGGCATTTGACTGCGGGACATAATGTGGCTCCCACGGTTATTACTAAATTGATCACTTAGGAATAACTTTTAGACATAAGTAATCATTAAGGGTTTACTCGCCGATAAGATTAGGACCAACGAGAAAGGGTTAACTACATACACTTCATATAAAGCTATCAATAAAACAAGTGACAATCTACTTAATCATAAGGACAGCCCTCTTATTGTCTCGAGTATCTATCTGTGTACGTGTGTGCTACTTGCTGTTTCGTGCCTATTGGTTTATTTTATTATTTAATTGCAAACAAATCGTGCCAGTCTCTCAGGCTGAAACCCCCTTGCGTTAGGATATTAAAATACTAATTAGAATAACGAGATAATACGTTCCACTCCTAGTGATCGACACTCTACTTACCATTATATTCATACTGACCGGGTACACTGCTCGTTAAGTGTGTGTGTTATTGATAAGTCGGCTAAATATAAATTTAAAACTTGAGTAGGCATTAAAACTGCTAAAACTATACTACGACACGCATACGCATCAAGTTTTTGGCGCCGCTGCCGGGGAGTGAATTGTTATTATCTGTTAATTTGATTAGTATTTTAATTAGGTTTTTCTTTTTATTAGATTAATTGCATCATTGTATTATTTTGCATATTTGTTGTATTGTTGTTTAATTGTTTTTTTTTTTTTTTTTTTTTTTTTTGTTGTTTTTGTTTGTGTGTTTTTATTTTTTGTTTTTATTTTTTTCGTATTTCTGTTCTGCTATCGTTGTACTGTGCTAAATCAAACGATTCGGCGCATCTGATCTCTCAGATACGGCGTATTGCGTTTAATTTTTAAAAAAAAAATACAACGCGTTTAATTAATTCGATACGACGCATCTTTTCCCCAAGATACGGCGTATCTGTTTTTAATAAGAAAATTTTTCTAAGCGATAAAGTAATACGACGCATCTGCTTTAGCAGATACGGCGTATCTGTTTTTGATAAAAAAAAATTTCTAAACGTTGACGCCATACGACGCATCTGCTTTAGCAGATACGGCGTATCTATTATTTTAATTAAAAACAGTTTGCGAATTATTAAACAGATACGGCGTATCGATCTCTGTCGATACGGCGCATTTTACTGAATCAAAAATCTTGTATTTTTAAACATAACGAAAGTACGGCGCATTAACTTTTGTTAATACGACGAATATAATTTGATAAATATAGTTGATTTTTGATATTTACCTTGATCGGTCAGCTACTCTCGTTTGCAAGTTGTTTATTTTCAGGATAAATGATGACTCGAGCATCACCAAGAAGGATTACATTCTGAACCTAACCAAGAGACGCTAGCTGGAGTGATCAAACATAAGACGACAAGAGTAGAGGAAAACTCAGTACTGGTAACACTGAACTTCTTAAAATTCTTGAAATAGAATCCCAGGTAAACTCTACGATAATTCAACCTGCTCAAAGGAAAGTTCTCTACACTATAATCTCAGTTTTATTATCCATGTTATACATCTGATTCAAATCGTAATCTTAATTTTGTATGCTTAAAAACGATATTTGTTCCTAACATCGGAATAAAAACTTATCCTCTAAACAATAAGATTACAATTATTAACAAAAAGTTTATGCCTATTGCTCTTATCTCGAATTCATTTATATGGTATACCGTTTAACCCAATTGGATGAATAAAGAATCGTGTTGCGGAAGCCAAGGCATGTTCTTTATTTAAATTTCGTTCACTAACATATCGATACGGCGGATCTAAATATCCAAAGCGCCGTATCCCTGACCAACTAGGACTTATTGACTAGTCAACGAAATTAAATAGATACGGCGCATCCCAATTTTCTAATACGGCGCATCGTGTCGCCCTATAAATACGACGGGAATGCGCCGCATAAACACACACAGTTAAGAACTTTCACGCACTAAAATTATACTCGAATCCCGATCGTTCTTCTTTAATCCACCTTTAATCCGATCTAGAATCTTCCTCCTAATCATCAAATTAAGGTAATTACTCCATTTCGATTTAATCTTGATTAATACGAAAATTAGGGTTTATATGATTGAATCGATTCGTGCTTAAATGATATAGATATATGATTAGGACTTGCTCTAGATGGTTTCCCCCGTATTTAATTTGCATAAATAATTGAACTTATAACCTAATTTGATCTAACCGAAAATTTAGGTTTTGGGTTCGATTTTGAATATTTAGCGGGAAGGCGAATTAGTAGTGGTGGAATGAGATATTAGAACTGATATAAGGAGAATATGATACTGTGATATTTAGTGGTAGTTTACGTCATGGATACGGATTCTTGAAAAACGTGCCAGACCCTTTATTTTATACTGATATGCTTTTAGATGCGGCGCATCTAGGTTGATTAATGCGGCGTAACGACCTATTTCAAAATTGATAAAATTCTAGATACGCCGTATTGATTAATCTAGATACGACGCATCACCATACGCCGTATCTATTGTCTTGCACCGCATCTCTTATACTTTATATAGATACGCCGCACTGATTAAATCAGATGCGCCGTATCTACCTTATTTGCAGACTGTTTACTGACTGTGAATATCTATTTCAGATGGCATTACCAGAGGTCACACTTAGGCATCAGTGGCTACAATTTGAGAACATGGGACTAACTCCTGCCACTCTGGAAGATTACTTGCGTAGGCTTGACTCGATTTACTTCAAGAAAATATTCAGAGTCCAGGTTTTGAGTTTTGATGATGTAGGGTTGATTGGTGGTGGACATGCAGCTGAGAGTTTACAGCATCGGATGGAGATGGTAGTTGCTGGAGACGATGAGGAGGTGGTGTTTAGGTCTAGTGCTTGGGAGAGACTATTTAGGATTGACGAGCCTCTGATTAGGGAGCTCATGCTGGAGTTCTTTAGCACGATTCATTACAGGGAGACGGATTTGGAGATTGATACAGCTGACACTCTGGTATTCAGGTTAGGAGGTGTGCATAGGCAGATGTCGATGAGGCAGTTTATTTTGGCCATGGGGCTACACACTGAGGAGGAGATTGGATCTGCTGGGTTTGCCACGTACTGGGCTGAGAGTTTACGGGTTGTCCCTGACAGAGGATTATTCAGTGATTACTGGGACCGGATTTCTTCATTGGGTGATATTACTACTTCCACCCCCTCATATACTTTGATCAGGGAGCCGATGAGGAGGCTGTGCCACAGGCTGATTGCACTTACTATTGCTGGGAGGGGTCAGCCACCTGAAAAGGTGACTACTCTGGACCTCTTCCTCCTTAGGAGTATGGATGAGGGGTTGTCGGTGAACATCCCCCACTTTTTAGCGCACTACCTCCACCGATCTGCTGCAGGGAGAGATCGGAGGAGCCAGATGACTGGCGGGCATTTTGTTTCGAGGCTGGCCCGCCATTTTGGAGTTATTGGAGCAGAGATCCCAGCGGGGCTGGAGGTTATTGTGGCCCGTCTCCCGGTTATCGATAGGGACTATTTGGTTAGACTCGGGATCTGCCAGGTGGCTGCGGGAGGCCACGTTTGGGCAGCATTAGGGCCCGCCAGAGCTGCAGGGCCAGAGGCGGAGCAGGGAGGACCTCAGGGACCTCCGGCTGCTGCTCCTGCCGACGAGGAGGTGCCACAGGCACCAGTACCCCCACGAACCATTGGTCAGAGACTTGAGGGAGTCGAGGGAGAGTTGAGAGCCCTAAGGAGGGACTCTGAGTGGGTGGTTAGGAGTGTGAGCAGACTTTTGGAGCATCAGGGTATTACCCACACCCGTCCAGATGGTACTGAGGTTGCGGGAGTGGCACGTGCATACGAGCGCAGAGTCCGCCAGAGGACTGATGGAGCCAGCACTTTCGGGACCCATCCGGACGACCTTGCTCACCCATGATCTTACTCTCTTGATTTTACAGACATTGTTCCACACATTATTATTATTTTTTGGATTGTACTGATCACTATTCTCATGTATATATTTAATGTTTCAGTTTATATTTCTTGTTATATCTTATGAAGACTGGCATTAAGTTCAGCATGAGAGTACGAGAGGACGTGAAAGATTAAACCGTGGAACGAGTCATTTTACAACAGACTGTTAACAGTCTGTTTGGTATCTACATGCGCCGCATCTGGTTAACAGATGCGACGCATCCTATCATTTATTTTGTTTTATTTTTGTTTCAGGCCCGCATGAGGATACGGCGCATCTCAATTCTGAGATGCGACGCATCTCCTGCAATGGTCATATCTTATTTTTATTTTTCTGCATTTTTATTTTCGACTTTAAAACTATTTATCAGTTTATTTTAATGCGGCGCATCCCTGGTTAAGGATGCGGCGCATCTTTATTCTGATCCGTATTTATTCCAGGCTCGATACGGCGTATCTTCTTCCATAAGATACGGCGCATCGACTGACCTGATGATTTTCAGTTTTAATTTTTAAGTTTTATTTTTCCTAACTACTAATGTATTATGCAAGTTTGAACCTTTCTTATCTTAGGTGTGTTTTAAAGTGTTGGTGGTATTATAGTTTCCTGGATTTCCTGTGGATACATCAAGTATGAAGCTTTAACGTTCTAATCCACAAGAAAGATGATTTTTGCTCTAATACAAATGGAGGATCATACCGAGCAAATCTCAGGGGAGTTTTTCTGTTCTAATTCTTTTATTTTCCAGTTTTTAACCTTTTATACAAACAACGAGGACGTTGTTTAACTTAAGTGGGGGGATTGGAGAATTAGAACACTTAACACTTACTTGTCCTAAACTTTTTCAAAAATTATGCTTAAAATGTGCTTAATATATCAAACTTAAAAAAAATTTTTTTAGCATGTTTTTGTTTAAGATCTAAGTTGCATAGCTGCACACATGACGTTATTTTCAAAAAAATTGTGATTTTCCAAAATTCACAAATCTATGAGTGTGCCGGTGACTTGTAAACTTTAGAACTTGGCTTGTATACTATTCGAGACCACCATAATAAGTATTATTTATATAATTGGAATGACTTGTCTAAATTGGTAAAATTCTAGGATTACACCCAAATAGCCTTTATATGTTATGTGTTATTAACTAACTACACTGGTTAGTTAACCCCCGTATAAACCTTTTGTTACTCTCATTTTTAGAGTAAGATACCCCTAGAAAAACCCTCAGAGCCATTCCTTTCGTTTCTTACACCTATGTTTAAAATGTTTCGTTACACCCTTACACCTTAGCCTACCCTGTAGATTAAAATCCGTGGTTTGGTTAATTGCTATAGGCAAAGTGTGTTTCCTTACATTACCTGTGTTCGCGTGCGTAATTCATTATCTTTGGTTAGGTCGGGAAATTGCACAATGCAATTGGAGTGAAAGTAAATATTGTATATCTTTGAGTTTATTTTTCGTGTGTTTACTACTTTCACTATTACCGTTATTTCTGAAGTATGAAAAGTATGGAAAAATTATCCAGAATTATCATTATAGTGATGTGGTAAAATTTTACACATCTATGTTTATGTTTTAAAAAAAAAAAAAAAATCGAAAAAAAAAAAAGAAAAGAAAAAGAAAGAAAGAAAAGTTGGAAGTTAGTTTTAACCAACTTATGTAAAGTTATGTAAGTGGTCGATATCACCACTATTTGTTGTACTATATCTATGGATTGAATGGGAATTGGCAGTTATGGGAACGCCAATTAAGGTTTATTCTTTGATTAAGATCTTGTTGAGTATAATTCGTGTCTACCTAAAGCGTGCGTTTCAAGTGTTAAAGCGTGAGTTATTCGATGATATGAGTCTTATTCATGGGATGGTTGGGATAGTGATTAACCACACTTAGGATTTTAATTTATTTGTTTTGTTTTGTTTATTTTTCATTTTACACCAATTTATATCCCAAATATTATCCATACCCTTTATTATTCTTTATCCAACCGAACCTTTGATTTATTGAGATTAGGGATTTGAGCAATCTTAACTATCATAGTCGTGGATTCGGCTATGTATTTATGATTTTGTCGCCCTTTTTGATATATTATTATTGGTGAAGTTTGGACCTATCTTTAGCCTATTCGAGTTAAGGATTTGAGCAATTGCAAGTATCGTGTTCGTGGATTCGATCATGTATTTGTGATTTTGTCGCCTTTTCTGGAATTTGAGATCGATAGTAAAAGAGAATAATTAACCCTTAAGCCTAAAAACCCTTTTTACCGCTTTAGACTTGTTATTCCTTAGCTTTAGTGGGGGAGATGTGTATACTTGCCAAGCTTATGATAGAATATTCGTCACGACTGGACAGTTAAACGATTAGATTTGCTTTTATCGACTTATTTTATTTTACTTCTAATTCGTTAAGTGTTTAGTTGTGTGATTATGAAATAAACGAATACATGCTTAAATATAAAAATAAATCCTAACATCTTTTAGGATACATTTTCATAAAAGAAATTCTAAGGTTTACTTGGGGACAAGTAAAGTTCAAGTGGGGGGATATTTGATGAACTCAAATAAGTACATTTTATTACTATCATTTATCCTATTAATTTGACTTGTTTTACTATATTATGTATGAGGATTGATACTTAATCGTTTACTTTTGTAATTCTCAGGTAAAAACAAGCATTTGGTGAAACTTAGCAATTTTGGACTGATTATGGAGCATAACATGCATAAAGTTAAGAGTCTACGAAAATGAAGAAGATCAAGACTAATCTGCTCCAGATGCGCCGCATCTCACTCATGACATGCGCCGCATCTCTATCAAGATATCACCAGATACGATCCAAGATACAAGAGGACATGCGCCGCATCTAATCATGGAGTTACGCCGCATCTTCTGACGGTGTACGAATATTCCTGAATATTATAATCTTGGACCCCACGCGAAGTTAAGTCAATGCGCCGCATCTACTTACTAGATGCGCCGCATCTTCCCTCAGACAGAAACTATAAATACCCCAAGACCAGACGAATTTCGTACGCATTATATTAGATTCGAAGACCGAACAAGAGAAACCTAGGACGAATTCAGTCAAGGAGGCAGCACAAGACACACCCAAATCAAAGATACAAGAGCTGTAAGAAGGTGCTGCATGTGTTTAATTCATTAAGTAGTTTTGTTTTATTGTGTTAGCAAACTTTAATTCATCAGGATTGGTGGCTTGTGTAATGTGACAACGAAAGATTGCACTCCCTTTAATACTTGCTTTCCCATCAATTAAAGTTTATATGTTGATGTCTTTGGTTACTACTTATTAGTGCATTGATAACCTCTGTGTTTATTAGTGGCTTGCGGGCATTTGACTGCGGGACATAATGTGGCTCCCACGGTTATTACTAAATTGATCACTTAGGAATAACTTTTAGACATAAGTAATCATTAAGGGTTTACTCGCCGATAAGATTAGGACCAACGAGAAAGGGTTAACTACATACACTTCATATAAAGCTATCAATAAAACAAGTGACAATCTACTTAATCATAAGGACAGCCCTCTTATTGTCTCGAGTATCTATCTGTGTACGTGTGTGCTACTTGCTGTTTCGTGCCTATTGGTTTATTTTATTATTTAATTGCAAACAAATCGTGCCAGTCTCTCAGGCTGAAACCCCCTTGCGTTAGGATATTAAAATACTAATTAGAATAACGAGATAATACGTTCCACTCCTAGTGATCGACACTCTACTTACCATTATATTCATACTGACCGGGTACACTGCTCGTTAAGTGTGTGTGTTATTGATAAGTCGGCTAAATATAAATTTAAAACTTGAGTAGGCATTAAAACTGCTAAAACTATACTACGACACGCACACGCAACAATGCTCCACAAGGTCCATGCATCATGTGAGAACGAACAACTTCATACCCAATAGGATCATCATCCTTGGAAGGAAGACCAGCAAATATAAATTTATCAATTTTATCAGGAGACGATAACTTATCTTCTTCATGTAAAAAGATGATGATATGACAATGAGGCAAGCAACGTTTTTGGAATTCAACCGTATAAATTACTGAAAAAAGAAAACACAAAATAAAAAGACGTATAAGCAAAAAACGATAAAACAAAAATTGAATATAATATACAAAAATTAGTGTGTGTGTATATATATATATAATATATATATATATATATATATATATATATATATATATAATAATATATATATATATATATATATATATAGGGGGGCTTTATTTTCAGAACCCTCTTAAGTGCGGGAACTGCGAGAACTCTTCTAAACCAATCAAAATTTTTTTAGCATTAAAAATTATTATTAATTCAAAAGGGTATTATAGCAAAATACAATTTTTATATTTTTTTTTATTTTTCTTTTGTTAAATCCGGATTTTAAATATTCCAAAATTTTCGGAATTTTTTTTTTTTTTTTTTTTTTTTTTAAGTTTAGCATGGGTCCAGGTGCATATGTGTTTTTTGCTGAAAAAGACGAGGTGCATGTATGTTATGTACATTTAAATATGTTTCTACTATATAATTGTTTACACTTTTTCTATCAACCTACCAATACTTTTGCCTAACCATTATTTTTTTTGTAAGTTTGAAACCCAAATAAAAAAACATAAACATTTATAAAATAAAAAACAAGATTCATAAATTTACATGTTACATTCCATTTAATTACAAATACAAAAAAACACATGAAATAATCGCATCTTTTAAAAAATCACAAATTATCTTCATGTATAAATATGTTCATCAACTTCTAGGTCTTCAATGATCATCATCTTCTTTAATCTGAAAGAATAATACACAAAAATAATTAAACCACAAACAAATAGAAAACGAAATTTAATCACATATGCACCATTTATAGCTAATAGATAAACATGCATGTTCATAGAAAACATGTATGTTTTTACCATACACCTTAATAAAGCTAATAGATAAACATGCATGTTCATGGAAAACATGTATGTTTTTTACCCGACACCTTAATAAACATACTGCCTAAACATAAATGTTCAGAAAACATGTATGTTATCCTTTGAACACATATGCACCACTTTCACTACATACTCGCACTATCATTCATAACACATTATCAATTCACAATGCCCAAAAGATGATATGTAACATTCACAGTAACACAACCTTCGCTCAATACATATCAATACAAATTATAACCTATAGATGTAAGCCTTCAACACACAATAAAATAAAATACTCTATCAGTATTCTCGACAACATTTTAGCGAATAGATCCTCACCACAACTTATATACAAAACACGTTATAAAAACCTCGATACTCATCCTAACAATTGAATAATAACAACACAATAAACTTAATGAACACTAGCAAATAAACTTAATAAACTTAATAACAACTCAGTTGCTGCTACTGTTAGCAAATAGATCCTCACTACAACTTATATACAAAACACGTTATAAACACCTCGATACGCATCCTAACAATCCAACTCAATAGTATAATAAAGATTATTATTATCAAATAATAATAACAACTCAATAAACTTTGCATCAAAATAACTCAATCAACCTGCAAAATCAATAAATAAAATATTATAGTATTGATTGTTTAATTTGTGATTAATAATTATTTGAAATGAAATGAAATATTTGGGGACCTGATGAAGAAGAACAAAATAGTGATTGTTGTTATTGTTATCTCAGTTGCTGCTACTGTTAGCAAATAGATCCTCACCACAACTTATATACAAAACACGTTATAAACACCTCGATACGCATCCTAACAATCGATTCCTAATAACTTTCAAAATAGCACAATAAATGCATAGCAAACACCTCGATACGCATCATAACCCACAGATCTACATACACACCTGCAAAAATAGGAGAGGGAGAAGACTCACCATGTACAAAAGCCGATAGAACGAGATCGGTAGCAGCGGTTATAAGGGAGGAGCGGCTGTAGAAGAGTGTTTGAGATCCATATTATTAATATGGTGAAAACAACCCTTATACACGGATCTGTACACTTACATTTCTTGTTTTTTATATCGAGTAACAAGAAACAACAAAAAATGAAATCTAATTAGGATTAAGAGGGGGCGGCTCTTAGATCTGGAAACAATATGAAGGTGGTTATGGTAGTGACTAGGGTTTTCTTTTGAAGGAGAGAAAGAAAGATATTGGAGATCGTGAACTTGATATGGAGTAGTAAATATAGGACGGTTTTTAAAATGATTTTGGTAAAATTACATAAATGCCCAAATCTGAATAATTAAATATATATGGTTATTTTTTATTTATCAAAATGCCACAATGATTTTCATCCATTGATCTTATCATCCTAGGGTCCAAATAGAGTTCTCGCACTTAAGAGGGTTCTGAAAATAAAGTTACACTATATATATATATATATATATATATATATATATATATATATATATATATATATATATATATATATATATATATATATATATATAAGATGTTAAAATACGCACAAGCTTTAACACGACCGAAAAAGTGCTTCTTCTTAATGTCTTTAATAAGTTCATCCAATTTAATCTTAAACATCTTTGTAATAACATATGGTCTGTCATTAGGATGCTGGTGAGGTATATGAGATTCAACATGACGCTCAATCTCAATCCAACGCGGGTTGCAGGTCATTGTTACAAACAAATCAGGTGCTCCATCCCAACGACAAATTGCCATTGCATCGTGATACTGTTGAATCATATGACGAGGTCCGCCTGTAAAAAATGAAGGTAAAACAACTCACCGACCTACGTGCTCCAAATTTGTCTCACCATTTGTAATCCAATCTTGCAATCCATTATATAGTTCTGAACGAATAGTAGAATGGTTTTTCTTATACCACTCTAAATCATGATCAAGAATAGCTGTGTAAGCATCAACTATATACGTGTGAAACAAACGACCACCCTTGTGTAATACAGGATTTTCAATATCTCGCTGATGCAACCGAAAACAATAATATTCTCGCAAGCTAACATTTTTTCTCGAACTCTTCCATGATGGAGGAACAAGAAGTGGTATATTCAAGTGGAATCCATCTTCACCATATGGAAAAAGCAACGGATATTGCAAATCCATAAAACTTGGATGTAACTTAGAAATACGCTTGACATCATTGGTAACTCTTTCTTCTACAAGAACATCACGACAATCAGTTGGATTACCATCACCAGGTATAAGAGCAGCAACTTCAGAAACAGTTGGCAAGTTGTACTGTCGCTGATCTCGCCTTCTAGTACCAATCGAACGGAGCGTGACAGGCTGTCGAGATGATTCTGAAAAACGTTCTCTTGCCATACGAAAAGCCTTGACTAAAGAATTATGAGAATCAAGCATTGATGTCAACTCCTGAACTAACGAACGGAGAATTACATCTTCAGAACTATTGGAAAGGCGATGGTTCAATGCATAAATATGATTCTCTGTTTCATTAACAGTATCGTATATATAAAGCTGAGCAAATCTTGGGTGACCGTCCGCATGAGTAGGCAGTAAACTTCCAATACGATGATGATTTTGACCGTTAAGACAAAAAGTGTGAGGTCCATGACCATCATTAATGTCTCTATTAATAGGGATAATTACAAAAATAGCTCAAACAACAAAGTGATTTTTCTTATCTACCCCGAGATCGGAAAATATTTTTTTTGTCAAGGGCAACCTACACTTTTTTGGGCAACTGAAATTTAAAAGTGTATTTTTTGGGCAACTTGTGTATTTTTTTGGGCAACAATCGACATTTTTTGGGCAACTGGGGACACGTGTCATCATATGGGCCAAGTTGCCCAGTTGCCCGGGGTACGGGGTAGAAAAAGAAAATCACTTCGATCCATGGTCTATTTTTGTAATTATCCCCTATTAATACGACCACCAGTTGATGTAAATGCAAATATTGAATTTATAAGCTTTATATGTTTCTTGAATATTTTTGCTCATCTTCCACCATTGTAGGTATACAATTCATTCAAAATATCAGGTGGATCTTGAATATAATCAAGCCTTACTTTCCCATCACCACAACATACTCAAAATTTGGGATTTACTAGATTATAAGTTTTTATGGTCCGTTCTTCGTACCACAAAACCGCTTGACAATGTTCACATCTACGGTCTGCAACACCACAATCCCAATAGCTTGAAAACGAAGCTGGAAACACGTACGGAGTTAAAAATATAAGTGAACACAAACATTATTGTGTTACAAAAACTAATAAACACAAAAAATGATGGTTGCTTACAATCAAGAGAGACACTCCTATCTGTATCAACGATTGAACCAGTAGAATTTGAAATCCGTGTAGATGGCGTAGACCTTCGTGATACACGTCTGCGTCGTCTTATAGTCGGCTAAGTTATCGAAGAAACATTGGACGAATTAACAGCAGGACCATTATCAAGGTCGATGGATCGTGAAGAACAAACTTCCGAAGATGTTTAAGGTGTCGCATATGATACACGATCTGAGGTTTTA
Source organism: Artemisia tridentata subsp. tridentata (assembly GCA_021014915.2). Lineage (NCBI taxonomy): Eukaryota > Viridiplantae > Streptophyta > Magnoliopsida > Asterales > Asteraceae > Artemisia > Artemisia tridentata. The sequence continues at coordinate 270,613,936 of CP139504.1, forward strand.
AAAAAAATATAACCTAACTAAAAAATAGAGTAAATTGCAAAAATCGTCCTTGTGGTTTGGCCAAATTGCACTTTTCGTCCTTATAGTTGATTAAGTGCAAAGATCGTCCGTATTTTTCACTGTTACGTGCGCTTTTGGTCCTTCATTTTAACCGGCGTTTAGTAAGTTCCGTTAGCAGTTACACGTTAGCCCTTTTGGCTAACGATCGTTGCAGCACCCATCCTTTAAACTAACAGCCGTTATAATTTAAATTTTTTTTGAAATTTTTATTTCGTCCGTTTGTTTTTGAAATTTTTTTTTTTTTTGAAATTTTTTTTCGTCATGTGAATTTTTTTTATTATTTTTTTTTTCAAAATTTCTTTTTGGAAACTTTTTTTTGTGAAAAAGTTTTTATATAAAAATGTTTTTTACATAAAAATGTATTTTTTATATAAAACATTTTTCTATAAAACTTTTTTATATAAAAATGTTTTTATATAAAAAAGTTTTTATATACGAAAAATGTTTTTTTAAATGTTTTTATATAAGAAAAAAGTTTTTATATACGAAAAACGGTTTTTATATGTTTTTATAAACGAAAAACATTTTTTTATAAAACATATAAAAACGTATGAAAAGTATATAAAAAAATTTATACGTTTTTTTATAAAAATTTTACGCTTTTTATATGTTTTTTATTCTTTTTTATAAGTTTTTATACGTATAAAAACATTTTTTTACAACATATAAAAACGTATATGTTTTTTATATGTTCCAAAAAAACTTTTTGTACGTATAAAATTTTTAGAACATATATACGTTTTGATACTTTTTTAGAACATATATAGTTTTTTTTATGCGTTTATAACATATATAAAAACGTATAAAATTTTTTACGTTTTTAGAACATATATACTTTTTTATAAAAAATTATAGAACATATATACATTTTTCGTCACATGTGAATTTTTTTATATTTAAAACGTATGAAAATTTTATAACATTTATACGTTTTTATATGTTTTCATACGCTTTTAGAACATATAAAAACGTATAAATATACCTTTTTCTAAAAAAAATTGAACATGTGCAAAAAAAAAAAAAAAAAAAAAAAATTTCCAAAAACAAAAAATTTCGAAAAACAAAATTTACATGACGATTTTTTTTTTTTTTAATTCGAAAAAAAGGACGAAGAAAAAAAATTCGAAAAAAAAAGTTAACTTATAACGGCCGTTAGTTTAAAGGATGGGCGCTGCAACGATCGTTAGCCAAAAGGGCTAACGTCTAACTACTAACGGAACTCACTTAACGCCAGTTAAAATGAAGGACCAAAAGCACACGTAACAGTGGAAAATACGGACGATCTTTGCACTTAATGAACCATAAGGACGAAACCTGCAATTTGGCCAAACCACAAGGACGATTTTTGCAATTTACTCTAAAAAAAATATATACAATAAATTTGAAAGAACGTATAATAAAAAAATAAATAAACACAAACCCGAAGAATTTGTAACGCGTCGTATGTTTGGATGAGTTGGGGAAATGACATTTGTCGAATGAAAAGGAGTTTCATTTTGATGTACGATTGTTCTAGAAGAAATATGTGTTCGTCGAATTTCAAAAAATGGAGTTGAAACATTATATGAGATAAAACAAAAAGAAATCAAAACTATAAAATCAAGTAAAATAAAGATTAAAATATTAATTAATAATAAAGTATATAAATTATTTAGACATACCCGAAATAACAGTTGAAGAAACATGATTGACAGAAGGATTTTTAAGACATTCTATGTTTCCACTTGATTGTGTCCCACCAGGAGTCACGTTACGACGAATAGATCGAGAATTCTCATTAGAAGCATGCCTCGTCATGCCAAGAGCTTGTCTTGGTAACAATACAGCATCCATTTGAATTCGTGATTGAGTTAATTGAGACAAATCACCAGATGAAAGATATGTTTAAGATGTCATCAAATTAACAGCTGAATCAGAATATCCAGCAACACGTGACCGTATAGTAGTCCTACTACCATTATTTACACGTGTGATATCAGCTAAACGTCGACGACCATGACCACTATGAGATGATGTATTTTGGGACGGCCGCATTTGCGAAGGTTCACATTGAGAAAAGTTCGTAATATCATTAAGAACATTAGTATTTTGAATTGAAAAATTACAATTATTTCTCAAAGAATCAAATGAACTGTTCATATTACCCTTTACATGAATATTAGGGTTGACATTTTCTAGTGAATTACTCATATTTAACAGCAAGTAGATAAAATATGGAAATGGTCAATAAAATACACATTGGACAAAAGAAGGGAAGCAAAAACTAAATACCTATTAGCTAAGATGTCAATAAATATTCAACCTAATAGCTAAGATATTAACAAATACTCAACCTAGTACCTAATAGCTAACATATCAATAAATACAATAAACAATATACCTATGCATGGGCAATCTAGTCAAAATATATAAACACATTTTCTAGACACTCACTTTCAGCATAAGAATGAATCAGTTTACACAAATTATTTTTTCATGCACTTGATATAAAATTCCGAACAACACAAATAAATATAACAAATAAAATGAAATACAACCAAATACCAAAGATAACAAAAGTCACATATTCTTAATACAGAAGATGCCTAAACTCATTTAATGGTAATAAACAATGACAACAATAATGAACTACAAACCTTTACAGGATGACGAATAATCAGTAGAGTATACTTGAAAAAAAACACCAAACCACCAATAATACCTGAAACGACACAACAGAAATATCAAACTTAACACGTATTAAATACTCGAATGATCAAATATAAAAGAATGATATACATCATACAATGAGTAAAGTGAAAAGTAAAAATGATTACTTACTAATGGAACTATATAGATCTAGTGAGAGTAGAAAGAAAATTATGGAGATATGATTACGAAGCTGAACAGAGTATATAATATTTGTAACTGACTTATGACTATTAAATAAAAATACAAAATATATACTTAGTGGGGAGGTTGCAAGCTAACAACGGTTACAAACACATATATGTAACTACACCCGCTAAAAATTCAAATATTTTTACAAACTTTTAGTTTTTATTTATTTTCAAAACAGCTTTATGCAAAAAAAAAAAAAAAAAAAAAAAGCTTTATGCAAAAAAAAAAAAAAAAATGGATCAGTGTACAAATGTGTCATTAGCATCATATTAACCTTCATCAGCAACTAGTACCCAAGATAAAAAATTTAGAGTATAATTTTAAACTTCCAAATCCACTTTTTGGAAAGGACATAATAGACAAATTTAATTCGAGTTTATTATTGGAAGACATGCAATATAATAATGAAATATGCATTTTGCTTTGTGTATATTGGATGGCCTTGTATATTGATGAATTTAAGCATTGTTATTGCATAAGCTTTGTGCATATGCATTCCATTTGCAGTTTAGTTTGTCCACAAAATTTGATAGTTAAATAAGACATTCAAATATAGATTACATAAATACTAAAATAACATTAAAATAATAACATAAACGGTTACATGAACATTAACTGAACATTAAATTAAACATAAGATTATAAAAAGATAAATTAAAGACAAAGTTCATAACAGAAACATTTGCAACAACTAAAATAAGAACAACCCAAAACAAATAAAACATAATAAAAATACGTTCAGCATGAATTAAACATAAACTTTATTCGTCTTCATCTTCAATTGCTTCATCCAAAACTCCATAAAACTTTCCACAAACTGGAGAGTTGTAGGGTTTTTTTTATCGTTTAATCCGAGGCATATCCCTAGAAAAAGGATCATCAGAATCGTCATCAGATATAACAATGACTTCCTTTACACCAACAATTTCAACATCAGAGTCAAATAACACATGATTTTCTTTCACATCTCCAGCTTTTTCATCCTTGACATCTCCAGCTTGTTCATCCTTGACATCGTAGAGAACATTCACAGGATCAACAGCAGCTTCAGCAACAACATCAGCTTTTAGAGCAACACATGCAAACTTGACATCTTCATCAGTCACAAATACCTTTTGATCACCATCTGTAACCTCCTTATAAATGTCATCTTCAGAACCAAACATGTTCCCCTTAACCTTGCCCAAATGAACGTAATTCTTAATCTTTGTAACATTGGATTTTCTAGCAGAATTTAGGATAAATTCATCAATCTGAAAATAGAACACAAAAACAATAAGTTGCTTTTTACAAAAGAAAAAAAAGTTAGTAATGATAGATAAAATCAAAATAAAATAAATTTAAGAATATAGCCTCCTTCTCCAAAACAGTTTTTTCAAGATCAGGATTAACAACCAAGTTAGGATCTGGAATTGTTAAAGATTCATTGTCCTTATCAGCTTTTGATTGAACAGTCTCTTGACTGCTCATGTACTCCATCTCATCTTGGTTTTAAAAACAATAAAATAAAAAAAAATCCAATGATCAGATGATAAACAATGAAGAAACATAGTAAAACATACAATATATCATACACTTCCTTAGAAGTCAATGACGCTATCAAAAGAACGCAAACTGTTATTAGAATTCTGGTGGCCTGCCATTGCAAAAGAGCAAATTTGAAGTATATGAGAAACGTTAAAAATTTATTTGGAAGATAAATGTTTTAAGAAAACTTGACTATGGTGGAAGATGAATGATCAATTTATAAGATGTATGCTGAAATAACCGCAATTTGTAGTTACAAAAGATAACTGTACCCGCTATTTTAAATAATTCAAAAAAACACAATCTTCCTGGTCTTTCGCAAACATATAAATTGTAATCACCATATTAGAGCTCCAAAATAATATAACTATCAAAGGACCAGCCACCATAATAAGGATTGAATCCCATCAGCATCGTTAGAATACATACAATTAAATTAAAAAAAAAAAAAAAAAAAAAAAAAAAAAAAAAAAAAAGTAAAAAATACAACCTTAAAGAATTTCAACATAAAAAGCGTTGAGGATCCTGGTTAGAGAGCTATGAGACATTGGTTAGACCACTTGATATATCAGGTATTGCAAGTAATAGCAGGTATGAATGACATATCAAGTTGTCTAACCAAATCTCATAGCTCACTTGAACATGATATCCAGGTGAAAAGTACGTAAGAAAACATGGATTTATTAGATATATTTATACAAAAAAAATACCACAATTAGAGGACGACTCAACCTTCTCATCCATTATAACCGCAACAAACTTCCAGTTTTTTATAACGAATTCAAACACAAAAAATCTTCCTTATATTTCTCAAACACTTAAACTGTAACCGCCATTTTCGAGATCCTAAATAATACAACTACCAAAGGAACAACAATAATAATAAAGAAATTATTCAATCCCATCAGAAATAAATATAATTTTAACAATAGGTTTGATGTTGAACCCTCTAAATGACGTAGCTTATAGTTTAAACTATAAGGTACATCATTTAGAGGGTTCAGCATAGCAATGAGCAACATCATAAAAAAAATATAATATTAAGAATTGGGTTTCATGCTGAAATAGAAATAAAAAATGCCTTTCTAACACAGGTGTTAATATTAATTCAAATAATGAAACATTTCCAGATGATGAAACGATTTCAATAGTTAGTTTGCAAATGGACGAACAACATAATCATCAACAATTATAGTTTGTAGTAGGCGAGTACCCGTGCATAGCAACTGAATTCGTAGTGGCAAATAATTAACGATTTGTGATATTGTAGTGAGTGTTTTGTGTAGCGTTCAAAATAGAACGTGAACCGATCAGAATGTAATTGCAAACGGTTGTACTACACGATAACTAAATTCTAGAAAAAATTCTTAACATCTATCAAACAACATATAAAAACATTTAATGAAACTGAAAGTAAAACATTACATTAGTTATGAGATAAAAACTAACAACACACGTTACTCTTCGCGTAAAACTTCTTGATAAACGACATTTGAGGTGTAGATTCCTGCTTGACGGAACTCTTTAACTGGTTTAACCAATACCTTTGTTGTTCTACGGGATATCCCTCTAGACAATGCCACATAAAGCTGGTCATGCGAGAAAACAGAGTCGGGCAAATAGACACCCACATTTGGAATTGTTTGGCCTTTAGCTTTATTAATAGTCATCGCAAAGCTAAGGCGAATAAGGAACTGTGTTCACTTTAGTTTAAAAGGGAACATGTCTTCTTCAGATGGAGCAAGAGGAATTCTTGGCAAGAGAACTCTAACTCCAGCGTGTTGTCCGACAACAATCTCAGCATTGATGACATTTGGGTCAAAACGTTTACATATCAACCTCGTACCATTACATAATCCATTTGCCGGATCGAGATTCCTTAAAAGAATAATCGGGCATCCTATTTTCAAACGCAGGAAATGAGGGGGCAACCCGCTCACGTTGAGCGAGTTTAAGAATTCCAAAGGATAGAAGTTGTGGGTGTCGTCTTCTGCTTCATCAAAACTATAGTAAACCTTTTCTTCGCCAGGAAATCTTTCAATCAACATATCATTAATGTTGTCAACATGCTCATTTTTAGTGGATAAAATTTCTCTTGAAACTATATCAGTAGATAAATGAGCGTTGGCGGCGAAGGAAGGAAACACTTCATTGATTAATGCATCCTTTGAGGCAGCCTCTTCAGTGTAAGGGACGGTCATGTCATCAGGTATGCGTACATAGTCTTCATCGATGACCTCTTCAACTCCATCACCTGCTCGTAATAGGAAGTTTGAAAACCATGGGTTTGTCCGTGCCCTCATGTTTATGGTTAACCGCATTTTTTTTAACCTACATTTTTTAATATAGGGTTTTTGGTGTCATTCTTATACTCACTCCGTCCCAAAAATATAAGTGTAGTTTGACTTTTTGAATCGAACTTTGACATTAAATATTTTTGTTTGTATTATATAACAATTGATGAAAATTATACCAAATGAAAATATATTTAAAACACAATCCATTTATATATTTTACATCAAGTATTATATAATACAAATAATAATATTCAATGTCAAAGTTCGATTCAAAAAGTCAAATTTGACTTATATTTTTAGACGGAAGAAGTAATAAGTACACAAGCCATGTATATCATGTCTACAAACATCAAAAGATAGAGATTGTTACTAACTTTTGTTATAGTGTAAAATAGTTTTTTAAATGTGAAATGCTGCTCTAAAAATGGTAGAGAACACTTTACACGTCAATCGATCTATCTTGTTTTTTTAAGTTCCAGAGTTTAAATTCAATATGGTACAAAATGACTTTTTTTTTAAGTTCCATGTTACTTGGTAGGTGCTAATTGTTATTTTTTTTTCCTCTTTCATTTAGATATGTTCTTTTGTGTCTTTATTTAGTCAATAAAACTTGCATTTTTTGTTTCAAAGCAATTGTTTGCTTTTGATAACCATGGGCTTTTGGCAGTGTCCCGTCACATCTATTTTTGTTTTCAAAATATAAAATGGCGCCCAAACATTATATACTTTTTTTAATTGTTGTGGAGCTCAAGGTACAAAATCACATTCTACAATGCTACAAGGGGCAACTGCCCCAACCTTTTCTTCATTACTCTACAAGTTTAGAGTTAATATTTTGGTTCCTATAGATTTTAGCGGTGGTGCCATGAGTTCAAAATAGATGGTGTCCTCTTAATTATATATACAGCCACCGAACAACTACTTTAACATTGTAAACCATGAAAAATCCATTGGATATAAAAGTTAAATAGCATGTCTAAAGCTAAAAGTTTGCCAAGAAAATAGCCAAAAAACTTTTTTTCATATTAAAGTTGGACCAAATTCAAATTAAAGTTGTACTCTACTACTATAAAATAATGTTTTTTTATATAATAGTTTCAACTTTCAACTTTCAAGTTCTTAAGTTCACTCTGATGCATGGTTCTGAGAGTTAAAAAAAATGCAACACAACTATGAGGCCAATTTATTCAAGATTAACATGTTGACATAAAGATTTACAATGGAGTAATAGATTCTTGAACTAAAGAATAAAGAAAATGGTTTATCACTTGCGGGCCAGAAAACCAAACAACCTAATCAAAGACTTCAAACACCCGTTTCTTTTATAATTCAACCTAAAGAAACCCCTCATCTATCTCCAAAACAAATAGCAACAAACACAAAGTAGCCTATAAACATCATTGACTATTTTATTATTGTTTAGCTAAAGAAAAAAACCAACAAAAAACCACAAGATCTTCCCGGGTCTCAACACAAACACCATCATATTTGACTCCAATACACGCAAATAAATCTAAAATCCACTTTCGAATACATAAGATTTCACCATTAACATACACAAAATTTACAAAATAAACTTTAGAACAAAATTTAAACAATAAACCTTACAACAATATTTACAACAACATTAATAATAAAGCATACTATTTCCGGCGACAGCAGCGGCGGTGGCAACTCTTTCTGGCGAGATAGCTGCGGCTAGAGCGGCGTCAAATGGCGGTCAGCGTCGGCTGTAACACAAAAAATCCAAAACTGTTAATATACATAGATTTGTGAAACTTTTCTACCTTAAAAAAATAGATTAAGCGGCGGCACCACAGCATGAGCGACGGTTACTGGAAAAAAACAATAAAATATTACAACGCGTATATACAAAAAAAACTACATATTTACCTTAAAAAAATTAAAAATAAAAATAAAAAAACCCTTAAAAACTTACTTAAAAACCTTCAAAAAACACATTCGAAACTTCTGTGGTGGCGACGGAGACTCTTTCCGACTAGATAGCAACGGCTACAGCGGCGACAATCGGCGGCACTAACAAAATAAATACCAAAAAAGTTAATATACATAGATCTACAAAAAAAAACTTATAGATCTACATTAAAATTTATAGATCTACAAAAATGTTATAACAACTAAAAAACCATCAAAACTTGAAAAATAAAATAGATTTATAAACAAAGAACACAAAAAGATACCTCCGAACACCTAAAAGTTGGATATGGGTTTCGTGTCTTGGTTGGGTTTCGTTGATGTGGTTTCGAAGGTGGCGCGTTTGGTGATTGCAGTTGGCTGTGATTATATGAGAGTGGTAATGTGTAATTTTAGAGAGAGGGTGAGAGATTTTCAGTTTTGACTATGTGAGTCTTTGTGTGTGTGTGTGTGGTGAGCTTTTATATGTTTTAGGTTGCATGCAGTAGTTCGATCTCATTCGATCAATTGAATCGATCGACCAAATCGTCCTAGTGCAAACAAAAGTTGGAATCGATCGATTGGACCAAAAAAAAGGAGAAGGTCGAGTATCCGATCGACATTGCTACTTTATTTCTTTTGTTTTCTTTCTTTTTTGGTGGAGCTATACGTTGGCAAAAAAAAAAAAAAAAAAAAAAAAAAAAAAAAAAAAAAAAAAAAAAAAACTTTTTGAAATCCTATCAACTAGCAAACGGTTTTCTTTGAAATTTTTTTTTATTTCACCTATAAATACACAAAATAAACACACTTCAATCCCAAATCTCACAATTCTCTCAATTCAAAATGTCTAAGAAAACACCACAACAAAAAGGCCGAAAATCCCGATTGACACAAACCATTCCGCACTTAACACCGGATCCGAATTTTCGGTTAACCGGTGTCTCACCAACCATCAATTTTCGACCGGCTACGTTAGATTATGAACCGCAAGATCCTCCACAACAAACTAACAATCTATTTTCTATAAATCGTCCTATGAATCGTCCGTTTGTTCCACCATATCAACAACAACCACAAAGCCACTTCCGTCGAAGCTCTATGTATGGTTCACCGAAATCGGTGTATCGTCCTACAATGGATTCATCACATTCCTCCTTTTCAAATTATCAAAATTATTCTCCGGTAAACCGTATGAATCTGGATGCTTGTGATTTTGATGAACAACTATACAACAATCCAGAATTTTATGTGGGAACTGGTTCGTGTTATCCGGCTCAAGGTTATCCGAGTCAAGACTTTTCAATGGGTCAAGGTTCGGGTCATGGGTCGTTTCATGATTCGGTTCCAAATAATGATGATGATGATGATTCTCCGGAAGAGATGTCACCGGTGAAACCCAAAAAAAAAGCTACAAAGGCTAAGAAGAAAATTGAGAAAAATGTTGAGAAAGATACCAAGAATGATTCGTCAAATTGGTCACGCAACGAAGAAATCGCATTGTGCAAAGCTTGGTGTGACACGTCCGAGAATAGTGAGCTCGGAAACAATATGCAGGCTAAGGGATTTTGGAAGAAAGTTATTGCTTACTTCGAAAATGAAGTTGGTGGAAACAGAACGTACAACTCTATTGTTACAAAGTGGAAAAATAGGATTCGTCCTAGAGTTGGTGCATTTTGTGCCATTTACGACAATGCTTTTCAGAATTATGGAAGTGGTGACAATGACCTAGGTATTTACACACGAGCGTGTGAAGAATACCAAGTGGTGCATGATCATGCTTTTACGTTGCACATTGTTGGGAAATCTTGAAAGAGCATGAGGTTTGGAAGGCAACTGAGATGCCGGCTTTTTTATGTCCAGATGCGCGTCGTAAAAAAGCAAAGACTTCTGAAACCGGATCGGATGCGCCTGAATTTCAAGAGACTCAAAATGAGCGACCAATGGGTCCTGACATGGCAAAGAAAAATAAGAAGAAATCATCTGTGAGTTCCAGGTCTTCTTATATGGATGATGTAGCCGACAAATGGAACACCATTAAGTCGAAAGTGATGGGACAGAAGAAGGAGCTAGTAGATGAATACTACTCGTTGAAGAAACAAGAGTTGGAGCAAAGGAAAAGAGAGTCGGAAATAGCGGCATCACAAGTTGAAATAACGGCAACAAAAGTTCAAATAGAAAAGGAAAGACTTGAATTTGACCACCAAAAGAGACGGGATAAAGACATCATGTTCTACATCACACCAATCGACCCGTCTTTGCCCCCAAATGTACAAGAAAGGATGCAGGAAATGAAGGATGCAATCAAGGAACGATACAACCTAGATTATTAGTTTTGAATAAGTATTGTAATGTTTTAATTTTATTTGAATTATTCTGTAACATTTTAATTATTAATAAAATTTAAGTTTGTGTTACATTTTTTTTTTTTTTTTTTTTTTTTTTTTAAAAAAAAAATTGGATGAAGGTCGCCTTACTGGGGCACCCAATCGCCTAAAGGTCGGTGGAGAGAGAAAGCTGACGTGACAGAGAAATTGGGAGGGATTGACCAACATTACTGCATGTAGCCTTAGGTTCGGGTGTTTTAATCTTAAATATAGGTGTGGAGTAGGTTTGGATTTTGATTTGTTGTATGTAAATTTAGGCTTTGATGTAGGTATGTAGTCTCTAGTTAATGCATATATGTAGTTAAGATGGAGAAGGGCAAAATGGGGATTACACAAAATTCAGTTTTTCACTTTCTTGACTTGTTGACCATTTTTCCTTTATAATTAGTTAAGATAAGAAAAACTACTTCAATCATTCCAGCATCTGGAACGGTTACATTATTTTAAGAAATATCAACAACTTGGTCAAGATAAACACGTATCTTATCATTAAGATCAGCAGATAGACAAACATTTAAATTATATTAATTCCGAACAGCATAATTCACTTAAAACTATAATTCACTTAAAACTGTATTTAAATACAAATATTAAACATTACGTATCTATATAAAGTACAAACTTTAGCATCATGTTAAATTACAAAAATAAATTAGAAAGATAAAATTAACATTAGAATCTGAACTTACACAGTTACATAAACTCATAAAGAAAACGATACTTAGATAAACATTTGAAATAATAAACATTAAATAGATAACATTTTTACTCATCTTCGTCTTCAAAAGCTTCATCCAAAACAAATTCAAGTGCTATGGGATTGATTGGGTGCTTTTTTGGACACTTAATGAAGGGGATGTCAGCAGAAAATCGTTCATCATGAGAAACTTTTCTGTTAGAGTTTTTAACACAGATAATCTGGAGATCATTGTCGTCGCTCATACTGGTGTCATCAATTAGCAATTTCTCAACAGATGAACGGTCTTTCTGAACAGCATCAGAATCATTACTAATTGTAGATTCTTTAACATAAACTACATCAACCATTTCATCATCTGAAACAGTCACCTTCTTAGAAGCACACTGAAGATCAAAGTCAAAAACGCACTAATTATGAATACATTCAGCATCAACATTCAAACGAACCTAAAATAAAAGAAAAAAAAATTAACATTGTATATTTAAATTAAACAAATTTGTACATTAGTTAGAAAGTTATCATAAAAAAAAATAATAATAATAAAAAAATAAAATAAATAAAAAATAGTTACATTTTTAGGAGCAAACTCCACATCCTCGTCGTAAAAGAACTGACTACGTTCAGCACGACCGAGTTCAACCGCTTTATCTTTAGAATAATCAGCATCCAACGTTTCAACCTACAGTTAAACACAAACATTAAATATAATTACTTATTTTATTACAACAATCTTATACATCAGTTAAAAATATATCTTATAAAAAAAAAATTGTCATAGTATTAACCTTATTAGCAACAACGCCAACAACATCGCCACAAAATAAGTGACTACCTTCAGCATGATTATCAACTACTTCAAAAACTTCAGTGCGTTCAGCATCAATATGAAGATATTCAACATCAACAACAACAACTGATTTATCTTCGTTTCCATCAGAACCATTCAATCCAACCTACAGTTACATGCAAAACTAGATGAGTACCCGTCCATAGCAACGGGATTTTATAGCGGCAGATAGTTTTAGTGATAAAAAAAAATTTATGGGTTATAAAAGAAAAAATAGTAAAAGTTTGAGAACATAATATTTTGAAATCCGGTTCGACCCGGTTGAACCGTTCCGGTAAAAAATGGTCAATTTAAACCGGGTCTTCCCAACGGGTTGGTTCGAAAAAATGGTTCAAATTAATGTGTGTGTGTCTTTTTTGACAACATTGTTTTAAGATTGTAATAATAATATATTCATGCATTTTAGCTGATAGTCGACTGCCCACGAATAACGTCGGTAATGTAAAGCTTTTAACAATTTGTATGGGTTGTTCTGTTTGCATTCTTTTTTTTTTCTTTTATTCACCTTTGTATGTGGTACAGTGTTTTGGTACGACAGTACATAAGAGTTCTAATTATTGGCGCCGTATGCAACTAAATCATACAACCATAACTATTAGCTACATTATTTTTCACATCATTGGACTCACTGTTCGGATCTAAAAAAGTCATAGGCCTAAAAAATATATGAGGCCTAATTTTTCTATAAAAATAAGAAAACAAAACAAAAAAAGTACAAAACTACAGAAATGCCTTCGATTAGATTTCTGGTTGGTGGTGACAGATCCGGTTAAATCTGGTCAAATAAACAAAACAACATAAAGAAAAAAATACAAACACTCACAATAGCATAAATATACCAGTTAATCACACACACACACACCACCCTCTCTTTAAGCACAACCAAAGCAGCTAAAAACCAGTCGGATGCATAGATCTAAACAAACCCGGTAGTGGTAGCGACGTCGGATTCAGATAATTGAGGCGACGGGAGCGTCTGTACATGGTGGTGTTTGTAGCGGCGGCAGATATAGTGAGGGTGGTGCTAGGTTATGGAGAGAGGTAGATATGAAAGAAGATATGTGTGTTTTTTTTAGGTTTGTATTTGTGTTTGGTTTTAGTTTATAAATGACCGATTCAGTTTTGAAGGGCAAAATGGGGATTACCCAAAATTCAGTTTTTCACTTTCTTGACTTGTTGACCATTTTTCTTTTATAATTAGTTAAGATAGTCACACATAATGGTGACACCAGTTAAATTAAATGCCAGTTCAAGGATGTTATGTACGTGGAACCGTTCTAAGCATTATTGATGGCAGACAGTTTAATAATGTTTCGTCGTCTAAACTTAGATGAACGCACAAACTATAACATCTCTCTTGGAAGTAACCCAACGCCATTTTTCAAATTAAAGTTTTACACATACTTCTTTTCTATATTTTAGTCGTACTCTAATAAGTTTATAACGAAGGTCTTTTACTCCATAATCAAATGTTTTCGTCAATCAGTGAGTGTACGTTAGCGTATATTTTTTTTCTTAAAAAGGATTTTAACAAACCTCTTCTTTTTCGTCAATCAACTCATTTTCTTTTTAACAATTGATTCAATGAAATTAATACAATGATCATCCCATTTTCTTTTTAACAATGCAATTCACATTTTAAATTCATGTATTTTGTCAAAAGTTTGTTACTTTTGAGCTTACAATTGTTTCACACGTCTTGTTACCTCGAGCCCACCAAATTTTCTTACTTTTGAGCTAACAAAAATATACGATGTAAAAGCTCTTAATACTACTTTATACTGTTATTGTATTTCTATTATTTAAATACAATTGTTTTGAAATATTTGGGTTTTCGAGATTTTGTCCTGTCCTTCTCAATCTAACACTTCCCTATTTTGCATAGTAAGTCCTTTTATGCTTTTGACACAATAAACTTTATAACTAAGTTTACACTATAAGCTTATAACAAAATTTACAAAATAAACTTTATAACAAAATTTATGCCATAAACTTTATAACAAAATATACACCATAAACTTTATAACAAATTTACACCATAAACTTTATAACAAAGTTTACAATATAAACTTAATAACAAAATTTACACTATATACATTATAACAAAATTTACACCATAAATTTTATAACAAAATTTACACTATAAACTTTATATCAAGATTTACACTATAAACTTTATATCAAGATTTACACCATAAAATTAATAACAAATTTACAATATAAACTTCATAACAATGTTTACAATATAAACTTATAACAAAATCTACTTTATAATAAAATTTAAACCATAAACTTTAACAACAATTTACATAATAAATATTAACAACCACCCTATCAAATATTAACAACAATTTCAAAAATAAAGCATACCATTTCCGGCGATAGCAACAAATTCAGGCGCGGCAGTAGCTTTTCCGGCAAGGCAGCAAACTTTCCGGCGAGGCAGTAAATTTTCCTGCCGGCTAATCTAAAAAAAAACACATAGATCTATAAATAACGAAAAAATATTAATGAAAAATATTAACGAAAAAATTAACGAAAAATATTAACAAAAAAATATTAACGAAAAATAAATATTTTCCGGCGAGAAATATTAACGAAAAATAAATATTTTCCGGTGAGAAATATTAACGAAAAAATAAAAAATTTCCAGCGAGAAATAATTTTTTTCCGGCAGAAACTATTAACGAAAAAATACCAAAACGAAATATACCAAATACGAAAAATATTAACGAAAAATACCTCAATTTTTTTCCGGTGGCGGTAACTTTTTCCGGCGACCAATAGATCTACAAAAAAAATACAAAAAACGTTAGATCTATAAAAGAAACAATAGATCTACAAACTAAATATATAGATCCAGAAAAAATATGTATGGATCTATAAAAAAAACAATAGATCTACAAACAAAATATATAGTTTTATAAAAAAAAACAATAGATCTATACAAATTAAACTTATTGGAGAGGTGGTGGTGTTGTGGGGCGGCGATAGGTTTCGTGGTGGTGAGGTGCGGCGGATGAACAGATTCAAGAGGTGGTGGTGTTGTGGTGGTGAAGTGCGGCGGCAGTTGGGGTGTGGTGGTGGTGGGTTTTTGTGTGTTGGCTTGTAGATGAGAGTGTGGTTGGTGTGTGTGTTGTTTTTGTTTAATGCACGTATGTAGTTAAGATGGATAAGATGGACAAGGGCAAAATGGGGATTACACAAAATTCAGTTTTTCACTTTCTTGACTTGTTGACCATTTTTCCTTTATAATTAGTTAAGATTAAATATAAAATATACAATAACAACAAAATTACCCATCATTGAAAAATTTCTCAACATTATAAACGTTTACCTTATTGGAAGCAAACTGAACTTCAACATCAGCATCAAAACTCATCTCAAGTCGTTCAGCATTAACACCAGCCATTGAATTCTTTAAACGAATTCATTATCATTACATTCAACCTATAGTTAAACAGAACAATTAAACATTACATATTTAAAAACAACAAAATTAAACATAAGAGGGAGTTATAAACTACATAATTCTTTACATGAACCTCACGCATGTCATCAGCATAAGTTTTTTTTTTTTTTCTTTTTTCTTTCTGAAAAGCAATATTCCCACCATTCCATATAATCAAAGCTTTTGATACATCAACAACAACAGAATCAACATCCTTAACAATACCAACCTGCAAATAATATAAAATATATAGAAGAATATATAATATATAAAAAAATAAAAATAAAATCATCATTGGAAGTAATATTATATCAACAATTGTAGCAACATCAATTACATTATTATCTTTCTTATGAACCATAAACTCATCATGTTTGCCAGCATTAACGTCATTAACAGAAGGTCTGGAAACAACATTGTCATCACTCAAATATGAATCCTGAAAAGAAACAAAATACATCATTAAAACAATAGAAACAATTATAGTTTGGAATAAGAAACGAAACAAAGAAATAACATTGCTCGAACACACGTACACAATCAACAACCATGTAAGACGAACCAAAAGACATATTGCTTGCCATTGGATTGATAGAAACTTAGACCTGTGAAAACTAATGTAAAACCCTAAAATCTAAAATGTGCAAAAAGACCAAAATGCCCCTACAACTTTGAAAATTAAATAAAGGCTTATATAACTTACAATTTAATTATAAAAATTATGAAAATGAACCAAGTATGACATGAAATAATTAGAGAGCATCATAAAATATTTGTGCAAGCTATCAAAATTATTATAACACATAAACAAGTCCAATTTAGCCAAAAAAATAATTAAGTATACATTACTTTGCTTTAAAAGTTATTTAAATGTATTGAAATTACAAAATAAAATAAGGAAACAATTCAAATTAAATATGATTGATTTGGTAAACCTTCTAGCCGAAATTCTTGTGCCATTATCTCCCAAAATCTTGGCCAATTCCATTCTATTTGAACCAATCTCATTAAACCCTAATTCATCCTAGCCGAATAAAAGAAAAACACACAAAAACTCTCCCTAGTGCTCATCCGATTTTCTGGAAATACAAGACCAATTTTCCTGTGTTCTACATCATCACAATAAGCTAAGAAAAATACCCTTCGAATTGTTTGTGGCCTAGTTCGATCTTGGTCGAGTTTTCATTGTCGCGAGTATAACTTTGAGGTAAATTCGTCTATTATTAATCCGACCTCTATAAAATTCGTTTCTCATTTTTTCAAGATCCTTACATCATATATGTTCTATGAAAAATGAATACAAGGTTCTTAGATCGTTCGTGAAGCCGTGGTGAATTATTGTGTGTCGCGTATAAGGCCAAGAAGAGGAAATTCGTTACAGCCATTCGACTCGTTCTAAATTCGGTTTGCTATTTTTCCTGAGTCTCTTATGATCTAAGAACATCAAATAAAATGATAATAACATACCATGCATGATCTACGAATTATTTGTGAATTAGATCATAAAATCGTGTATAAAACCTAAATAATGGTATCCGAATTTTTGAGGCTTCATACTTATTTTATTTAGACTCTATATGATCATATTAACCTGAGAAAAATGTTACTTCGAATTTTCAAGGCTTAAAATGTTTATTCTTGATTTTATTGTTTATGCGGATTAAAGTAAAATAAAGAAGAAAAAGAAATAAAACATGGATCGATGCTAGGGTATGGATTAGGGCTTGTTGTTGATTATTTAATGATGTTATAATGATGATAGAATGATTTGGTAATTATTGGTATTTTTAGGGTTAGGGTTTTATAAATAAAAAGTATATACGATTTGTGTTTAAATGTTTTGGGTGTGTTTTGTAACTTTTAAAACTCAAGGGTTATTTTTAGAACTTTATTTGGGCTGTGTACTATTCGAATAAAATATAGCTTGAGGGTGTCAAGTGTAATTTTTGTAATTAAAAGGATTAAAATGTTTATTTGATAAAAGGTAAATCGATTTAGAAAATAATTAAATAGAGGGACTAAATATGTAATTTCTGGAAACTTAGGGTTGATTTGAGTAATAAATTATATTCAGGGGGTTATGTGTCATTTTGGTAATTTAATGGCTTAATATGTAATTATTGATAATTAAAGGTTGAAAATGTAAATTAAGGGTTAAATATGTAACTTTGATAACTTGAGGGATTTGATGTGTAAATTATGAATACTTAAGGGTATATTGTATAACATAATGAAATAAGTGTCCATTGTGTAACTTTGATAAATTAAGGGCTTAATGTGTAATTATGGATACCATAAGGTTTAAAATGTAACTTATGTAATTACAAGGGTATAAAGTGTAAAATATGAAACCTAAGGGACTAAATGAGTAATTCTGGATAACTTAAGATTTGAATAAGTTAATTATGATATATTTTACTTTAAACCTCCATCTTTGGTATATTTGCATTTCAAACCCTAGAATATGAGAAATTGTTATATTTAACCCTAAACTTTTGTGACTTGTTAAAATCCATCCTAAAACCATAATATGATTCAATAATGACTTAACCTAAATGAGAATATGGAAAAACTTTCTAATTATGGAAACTTTCTAAAAAAATAGAAACTTACTAAATTTGGAAACCTACTAAAAATGGAAAAGTTACTTAAAATGGAAAGGTTTGTAATTCTTTGCTACCCCTCTAGGTGTGAAGAAGGAGAGGACCTGACTTTGATCCATCTTGTTCATTTTGGTTTGTGCTTTGCTTTGGAATAAGGTACAGATATTCTGCTCTTTGTATAAGGAGCCTTCGGCCTCTTACTTTGATTCGTATTAGGGTTTCCTAAGCCACTGCTATGTTCCCTACACTGTGATATGAACCTTTGATATTTGAACCTTTGACATGTGAACCTTTGATATGAACCTTGAGATTTGGACTATGATTATGACCTTGTGAACCATTGCTTTGATATGAACCTTTGACCCTTAACCCCAGTTTGATACCCGAGCCAAATGTGTTTCCTAGCCATGAAGGTAACATGGCCATGTCTTTGATGCACCACTGACATGACTCGTGTGTGGTTCGAGTGATTAGCCACACCGTCCCCATTGTGATTGTGATATGCGCGCTTTATATTTGTTATGGCCAATGTGATTTGTGTGGGGGGCGTATGGATGCATCCTAGATTTGTGTTGTGATATGTGATATGTGCTATGTGGTGACTGATGATGGGTGCAATCCACGTCTTTCACAAAATGTGGGAGCTGATCACTCCATTGGATACATGAGGACACCCCTCATATTATCTGGTTACTAAGAGGTATCCCCTCTAGATTATGCAGGCTTATGTGATGTGATATATGTGGGCTCGTGGTGGATGACTGTCCTAACCTTTACTCTTGTACCTTATTTATTATCTCTTTCATTATGCTCATTTGTTCATTTCCGTTTACTATATATATCTGTTCACTGGGCTTTTTAAGCTCAGCCGCGTTTCTTTTCCCGCGGCAGGTATCTAAGCTAGGAGTTTTGGATTATGCTTTGGATGGGATGAGAGTTAGATGGAGCTCTGACCTTAGATGACCACCTCTATCTTATGACTTTGTTTTGGACATGAATTTCCTTTGTATTCGTATTTTGGATGTTTCTTTATCTTTCGAACTTATGTACTTATTCAAGTCATGTTGACTTGATTTCCTTTGATATATTTATTAAGACTTCCGCTGTGTATTTATGTATGCTTTGATTTGTCACCATAATGTGATGCTTCTACCCTTGTCGGGTTGGGGTGTTACAATTATGGTATCAGAGCCCAGGCTGCGACCTGTAGTACATAAGTCATGGCCTGTGAGTCTTATGGACCCTAGGTTTTGACCCTTAAAACTTAAGTTTTGACTGGTGAGGTTTTGGGTAGACATTAGAATTCTGTTCCGTCTTTCCTTTCGTGCTTATTTTTCCTACCTTACTAATCGTTTTCGAAATTATTTAGATGGTGACTACACGACATCAGGACTATAATGGAGAGACCCCTGATTTTCAGGCTATGATAGCCGCTGCTGTGGCTGCTGCTATTCCTCAAATGGTGACTCAGGTCACCAATAACATCAGGAACGGGGCAAGTTCTTCTGGTGGTGGCGGTGGCGGTGCTGCTCCCACTGCATCACCACTGCTCCACCCGCTGCTCCACCAGTTGGTATCCACGTTTGGATTGAGAGGTTTAACAAGCTCAAGCCCCTCTCTTTTTGGTCAGCTGCCGTTCCCACTGAGGCAGAAGACTGGATTATCCACATGGAGAAGATGTTTAAAGTTTTGGGTTGTCCAGATGAGTTTAAGACTAGATTGGCTGCATTTAAGTTTGAGGGCGATGCACAGAGCTGGTGGACAGCTTATGCTCAGTCTCAGGAGCAGGGTTTTGAGGAGACTTGTACTTGGGAGGATTTTATGGGTATCTTTTATAAGCAGTACATTCCAGTGGCTGAACAGCAGCAATATGAGCGGGAGTATGGGAACATCCGTCAGGGGGACCGGGAGACGACTGGGGAATTTATGCAGCGGTTTATGAGGCTGGCCAGCTTTGTCGGGCCAGAGATTACGGGAGATGCTTACCGTCAGGCTAAGACATTTAAGTGGGCGTTAAAGAAATGGATATTGGACCGTATCGTGAATACGCATTATGATGATGTGGCTGCGGTTGCGAACGACGCTTGCAACATTGAGATGTTGCATAGTGATAGTAGTGGTTTCAATAAGCGTGATAGGGATGGTAACCGGGTGCATTCCAGGGGACAGAGTCAGCAAGGACAGGGTCAGGATCAGAGAGGTCGACAGGACCATAGGTACGATCAGCATGGTCGCCAGGACCGGGATTACAGTCAGAGGCGACAGGATTCTCGGGGTTATGATCGGCAGGTTTCTGGGAGGAGTGGGTTCAACAACAACCCACGTCAGTATCGTGATCAGACTACTCGGGGTGCTCAGTCGGGTTATCAGTCAGGTTCTTCTGGACAGAGGAGGACTAGTGAAGTGTTACCTCCTCCACCGCTTTGTCCCACTTGTGGAAAGCCTCATCCGGGGCCATGCCACAAGGCTTCGGGAGGATGCTTTGCTTGTGGGTCTCTTTCGCACAGGGTGAAGGATTGTCCGAATGACAAGAGGAAGCAAGTTGTTCCATCAGGTTCGGGTAGACCAGCTCCTACTACTTTTCGGGTTTATTCTCTTACACGTGATCAGGCGGCAGGCACGTCAGGTACCATTACCGGTTATCTTTATATTGGAGATCGTATTGTTTTTGCTTTATTTGACACCGGTGCTACACACTCTATAATATCTAATACGCTTGCCAAGAAAATAAATATGACCCCAACACCATTGAATAATCTTATATCCATCTCTACTCCTATGAAAACCCAAGTCCTTATCGATTGTGAATATGTGAATTGCCCTCTGTGATTTGATGATTGTGTTCGTCCGGCTAATTTGCTTCCCCTCGATATGATTGATTTCGATGTGATTTTGGGTATGGACTGGTTGTCTTCTCATAAGGCCACCATCGACTGTCATGCCAGGAATGTGAGTTTTGGTGATATCCATCATCCGGACTTTGTTTATCACGGTTCTCAGCCTTTGAAATCTGTTAAACTTATTTCTGCTATGAAAGCGCGGACCCTAATCTCTCATGGTTGTCTAGGGTTTTTGGCCTCTGTTAAAGATACGTCTTCTCAGGGACCTGATGTTAGTAGTGTTCCCATTGTTCGGGAGTTCGCTGATGTCTTTCCCGAAGAACTTCCTGGTCTTCCTCCCACCAGAGAAGTTGAATTCAGTATCGATCTGGTTCCCGGCGCTGAGCCTATCTCTAAGGCTCCGTACCGGATGGCTCCCGTTGAACTCAAAGAATTGAAAGTGCAGTTAGAGGAGTTATTGGAGAACGGTTTTATTCGTCCTAGTGTTTCTCCTTAGGGCGCTCCTGTGCTATTTGTGAAAAAGAAGGATGGTAGTATGCGTCTTTGTATTGATTACCGGGAACTCAACCGCATTACGATTCGTAACCGTTATCCCCTACCACGCATTGACGATTTGTTTGACCAATTGCAAGGGGCAAAGCACTTCTCTAAGATTGATTTGAGATCGGGTTACCATCAGCTTCGTGTGAGGGAACAAGATGTTCCTAAGACTGCCTTTCGAACCCGCTATGGCCATTATGAATTCCTGGTTATGCCTTTCGGCTTGACCAATGCTCCGGCCGTTTTTATGGATCTTATGAACCGGATTTTCCATGAGTTCCTCGATAAATTTGTCATTGTCTTCATCGATGATATTCTTGTCTATTCGAAATCCGAGGAGGAGCACGAACAGCATCTTCGGACTGTGTTGGAGATTCTTAGACAGAAGAAGTTGTACGCGAAGTTTTCTAAGTGTGAATTCTGGTTGAGTCAGGTCATTTTTCTAGGTCACATTGTTTCTGCGGAGGGTATCACTATGGACCCAGCGAAAGTCGAGGCTATCACTAAATGGCCTAGACCTACAAATGTGACTGAGGTGAGAAGTTTTCTGGGGCTCGCGGGTTATTATCGTCGTTTCGTTGAGGGTTTCTCGCGGCTGGCCTTACCATTGACACAGTTGATGAGAAAAGGGGAGAAATTTGTATGGACTGAGGAGAGGGAGAACAGTTTTGAAGAGTCAAAGCAAAGATTAGTGTCTGCACCTATCTTGACCCTTCCGTCTGGTTCGGGTGGTTTCCAGATCTACAGTGATGCGTCTAAAAAGGGTTTGGGTTGCGTTCTAATGCAACACGGGAAAGTCATCGCCTATGCTTCGAGGCAACTGAAGCCGTATGAAGAGAATTATCCGACACACGATTTGGAATTGGCTGCAGTGGTTTTCGCTCTTAAAATATGGCGGCATTATCTATACGGCGAGTCATGTGACATTTTCACCGACCACAAAAGCCTCAAATATATTTTCACGCAGAAGGAGCTCAATATGAGGCAGAGGAGATGGTTGGAGCTCCTGAAAGATTACGACACCCACATCCAGTATCATCCCGGCAAGGCAAATGTTGTTGCCGATGCTCTTAGCCGGAAATCGGGTATGGTCGCTAGTCTGAATTTTGAGCCTCGGATTCTAAATGATTTGGAGATTCTTGATGTTGAGTTTTGTGTTCGGGGTTGTGACGGTTACTGGGCTAGTCTAAAGGTTGAGTCCAATCTCATCCTGCGGATTAAAGAAGCCCAGAAGGATGACGGTGAACTCTGGGCTATTGTGCAGAACGTAGAAGATGGGAAGCAATCTGAGTTTCGGGTCGATGAGTTCGGTGTGGTATGGTTCGAAGATCGTCTTTGTGTTCCTAACGATCCTGATTTGCGAGAAGCTGTTTTGTCAGAGGCGCATAGTTCTCCCTTTACTATACATCCGGGTTCCACCAAAATGTACCGAGACCTGAAGCAGCACTTCTGGTGGAGCGGCATGAAACATGACGTGGCATCTTATGTAGCTAGGTGTTTGACTTGTCAGCAGGTCAAGATCGAGCACCAGAGAGCCAGTGGGTTATTACAGCCGTTAGATATTCCGACTTGGAAATGGGAGGAAGTTACTATGGATTTTGTTACGGGATTACCTATTACCAGAAGGAAACATGACGCGATTTGGGTGGTCGTGGATCGGCTGACCAAATCTGCTCATTTCCTACCCATTCGTGTGAAGTACGGTGTTAATAAATTGGCGGAGATCTTCAGGCAGGAGATTGTTAGGCTTCACGGAATGCCCACTGCTATTATTTCCGATAGAGATCCACGTTTTACTTCTAGATTCTGGAGGGGCTTACAAAAGGCTTGGGGTGCACGACTCAAGTTCAGTACGGCTTTCCACCCTCAGACAGATGGTCAGTCAGAGCGGACCATCCAGACTTTGGAGGACATGCTGAGGGCGTGTGCGTTAGAGTGGACGGGTAGTTGGGACGAGTATCTTTGTTTGGTAGAGTTCGCTTATAACAACAGCTGGCATGCTAGTATTCGGATGGCTCCTTTCGAGATGTTGTATGGACGGAAATGTAGAGCACCCGTTTGTTGGAACGAGGTGGGAGAGCGTGCTATTGAGGGTCCGGAGTTGGTTCAGATCACGAATGAGAAGGTAGATGTTGCTAGGGAAAAGTTGAAGGAAGCTCGGGCTCGTCAGAAAAGCTACGCGGATAAGCACCGCCGTGATTTGGAGTTTCAGGTTGGTGATCGGGTTTTCCTTAAGGTTTCACCGTTTCGGGGAGTCAAGCGTTTTGGAATCAAGGGCAAGCTGAGTCCTCGATTCATCGGACCATTCGAGATCCTGGAACGTATTGGAGAGGTTTCATACCGTTTAGCTCTACCTCCCCAGCTTTCGCATGTGCATGATGTATTCCATGTATCTCTTCTACGGGGATACAACTATCATCCTCTTCATGTGGTATCTTATCCTTTTGATCAGATTCAGCCCGATATGTCTTTGTCTGAAGAACCGGAAGCGGTTCTAGATCGCCAAGAGCGAGTTATGAGGCGTAAAGTCATTCCGTTCGTTAAGATTCTTTGGCGGAACCACCCAGAGCGGGAAGCTACCTAGGAGACCGAGGAGTCTATTCGAGCCAGTTATCCTCATTTTGTATTCTGATCTGGTATGTCTCTGTTTTGTTTCCGTTCCATTTCATTTCTACTTCTTTGCAAATTTCGAGGACGAAATTTTTCGTTTAGAGGGGAAGAGTTGTAAAACCCTAAAATCTAAAATGTGCAAAAAGACCAAAATGCCCCTACAACTTTGAAAATTAAATAAAGGCTTATATAACTTACAATTTAATTATAAAAATTATGAAAATGAACCAAGTATGACATGAAATAATTAGAGAGCATCATAAAATATTTGTGCAAGCTATCAAAATTATTATAACACATAAACAAGTCCAATTTAGCCAAAAAAATAATTAAGTATACATTACTTTGCTTTAAAAGTTATTTAAATGTATTGAAATTACAAAATAAAATAAGGAAACAATTCAAATTAAATATGATTGATTTGGTAAACCATTCTAGCCGAAATTCTTGTGCCATTATCTCCCAAAATCTCGACCAATTCCATTCTATTTGAACCAATCTCATTAAACCCTAATTCATCCTAGCCGAATAAAAGAAAAACACACAAAAACTCTCCCTAGTGCTCATCCGATTTTCTGGAAATACAAGACCAATTTTCCTGTGTTCTACATCATCACAATAAGCTAAGAAAAATACCCTTCGAATTGTTTGTGGCCTAGTTCGATCTTGGTCGAGTTTTCTTTGTCGCGAGTATAACTTTGAGGTAAATTCGTCTATTATTAATCCGACCTCTATAAAATTCGTTTCTCATTTTTTCAAGATCCTTACATCATATATGTTCTATGAAAAATGAATACAAGGTTCTTAGATCGTTCGTGAAGCCGTGGTGAATTATTGTGTGTCGCGTATAAGGCCAAGAAGAGGAAATTCGTTACAGCCATTCGACTCGTTCTAATTTCGGTTTGCTATTTTTCCTGAGTCTCTTATGATCTAAGAACATCAAATAAAATGATAATAACATACCATGCATGATCTACGAATTATTTGTGAATTAGATCATAAAATCATGTATAAAACCTAAATAATGGTATCCGAATTTTTGAGGCTTCATACTTATTTTATTTAGACTCTATATGATCATATTAACCTGAGAAAAATGTTACTTCGAATTGTCAAGGCTTAAAATGTTTATTCTTGATTTTATTGTTTATGCGGATTAAAGTAAAATAAAGAAGAAAAAGAAATAAAACATGGATCGATGCTAGGGTGTGGATTAGGGCTTGTTGTTGATTATTTAATGATGTTATAATGATGATAGAATGATTTGGTAATTATTGGTATTTTTAGGGTTAGGGTTTTATAAATAAAAAGTATATACGATTTGTGTTTAAATGTTTTGGGTGTGTTTTGTAACTTTTAAAACTCAAGGGTTATTTTTAGAACTTTATTTGGGCTGTGTACTATTCGAATAAAATATAGCTTGAGGGTGTCAAGTGTAATTTTTGTAATTAAAAGGATTAAAATGTTTATTTGATAAAAGGTAAATCGATTTAGAAAATAATTAAATAGAGGGACTAAATATGTAATTTCTGGAAACTTAGGGTTGATTTGAGTAATAAATTATATTCAGGGGGTTATGTGTCATTTTGGTAATTTAATGGCTTAATATGTAATTATTGATAATTAAAGGTTGAAAATGTAAATTAAGGGTTAAATATGTAACTTTGATAACTTAAGGGACTTGATGTGTAAATTATGAATACTTAAGGGTTATATTCGTATAACATAATGAAATAAGTGTCCATTGTGTAACTTTGATAAATTAAGGGCTTAATGTGTAATTATGGATACCATAAGGTTTAAAATGTAACTTATGTAATTACAAGGGTATAAAGTGTAAAATATGAAACCTAAGGGACTAAATGAGTAATTCTGGATAACTTAAGATTTGAATAAGTTAATTATGATATATTTTACTTTAAACCTCCATCTTTGGTATATTTGCATTTCAAACCCTAGAATATGAGAAATTGTTATATTTAACCCTAAACTTTTGTGACTTGTTAAAATCCATCCTAAAACCATAATATGATTCAATAATGACTTAACCTAAATGAGAATATGGAAAACTTTCTAATTATGGAAACTTTCTAAAAAAATAGAAACTTACTAAATTTGGAAACCTACTAAAAATGGAAAGTTACTTAAAATGGAAAGGTTTGTAATTCTTTGCTACCCCTCTAGGTGTGAAGAAGGAGAGGACCTGACTTTGATCCATCTTGTTCATTTTGGTTTGTGCTTTGCTTTGGAATAAGGTACAGATATTCTGCTCTTTGTATAAGGAGCCTTCGGCCTCTTACTTTGATTCGTATTAGGGTTTCCTAAGCCACTGCTATGTTCCCTACACTGTGATATGAACCTTTGATATTTGAACCTTTGACATGTGAACCTTTGATATGAACCTTGAGATTTGGACTATGATTATGACCTTGTGAACCATTGCTTTGATATGAACCTTTGACCCTTAACCCCAGTTTGATACCCGAGCCAAATGTGTTTCCTAGCCATGAAGGTAACATGGCCATGTCTTTGATGCACCACTGACATGACTCGTGTGTGGTTCGAGTGATTAGCCACACCGTCCCCATTGTGATTGTGATATGCGCGCTTTATATTTGTTATGGCCAATGTGATTTGTGTGGGGGGCGTATGGATGCATCCTAGATTTGTGTTGTGATATGAGATATGTGACATGATATGTGCTATGTGGTGACTGATGATGGGTGCAATCCACGTCTTTCACAAAATGTGGGAGCTGATCACTCCATTGGATACATGAGGACACCCCTCATATTATCTGGTTACTAAGAGGTATCCCCTCTAGATTATGCAGGCTTATGTGATGTGATATATGTGGGCTCGTGGTGGATGACTGTCCTAACCTTTACTCTTGTACCTTATTTATTATCTCTTTCATTATGCTCATTTGTTCATTTCCGTTTACTATATATATCTGTTCACTGGGCTTTTTAAGCTCAGCCGCGTTTCTTTTCCCGCGGCAGGTATCTAAGCTAGGAGCTTTGGATTATGCTTTGGATGGGATGAGAGTTAGATGGAGCTCTGACCTTAGATGACCACCTCTATTGTTGATACAAAAGTTGGGCGTTCCTTGTTAAGACTCCTATTCTCGTACCAATCAGATCTTAATGCTTGATGGAACCTGCGCACTAAGAAAAAGAACAAACACCGTTAGGCTTATCGAGGGATTGTCTCCCCGATTATCCTCCGGCGTGAGAGTAAGTAATCGAATTTAGGGTTTAGTGAAGAGTTAGGGTTTTTAGTGAGTCGTACCTTTACCGAAGGCTTGGGTGCCCTTTATATACATACGAAACCCTAGTAGGTTTCGTGTTCCCTACTCCTCGGCGCATTCGCCGACATCGGATATTTGGTATATATCCCCTTTAATTAGGAGATACTCCATATCTAATCCGAAAATAGCTTTGGGCTTGGACCTTGTAGGCCCCAGCCATGTAACTGGTAGTCCAGTTAGCGCCATAGCGGCCCATACGTGGTGGGCTTAAGTATTTAGTATTGTTTACTAATCGGGTCCGTGACCCGGGTGTAGACTATACGTCATCATGTCCCCCCAGTCTAGTGTGCGCAGGGTAAAACTTGCGGATACTAGACTAAAGTCGTGTCGAAGTTATACCCCACGCGTACGCGGGAAGATTGAAAAAATGTACCGCCAAAAACGCACATATGATGTATCTAGTCCAAAAAAGTGCAATTCGGGTACCTTGGGAAGTGGAGAAGCTATCCACTTGTTCTGTACTGTTTCAGCTCCCAGCCACACGATTTGAGTTAGTGGGATACACGTGTCAGTCATCTGTGGTGGGTGGGAAAACTATATAAACTACCGCCTCCCTTTACTGTGATATCCACAGTTAAAAAAGCATATTTCCGCCATTTTTACATCTTCAACTCCGCTATCGAGAACGAAAAATTTGAAGGTAATAGCGCTTGCGCACAGTCTGAAACACAAAATGGTCGCACAACTTCAGGATTTCACTTCTAACATAACCGAAGGTGAACTGAATCAGTTCACCTCGGACTACTTTATCCCTTTGGATCTGCGCCCAGAGGTGCCAGGTCCAAATGACACCATCGCTAATTTCCCCGTAGGGAAGGTAGGGTTATATACGCGCTTCTTCGAGTGGACGAATCATCGCGTACCCATATCCGTGCTGTTGAGTGATATACTCAATTATTATGAGCTCCACATCTCCCAGTTGCACTGTATTGGTGCTGGGAAAATTGCGAATTTTGAGGTGAACTGTCGCTTGTTAGCGATTCACCCGACCCTCCAATTATTTCGCGCGTTCTATCACGCGACATGGTCAAATGGGTGGGTTACTTTCTCTAAGCGCGTAGGTAAGTTACAATGCTACGTGAAGAAGGTAGATAAACTCAAGGACTGGAGGGAGAAATTCTTTTGGGTTGACGCGGCCGTTTTTCCTTCCAATTTTCAATTTTACACCCGTGCCAATCTGCCCAAGGATGAGCGCCCCCCCGAGACGTGGTATAACGCGGATCATGCGGCGATTATTGATGAGAACCGCCTTCCCATCAAGCCATACCCGGAAGCGTTCCTGGTGCATATGGGCATCAGTCGCAACTACTTCGAGCATGAGACAGAGGTTCCCACATTCTTGGATGCGGATGGCACGGGTGGGTGCTCATTCTGTCGTCTTACTGTCGTTATTAGTGTAAGCGTTTCTTCGTTTTCCATACTTTATGTAACTTGCTTCTCTTTGTCTAATTTATACGCAGAGATGGATCTGTTTGCGGTTGTTAACTTGGAGGAACCGCGTTCTGTGGCAGTGGGGGTGCGTCCTCTGGGGGACGGTGAGAAGACCATTCTGGAGGCGACGGCCGGGCGTGTCGTGGACTTGGTTATTCCAGAGTCCGAAGGCTCACCTGATGTGGTGGTAGCTGTGCCGCTGCAGGGGGTGGCTCCTCCTGTGCAGGAGGTTCCTGACACTGTGCAGCCTCTTCCCAATGAAACGCTCATCAATTTGGAGGAGTCTGACAGTGAAATGGAGGAGCGCTCCTCACTGACGCGCAAGAGAGCGCATGGTGGTGATGGCGAAGGGCCTTCCAAGAGGCCGCGACCTGAGGCTGAGGAGAGCCCATCTTTTACCGAAGTGCAGATGAAGTAAGTATCTTAGTTATGAACTTTTGTCAAGTTATACTTTTATTCTAACTTTGTTTCTTCGTGTCCTCAGTGTGGATGAGAAGTCTGGCGGTAGTACGTCCATGCCTGAGATTGAGAAGGACGTGTCCTCGTCTCCTCCCCCCATGTAAGTATTTTTTAGCAATCCCTTAGTATTTTGTATATGCTTGACTGTTTTTCGTGCGCTAACATTGCTTCTTGATCTTTCGTGCAGTAAACAGCCTGTGGAGGACGCTGGCGTCATAGATGGGAGTGCGCCCCCCGAGGTGAGTCCCTTTGATGTGCCTTCACCAAGGGGTATTGGAGAGGAGTTAAGTCCGTTTGACTCTACGATGGAGGAGCTGGCCTCCATCGCTGTGCGCCAGTCCGAGCTGGTGGCGCAAGCCAGGGTGTGCCAGTCCGAGGAAGTTTCTAGGCTGCAGGCGCAGTTAGCGTCTGTTCAGGCTGAATTAGCAAGCTCTAAAGCTGAGCAGCTGAGCTCCAAGGCTAAACTGGAGCGCGCAGAAGCGTCTGCGCAAAGGTTGGCGGAGGGGAAGCTCTTGGTGATGGCTGAGCTGGAGCAGGAGCGTGCTGCTGCGGACCTTCAGAAGCGTAATTCTTTATGGGCGCTGAAGTACTTGCAACAGAATAGGAGCAAGCACTTTGCCAACATTGAAGAGTTCCGTAGCCGTGTGGAGCTTGCGCTGAAGACGCAAGAAGAGAAGCTCCGCAAGCTCAGCATCGAATATGATGAGGAGCTATACCCTCATATGGTTCAGTCCGTAGCTGAGCGCAGGTACATGCCGCTTCTATCTCTTTATAACTTGTGTATATTTGAGACCCTTATTAACACTTGTGTTATTTCGTAGGTGGTTGATCAGTCATGGTCTTCGCTTGGCTGCCATGTGTACTTTGGAGCATCCCGAGGTCACCACGTCCTTCGGAAAGGTTGTGGAGTGCGCGATTGCGCATGGTGAGACTTTGGCCACAAAAAAGCTTGATGAGGCCAAGTTGTTGACTGTGCCACTTGCCGAGGTCCCTGGGTACAAGGCGAATGCCCGTGCTGAGCTTGTTGCTGCCATGGAAGAGCTAAAAAAGCTTGAGCTTCCGCATATCGCTCGTTTGGAGCGTGATCAGGATCAGCCTATCAGCGTGATCATGGCGGGGCTCACTCTTCCCAGGCATCTGCAGGATGGTGCAGATCAGCAATTGGACTTCTACTTGAAGCCTGACGTAGCGCAGTTGAAGGTACCCATTTTTGCTCAGCCTCGTGATATTCTGAATCCTTTCCGTATTGAGAAAGAGATTTCTTTGCAAAGGTCTCTAAATGCTCATGTTTCCAGAGTCGCAAGAAAGAAAGGCGCGAAAGGAAAGGCCATTCTGTGCGGCATAGGCGCTGCGCATCAGCCTAGATCCGATTGTGTGCCTGTCTGCGTGGCCACTGTTTCCCTTGATGATGCAGAGTTGTTGAAGAGGCTCGAGGATGCAAAGGGAACAGCTTTGAGTGGGGGCTCCAGTCAGCTAAGGCGCACATATAGCATTTAGCTCTTTTGTACAAGTCTTTTGTAGAAACATGTTCCTGTATATAGAAATCTTGCTTTTGTACTTAGTGTTTTTTACAACTTCCAAATACTTATGCTTTTGAACTCGTAGTTCTTATATGATTTATGTATCCTTGCGTGAGGATATCTTTGGGTGTATAAGCGTACTTAGAAAAGAAGAATCATTATTATGTATGAATTTTCTTTAAGTAAGGACCGTAGTCGTGTATTGAATTTTTCCAACTTAATGAAAAGAAGGGAAACATAGTCGTCTATGTATTTTTGTAAGTTTACTTGTCGTATTATACTTTAAGGATTCAAGAGTCTTGATTTCCTGAGTTGTTAAACGCGCACAGTGTGCCCTAGTGCGCATCCATCATGGGTTGCGTGAGGAACTTGCGCCAACGTCTTGAGCGCAAGGTGTTTAACAATGACTCGTGATCCAAAGTTGATGGGTTTGCAACCCTCTTACTCAACGAGTTGTTTATTAGGTTTACTCATCCTTTCTGCCATCGTGGGTCTTAGTGTGTGCATGCACGCCATGTAGGCAAAATTATAACAATATTGAAACACGATAATGAAAGATGCAAACAATAGAGTTAAATGTGTTATGGAGTTAGCTAGAAACCATAACGTTTTATTAATACTTGCAAGTTTTGAAAAGAGAATACTTATCTAGATAATTCTTAAAAAATAAAATTACATGGATCTTTATTGGGGGCACTTTCTAAAGTGCGTGAGTGTCCATGTTGGGCCGTAGCCTGCTTTAAAGATAGCACCGCTTAAGGTTGCGGACGTTCCACGTTCGCTGTAGCTCATGTCCGTCCTTGTCGCGTAGCTTGTACGCTCCATTGCCAAGTGCTTCTATGACCTCGTAAGGTCCTTCCCACTTTGGTCCTAGCTTACCAGTGTCTTCTGCGCGGCTTGAGTCGTTTTCGCGGTATACGAAGTCACCTGGTCTGAATGAGGTGCTGCGTACCTTGGCATCATAGTATCCTTTCATTCTTGACTTGGCTTTCTCTTCGCGTATTGCTGCGCGTTCACGTCGCTCTTCCAATAGATCTAAGTCTATGCGCCGCTCATCATCATTGGTTGCCGTATTAACTTCCGCAGTACGGATGGTTGGCATTCCAATTTCAGCTGGTATTACAGCTTCTGTCCCATAGACCAAAGAGAAGGGAGTGTCCCCGTTGCTAACCTTGATGGTTGTTCGGTGCGCCCAGAGAACATGTGATAGTTCTTCTACCCATCTTCCTTTGTGTCTATCCAGGCGCGCTTTGATTCCTTCACCTAGGCTTCTATTTGCGCGTTCAACCAGACCATTGGTTTGTGGATGAGTTACTGATGCAAAGTGTTGCGTGATGTTCAGCTGTTCGCACCAATCTTTGAATGGGTTATCACGGAATTGTTTTCCGTTATCTGAGATAATTTCACCAGGTAATCCAAAGCGACATACTATGTTGTCCCACACGAATCGTTTTATCTGGTTACCTGTTATGGTCGCTACTGCCTTTGCTTCGATCCACTTAGTAAAGTAGTCTATTGCCACAATAAGGAATTTCAATCCACCTGCGGCAATAGGGAAAGGTCCAGCGATGTCGATACCCCATTTGTAGAATGGCCATGGCGCTGTAATAGGCGTTAGTTCATGCTGTGGTCGGCGCGGAATGGGTCTGTGAACTTGGCAATCACTGCACTTCCGTACCAAATCTCGCGCGTCACGGTGCATAGTTGGCCAATAGTATCCAGACCTTAGGGCGCGCGCTACAATGGACCGTGGTCCTGAGTGCATGCTGCATGAGCCTGCGTGGATTTCTCGAAGTACATAGTCTGCCTGAAGAGGTCCAACGCATCTAAGCCATGGTTGTAGGAATGAGCGTCTATATAAGACGTCATCCCTAAGCTCGAATCGCTGCGCTGTGCGCCGAATTCTTCGAGCTTCCTTCTGTTCTTGGGGGAGTTTGCCCTTGCTAATGAAGTCAATGATCGGTGTCATCCACGTAGGGCCTTCTTCCTCTATGACTGTGGATATTTCCATCTCTTCAATTGACTTATTTTTCAAGGTTTCCACCAATACTTGTTTTGATAAATGTGCAAAACTGGTGGATGCGATCTTGCTCAGCGCATCTGCTTTCCTGTTTTCACCCCTGGGAACCTGCTTGATGGTAAACCTATCGAAGTTCTGGATCAGAGATTTGGTTTTTTCGAGGTATTGGATCATGTGTTCCTCCTTTGCTACATACTCGCCTAACACGTGGTTAGCAACTAGCCGTGAATCGACGTTCGCTTCTAGGTTGCGTGCACCCATTTGAATTGCGATGCGTAACCCAGCCAGGAGTGCTTCGTATTCTGCCTCGTTGTTCGTGGCTGTGAATTCAAAGCGCAGAGCATATGTGAATTCAGCTCCTTCTGGGTTAGTGAGAATAAGACCACCTCCTGATCCATCTACGCATGAGGATCCATCAGTGAATAGAATCCATGGTTCTTGAAGTTCCTCCTTGCTTGTCGCAGGTGTAGTGTCAGTCTCTGGCTTCTCAATGATGAAGTCGGCCAATATCTGCCCTTTGATTGCAGTGCGCGGTCTATATGATATGTTATGCTCACCCAGTAATACACTCCATTTTTGTAGGCGTCCCGATGCGTCGGGTCTCGAGATTACTTGTTTGATGGGTTGGTCTGTGATAACAGCTATTGGGTGCGCCTGGAAATACCTGCGCAGTCTTTTCGCTGCAAACACTAAGGCTAGGACCAACTTTTCCATTGCCGTGTAGTTAATCTCCGTCTTCTTGAGCGCCTTACTAACAAAATAAATGGGTGTCTGGACGGAGTTCCTGTCTGTCAGTAGCACTGCGCTGACTGCTCCCTGAGTCGCAGATAGGTACATGATCAGCTCTTCCCCTGGTCGGGGCGCGACAAGCTTTGGGAGCGTTGCTATGTGTTGTTTGAGCTGTTGGAAGGCTTCTTCTGCTTCCGCGGTCCATCTAAAGTCTCCCTTTTTTGTGCACTTCTTGAGTGTTTTGAATAGGGGAAGTGACTTGTCCGCTGATTTGGATAAGAATCGGTTCAGTCCGGCTAGCTTGCCGTTTAGGGACTGAACCTCCTTCAGTGTGCGCGGTGAGGGGAGGTCAATGACTGCTTGGGTCTTCTCTGGGCAAGGCTTGATCCCATCGGGTTCTATCAAATACCCGAGAAACATGCCCTCAGTAGCACCAAATGTACACTTTTTAGGGTTCAATTTCATGTTGATTCTCCTCAGTGTTTTGAACGTTTCCTCCATGTCGCGTACTAGCTCTTCCTCTGTATGGCTTTTGATGACGAGGTCATCGACGTATACTTCCAAGTTGCGGCCTACTTGTTTCTCGAACGCAGTGTCTACCAAACGTTGGTATGTTGCTCCTGCGTTCTTTAGGCCAAAGGGCATCTTTGTATAGCAATAGACCCCTTGACTTGTGTGGAAGGCCGTTTTTTCTTCGTCTTCCTCCGCCATTTGAATTTGGTGGTATCCCTTGTATGCGTTGAGGAAGCATTTGAAGGGATATCCACACAGAGATTCGATCTTCCAGTCTATCTCCGGTAGCGGGTAGCAGTCCTGTGGACATGCTTTGTTGAGGTCTGTGAAGTCTACGCACATTCTCCAACTACCATCGCTTTTCTTTACCATTACTAGGTTAGAGAGCCAGTCATGGTAGTACACTTCCCGCATGATGCCTGCGTCTACTAGTTTGTGTACTTCTTCCAGGATGGCTTTTGCGCGGTCTGGGGCTTGTCCACGCTTTTTCTGTCTTATTGGAGGATATCCTTGTCGGATTTGTAGCTTGTGTTCCGTGATGGAACGTGGCACTCCTGTCATGTGCTTTGGCTCCCATGCAAAAATATCTAAGTTATTTTGCAGGAGTGCGCATATAGCTGATTTGCCTTTGTCAGACAGAGACCCGCCAATAGATACCTGTTGATCCGAGTAGTCGGGGTGAATGGCGACCTTTAGGTTTGGGACTTTAATTGCGCGCTGTTCTAGAACATCGCCTATGTCATTTGTCACTGCGTTGCATTCTTTGTGTGGTATGGTGGTATTGTAAAGAGTGACAATACCTCCTTCCACTGGAAACTTGAGCATCCCGTGCGCTGTGGATGGCACAGCGCAAATGGATGATATTCCAGGTCTCCCGATGATGCCGTTGTACGGAGAGGGGGATCTGATTACCATGAAGTTCATCCAGGTGACTGTAGAGTGTGGTTTGTCACCAACTTCTACAAATAGACGTAATTGCCCCATGGGCCATATCTTCTCCCCTGTGAAGCCAGTGAGTGACGTTGTGGCTGGGATCAACTGATTCTGTATCTCAGGTCGTAGCTTCTTGAAACAGTGTTCATATATAATATCAGCGGATGCACCTCCATCTACATACATGCGACGGATGTCATGACCCCCCGTATGTATTTCAATGGTAAGTGGATCCACTACTGCGTTGTTCGCAGTCAGGGAGGGGAAAGAAATTTCATTTCCTTTAGAAAACCGTTGACTAACTTTCTGTCTTGTCGTACGCTGCCATGGCTGTATCATGTAGATGATATCTGCCTTTTCTTTTGATGTCTCTTTCTTGGCCCCTGGTTTTGGTTTGTCTTTCCCTTCTCTGATGTTTTTTACGAGGTGGTCCATCTTTCCTTCCTTTACCAATTTGTCGATCAATTGGCGCAGTTGGACGCACTCGTTGGTTGTGTGGCCTTTCTGTCCATGGTATTCGCAATAGCCATTCCCTGTGCGCCGATCCTCTGGGGTGCGCATTGGTGTTGGTTTCGGGAAGTTAGCCCCTTCCGTCGCGAATATTTCTTTTGGAGTTTTTGTTAATGGGGTGTACTTGTCGTTTCCCCTTCCACCGCCTTGAGTGCGATAACTCCTATTACGATTGCCGCTCTGGTCATTGGATTGTCTCCTTGACTCTTCTTGTGGCCTATGGTTCGAATAGCCTTTCTTGCTATCCGCAGTGGCTTATTCTCCTTGGACGAAAGACCTCGTGCGCTTCATGAGTTCGTCGAAAGTTAAGGGAACCTTATCGTTTAACTTTTTTATCAAATCTGGGTTATTGATTGCATTCATAAAACCCGATATTTTTAGTATCTCTGGACACGCCTTGACTTTCATGCATTCGTCCTTAAAGCGTTCCATGAAAGCACTTGTGGGTTCCCCTTGTCGCTGTTTAACCCTAGCGAGTTCGACAGGGTTTTTGGCGCACTTCTTCCTTTGAGTAAAGTTTAAGCGAAACGCCTTGCGCAACTCCTCAAACCCATCGATGCTTCTACGTGGAAGCTTGCTAAACCAGTTGCGCGCATTCCCTACTAATGTAGAGTTGAACATATGGCACCACACAGGTTGTGGCCAATTTTCGATAGTGGCCGCTGATTCGAAAATTTTTAGGTGATCATCAGGATCACCTGTTCCATCATATGTTTTGACGTTAGCAGGCATGCGCCTTTTCTTATTCTCCGAAAAATCGCTGATGCGCCTAGTAAACGCATCAACCTTTTGGCGACGCCAGGGAAGGGACATGTCTTCGTCTTCCTGGTCGCGGTATTTTCCTCTTGATTTCCAGTGTCCAGTCTCGCTGTCCGAGGAATCTCTTGAAGATGAGCTTGCTCCTCTGCGGCGCTTGCGCCGACTATCCTCAGAATCAGAGCTTGAGGGGCTTTCACTTGGGGAGCATCGTCGCCCAAGCCTGTCTTGGATCCTGCGACTGCCAAGTCTAGCGTGGACATTGGCGCGCCGTTCCCCGTCTTCATGCTCCTCCAGATGCTGAAAGTCGGCTGCTTCATCGTCCACAACCTTCCTTCCAATCCTGGCAAACACTGGTTGTTTGCGGCTATCCTTCTCGCGCCTTTCCCTTCGGTAGCGCGGTGGGGATACTTCGTGCTCAGGGTCGAAGTTGAGTCTGGCGTGCAGACTTTGGCTTGACCTCTTCTTTGCCTCCTCTTGCATGAGCGCAGCCAAGGCTTCGTAGTTTTGAGATACAAAGTCACTTGGCGCCAATTCAGGAGTGACTCCTTCTAGCGCGATGGAGTCTGTTTCCAAAACAAGATCCTTGTTTCGGATAGGCGCATTGGGAGGCTCAGTGAAGTTCACTTCTGGCATAGCGAGAGGAGTGCGTTGTGGGTCTACCGCGCTAGTACTTGTTGTAGTAGCATTGGTAGTCAGAATGGGCGGTTCTACTGGAGTAAGGAGCAAATCTGAGTACGCTCCAAAGCTTCTAGGCACACTGGTTGTTCCAGAGGTCTGCTTGGAGGCCGCATCAGTTTGTTGTTTCTTCCCTAGTAAGTCGTCATGCGCTTTCTTC
Organism: Artemisia tridentata subsp. tridentata; assembly: GCA_021014915.2. Classification (NCBI taxonomy): domain Eukaryota; kingdom Viridiplantae; phylum Streptophyta; class Magnoliopsida; order Asterales; family Asteraceae; genus Artemisia; species Artemisia tridentata. Next base: position 270,651,608 of record CP139504.1, read on the forward strand.
GCATGCGGAGTCCGCTCCTTTCCGTGTTTCGTCATTCCAGTTCTTGGTAAAAATCTTAGTGTAGGGTCCCACGGATGGCGCCACTTGTTGATACAAAAGTTGGGCGTTCCTTGTTAAGACTCCTATTCTCGTACCAATCAGATCTTAATGCTTGATGGAACCTGCGCACTAAGAAAAAGAACAAACACCGTTAGGCTTATCGAGGGATTGTCTCCCCCGATTATCCTCCGGCGTGAGAGTAAGTAATCGAATTTAGGGTTTAGTGAAGAGTTAGGGTTTTTAGTGAGTCGTACCTTTACCGAAGGCTTGGGTGCCCTTTATATACATACGAAACCCTAGTAGGTTTCGTGTTCCCTACTCCTCGGCGCATTCGCCGACATCGGATATTTGGTATATATCCCCTTTAATTAGGAGATACTCCATATCTAATCCGAAAATAGCTTTGGGCTTGGACCTTGTAGGCCCCAGCCGTGTAACTGGTAGTCCAGTTAGCGCCATAGCGGCCCATACGTGGTGGGCTTAAGTATTTAGTATTGTTTACTAATCGGGTCCGTGACCCGGGTGTAGACTATACGTCATCATCTATCTTATGACTTTGTTTTGGACATGAATTTCCTTTGTATTCGTATTTTGGATGTTTCTTTATCTTTCGAACTTATGTACTTATTCAAGTCGTGTTGACTTGATTTCCTTTGATATGTTTATTAAGACTTCCGCTGTGTATTTATGTATGCTTTGATTTGTCACCATAATGTGATGCTTCTACCCTTGTCGGGTTGGGGTGTTACAACTAAAATATTTAGGAATGAGTATTTGGGTTGATGATTAAGGTGGTATTTATAACAAAAAAACAAACCGTCAATCATAATTTGAAAAATAATTATGATGAAGCGAAAAGTGTACCCCTTTTAGGGGGTCATTTAAGCCCTAAATCGTATTTATTTGATCAAATATTGCCCTAAATCGTTCCTTTTGTCATTTTAGGTACTTTGGAGAAGAAATCTGGAAAAGGAAGCATTTTGGACATTTTTGGAGCATAAAAGTGAAGAAAACGACAAAGTCTCAAAATCGGCTGGAAAAGTACCTTTGACGGCGTCAAGGATTGCTCTTGACGGCGTCATGGCTTGGCAAAAGAGGTGGATATGAAAAATACACATGATAAGCCAGAGAATTTTACAATGCAAAGTCTGACGGCGTCACCCTTTAAAGTGATCAAGGCCATCACGGTTTAAGCTAAAGCGGGACGGCGTCAAGCCCATTTCTGACGGCGTCAAGCTTTGATAAGCCAGGGAGGATTTTAGACGACTAAAGAGGGACGGCGTCAAGAAGGCCATCCGGGAACCCTAGACACGGCGAGGTGACGGCGTCAAGATCTACAACGTGACGCCGTCAGCCCTTAAACTCTATATATAGTTTTGCAATTTTTTGTCATTGGTGTGCAACTTTGTGAGGAGAAACCCTAAGACGAATTTCTGCCATTTTTAAGGGTTTTCATACCCTTGGATCTCCCATGTTTAATTGAAGATAAGTTATCATTTAATCAATCAATATGTCTATGTGTTGTTTGATTATATCTCGTTCTTGTCTTTTGATTAACATGCTAGGCTAGATTTATCTTGTGTTTGCTTAGATCTAATGAAACCTAGCTATTGATTATTGGTTATTAGTGTGTTATTAATTGTATTGGATGATTGTTTATCGATGTTAGGCTTAAGAAAACTGGCTAACTTCCTATTCGGTAACTTGCTTGAACGTCTTAAGAAACATGAACCAATGCGTACTAAGGTTTTTTATGGTTGTATTTAATGCATGAGCGAATTCTAATGATCCCATGTTAGGAGCTTCCTAGCCGGCTCGACATAGGAGTGAAGTAGGAGCTTGTAGAGTTGGGGAAGTACGTACGCCACCCCACGATTGGTATTAAGGAATACACCCGTCATCCACGCAATTAATACACACTAATCAACCGGTAAAAGATAGTTAGGGAGTAAGGAAATCTAAGTAAACACATTTCTCTTCACATAAGTTTCACGACCTTTTCATTTTCTGTTATTTTATTTTATTTGCATTTGTAGTTATTTGGGTTAGTTGACTAGCAACTAATTCCGCCCACTCATTCAAACCCGAGATTTTACTTGCTTTCATAAAAATTATAAAAATACAAAAAGAATCTTCTCTCACCCTTAGACCTATTAGAGTAGTTTTTCAATCCTAACGACACTATTCCCTGTGGAGAACGATCAATCCCCCGTACTTACCACTACACTATACTACATCGGTCAGGTACACTGCCTGGTGGGGTTGTAAGCCTCTTGAGATCCCTCGAGAGGTAAAACCTGTTGTAAGGTCGCAAAACCACGCATCAAGTTTTTGGCGCCGCTGCCGGGGAATAGTTATTGTTTAGGTTGAATTTTTATTTTATTAGGTCTACTCACTAGATTCCTTTCTAGTGAGATTTTTATTTTATTTTTCTAGGTTTTTCTTTAGTCTATCTTATTTCTTTGTACTTTTGTTTGTGACACCTTCCACCTATCTCATGAGTAATAGTGATCGTTTGATCCCTGTTATTCGTATTTTCCGCCGTGCAAACTTCCAACTACCCGTTCCCGTCCCCATCGTAGAAAACAAAAACCTTTCACCCGACCACCACTTTGGTAACAATTCTGAGATGGAGGAGTCTGACCGTGAGAATGACTATGTTAGTCCATTTTACGACTCAGACTCCGATGAGGATGCTGGTAATGGAGAAGTAGTTAACGAGGAATGGGGAAAAGAGGAAATTGATCCCTTTAAGTATGTTGACCCTAGGACTAAGATCGAAAAGGATAGCCTTTTTAACATGCAATTTCCGTGTAAGATTGGTTATCATGATTTTTATGCTTATCTTAACTCATCTTTGCCTATGAACATTATCTCTCGCGCTAATTATAATAAAATCATGGTAGATGAGCTAGAATATCAAGGAGATAACATTGTCGCTAGGATTAGGCCACTACACGTATTCATAGGAAGTTTTGTGTATTTGGTGGATTTTATGGTTATGGAGAACTTAGGAGAATTTATTGATAACAAATTAACCCAAGTCATTTTTGGAGAACCCTTCAAAAGGTTGACCAACCTTGACGAAAAACTTGTGGACGGGTTAATTACATTCTCGGATGGGGATGAAGATTTTGTTTACCAAATGCCCCGATCACATCCTAGGTTTAAGAACTACTCCATTGAATCTTGCAATAGACTTGTGCCTATTGACTTGTTAAGTGAGAATGATAAAAGAAAGGGGCTCAAATATCCACATGAGAAAAATAAGAGATATTATCATGGATGTCTGGAGCTGAGTGATGAGTACAAGAAAGATGAGGCAACAATTAGATGGCTCACACTCGGGTATGTGAGCATAAGCGACACTAGATAAGCCTGACTTTGAGTCTAGCTACAAGACTCGTTAATAAAGAAAAGCGCTTCTTGGGAGGCAACCCAAGCTTTATTTGCTTTGTGTGTTTATTTATTTGTTTGTTTAATTTTATTTGTTTCCGTATGTGTGTTTAATTTTTATTATTATTGATTCATGTTCAAAACTAAATTGTGAAAATGCTTTATCTTGTTTTTAACTTCGTCTTAACTACATATAAAGGTATTTTGCAAAAGTTAAGTGTAAGGGAAATCCAAATCGGTTTATTAGAACACAAATGAACATGAATCATAATGATATTAAATTAACATACATATTAGTATTTGTTTGAGTCAAATGCTTGTATCGAGTCATAATGATATTTTGCAGGATTTCCAGGAAGTAAGGTATAGGTTTTTCTAGAAATTTTCCGGAAACTTAACATGAGGATTCTGTCAGATCATTTCTGACGGCGTCAGGCGTTACAACCTGACGGCGTCAGGTTTTAATTTTCAGAAATTTTTGAAAGTTTTGTTTTCATAAAAAGTTTTTATTAAATCTATAACTTATAATCTCCAGGAATCTGCAAAATTATCATTCCACAAGCATTATATCCTTATATATAGAATTTATCCCGCCGATGTTATGCAGGTTTTCGTGTTTGTTTTCTCAGGTTTAACAGGTTATTTTGGACAAGGAGATGTATTTGGAATCAAGCTTTTGGCGATGCATTAGTCATGGAGCTTCTACATTACCTTGGAAGAAGATCTAACCATGTTACTTCATTATCCACCGAGCGAATCAGGGGAGTATTTGATTTCATTCTTTTACCTTTTCACTTTTACATCTTGTTATTTGAACATTGGGGACAATGTTCATCTTAAGTGTAAGGGGGGTAAAATACGATACTTTAGAGAATGCAATTACGCTTGATTTTTGTTTGTTTAATGGTAGATGTGTAATAAAACTGAGATAAATACCTGTTAGGGCAATTTTAGTGCCAAATTTAAAATTTTTTACAACATCTAGGAGTGAAACTTTGATCTTAATGAGCGTCTCACGGATACCACTAAAAAAAAATTTCCACCCCCAAATATGTGAGGTTCGCCCCTAGAATTGGTAGGAAAAGCATTTATGCTATGATGTGTGTACCGGTAGCACTTAGATTCTAGAACTTGTGTTAGGACCATTCAGAGGCCACAAGTGAGACTACATTCGTGTAGTTAGATTTACTACATGATAAGAGGCATTAGGATTAACCCTTTGTTTTACACCTGTGTTTTTGTTATAATTACTTTGGCTACATTGGTCAAGTAATTCTCCCACACCCTTTGTGTTGTACTCATTTTTAGTACACGATACCCCTAGTACACCCCTCAGAGCCTATCTTTTCGTTTCGACCTTTAAGCATTTTACTTAAAGGAAGAATTTGTTTACACCCCACTTAAATGTACACCCAAATCGCCTTAGCCTACCTTGTATGCACTCATTTTTAGTGCATTATTGTGACAACATTTGTTTAAACCCAAGTTAATTATCTAATTGATTACATGGTTGCTAAGTCGAGTCATATCCTTGTACATATTATTTTGGGACGATTGGGACTCATGGGTAAAGTACTAGTGTAATGGAGTAATGGGGAAGAACAACATTATTACCCCCATATGTGCTAAATATTTTAAAAGTACTCCAAGTGTGTCGATTATCTTAATTCGAGTCATTAGAATAGTTATTTGTAAAGTTATGTAAAAGTTCAAGTGTAAGGGGAATGCAACGCCCCTATGATGTATTATTTTGGATGGTAGGGCAAGAGTGTATGGAAAAAAAAAAAAAAAAAAAAAAAAAAAAAAAAAAAAAAAAAAAATCAAGAAAAATACAAAAAATGAGAAAAAGAAAAATAGAAAAAACATACGGACTACCATCCCGTTTCATTTTATGTTTATTTTATGTTTTTGTTATTTTATTTTCATTAGCTTAAGTCGAGTCTAGTCTTGGCTTAGCAACGCCATATTGTTCATGTAATTAATCAAGATCTTTAACTCGCCACCAGTAAAATATCCCTTATCCAACAAAACCGTGTTTATCATATCCCTACACCTCACGTTATAACCCATTTAAAAGCCCTCTTTGATAGTTTATCTTAGGTGCTTACGCCTAGTGGAGGAGGTTTTCGATCCTTTCCCAAGCCTATGGTAATCTATTTGCTATGACAGGTAGTGAGAGATATTATCCGTTTTCATTTATGAGATTTATTTTGATGACACCTGAGAGATGTGAGTATCTAAACACTACTTGTGAGGTGCTAGTTTGTAATCTCCGTGCTTATTATGATTAAAGTGAAACGACTATTTGTTGTAATTACTTTTATATTAGCATTAAATGACCCCTAACTTGTATTTTGATTAGAATAAAAGCGCATTTGCTTGAGGACAAGCAAATCTCAAGTGTAAGGGTATTTGATGAAGCGAAAAGTGTACCGCTTTTAGGGGGTCATTTAAGCCCTAAATCGTATTTATTTGATCAAATATTGCCCTAAATCGTTCCTTTTGTCATTTTAGGTACTTTGGAGAAGAAATCTGGAAAAGGAAGCATTTTGGACGTTTTTGGAGCATAAAAGTGAAGAAAACGACAAAGTCTCAAAATCGGCTGGAAAAGTACCTTTGACGGCGTCAAGTATTGCTCTTGACGGCGTCATGGCTTGGCAAAAGAGGTGGATATGAAAAATACACATGATAAGCCAGAGAGTTTTACAATGGAAAGTCTGACGGCGTCACCCTTTAAGGTGATCAAGGCCATCACGGTTTAAGTTAAAGAGGGACGGCGTCAAGCCCATTTCTGACGGCGTCAAGCCTTGATAAGCCAGAGCGGATTTTGGAGGACTAAAGAGGGACGGCGTCAAGAAGGCCATCCGGGAACCCTAGACACGGCGAGGTGACGGCGTCAAGATCTACAACGTGACGCCGTCAGCCCTTAAACTCTATATATAGTTTTGCAATTTTTTGTCATTGGTGTGCAACTTTGTGAGGAGAAACCCTAAGACGAATTTCTGCCATTTTTAAGGGTTTTCATACCCTTGGATCTCCCATGTTTAATTGAAGATAAGTTATCATTTAATCAATCAATATGTCTATGTGTTGTTTGATTATATCTCGTTCTTGTCTTTTGATTAACATGCTAGGCTAGATTTATCTTGTGTTTGCTTAGATCTAATGAAACCTAGCTATTGATTATTGGTTATTAGTATGTTATTAATTGTATTGGATGATTGTTTATCGATGTTAGGCTTAAGAAAACTGGCTAACTTCCTATTCGGTAACTTGCTTGAACGTCTTAAGAAACATGAACCAATGCGTACTAAGGTTTTTATGGTTGTATTTAATGCATGAGCGAATTCTAATGATCCCATGTTAGGAGCTTCCTAGCCGGCTCGACATAGGAGTGAAGTAGGAGCGTGTAGAGTTGGGGAAGTACGTACGCCACCCCACGATTGGTATTAAGGAATACACCCGTCATCCACGCAATTAATACACACTAATCAACCGGTAAAAGATAGTTAGGGAGTAAGGAAATCTAAGTAAACATATTTCTCTCCACATAAGTTTCACGACCTTTTCATTTTCTGTTATTTTATTTTATTTGCATTTGTAGTTATTTGGGTTAGTTGACTAGCAACTAATTCCGCCCACTCATTCAAACCCGAGATTTTACTTGCTTTCATAAAAATTATAAAAATACAAAAAGAATCTTCTCTCACCCTTAGACCTATTAGAGTAGTTTTTCAATCCTAACGACACTATTCCCTGTGGAGAACGATCAATCCCCCGTACTTACCACTACACTATACTACATCGGTCAGGTACACTGCCTGGTGGGGTTGCAAGCCTCTTGAGATCCCTCGAGAGGTAAAACCTGTTGTAAGGTCGCAAAACCAAGCATCAAATTACACCCGCTCAAATTTGAAAAAAAAAGTTGCAGTTACTAACCTTTTACATGGGCGCCAAATTTAAATATACTCCTCTGCATGGAACTGGACTTTCAAATAAGCAGTTACGTTGCAGTTACTAACCTTTTACATGGGCGACAAATTTAAATATACTCCTCTGCATGGAACTGAACTTTCAAATAAGCAGTTGGGAGCAGTTTTTTTTCATCCAACAGTTGATAGGTCATGAGATTACATCTACGACCAATATTCAAAGTTGAATTAAAGCGGCCAGGATTAAAAGTTGGGAGATCGAACGGCCTAGAAGGCTGCCAAGTACCCCCATAAAAATAGGACGCACCGGCAACAATAATAAGGTTAATGTGTTTGACTGATAGAGTTGTAAAGTTAATTTTTTCTAAGTTGAGGTTTTAAGCAAAAGTTATTGAAAGTACAAGCTTTTAGGATTAAGTTATAAAAAGAGCTGTCCAAAAATGTTTGCTAATTATTTTTTGTTTTGTTTTGCTACCTTGTAAAATAATTTATTTTATAAAAGCTCCATTTAAAACTATAATAACTCCGACCAAAAGCAATTTTGTCAATAAGTTACACATCAAAATATGCATTTAAAGCATTATTTTCTTGTAACCTATATACATTACTAGCTAAAGTTCCTTTCAAATTAAAGAGTTTTCATAGAGAAAGAGAAAACAAATAATTAACGAGATTTCATAGAGAAAGAGAAAACAAATAATGTCTTGTATATTATGCAATTAGGCGTCATGAAACAAACACAAGAGTATATGCTATTAGAAAGAGAGAAACTTCGTACCAATGAAACATATGTGTAAAAAGAAGTGGTCATTTAACCAAAAGAGAACATAAAATCGCATAATCAAATAATATAGTTTATGTTTTTGATGAACTTGTTATTGTTTCAAAAAGATGTATATAAAATCTAGAAACCCTATAGATAAATGAGTTTTGTTATAAGCTAATAGTGTATATGTCAAAAACTTGGGTAAGTTTGGTACATATGCTCACAAACTGTGTAGCACTTATTTATAAACAAACATTTATGTCTAAACAAATATTTGTGTACTTGTACGGACGGTGTGTTTATAGATCCGAATGATCTATAATCGTATAATAAGATGTGATGTGTGAGTGTTCTATACGAAAGGTTGTGTGTGTGATGGGGTGTTTGGTACGATCGGGGTGTTATAAGCTTTAGGTGTTACTTCGGTATACTATTTTGGGTGTTACTTCGGGCGTGACTTCGCGTACTGCTGAAAGTGTTGTATCAGATGTCTCTTACTTCGAGGTATCCTTCAAAGAACCTGCTAAGAGAAGCAAACCGTTGACCTCACCATAGGAACCCGTCCGTGACCAAGCTTCGGCGTAAGAATAACTATCGGTTTGGAGAGAGTGGTAAATGCTCACATTCAGTGCTTACCAAATGAAGTGGGTGAAGGGTATTTATAATACTCTTCGGAGCACCCTTTTACCTGGCAGTTTGTGGCTCAGGCTTTTACTTCGGGTAATGCGTTAGTCTCGCCAGTCCATTCAGAAGCATGGGATCTGACGTTACATTATGGTGTCGCGCTTCTTGTTGTGATGTTTGCTCTTCCGATCCAACAGCTAGCAGGTTGTTTCTTCTAGGATGCTAATGCCTTCAGAAGTGATCGGCTTCGACCAAAAAAATCTATTTAGAAGATTTATGTTATTGTAGAGGGAGCGGGATCCGTGTCGAACCATCGGTACATCGTCAATCTCATAACAAAAAAAAAAATCGAATGCTCCAACCATGTCAACTTATTCAAACAAAAGTCCAATCCGCATAGGTATAAATTAAGTTGGTCAATCCTTTTCGATATTTGGGTCAAGCAACTTCCTATTGGTGTTAGATTCTTCGTCCATGACAACTTATTTGTCACACTGTTGAGTAGGGGTGTTCAAAAAATCCGATAAACCGAAGAACCGAGCCGAACCGCTCAATCCGAAACCGAAAAAACCCGAAACCGAAGAAACCGAAACCGAAAAAAACCGAAACCGAAAAAACCCGCTTATCACGGTTCGGTTTCGTTTTTTATTTTTTGATATCTACGGTTAACCGAACCGAACCGCGATTAATACATGAAGGTTTTTTTTAACTAAATATTCAAATAATTGTACAAGTATTAATTATATTATTGCACTAATTTTATTGTATAACGCCTTTTTTGCTCCTAATGTGAACATTTCTAAACATTTATGTATTATAGTTGATAAATGTGATTGTAATCTATAAACGTCGAATAACTATTATTTTTGTTAATTGATTATGTATGGATATTTGAATGCAATTATTCTAACGGGATAACTTTTATATGACTATTATCTATTAAATGTAATTTAATTTTACTAAAATGACATTTTACGTTCTAGAACATGTTATTTTTTAAAAGGTTAAACTCGATTAAATGTCTAAAATGGTTAACCGTGACCCGAACCGCGGGTAACCGCTCATTTTGGGTACCCGCTTGTCCGGTTACCCGCCTAGTACTGTTCGGTTTCGGATAGTAAAATTAATTACCCGCCCCGCGATGGATAATTTAAATCTTTCAACTAACCGAACCGAACCGCCCTGCGAACACCCCTACTGTTGAGAGCTCTGGAATTCGTTTAAGGGAAGGTCCACCAATGATTGTCATTCTCCCCTATCTGTCTCTTAACCCCTCATTCCAATAATCCGTTGTTACTGTATTGATATTTTCAAGTTGTAAACTCTTTCTTTGTCTTATTAGTGTATGTTTTCGTCAACGATGAAATCCGCTTAAGGCTCGAAGAAAGAAGGCTAGGCACCAAGAAGGCTTTCAGGGACTGGGTAGTGGGTAGGGTGGATTATAGAGCTAAGGGCTAAGGTTTTTCCATTGGTATTGGCATGGACGAACGTCGACTAGGCTAACAATAATTAAAAATGACAAAAGTAAAATTTCTTACATCGCATCATTAACCTGTGTAGGATTAAATATCAGGTCCATGATTCGAGTCAAATCGACCTTCCTTCTTATCTCAGGGTGAGGCAAGGAAATGAATTCAACCCAGAGTGGATTCTAGTGGAAGGGCAAAGCAAAACCTTGCAGTAGGATGGTGTTCGTAGTTGGGATGGGTTCAAACTTAACGAGGACGTTTGATTGGTGCAAAATAAGTCCATGTAATTTTGGTTTGATTCAAGAGATTGTAGATCGTAAAGGTCTTAGCAATTCTACAATTCCACAAATTTAGTATATTACGAGTGGATGATCGGTTTGGAGCTGTTATTAGTTGCGATTCTTTTTGGGAGTGGCAAATTCAAAAATTTAAGATGGATGTAGCAAAAAAAAAAGTACAAAAATAAATAAATAAAAATTATATTATAAAAAGGCGTACAAAAAATTTTGTTCCGAGTTCAAGTTTGGACTAAACAAAAGTTACATGGAAATGAAGCCAAGTATAAATATAAATGGGCGTTGCACAAACTAAAAATACTCAAATTTCTATAAAATGTCACATTAGGTGGCCTATAAGAGCAGGGGGTGCAGATGACTAGCCATTCTCTTCATTCGGGCCCCACTGAGTGCCACGTCAGCACAACAAACCACAACTAACAACCCCCCTCCCCAATCAACTAACCACAACTTACTCATTTAGGCCCCACCACTATCATTTTTTATTTTTTTTTATCAAATATCCAAATAAACTAAAATTAATTTTATTCAAATAAAAATACAATACATTTTATTCAAACACACATTAAACATAAAGTTACGATACGAAAAAAAAATGATACGGGAATTAAAAATAACGATAAAACAAATACTAATATGATACGAAATTTTATATAGAGTTGTAGTTGTCGATGAGATCCGACTTTTCTTCCCACACTTGTAAAATCTGCTCCCTAACCATCTTCAACGCTACATGAAGTTCCAGATCTGTTTCATTATTTCTTTGTAGCGTTTGTAGACCGACTCTGATTGCTGGATGGTCTTGAGGCAACTCACGCAACCTTTCGATCTCCGGAGCACGATTATGCATTTGTAGCATAATACGAGATATCTCGCCAAACAAACTGTTAAGAAGTCTGAGTTCTTTTTCTTGTTCAGTTCGTAATCGGTTGAGGATAGCCCTTTGAACCTCTGATGGTTCGTTAGCCATACTGATACTTGCGTGTGATAAAATGAAGTTTTGTGAAAATGAAGAGTTGGGAGAAAATGAAGTGTTGTGACAAATACCAAAAATGTGTGGTATTTATATTTGAATGTATCTGTTAAAGTAGCCGTTGGGAGAAAATGAAGCGTACGAGTTTTATTCAAATTCAAAATACGGATACAACATACTAAAAACGATACAACATATTAAAAACGATACAACATATTAAAAACGATACAACATGTTAAACATTTCTCACAACCTCCCACACGTGAACGTAGCGAAAGCTTCTTCCCGCAAATCATTCTTGAAACATAGTCATTGCAGTGTTGAGAAGATCACCGTCATTGTCCCCACGTGTACGCTCCAAATCTAAGAAAATAACATTGAATTTTTGACATTCACTGCTCATTCTTGCCCATATACCACTGAGTGAGTGTCTGGTACGGATCTCACCGTTAGACATATTGTTGAACATGTGTACAATCCGATTCCAAAAGGATTTCTCACTGTCGAAGCTTTCATTCTGGGAAACCGCCACCCAAATTTCTGCTAGCAACTTCTCGTCCTCTTTAGTCAAACGATTACTCATTTCAATTGTGTTGGAGAATATTACATGTGTGGATAAAACTCATATGATGGTATAGTATTTATAACCATACGAATTGCATTAATTCACATGGGCGGGATGTTTTTAAATTCAAATGTTTGAACATGGGAGGGATGTTTTTGAATTCAAAAGTTTTTAAATTCACATTGAAAGTAAAAATATTTAAAAACGTGTGGATTGTCCCCTATAAATACCAATCCACCTGATTTGCATTATCACACACAATTTCCATATTCAAAGCTAAACTAACATCACATCTGTAACTCAAAATGTATTCCAGCAAAAAAGATTTCGGGCAACAATTTCCAAGCCCACCTCACAAAAAGGATTTTGGACAACAATTTCCATCCCCACCTCGACAAATTGAAGAAGTCCATACTCCCCCAGAGCATACCTTTCCAGTTTTCCAACCGGAAAATGATCCGTATGGGTTAACTGATGAAGAACTTCTCCAAATAGATCAACACATGCAGGTCTTGTTGGAAATGGGAAATGAACCGGTGCACAATCCACCGGTTGCCAACGAAGACCCAAATCCATATGGGTTAACTGATGAACAACTTCGCCAAATGGATCAAGACATGCAGGTCTTGCTGGAAATGGAATATAATGAAAGAGAAGAGGAAATGGCTCGTTTGGAGCGGGAAGCAAAAGAGGCTGAAGAACGCAGGGAAAGGTGGGAGTGTGGTATTTACTCAGCTTCCGAATCATCTGAAGATGGTTACCCAGATTCAGATGATACTTTTCACTAAACGTTTGTTGTTTTTGTTAATCGTATGTTGTTTGTGTTAATCGTTTGTTGTTTACGTTAATCGTTCGCTGTTGTTTGTGTTAATCGTTTGTTGTTGTTTATGTATCTCGTATTAATGTTTAATGAAATTTAAGTTTTTATAAACCTTTGTTTTATATACATGTACATATATACATTCTACATATTTACATTTACATACATACATTCTACATATATACTTTTAAAAAAAAAGACCATAAAAGAACATAAAAGAAAAAAAAAAAAAAAAAAAAAAAAAAAAGAGAAAAAAAGAAAGAAAAAGGCAACAAAACGAAGAAAAAAAAAATGGTTTGTCAGATCTCCAAGCTCGTCGTGCAGACGAGCAAGGAGTTAACAACGAGCTTCGGCGAGTGGGCATGGTGCAGCGGCGAGGGTACAACGAAGGCCACGTCAGCCTCGACGAACCTCACGAGCAATTACACCCTCTGCTCTAACCAGGTACAAGCAGTGCTATATCCCACACTACACTGGATCTGCCCTTGATTTTCGACCGTGTTTGTATGGTTGATACATTGTATTAGTTCCAATTTATTTTCTTGAAAAAGTGAATTACACCAAAATAAACACATCTAAAACTTAAGAAAAAAAAAATGTCATTTCAATTACATTACATGTTTAATTAAGATTGTGTAAAATGTTTTATTCACATATTATTACCTCCGTATTAAAATAATTGTCTTTTGATAAAAAAAAAAATACATAATTTAAGAAAAAACAATTATCATTCCTCCCATTTTCTTACTTTTAACAAATAAACAATTTTATTTTTAATTAAATAGTTAATGTCTTTATGTAACAATAATTTTAAGCGAAGGTATTAGAGCACAAGGTGTAGTGAGTAACTTCACCTTTTCATTTGGGGTTCACGGGGTGCCACATCACTTTAAAAACTTTCATAACTAACCCCTCTCACTCACAACTAATCTCAACTTACTTATTTGGGGTCCACTACTTACATTTTTTTTTCTCACATATCCAAATAAAATAAAACACAAGATCGGAAATAAAAAAAAGAAAGAAAAAAAGAAAATAAAAGAAAAGAACCTGACAAAAGGATGATTTTTACCCTCGCCGTGCAGACGACAAGGGTCATACTGGCGAAGGATGAGAAAGCTTTGCGGTGTTGTGAAGAGGAATGAGGAGGGTGCCGTGCTGGACCGGCGAGGTGGTCGCGAAGACACATTGTGCTCTTATGATGCTAACTTGAGATTGAGTAAAAAGACAAAAAAAAAAAAAAAAAAAGTAAAAAATCATTTCTAACACACCTCCAGTCTCACACTCCACCAACCATCACTCTCATCCCCAATTCAAAACCCTAGAAATCATTTAACCCCAAAATCACCACCACCAAACATCATGCAATCAACTAGCAGAGCCGAAGCCGAACGCCTCCTCGGCATCGCAGAAAAGCTCCTCCAAAACAAAGACCTCAACGGCTGCCGCGACTTCGCACTTCTCGCACAAGAAACCGAACCATTACTCGACGGCTCAGATCAGATCTTAGCAATCGTCGACGTACTCATTGCATCCGATAAAAAAATCAACAACAACCAAATTGACTGGTACGGTATCCTCCAGCTAGACTCTCGTCGTAACGAAGATGACGTCATCAAGCGTCAGTACCGTCGCTTAGCACTTCTCTTACATCCTGACAAGAACAAGTATCCTTTTGCTGACGTGGCGTTTAAGTTTGTTGCGGACGCGTGGGCGTTACTTTCGGATCATACGCGTAAGTCTGTTTATGATAATCAGTTGTTTGTTTATTCCAAAGTTGACCTTGTGCCTAATAGTAATAATAATAATAATAGTAGTAATAGTAATTTGAGAGATAAGATACCTGTGAGGCGAGGGACTGGGGATGGTGGTGTTAATTCCGGGAAAACGATGTGGACTACGTGTCCGTATTGTTATAATCTGTACGAGTATCCGAAAAAGTATGGAGGTTGTTGTTTGCGTTGCACGAATTGTAGACGTGCGTTTCAGGCTGTTGAGATACCTGTGAATTCGTTGCCGCCGGTTATACCTGGAAAAGAAGCGTATTATTGCTGCTGGTCGTATTTTCCTATGGGATTTGCGATGGCGAATAGTGACACGGCGAAGACTTTGACTGTGCCTAATACTATGCCGACTATGTTTCCGACTAATGCGAAAGCGTGGCCGGCGCCTGAGAATTTGCCGAGTGGTGGGAGTGTGCCGTTGGCGGATCCTGCTGAGGCTTTTGCTGCACCTACTCCGCCGCCGGTGGCGAAACCGAAACCGGCTACACAAAAGACGCCTACGGCGATCCCAACGCCTCCGACTGCTGGAGGTACGGTTCCGAGGAAGAGAGGTAGGCCAAGGAAGAATCTTTAAATTTTTGGGTTTGTGGGAATTGTTGGACATTGGTGACATTGAACTGGAACTAGGGATGTTATGTAGTGGTATGTTGTTGTTGATGCGTTTGTAGGAATTGTTATAGAATTCTAACTGCCTTTGTAGATTTTAAGATGTTTAATTATCATGTAATTTGCCATAAATTGATCCTTTTGGTAAATTTCTGGAGTTTGAATGCTTATTATTATGATTATGTCCGGTGGCCAGTTTTCTAGTTGGTTGTTATGCCTCCTGATCTTTAAAACCATAAGCTCGATGGTTTTGTTTGAATTCTAAGAATGGTTCAAGGGTGATTCCTTTGTTTCATGAATTATTCTTGTAATGAATTATCTATATGAATAATTGTTAACTGCTTGCTAACAATTGAAGGAAACTTGAACCACTATGAACAATTTCGAAACTTCGATGTGAAGTTATGAAATGTTGTAGTTTATGCCCTTTGGGATTTATTTTCCGTATTTCCTGACGACTCATTGGCAATCTAAGCTCACGGGCCCAGTTTTATTCATTCTTTATTTTCAACAGATTGACACTTATCATTCGCCTTTCTAGTCTGTTAAACAACCTTGTTAACTGTATGTTTCACTCAATACAAAAGGTATGGTTGTCAATTAGGCATTTATGCATGTTTGGTGGTTGAAATCTTGGGAAATTATTAGTTATTGGCATGATCAAGTGGTGGTTGTTTTGGCTAATCTATAGATGTTAAATAGTTGTGTGGGTTTAGACTTTAGAGTAGAAGCATTTGATCCAGTTGGAAATTTGGATGATCATAGTGGCTATTTTGGGATATCCATTTGTATTTTTTTAGCTCGCACTATTCCTTGTCCAGTTGGTCAGATTTTAGTTTCAATGCGTCATTGACGAAACCACGCCGGATCTTCGTCAAAAAAGGGGATGAATCCGGAACAAATATACTCACAAATTCACTGATCTACCCCTTTCTTGAAGTCATTTTAAGATCACAGGAAAGATTCTCAAAACATCACGTTGGCAGGAATAGGGGAGAAACTATATCAGAGATGTCTCCCATATTTGACCCATTATTTCATATTTGTATGGCATAATTTCTTTTGAAGAAGTCGAGTAGGTAATATGCGACAAAACTGTGAAAAGGATGTTTACTGCTGCCAATATATTATACCTGCTGCCTTTCAAGTTTCAACTAACAAAAAAATATATATTATACCTGCTGTGGTACTGAACTTCTTGGCTAATAGCCCTCTTCTCTTATGCTTCATGAAACCTTACTTGATCTGCTATATGGCTACCTCATGGTGACTAGGGCTATGCCGCCATGATTGAGTACCCGAGGCAACCAATCTCATTTATCAACTGTTATGCTGACATTGGTAGTAATGACAATGAAAAGGTCGTAAATAGACAACGATAAGCAATGCATGCACTAACCTGTATATTATCAGTTCCTTTTAAATATTTAAATGTTTGATACACAGATTACCTCCATGCTCATTTACACTGTTCTCAAAAAAAAATTTTGATTATTATTTTTTTTTTAAGTAAAAAGAAAGGTGAAAAAGGGAAGTAGAGAAAAGTGAGTTGATGAAAGAAAGTATACTCTTTCATGTTTTCAAGTTGGAGGAGGGGAAATGAAAGAAAGTTATCATAGTTACAATAATGCCCTTCATATACACTTTATCATACAATTAGTGAATTGTAAGAGGGGTAATTGTGGTTTTGAAAGCAAAAACCTCTCTTTCACCCCTTTGCTATCACTTTCGATACTAGAAAAAACACTCTTTTCTTTCCACCATTTTACTCAACTAAGCAGTAGAGAGATGGAGCTTATGTTTATAAGCGCATTATCATTTCCCCTGTGCACTACTTTTCTATTACGTTGCATAGGACTAATTCATGGGTTGTACTCTACACCCGCCCTCACAATCCGCAAGAATGGAGGTCATTTTAGATAAATTTTGATGACTCATTGTTTGGTTATGCCAGAGCTTTGTGTGGATGCCATCAAG
The DNA here is from genome assembly GCA_021014915.2 of Artemisia tridentata subsp. tridentata. Lineage (NCBI taxonomy): Eukaryota > Viridiplantae > Streptophyta > Magnoliopsida > Asterales > Asteraceae > Artemisia > Artemisia tridentata. The sequence continues at coordinate 270,668,855 of CP139504.1, forward strand.
AAACTACTTCCTCTTTATAGTAATCCCTATTATGAGATTTAAGTTTTTAGATATTGTTACGCACATAAAGAGTACGGTAAGCATTTTGAACGTGTTCAAATGGACACATACAAAGGCCAACTGCTTCTAAATCAGCAGGACCACAATATCTTTTGGTAATCCATAGAATAAAGTAAAGCCACGACAACACTCAAGCTGGGAACCTATAATGCAAGTTTGTTATTTTAAAGGCCTGGAAATTACTTTAGCACGAATTGTTAAAAGCAAAGCACTTTGCCTTTGTGGATTTGTTATCATCGTAATATCCCTCCGGCAAGACTAGCAAATTCTATATAAAATATGACAAGCTTTCTGGTCCTTGATGGCATCTGTACGTGTTTTAAGTTTTGAAAGGTAGAAAACTGTAAGCACGTGATAATGTGTTAAAAACTCGGTTTGGTTTCAAAAAAAAAACCAAACTGCTGAGTTTTTCTTTATATAGATTAAAAAAATGATTTGTATGCCTAATTGATGAACCTAAAAACAAACCTACAAATGTGATTGGTGGAATTCAAAATTGATTGGTGAATATGATGAGAGAGAAATAAATGTAATACACTTGTCAAATTGTGAATGGAGTAGGCATACTTGTAGGTCTAGTTTGTAGGTCTATTTATCATTGCTGAGTCTTTCTTTATATAGATTACAAAAATCTGTTTTTGTTTTTTACATTAGCTTTGATTTAATTGAATTTGTGAGCTTGTGGTTAAAATAAGTTTTGAACGACTAACGCATAATAGTGATTAATATGTATGTTGGGAGTTATTTATGATAGCAAAAAGGAACTAAGTAACTTTTTAGTGATACGAAACATTTGATTAATACGTAAGTTTTTAATGACACCTTTTTAGTATGTGCGGGTGAATTTTGGATATTGAGCTAACACATCTTCTTTCAACTTATTGTCATTAAAATCTCAACTAATCAACGCCCTAAATTATCCTTCTGATACTAAACGAAGCATAACCAATATTTTAACGTACATTTACATGTTATGTAATTTAAACCTTTTAATAATTATATATTCTTAACTGCATAATAATAGTCCTTATATAATACTCTATTATACATTTGGCAAACTAAAAATGAGGCGTCGTACTGTTCCCAAACTGCCGGTGGGAGAGGGTGGCTTGAAGGAGGAGTGTGAGCCGCCTGTATCGTGGAGCCGGTAGCTTGAGCCGCATTGTTCACACGCCGAGCCGAGCCGATCCGATATTGTTTAATGGGGGTATGTGTTTTTTAGCCAGACAGTCCACCACACCAAATATAATCTGAACCCAACTCTTATCTCTTTCTCTCATCACTTCCAACATCAAACTCTAAATTTTTTTCTTTCATTTCTATTTTTCACACATGCAAATAAACACACACAATCCGATGGTGTGAGCAATTTTTGGGTAAAATCTAACATTAATATACATAATCAGTTTAGGGCAAAGATTGATTTTTACATAATTTATGCTTTCCACGTAAGGGTTTTGCATTTAGTTGCATACTGGTTAAATAAATTGATGCTTTATTAAAATCTTGGATCAATTTGAGATAAAATTGTGGTTTTAATGTTCTGAAAAATGTTAATTATGTATATAGGTTTTGCGTTTAGTTGCATATTCGTTAAAAAAAAATTATGCTTTATTATAATCTTAGACCAATTTGAGAATAAAGTATGATTTGAATATTTTGAAAAATTTTAATTTGGGTTTCTTTCTTTGTTCGCTAATCATCTCGATTACAATGGTACTCTTCAAGATGTAGCTAATAATTTCCTTTAATGTGGCTTTTCGATTGTTTTATAATTCAGTTCTTTAAAGGCATCTTTTAAGCATTCATCATTAGCTTATTGTTAACACAGGCTACCTAAGAGATTGTTCATTTTGTATTTAGGGCATTCAAGATATGTCAAGTTGACATATTGATATTGGGCTGAAGAGGATGACATAAATCGATTTAAAGGCTTTCTATGATGTCTGCAAGAAGTTTGGTATCATTAGCATGAAATGTTTCTGGGTGGATTCAAGCACAGATGGGACTATTTGCATAGTGGCGAGGGAGCCTTACTAAGGTTGCAGCCATGGTGGATATAGGCTCAGAATTGCCGAATATTATTTTCATGCCGGAGATACCAAACTTCTCCTTGCATGCATCATAGAGAACCTTTGTATTGATTTTTACCATCCTCCTCAAGGTGTGGCTATAACGAGTCACTGAGGTGGCTTCCAGTGAACAAAACTTTATGTGAAAAAAAAAAAAAACATGAAAGCACCTCAGTGACTCGTCCAACCCATTTTATACAACCACATCTACAGGAGGACGGTAAAAATCAATATAAAGGTTCTCTATGATGCTTGCGAGGGGAAGTTTGGTATCTTCAACATAAATATAATATTCGGCAATTCTGAGCCATGGATTTCACTCAGACAACAGATGCATAACAGAATTATCGCCACTGCCTCTAATAGCCTTATGCTTTTGGTAGTGTTTGGTTATTACTATTAGGTGAATAAAAACAGCAACCAAAAGCAACCATACACCCTTAAATATACCAATGAACAAAACTTTTTGTGAACCAAAACAACGAAGATCCTTATGGGATTGTATATCTAGAATTCTAATCCTGCTTCAAACTTGTGTGTTTTGCTTAACTTAAGCAGCCAGTCACATTGTCTTATAAACTTTTGTTAGGAATATAAATAATATTCAGTTGAAGACTCGGTCACCCCGAGCACTCTCTTGTATCAAATAGCTCGTATTATTACAAGTAATATTAGTAGTAAAGTAGTTAATTAATATTGTGGAGTGAGTCGGGTCTTTACCCACTGTCAGCTCGCTCCACAGTCCACTAGGGACAAAGTAAGTAGGCTTAGTATAAATACCCCATGCCTCATGTGGAGAGGGTTGGACCTTTGCAAGCTTTCAATTCATTTTCTTTTTGGTTTATCTCTCTAAAGGTTCCATACTTCTCTCTCTAGCATCTTTCTTGTTCGATCCATATAAGCCACCCAATCTTGTGTTTATTAGTTCATGAATATCCTACAACTTTGCTATTACCTGCACTTTTTTACACTAATTTAAGTTGAGGTTCTAAAGGGGTGTTTGGGTAAGATTATTATAAAAGCCATTTTCAATGGGATTCTGCAGAAAACTATGTTTTGGCTTCCACCAAGTTACTAAACACCTATTAATAAGTATTTGGGTAAGGTTGTCATATCTTCAGAGTAAAATAAGTCATTAAGCACTTCAAATAAGCTTAGCCAAAGATCCATTAAGTACTATGGCAACGACATATGAAACACAATAAAGGGCTAGAAATTTAGGACGGGTTGACATAACCTACGCTCAACTTGTTTAATCTGACACACCCCCACAATTTGTGTACCTTCTATCTGGCACAACGTCATAACACTTACATGTTATTCTCACTCTTAAGAAACAGTCACCTCCATACATCAGTAAAAAAATAGAGGCTCAGATCTGTAAGAATGTATGAGAAGAAAGGGGAAGAAACCGCCATGGCTACATTGACATAAATGCCCCGCCAAGATATGGTTACTCTCAAACTTTCATCGATTTCACTCAGACAACAAATACATAATAAAATTATCGTCACTGCATCAACATTAATTCTGACAGTGTAGCTATTCAAGATTTGAGGGATGGCTAATCATTTCCATTTCTACTAATGGTTTTATATTTAAATTACCCATAGCATCACCAATCTTCTACAAAAATCCTAAACAAAAAGAATATAATACACCCAAGACAAATCAAAATAATGGCTCATCTTCAAGGACTGTCAACTGATGCGAACTCGACCCTAATGTCAGACCAGCTACCTTTAGGGAGGAGTTGATAGTTGTTTTTTGGTGGTGTTTGGTTATTGCTGTTAGCCGGATAAAAAAAAAGCAACTAAAAGCAACCAAATGAAAATGACATTTTGCATTTTTGAGCCTATATCCACCATGGCTGCAAACTTAGTAAGGTTACCACGCCACGATGCAAATAAAACACAAACGTTTATGTGTTCCTTTCATTTTATCGTTATATACAATCCAACACAATTATCACTCTTTATCTCATCACATATCAGCCGACAAATATTAGTAAAAAAATAGAGGCTCAGATTTTTAAGAATGTTATCAGAAGAAAGGGGAAAAAACATGTCATGGATGCATTAACATGAATGTCCCGCCAAGATACGGTTACTCTCAAACTTTCATGGATTTCACTCAGACAACAATAAATAACAGGATTATCGTCACTGCCTTTAATAGTCTTATGCTTTTTTGTAGTGTTTAGTTATATCTATTAGGTGAATAAAAACAAAAACCAAAAGCAACCATACACCTTTAGATATACACGGGTAATAATTTCAAGTTAGTTACTAGAGCTAGTCATCACCTAAAAGCTGATGATGGAACTCTTTATCCAGCGATGTAAATGTGTCTCGCGAAGCTCTTGTCTATTAAGAGCTGATCAGTTCAAAAGTGTGAACTCTTCCCTCAATGTGCAAATTAATCACAAGAACAATATGAGCACATGTAGAGGGGGAGTATTTCTGAAAAAGTTAAAACTCTCAAAGTGTTAACAATACATGTTTTTACAATCATGAACACTTTGAGTGATTTTACAAAAAGGTTTTGTGGTTACATGATCAACAATGAACCAACCAAGAATAATCATGGAGTAATAAAGTGATTAAGGTTAGGTTTATGTCCTATGATCCAGCCAGAGCCGGAGGGATCTACCCAGGGACAATTCCAATAGATTAGTATTAGAAGTCCTTAGGTATGATTAAAAAAAGGAGTAAAGTGAGTAAAGGAGAAATAAGGGGTTGAAGAATGAAAAAGAATATATGTGTAAAGGGTGCAAAGAGTATATGTGTCTAAACTAGCATCCCCCCTCACATTCTTTTATAAAGATGAGGGGGTACAATCCCTATAGAATTAGGATTACATAGTATCATTGCTTGCCTTGCACATCAAGCAATCCTAGTTTAAGTCTAACCTTAACTCTATTTAACTAAGTTCAATCAAATCCTTATACATAGACTTGATGAACTCAAATAAGTACATTTTATTACTATCATTTATCCTATTTATTTGACTTGTTTTATTATATTATCTGTGAGAATTGATACGTTAATGTTTACTTTTGTAATTCTCAGGTAAAAACAAGTACTATGTGAAACTTGGCGATTTTGGACTAATTATGGAGCAAAACAAGCAAGAAGTTATAATCCAGGTAAAAACAAGTACTATGTGAAACGTACAAGATCAAGACCATTCTGCTCCAGATACGCCGCATCTTACTTATTACATACGGCGCATCACTATCAAGATTTCACAAGTTATAATCCAAGACGGCAAAGGACATGCGCCGCATACAAGAATGGAGTTACGCCTCATCTTCTGGCGGTGTACGAATATTCCTAAATATATTAATCTTGGACCCCACGCGAAGTTAAGTCAATGCGCCGCATCTACTTATTCGATGCGCCGCATCTAACCCTCAGACAGAAACTATAAATACCCCAAGGCCAGACGAATTTCGAGAGCCTAATACAGAAGAAGACCGAAGACCACAAAACCCTAGGACGAATTCAGACGTGTTAGTAGCACAAGATACACCTTGAACGAAGATACAAGAGCTGTAAGAAGGTCCTGCATGTATTCAATTCATTAAGTAGTTTTGTTTTATTGTATTAGTACACTTTAATTCATCAGGATTGATGGGCTTGTGTAATGTGACAACGGAAAGATTGCACTCCCCTTAATATTGCTTTCCCATTAATTAAAGTTTATATGTTGATGTCTTTGGTGACTTTTATTAGTGCATTGATAACCTCTGTGTCTAGCTGAGCATTGATCGGGTCGCCATGCCTCTGTCCTCGCCTATTTATTTTATCGCCTATGCATTCTATCGTCTGTAGAAAAGTAGGAAGAAAGGATAAATAGGATAGTCATAAGTAATCATTAAGGGTTTACTCGCCGATAAGATTAGAGCCAACGAGAAAGGTTTACATCTCGGTGCGTTGCATCGAACTATACACTTCATATAAAACTAGCAATAAAACAAGTGACAAGCTACTTAACTATCAGGACAGGTCTTCTTATTGTCTCAAGTATTTATCTGTGTATGTGTGTGCTAATCGCTGATTCGTGCCTATTAGTTTAGTTTATATTTGATCATAACCAAATCGTGCCAGTCTCTCAGGCTGAACCCCCTTGCGTTAGATTAGGTTGTATAGCTAACTTAAGATATTAAAATACTGATTAGAATAACTAGATAATACGTTCCACTCTTAGTGATCGACACTCTACTTACCATTATATTCATACTGACCGGGTACACTGCTCGTTAAAGTGTGTGTTATATTGATAAGTCGGCTAAATATAAATTTAAAACTTGAATACTGCTAAAACCACAACGACATACCGTGGGTATAAATTAGAGCACAACATACACGCACATCAAGTTTTTGGCGCCGTTGCCGGGGAGTGAATTGTTATTATCTGTTAATTTGATTAGTATTTTAATTAGGTTTTAATTTTTTTTAATTCTAACCACTAACTCCGTTGTATATTAGTTAATTTGCATTCATTGTATTATTTTGCATATTTTCTGTTTTTGTGTGTTTTTATTTTTGTTTCTTTTTGCTTGTTTTTATTTTTGTTTTTATTTTCTGTATTTTCTTGTATTCTGCTATCGTTTTACTGAGCTAATATAAACGATACGGTGCATCTATTTTCATAGATACGACGTATTGCGTTTAATTTTTATAAAATACAACGCGTTTAATAAATTCGATACGACGCATCTTTCCCCAAGATACGGCGTATTCTGTTTTTAATAAGAAATTTTTTCTAAACGATAACGCCATACGACGAATCTGCTTTAGCAGATACGGCGTATTTATTATTTTAATTAAAAACAGTTTTCGAATTATTAAACAGATACGACGCATCGATTTCTATCGATACGGCGCATCTTCTGAATCAAAAATCTTGTATTTTGAAACGTAACGAAAATACGGCGCATTAACTTTTGTTAATACGACGCATTAAATTTTAAATAAATATCGATTTTTGATAATAAAACTGATACGGCGCATTCTAAATTTATAAGCGGCGTATCTATTTTCTGAATAAAAGTCTGATTAAATTTTAACGATTATAAGATACGGCGTATCCAACTTTTTGGATACGGCGCATCGTCTGCAGATATCAGTAACTTTAATTTTTCATATTCCGTTTTCGTTGTTGATTTTCTGATATATTACTTTCTTGAACATACCCTACTGATGCTTTTGTGATAGTTTCAGGAAGTGCATGACCAGGAGTTCTACGAAGAACTTGATTCAACCTTTCGAAGATCCTGAACGAGCTTTTCATTCGCTTAAAAGGCTTTTCAACATAAAAAGCTTTGAAATTTCAAGTTCGTTCGAGCTTGATTACTTTTCTGAAGAGAAAGAGGAAGAAGAAACAGAAACAATGGCTGAAAACACTACTATGGAGGAATACATGAACAAAACCCGTGCTGATTACACTTCAGGAGTTGCTAGACCAAAGTTTGATGAAAAGTCAAAATTTGAGTTGAAGGGTCAGTTTCTCAAGGAGCTAAGAGAAAATGCTTTCAGTGGATCGGAACATGAAGATGCTAATGAACATGTTGAAAAGGTCCTCGAGATTGCAGATTTGTTTACTACGGAAGGAGTCACTGACGATCAACTCATGCTAAGGATCTTTCCAATCTCGCTTAAAGGAGCTGCTAATAAGTGGCTAAGGAATGAACCTGCTAGTTCAATCACTACATGGGAAGATTTGAAGAGCAAATTCCTGAAAAGATATTGTCCACCTGCTAAAACCGCTAAAAAGATGGAGGCTATCAACAGTTTCAAGCAAGAGCCTGATGAAACTCTTTATCAAGCTTGGGAACGATTCAAAGACCTATTGATGAAATGCCCTCAACATTATCTAAGTGAAATGCAGGAGATAATATTGTTTTATCAAGGATTGGACGTGCCTACTAGACAAATCTTGGATGCTAAGGGAGCTGTGCCTCAAATGAGTGCAGCCAATGCTAGGAAAGCTATCCAAGAAGCTGCTGATCATTCTCAAAAATGGCACGATGGAACCTCTACTAGATCTAAGAGCAGCACTAATTTTGACGGGTTTGCTGCTATTCAAGCTCAATTGGATAAAATTAGTAGAGAGATGAAGAAGCGTGATGAGAAAGTGTATGCTGCCCAAGTTCGATGTGAAAAATGCGAAGGACCTCACTACACTAAAGATTGCCCTAATAAGAATGAAAGTGAGACTTTTGAAGAAGCATACTACACACAATTTGGACAACCATTCCGACCTTCAGGAAGATTTAGGGAAGCTACTCCGGGATACTATCAAAAGAACAACTTTAATCCCACTTATCAAGAAAGGAGGTAGACTTTAGATGACACTTTAAAGCAAATTATGGCCGATGCTGCTAAAAGACATGAAGAGAACACTGCTATGATCAAAGAAATCCGAGCTTCAACTGACACTATTACAAAAAATCAAGGAGCTTCGATCAAAGCATTGGAACAAAAAATTGGACAAATGAGCAAAGTTCTTCAAGAAAGGGGATACGGAAGTTTACCTAGCTCAACTGAAACCAACCCAAGAGATCATGTCAAGGCCATAAGCACCACTGAAGAAGTCGCGCCTAACATTCCTTTTCCTAGAAGATTGATGAATGGTAATGATGCTGCAAAGCCCGAATTTTTCTTTAATTCTTCAATCAGTTTAAGGAGACTTATCAAAGAGAAGACAAAGATTGAAGAGGAGATCAAGGCTACAATGAAAGAAGAGAGCTCTGCAACCGACTTACATGCCTTGCCTCATAAAGAAAAAGACCCAGGAAGTTTTACTTTACCTTGTTCTATTAATGATATATCTTTCAATAATGTGTTAGCTAACTTAGGAGCTAGCGTTAGTGTAATGCCCCTTAAGACATTCACTACCCTATGACTAGGAAAATTAGCACCAACTAAGTTGCTTATTGAATTGGCTGATAAAACAGTAAAACAACCTGAAGGGATTGCTAATAATGTGCTAGTTAAGATTGAGAAGTTTATTTTCCCCGTAGACTTTGTTATATTAGATATGCCCGAGGATGTTAAGATTCCTTTAATCCTTGGAAGACCTTTCTTGTCTACCGTCCGTGCTAAGATTGATGTGTTTAAAAGAAAAATCTCATTAAGGGTAGGGAATAATAAACTAGTCTATAAGTGCCAAGATCCTGTTAAAAGCATAATTAGAGGCGTCTATGTGCTAGGATTACGAGAACGTATGGACCTCGATCTAGAAGCTAGTTTTATGGGAGAAACCTTGGTAAATAATGAATCACTTGAGACCTATAGTGGAGACTACATTGAATTAAATGATCTTAATCTACCATTAGGAATCAATGATCAATTTATGTAGGATTCTGAACCCGAAATTGAAAAAGGAGAAATTATGGATATACCTAGAGTCAATATGATCAACACTAAGAATTATGATGAATTTGAAGGATATCCTAGTTTCTGTGATTACGGTAGAAAGATCCATGTAGATTGTGCTTATAATTTACAATTTCCTTGCATGATAGGATTTAAACAGATTAGTGCCAACTTTTTCCCTATTTTACCAATTAATGTAATGTCAAAAGATTTCTATAATTCTATAATAAAATGCAAAATTGAGTATAGATGGAAAAACGTAGTTGGTGTGTTCATGAATGTACCTATTTTTGTTGGGAATTTAACTATTGTTACAGATTTCACCGTGGTGGAAAACATGGATGCTTATCGTGATGTTGAGATGGGTGACGTGATCGTTGGGAAACCATTTTGTAAGGAGGTCGAAATTAACGCTAAAAGATTTGAAGGAAAGATCACCTTTATAAGTGGAAGCAACGTTATCACTTACATGATGCCTCGTGCTCACCCAAGGTTTGAACATGCCCCTAATAAATTTTGTTACAAATATACACCGTTTCTTTTTGTAGATGAAAATGACGCTGAGAAAGGGATCGAATATCCGTACCAAATGATGAAAGGATTCTACAAAGGTGTACTTGAATTGGGGCCGGAATATGTTCGTGACGAGGTAATTCGCAACTACATCGTGCACGGACATGAGGGGATCAATAGATCTAAATAAGGAGCTGAACGTGAGTCTAACTTGAAGACTTTGGAATAAAGACAAGTGTTGACCGGGAGACAACCCGGAGAAATTTTTTTATATTCTGTTCTGTGTCGAATCAGTCAGGCCCGCAGAAGATACGGCGCATCTCAATCCTGAGATGCGACGCATCTCCTGCACTGGTCATATCTTACTTTATTTTCTGCATTTTTATTTTTAACTTTAAAACTTTTTATCAGTTTATTTTAATGCGGCGCATCCCTGGTTAAGGATGTGACGCATCTTCTATTCTGATTCGTATTTATTCCAGGCTCGATACGGCGCATCTTCTTCCATAAGATACGGCGTATCGACTGACCTGATGATTTTCATTTTAATTTTTATGTTTTATTTTCGCTAACTACTAATGTATTATGCAAGTTTGAACTTTCTTAACTTAGGTGTGTTAAAGTCTTGATGGTATTATAGATTCCTGCAATTCCTGTGGATACATCAAATATGAAGCTTAAACGTTCTCATCCACAAGAAAGATGATTTTTGCTCTTACACAAATAATGGAGGATCATACCAAGCAAATCTCAGGGGAGTTTTTCTGTTCTAATTCTTTTATTTTCCAGTTTTTAACCTTTGATACAAACAACGAGGACGTTGTTTAACTTAAGTGGGGGGGATTGGAGAATTAGAACACTTACTTGTCCTAAACTTTTTCAAAATGTGCTTAAAATGTGCTTAATATATCAAAATTAAAAAATTTTAGCATGTTTTTGTTTAAGTCTAAATTACATAGCTGCACACATGACGTTATTTTCAAAAATTGTGAACTTTTCAAAATTCACAAATCTATGAGTGTGCCGGTGACTTGTAAACTTTAGAACTTGGCCTGTATACTATTCGAGACCACCATAATAAGTATTATTTACATAATTGGAATGACTTGTCTCAATTGGTAAATTTCTAGGATTACACCCAAATAGCCTTTATATGTTATGTGATATTAGCTAACTACACTGGTTAGTTAACCCCCGTATAAACCTTTTGTTACTCTCACTTTTAGAGTAAGATACCCCTAGAAAAACACTCAGAGCCATTCCTTTCGTTTCTTACACCTTTGTTATAATGTTTCGTTACACCCTTACACCTTAGCCTACCTTGTAGATTAAAATCCGTGGTTGGTTAATTGCTTTAGGCAAAGTGTGTTTCCTTACATTACCTGTGTTCGCGTGCGTAATTCATTATCTATGGTTAGGTCGGGAAATTGCACAATGCAATTGGAGTGAAAGTAAATATTGTATATCTTTGAGTCTTGTTTTTCGTGTGTTTACTACTTTCACTATTACAGTTATTTCTGAAGTCATGAAAAGTATGGAAAAATTATCCAGAGTTATTGTTATAGTGATGTGGTGAAATTTTACACATCTATGTTTATGTTTAAAGTTCAAAAAAAAAAAAAAAAAAAAAAAAAAAAAAAAAAAAAAAAATCGAAAAAATAGAAAAGAAAAAGAAAGAAAAAGTTGGATGTTTGTTTAAACAACTTATGTAAAGTTTTGTATTAAGTGGTCGATATCACCACTAGTTGTTGTATATTATATCTATGGATTGAATGGGAGTTGGCCGTTATGGGAACGCCAACTAAGGTTATTCTTTGATTAAGATCTTGTTGAGTATAATTCGTGTCTACCTAAAGCGTGTGTTTCAAGTGTTAAAGCGTGAGTTATTCAATGATATGAGTCTTATTCATGGGATGGTTGGGATAGTGATTAACCACACTTGGGATTTTAATTTATCTGTTTTGTTTATTTTTCATTTTACACCAATTTATATCCCAAATATTATCCATACCCTATATTATTCTTTATCCAAACCTTTGATTTATGGAGATTAGGGATTTGAGCAATCTTAAGTATCGTAGTCGTGGATTCGGCTATGTATTTATGATTTTGTCGCCCTTTTTGATATAATATTATTGGTAAAGATTACTTGGTCCTATCTTTAGCCTATTCGAGTTAAGGATTTGAGCAATTGCAAGTATCATGTTTGTGGATTCGATCATGTATTTGTGATTTTGTCGCCTTTTCTGGAATTTGAGATCGATAGAGATTAAGAAGAATGATTAACCCTTAAACAACAAACCCTATTTACCGCTTTAGACTTGTTATTCCTTGGCTTTAGTGGAGGAGATGCGTATACTTGCCAAGCTTATGATAGAATATTCGTCACGACTGGACAGTTAAACGATTAGATTTGCTTTTATCGAATTATTTTATTTTATTTCTAATTCGTTAAGTGTTTGGTTGTGTAATTATGACAAAATGAATACATGCTTAAATATAAAAATAAATCCTAATATCTTTTAGGATACATTTTCATAAGAATTATTCTAAGGTTTACTTGGGGACAAGTAAAGTTCAAGTGGGGGGATATTTGATGAACTCAAATAAGTACATTTTATTACTATCATTTATCCTATTTATTTGACTTGTTTTATTATATTATCTGTGAGAATTGATACGTTAATGTTTACTTTTGTAATTCTCAGGTAAAAACAAGTACTATGTGAAACTTGGCGATTTTGGACTAATTATGGAGCAAAACAAGCAAGAAGTTAAGAGTCTACTGAAACGTACAAGATCAAGACCATTCTGCTCCAGATACGCCGCATCTTACTTATTACATACGGCGCATCACTATCAAGATTTCACAAGTTATAATCCAAGACGGCAAAGGACATGCGCCGCATACAAGAATGGAGTTACGCCGCATCTTCTGGCGGTGTACGAATATTCCTGAATATATTAATCTTGGACCCCACGCGAAGTTAAGTCAATGCGCCGCATCTACTTATTCGATGCGCCGCATCTAACCCTCAGACAGAAACTATAAATACCCCAAGGCCAGACGAATTTCGAGAGCCTAATACAGAAGAAGACCGAAGACCACAAAACCCTAGGACGAATTCAGACGTGTTAGCAGCACAAGACACACCTTGAACGAAGATACAAGAGCTGTAAGAAGGTCCTGCATGTATTCAATTCATTAAGTAGTTTTGTTTTATTGTATTAGTACACTTTAATTCATCAGGATTGATGGGCTTGTGTAATGTGACAACGGAAAGATTGCACTCCCCTTAATATTGCTTTCCCATTAATTAAAGTTTATATGTTGATGTCTTTGGTGACTTTTATTAGTGCATTGATAACCTCTGTGTCTAGCTGAGCATTGATCGGGTCGCCATGCCTCTGTCCTCACCTATTTATTTTATCGCCTATGCATTCTATCGTCTGTAGAAAAGTAGGAAGAAAGGATAAATAGGATAGTCATAAGTAATCATTAAGGGTTTACTCGCCGATAAGATTAGAGCCAACGAGAAAGGTTTACATCTCGGTGCGTTGCATCGAACTATACACTTCATATAAAACTAGCAATAAAACAAGTGACAAGCTACTTAACTATCAGGACAGGTCTTCTTATTGTCTCTAGTATTTATCTGTGTACGTATGTGCTAATCGCTGATTCGTGCCTATTAGTTTAGTTTATATTTAATCATAACCAAATCGTGCCAGTCTCTCAGGCTGAACCCCCTTGCGTTAGATTAGGTTGTATAGCTAACTTAAGATATTAAAATACTGATTAGAATAACTAGATAATACGTTCCACTCTTAGTGATCGACACTCTACTTACCATTATATTCATACTGACCGGGTACACTGCTCGTTAAAGTGTGTGTTATATTGATAAGTCGGCTAAATATAAATTTAAAACTTGAATACTGCTAAAACCACAACGACATACCGTGGGTATAAATTAGAGCACAACATACACGCACATCCTTATAAATAGACTAGTTACACTTTAGCCCACTAAGAGTTGCTACTATGATATAACAAATTATTGAATTTTGAAGGTATCCGCGGATTTCTTGGAATTCAAGTCTTGGTGGTTCTTGAAAGACAAGTAAGGTTTAGCTTTGTCTTGGGATTCAAGAAAAGTGCTTACTTGGAGTACAAGGTATATCAAGGTTGTATACTTGAGGTGAAAAGATCGAAGCTTTAGGGTTTTTGAAAGGTTAGTAGATCAATTATTACAATAAATTGGGTTTAGCACACGGCTTGTGAGGCTTGTTGGTAAAGTTGGTTCAAAATAAACTTGACAAGGTTTGTAGCCAGGTTAAAGAAGAATGGTTGGTATGAATACAAAGTTAAACATCGAAAAGCTCGATGGGAATACAGTACAAACGAATGGAGGTTCAAAACAAGTTGGGTTCAAGAAACTTGATCCTAGTGTTAGAGGGGTCGAATTACTTATCGAAAAAAATTACTTTAGATTTGGATTTGGCTCACGACCCTTTCTTTGCAAATAGTGCAAAAAATCATTTCAAAAAATGTTTTAAAGATTTATTTGATATTTATTTTAATAAATATGGTCAAACAAATGTTTCAACGAGTTCGACTTCTTCATCGCTTTCTACAAATGCTACCTTGGATCCGCAAATGAACTTATTTTATAGTCTAAGACAAGAAAGCGTTAAACGGGCTAGGAGTGATCAATCGGCGACTAACGAATATAGGAGATATATTGGGACCAATTAGATTCAAAATACGGCACATGAAGATTTCAACAATTTTGATATTTTGGGTTGGTGGAAAGGAAGACAAAATTAATTTCCCATTCTAACCGCAATGGCTCGGGATTTACTAGCCGTACAAGCTTCTACGGTTGCTTCGGAATCCGTTTTTTCTATTAGTGGAAGGGTATTATCGATACGAAGAACAAGACTCACACCGGCATCTTTGGAGATGTGTATTTTCTTGAAGGATCACTACGATGCGGCCGAACGTATACAACACATTTCAAGTCTTGAAGATCCCCTAGAGTGCGTAGCACAAATACAAAATGAAGAGGTGGTAGAGGGTGATTCAACCCATCTTTCCGATGAAGATATAGCTCAAGATAATGAAGCCGCCGAGGCTAGGCACTCCGAAGATGAGATGGGACTCGAAGATGATCAAGTTTATTAGTTTATGTTTGATGGCCTCTAAATGTATCATACTTTTCATCATTTCCTTTTATATGTATCGAACAATTTTTTTTGTTGTTATGTGTACTAAACTTGATTTTTGGGCAATTTTGTGTACTTTATGACCATTTTGCCCCTCCCATGTTAATAAAATGAGGGGCAAAATTGTCATAAAGTACACAAAAATGCCTAAAATATAAAGTTTAGTACATAGAATAACAAAAAAATTGTTCGATACATATAAAAGGAATAAGTGACAACTATGATACATTTTTGTGCCATTAACTCAAATGTATTAGCTCTGTGTTTCAAGTACTTTATGTTTGATGTATTATGAGTTTATTAAATAAAAGTTGAATTTTATTGAGTTTATTGTGTAGAAATCGCGAACAAACGAAAAAAAAACCCGAAATTCGAACTAAACCCATTCAAACAGTTAAAAAAAAAGCGGTTTGAAACCGATTTTTTTTTACAAACCGATTTGGAACCGAACCAAACCGGTTTGGGTTTTTACCCCCTCAAATCCAAACCGAACCGAACCAGTTTTTGGCCAAAACCGGTTCTTGACCGTTGACCAAGAACCGGTTCGGTTTTCAAACCCGAACCGGTTTGACCAAAAACCAGTCAAAGTACACGACTACATGGAAGACATGTTCAAAGTGTTTGGTTTGAGGTGGAACTGCAGGGAGCTCAGGAAAATCATAAAGCTCAGGTAATTCAGGATAGTAACGATGATGTTGCAATAGCTCAAAGAAAGTTGGAGGTTAAACAACTTGAATAAAGACAAACACGGATTGCTTGGTAAATGAGGAGGTATACCTTGGTGCAAAGGTGGGGGGCGAACATTGTGAAAACCGGAGTACATGGTTAAGAGGGTGCAGAGGGTAATGCTGTTGAAAGGAAGAAAGTGAATGAGGTGTAAGGAAAGCTAACTTTGATATTTACTCAGTTACAATGCTTGGTTAACAAGGTGGTCCCTCGTTCGAGGTTCCAACATTTGATGAAGATGTTGAGTATTGATATAGACTAAGAATCACTACTAAAGTGGTTTGATTGGTTGGTTTGATGTTGAATCTTGGTTTCTTGTTTTTGTGTGAGGTTGAAGCAATGGTGGAAGACATGATGGTTGTATGGTGAGTGTGAAGATGTAAGGATGACAATGCATGATGTTAGCTTAAATAGCCAAATCAAAGACATGCAAGGTTGAAAAGGATGTTTGATTTGGGGATTTGGGTGCATGGGAATCAGGTTATGTTTGCAGATTTTCAGGGAAAGAAAGTCAAAAAGTGGAAGAGAATTGTAATTTTCGTCTTCCAGAGGCACGGTACCACTAAAGGCACAACGGCACCACTAAATTTAGTGGAGCCGTCCCCTATTTAGTGGAGCCGTGGCCTTCATTTGACCTTCTTTCCAGGTCTGCTAGTTTTAGGCAGCCTAAATGGGGAAATTTCTGGGGAATCTATTGGCTGCAAATCTCAAGGCCTCAAACCACTAAACACATAGAATTCCTAAAGCTAGTTTCAACTAGCAACTAACATGATCATGTGATCATCTATGTATTTAGGCAACTATTAAGCATGCATGAGTTCAAGCAATTATAACATCTAGTGCATGTAATAAGATAAGATAACATGCATGAACTAGGCAAGATTGATTAACATAAAGGTTAATTAACTAAGCAAATTAACCATGTTCAAGTGTGAAATGTTAAAAGAGAACACTTCAAGCTAGTTAATGTATGATGGACAATGCCATAAACTATTAATAATCTTTATAATAATACTTAAGTTAGTATAACTACTTAAGTGAACACTCTCTAATCCTTCCTTTTCCCAAACTTCTTCAACTTGTTCCCGAGTCCTTTTATCGCCTTCCCAATGGACTTGAATCCCCCAATAGTTTGCTCATGCATCGAGACCTATCGATTATACATTGTTGTTTGTCTTCTCATTAGGTTAGATAGGTTGACGTCACCAAATTCAAGGTCGGAGGTTTGTTGGAATGACGAAGTGTCAAGGTTACGAAAGTAGGTGTCAGGAGAAGGAGTACGGGGACGAGACGTTCCTTCTTCGTTCACCTCATCATCGTCCTCATCCATGGGTTGGACGATGATCCGTGACTAAAGGAGGAAGACGAGTCAGGAATGTCGGAAGTGGATTTACGACCACGTTTGGACCCTTTGTCCTTACGTTCCTTTGTGCGACGTTGTGGTCCACCAAGAGGTTTCATGACGGGATTGACTAGGACATAGTCGACGCTACGAAGAGGTGGGTAGGTTTGCATAACCCACTTGAATAACCGAGTAAGCAACATGCCATATGGCATAAGCTCATCGGAGCGACGATGAATATTGGCCATCCGTTTGACCATATAGTATGCGAGGTTGTATGGTTCCTCGATACTAAGACAGTAGAGCATATGGGCAAGACTTGCCGAAACGTGATCACGGTTGCCCGCAAGGCTTAACACGTTCTCACGCAGAAGAAGTTCCCAGCCTCTGAGGTCGGGACGAAGTTCTTTAAGGTAGATTTTGTTTGGATCGAGATAGACAATAGAACCATCACGTTTTTTATACGTGTTGGCGACTCGAGGAATTTGGATTACTTGTTTGATTACTTCAATGTCGGGAATTTGGGTACGATAAGCACCTTCGTTCTCAAGATTGTAGTAAAGAGACTCTAGAGAATGGTCTTTAGTGAATGCACACTGACCATACGAGGGAACACCGAGAATCTGACCAATCTCGGTGACGGACAAGATGATATTTTGATGTTGAATCCAAAAGTTAAGAAAGACGTTTCCGTCAAGATCAGTAAAGGTACGGACACGACTGTAAAATTCGAGAATAAAACGAGGACAGACTTGATCGTTTATTTTGTATAAACAATCGAACTCAATGGTAGGGAAACATTCTTGGATGTTGTCTGTCATGACATAAAGTGCATCGACTACACGCCCTTCATGTATATATCGATTTTGCACTTTGGCAAGATGAGCTCTTTGCTCATCGGGTATGTTTGGATCGTCAACGAGACGAGGAATATAATGTCTGGTATCTTGGTAATCTAGATGAGGCATTGTGACAATTAGTGTTGTTGTGATTAAGATTTGTTGATTCCAATGCCTCAATCTTGATTTGCAAAAGCTTAATTGAATTTGGGTGTTTAGGTTTGGTTTTGACAGCAAGAGGGAATGGTTTTGGGTTTGTTTGAAAAAGGCTGTGCAGAAGAAAAGAGGAATAGGCGCGTTTTTCAGATGCACGGCACCACGGTTCCACTAAACATTAGTGGAGCCGTGTATCTGATTGTGCCATTTTTCTTCTGTTTTGACTTTTGGCTGATTAATCTTACTTATTTAGTAAGACTTTTTGACACGAGGAAAAAGTTTATACCTAATAAAATTTTTGACGTAAATGATTAGTAGGGATGACAAGGAATGACCTTAGTGTTTCCAAGGAAATTGACTAAGTTGTCATTGGATGAGGATTGACTTCTAATATTTCCCGTGAAATAAATAGAGGTCATGAGTAGTGATTTAGTGGATGACTATAATATTTCCCATGAAATATTTAATTAGTCGGAATACGAGACGCAAGGAATGACTACATACTTCAAGTGAAATATTCAAGAGTCATGTGACGAGTTGTAAGGGAATGACTTAGAATTTCTAGAGAAATTTCTAAAAGTCATGTGACGAGTGAGAGAGATGACTTAAAAAGTCATGTGCGATTCGTAGAGAATGACTTCAATATTTCCCGCGAAACTTTTGAGAGGTCATAGTAGGGATGAAAGGTTATAAGGTATGACGTGACGGATGCCTTTAATATTTCTATTGAAATATTGAAATAGTCATGAGCGGGATGAGAGGAATGACTTAAGAAGTCATATGATGAGACGTAAAAGATGACTTTTATATTTTCGTAAGAAATATTCATATAGTCATAAGAGGGGTGACGAGAACGTATTGGTTAGAGTATTGACGATATTGTCTTTCAAGAGAGACTTTTCAAAGAAAAGATTTCTCTTTCGACCTTATCGCGACGGAGGAGATGACGTACTTCGACAGCTTCGTTCATGAGCAAGCTATAGGGTTCCCGGTCAAGTCTAATGGCATCTTGACTACTACTCTTCATAGGGGGTTGTCTCATCCATAGTGTTTGTTGTCATGCCTTTCCGGCGCTTACGTACTCGGCTTCGGTCGTGGAGACAACAAGAGTAGTTTGTTTCTTGGGGAACCAAGAAGTTTGTTAATAACCTATGAAGGTACAAACATTACTCTCTATGTTTCAATCCACATTAACTCTCGCATTATCAGAGTTGATATAGAAACATTTTCTACACCAATCTCCTTGAGATATCGTAATCTCAAGTGTGTAGTACCTTTAATGTATCGGATGATACATCAAACACTTTGATGTAAGAAGTCTTGGGGCACTTCTTACAAGTGGGCACAAAGCCAAATACTTATTCATGATAATGGACCTACTTGTCGTTAGGTAAACTACTTTACCTATTATGCCCCTAACTTAGTGATATCCACTCATTCACCTTCATCGTCTCTTGTGAGATTCGTATTTGTGGATATGGGCGTTAGTATTAATATATTAATATAAGTAAGTATTATATTATATATTAATATATATATAATATATAATATATATATACTATATATATTATATATATATATATATATAATATATATTATATATAATATTATATATAAGGTTTATGGGGATACTTTCTTTAGGTTGAGTTATCTATCTAGGGAAGAAACTTAATTCACTCATCATTTTCGTTTCAAACTTGTCACGCATGATCTTAAAGCGATCATCGAATATTTCTGACAAGTTGAGTTCTTCATGATGAATTGTGAATTTTTGTTTCTTTATGACAGTGCCTACTAGTTAGACTCTAACACTACTGCATGCTTAGCATTTCTACCAACAAATGGTGTTTTAAGGAAGCGTACCTGAGCCTGAGGTGTTGCCCTTAAAACTTAGAAGATTAGAGTTCCTTTGTTGAATGTTAAGCAAATGAGACACGACTTGACTATTTCGTCGCAAGATTTGTTTGATCACAAATCATACTCCATTTATTAGACTTCCAAAATTTATTTACAGTCTTGTTTTCCTAGCAAAACAGAAGTTCAAACATCTGGTCCCCAATATCTCATGGGTCCAAAGTTGTTAGAGTCAAACATCCTACGCATTTGTTACGTTAGTTTAGGATGTGAAAATGGAGGACACATTTCCCATGGTAAGTAACTTTGTGGTGGACGATCATTCCAAGTTACGGGAAAGTTACTTGGATGATTTTGTCTTCTAAAGTTACCTCTCGGTAGAGGAGTTCTAGACCGAGGTTTGGGAGAATTTATTTTTCTAGGTGGAGGAGTAGTCGACCTAGTGTCACGCTTTACAAATCCATGTTCGGGAGATGACAATGGTTTGTAAAAGCCTTTGGCATCCTCTTTACTTGGTGTAGACACTCTAGTACTATTTACAACTACGTGGCTTGGTTTAGGACTTAAGTTATTTTTCAGAATTGATCCAGTTTTGTCTTCAGCACCAGACGGTACCACGGTACCACTAAATTTAGTGGTGCCGTCTGTACCTTTAGTGGTGCCGTCACCTTCAGACTTAGACATTTCAGGCATTACAAATTTTACTTGTTTAGTACCACTTGTAGAAGCCTGATTTGGGTCAAATCCTAAACCCGCACGGTCATGTTCACTATATCTAATGTTTTCAAGTATATCATTAAGTGTTTTAGTTCCTTCATCAAACTTAATGATTCTTAAAGCATTTTCTTTAAGCTTTTCATTTTCTACTTGAAGACTTATGCATGACCCACATCCTAAGTCTACTTCTTTGTTTTTCTCAAGTCTCTTGACTTGATCTTTTAGTTCTACAACTTGTAGTTCTAATTTTAGTTTTGTGTTTCTGCCTAATATCTTAGTACTAACTACGCATAATTTGTTGTATTCGTCATGCAATCTACTATCATCTATTGACGAATTATCATCACTATAATAAGAAGAGTCGGAATGTACCTCGTTGGAAGCTTGAGCCATTAGGCATGTTTCATCGTTAAGCTTCTTCTCTTCTTCTTCACCGCTATCACTCCAAGAGCCTCCTACAAAAGCTCTTTGGTTGTTGGAGTTCGGTGGTTTAGGACATTCTCCTATGAGGTGATTAGGATCTCCGCATCTATAGCATTTCCTATCACTTGTCCCTTTCCTTTCATCATGATTCTTTTGAAATGACCTCCTTTCATCGCGAGGTTGTCTAGGAAATCTACCTTTCCTCCTAAAGAACTTTCTAAAGTTCCTAACGGCTAGTGCATACTCTTCATCTTCACTATCGGAACTCGAACATTCCTCATCACTAGACTCCTTCTTAGCTTTCAATGCTAGAGATCTAACTTTCTCGCTTTTGTCTTTGACTATGTCGGAGTCCTTCTTGATTATCATCTCGTGAACTTTCAGGTTTCCTATTAGTTCGTCGAGTGACAATGTCGCCAAGTCCTTTGACTCTTCTATGGCGGTGACCTTTGCTCTCCATTTAGGATGTAGAGCCCTAAGAAACTTCCTAACATAATTCTTGCTAGAGTAACCTTCATCAAGAGCTTTAAGACTAGTGATAATAGTATTAAATCTAGCAAAAGCATTATCGATTGACTCATTTTTCGAAATGGAAAATTGTTCATATTGTTGAACAAGAAGATCTATCTTGTTCTCTTTGACTTGGTTATTACCTTGGTGAGTGACTAACAAAGTTTTCCAAATATCTTTTGCCGTATTACACATGAAAATTCTTTCAAATTCCTTTTTAGGCAAAGCATTATAAATCATCATTTTAGCCTCATTGTTTTTGGCTAGTTTTCTTTCTAGTTCATCACTTTGTTTATCATATGAAACAATTTCATCCTTTTTAGTTATTGGATTCAATTGAATCGGTTGAAAGTCACCCTCGGTAATAACATGCCAAAGATCAATGTCTTTTGATTTCACATATGTTTCGAATCTTGTTTTCCAATATATAAAACAATTGGTTTCGAAAAGTGGTGGTCTTTGCATAGATTGCCCTTCTAGATATTTGTCAGAATCCATTGATCGATTCAAGTTTTAAAATACAATATACTTTAAAATCTTGACTAACCTGTCTCTGATGCCAATTATGGGAAACTAGAAGGGGGGGTTGAATAGTTTACCGGTTTTAAATTCTTTTAAAAATCTTGTTTTAAAAGTTTGCTATTGGAAACTTTGATTCGAACTCTATGTGTAATCAATCAACACCAATATGAACTACCCACTAAACTAACTAATGCTAAATAATAAAAGTAAAGAGTAGAGTTGGAAAGATCAAACCGAGACAAAGGATTTATAGTGGTTCGGCTACGAAGCTCTTCTTCGCCCTACTCCACTCCCCGAGTATCACACTCGAGAGTTTCAAACACTATGTCAACAACCTCCCTTCAGGCGGAGAAAACCGTACACGTCGCTTATCCTATTACCGACACTAAGCTAGATGTCGAGTTCTAATCTTAGCTAGCACCAATCTACCAAGGTCCACGAGACCAATCACTCAAGCCCAATGGCTACAAGAGATCACCAAGATCTCAACACGATCACAATGATCAACACTCTCTCAACTAACACTAATCTATCGACCCTTGATCTTCTTGATCAATCACACAAGCCCAATGGCTTTAAGAGATATTCACTATCTCTATAAGATCACACTTGATCTTCACTCTCACTCACAAAAGATAAATAAACTTGATGTATGCTATGATACAACAAGGTTGTAACAAGTGTTACAAAAACCTAACAACTATAACTCTTGTATCTTCTTGAATACTTTGAGTTCTTCTCTTGCTAATGAAGAGGAATGATAACACCTTGTATCAACTTGGATACTTGTGTTCTTCTCTTGCTAATGAAGAGGAATGAAGAGGATGTAACCTCTCGTAATTTTCCCTATGAATAGTAAATGCTAATAAATGATTAATAAATCATTACGTTATTTAATAAACATTTCTACTGGTAACAGATTTTTTTTGTTATTTATGCTACACTATTTAAATCACAACGATACTTGTGATTACCGATTACCTAGAAACGATGCTTACACACGAACCTTGATAGTCTAAAATCGCGAAATTATCTAAAACCATTAACGTTTAATACTTAACGTTTGTACGTTTCGTCCATTAACCGAACGTGATCAAATACATTCCCGAGCTCACAAAAATTTTCACGAGTACTCAGTAACTACATTGGGCCTCGACCCAATACCCAGATGGACTGTCAGATCATTGGGTCTTAGCCCAATATTTCGGCAAACCCAACACAACAAACGGACCTTTAAGTATTTTTTTTCTTGTTTCTTGGACTAGCCCACCAACGAGCCCAAATCACAAACCCAAATCCAATTCTACAAAATTTTAACTTATAAAAACGCAACGAGGGACGTTTACTTTGCCACGATTTCTCCCAATTCGACTTAACAACCATGTAGTTATTTTACATGACTCAATTCTCAACCTAGCCGAGAATCGAGCGTGACAAACTTTGTGTGATGATTCGAACATTTGCTTGTTTAAAATCCCTCAAAGCTCGGCCTATGTATCATAGATCGACAAAACTCAAGGACTCATTTTTATTTATAAGTCATATGCATTCGACCCACAAACAACTCCACTCGAGCCACAAATGATCTCGAACACGTTTTCTATATCACCTCGATCGTTAGGAGTCACAAACGAACCTTACACTAAGTTCTTGATCACGTATAAAATGTGTTAAAACCTTGAAGTATTCGACCAAGCCACAAAACACAACATGTAAAAACTCACTTTGTCTCTTTCCTTTTGGATGTGAGCGCCGGCTAATAGCATCAAAAAGAGCCATCATTTGGGTTACTAGCACACTCCAAGATGACTAAACAATGACACTCACTGCTACTCTTGTACACACTCAAGATGGTTCATCATTTCCTTCATACTAACACTCAACGGATTGCCTATAAAATCACCCTCAATCATGCGGCATTCAACCATCCACAAACAAATCCAACTCAAAATATCTCTAAGTCTTTTCATTGATGAAACCCGCCTAGCTTAGCCTAAAGTTCGAGACATTCGAGCAAAGCCAAGGATCATATTAAACTCACTCCTAAATCTTTGAAGTGCAAAGAATCGAGCTACACCATCCTTTCGGCCTAATTCAGTTCGACTTGGTGATTACGCCCCACCTTTTGAGGTGAAGTGAGTACCTTTCGAACTTTTTCTCATGATTATATATTCTTATAATTTCATTTCTATCGTAAACCATTTTACTTTAGGCAAATATTTCGTTAAATATATTAACAACACACATAAGTAAAGCGACACCTTAAATATTTGCTATACTAACTAACGAGAGCAACATTTATTCGAACCTTATATAAACATGCTAACCTTAAAAATTACACGTTACATGTCACATTGGCCACTTTCGAAATTCATTAAAACACTTAGAAAATTTTTGAACTTTAAAACAGTTTTCATAATGGCCAAGTCGCGATAACTTTGACCTCGTATCTCACAAACTCGACACACAATACCTAAGTTTTATAGCTCGACCTAATAGTCGAGCTACCAAACTTACGGGTTGCATATTCCTTTCGACCTAGTAAACTCATGTAATGCCTAAATAAACCCCAAAGTAAAACTCACTCGCCACAGTTTAAGAACTTAAAATGTGTAACGAGTGGGCTTAAAGCCCAATAAGCTACTTTTAAGCTTATCGTATAAGCTGATGGTATAAGCCCTTTTGTTATGTTTTTATAACCCATCAATGAGCCCAAAGTCAAGCCCAAACCCCCTCCAAAACCATTGGATCGAAAACCCATAATGGGCTACACATTTAGCTCGTTAAAAGCCCATAAGCTGAAAAATAAGCTTTCAATAATAATAAGCAGTTTGTATAAGTTACAAAAGCTATTTTAAACTTAGTTATGAAATAAAAATGATAAACTTTGATTTTTATAAATTTTGGACTCGATTTGCAAAGGTTTGCTAACCGAGGGACTAAAATTGTCAAATTGGAAACTTACGGTAAACATTGTCATTTTTAACATCTTGTGATGAAAACTGTAAATTTAAGGACTTTTGGGTATAATATGTAAATATTAAATGTTTTGGACTTAAAGTGTAACAAAACTTAACCGAGGACTAATGGTGCAAATATTATGCCGTTAGGGTCAAAAGTGTAACTTTGTGAAACTTAAAGGTTATTTCAGAAATAATTATAAGTTTATATAATTATTTTATAAACTCATCAATCGACGTTAACGACGTTATTTTCACTATAATTATATGCATATATATATTTATAACTTATATATATATATATATATATATATATATTATATATATATAAACATAACCGCTTAACGAAACGTTAAACCTATAACGTAACATAACATCAACCAACTTTGATTTACCAACGACGATTTCCTCATCGATCTTATATACTCCCGACAAACGAAAACTTACTCAAGAGTTATATATATATTTATATTTATATATATATATATATTATATATATATATATATATATATATATATATATATATATATATATATTATATATATATATATATATATATATATATAACTTTAGTTTTGAACTTTAAACATTTAAACCCTACATGTTTTAAATGTTACGAATTAATCATCAAATCGATAAAACCCTAAACGTTATGATTCGCGATAAACCAAACTTAGACTATCAAACCACTAAAACTTGCCATATATTATTTAGGTCGTGTGTTGAAGCCGTTTCCTTTCATCGTTTGAGTAACGATACTACTACCACTACTGTACTACAAGGTGAGTTCATAGCCCATACTTAAACTTATAAATCTTTTGTGGGGAGATACATGCTACAAACCTGAACACAAATTTTTTGTATGCTGTGACTGTTATTATTATTGCTTAAGTTGCTATTGCCAAAAGTCCCTCAATCATGAACCTTAATCACTTACGAGTGAACGTAAATAATTGTGAATAGATCTATTTGGGACTGACAATCCCCGTTTGGGTCTGCTAGGATGAGCCACCCAGACGCACTTTATTTGAACAAACTTATGGGTTATTGGAAAATACCCCTCTCGAGGGCCTATATACTTTACATCATATTTGATGCCTGTTAAGCGTTGCGTGTCATGAGCTTAATGCAATAATAACTTGATTTTAACTTGTTTAATTGTAATTCGATGCAATTAACACTTATACTTGTGTTCAAACTATTAAACTTAAACCTATGAATATCACTCAACTTTTGTTGACTTTTAGCATGTTATCTCAGGTAACTAAAGGCTGGAACTCAAGGCACAGAGTGGGCATTAAACCCTGTATGGGTGGTTTAAATAAACGTTTTATCATTCAAATCTAAATAAACGTGTTGACTATGAAACATCTTTGTATTTTAAATACTTGTATTTTGAATGATAAACTTAAAACGTCTTTCTAAAGTCGTTTTCTATGATTATGATGAAAGATCCTCTACGTAACACCTAATTAAGTCTTCCGCTGTTGTTATCCGAAATTGGGGGTGTTACAGATTGGTATCAGAGCTCATGGTTATAGAGAACCAGATGTATTTTAAACATTGGACTATAACTACATTTTTTTTAAAACGGACCATTGTAAAGAAAAACCACCTTATGCCCTCCGTGCCTACACATTTCCAACATTTTTAGATGTTGCTTACTATACGAGTTCTTAACAAAGTTTAACATATTTACGATTATGTTAATAGCTTACATTTACTATTCGGGATTATTACAGTACTATGTCTTCGAAACCCCATCCCATCGTTGTATCATCTGATTCAGAGAATGAGGATCCTATGCCATTTACCTCAGACTTTGCTACGGAAGCTATACCGATGTCACCTGCTACTGACCGGTACATGGAAAGCCAGCAATTTCTACCGGCATCCGACCTGGAGATTTCCCCTCCAACGTCACCCATCCCATCACCTGACCCGATTCGCCGGCATGGACGAGTACGACAACTCCAGCCATATGAACCCGAACCCTTTGACCAACTTTACCGACGCCCCGGAGAAAGTTATGTTCGCAAACACACTCCCCGAAAACGGGTACGTACACCACCAGCACTGATCATACCACCACCAGCCCCACTCATACCAACTTCGACTCCCGTAATATCACCACCCCCAGCTCCTGAGCATTCCAGGACACCATCGCTTACACCACTATCTTTAGTTCCACCACCTACTATCTTCTATCATCAGACCACCACTGTTCCATTACCATTTTCTATTCCATCCCTTGCTTCTCCACCCTCAACTACTCTCAGCGAGCCTCTGCCACCTTGCAAGAGGACATACCGCTTGGTTCCATCTTTATCGGACCCCTATGCCCAAGTTAGAGATGAGACTACAGTTCGCACCGGGACCCACAAGAGGGTCGATGCTCGCCGATGGTCTTACTTGCTACCTATCATCCGTCACTGGAGATCCCAGGAAGGAGCACCGAGAGCCATGGAACTAGGAGAGAGTTCGGCTACAGCTACTTCGAGGATTCTTCCGGTTACCGGAGAACCCATCCATCACACCATACCTCTATTGGCAGCCAGATTAGTCCGACATGAGGATCGTCTGGATGACATTGCAGAGATTCTTGATGACTTACCACTCGAGCAGATTGACACACTTGGGGAAGAAGTGGAGAACCTTGTGATTGGTCAGTTGGCGATGGAGACAGTCTTCGATCAAGTAGGTACTAGTTTAGAAGAAGCCATTGAGACTATTTCTATACTAGGAGAGGCCACTACTTCGATGCAGACAGTGATTGAGACACTAGACTCTGAGCTTGATCGAGTTAGCTCTCAGGTTCTGATTCTTAGACTTATGGTTGAGGATTCCCAGGCTAGGGAAAGAGCTCGAGACCAGACAGTGGAGACCTTGATGGCAGTGATTGCAGATCTTCAGCGCCGCTTAGATGGTGCACCAGGAGGACCATAGATCAGAGATGTGTCAGTATAACTAAGAGATGTCTTAGTCTACCAATGTTGTATTAATAAATAATCTTGTATCTTTATGTTTTGTAAAACAAATCGAACAAGTTATTAATCTGATGTTGTGTGGATGTATTATATTGATGTTGATTTATGTATTTCATGGTTGTTTCTTGCATATGCGTTATGATTTGCCATATATTGTCTCGCGAAATTTTGGTTCATACAGTGCAATTCAATCATTTATGTTCTCATGTGTGTTGTGATTTGATTCAGACATGTTGTGAATGTATTTATGATATGATATTTGCTGTACCTACAGAGATAAACCAGAATTATTAAACTCAATTGTTATGGTTAAAATTATATTATTATAATCCATATCCAATTACCTTCCAAAGTATTCTAACCCAACGTGATCATTATGAGATTTCTAAAAATATGCTTTTGCAATATTGATAGAACTATGGTACGTACAAGGAAAGCAACCTCCGCCGCAAATCATGAAACTTCAACTGCTACGCCTACTATGACTCCAGAAGCTATCCGAAAAGCAATCGCTGACGGTGTAAATGCAGTCTTGGCAGAACAGGCGGCAGCAAATGCTCGCAACAGTGGCACTAGTCTACCGACAGGAGAAAGTGTAACTGCTGCAAACCGCAAGTGTACCTACAAAGATTTCATGAGTTGTCAACCAACTTTCTACAAAGGTACTGAAGGAGTAACTGAACTTGCTCACTGGTTCGAACGATCTGAAACTGTTTTTCAGAGAAGCGGTTGTACCGAGGACAACAAAGTCATTTTCGCTACTGGAACTCTCATGCAAGATGCTTTGTCATGGTGGAATGCTACAGTCAAAGCCATGGGAATGACAGCAGCCTATCAGCTCACTTGGACTGAGTTTAAGACCAAGATGCTGAAGAAATATTGTCCCCGTTCTGAACTAAGAAAATTGGAAGATGAATTCCATCTACTGGTAGTAAAAGGAATTGATCTTAAAACATACAACAGGAGATTTCAAGAGCTTAAAATACTATGCCCTACTGTTGTACCAAATTTTGAAAAAGAACTGGAAAAGTATATCGAAGGACTTCCCCGTAGTATTGAGGGAAATGTCACTTCATCAAACCCACCAACTCTAGAGGCAGCCATTGAACTTGCTCAAAAACTACTGGACCGAGAGGTCAAGTACAACAATGAGCTCAAGAGGAAGCTCGATGACAAAAGAACCACTCACCACCACAGTAACAATAACCACCGCAACAACAACTTCCATAACAACAACCATTAAACAAAAGAAAACTAATCTAAATGATCAAAAGAAGAGAAAGGTGTGAGAGGTTTAAACTCAGAAGTTTTTCTGTGTGAAAGGGTGCCTAAAAACTGTGAATGGGGTTGGTTTTTATAGGCAAGAAAAATCTGAACGTTACAGAAAATTTTGTACGGACGGCTCCACTAAATGCACCACGGCTCCACTAAATTTAGTGGAACCGTGGAGCCGTCCCAGACAAGGACGCTCCAAATTTTGTCTTTTCTGGTGAAAACTTATTTGGGGAAGTTTGGAGCTGATTTTGGGGGGAAAAATAGCTGTTGTGATTTTCAAACTTATTTTTCCATTAAAACATTTCTTAATAATTCAAAAATAATTTGTCATGTGTATTTTTGAAAAAATGTTTTGTCACATTAAAATGTGAAGTCTTAAAACACAAATTCACTTCTTTGATCATTTGTCAAGTTGTAAATTTGTTCTAGAGTGATTTGCGTAGAAACGGGATCTTCCGATTAAAAACTTGTTTACGTTAATTTTAACGTAATGTGATTTCACATTTTGTCATCCTCAAAACGTGAAGTAATCGAAAGATATAAATAACGTTTTTAGAACATTATTTGCATTAACAAATCTCACTCTCGATCCACACAATCCTAACTTCTCACATGATCTACACAATCCTTACTTATCACACGATCAACACGATCCTCACACTTTACTCTTGATCCACTTGATCAACACATTAAAACACAAGTTACAAGAGATCTCCAAGATCTCAACAAGATCACAATGATCCACACAAGATGACTAAACAAGACTATGACACTTGATGTATATCAAGATACAATCAAGCAAACAACAAGTAATGCAAGTGCACTACACAAAGACTCTAACACCTTGTATCTTCTTGATACTTTGTGTTCTTCTCTTGAGTAATAGAGGAATGAAGGTGATCTTTGGTTGGATGAAAGGATCACTCTTTAAACAAAAGAAAACTAACTAATGATCAATGAAATGTAAGCGTGAATGGAGGATTATACTCATACAGTTTTGTGTGAAAAAGGATGCCCAAAAACTGTGAAGTGGACTGGTATTTATAGGCAGAGAAAATTTGCCCGTTACAGTGGGACAGTACCACTAAATACCACACGGTACCACTACCGTGCCAGACAAGAGACGCTCCATTTTTTGTTTTTATTGGTGAAAGTTTATTTGGGGAAGTTTGGAGCTGATTTGGGGAGAAAAATAGTTGTTATGATTTTTAAACTAATTTTTCCAATTAAAACATTTCTTTATAATTCAAAAATAATTTGTAAAGTATATTTTTGAAAAAAAATGTTTTGTCACATTAAAAATGTGAAGTTTGAAACACAAATTCACTTCTTTGATCATTTGTCAAGTTGTAAATTTGTTTGTTCTTACCTAGAGTGATTTACGTAGAAACGGGACATTTCGACTAAAAACTTGTTTACGTTAATTTTGACGTAAAGTGTTTTCACATTTTGTTATCATCAAAACGTGGAGTTATCGAAAGATATAAATAACGTTTTTAAGACATTTTTTGCATCAACAATCTCCCCCTTTTTGATGATGACAAAACATAAACTCATTTTAAGTGAGAGATTAATTTTAACAAGTTTTTAGCATGAGTTTATATCCTATTTTTCCCCCTTTTTGTCGAAGCAAAAAGATCGCAAAGGCTCCCCCTTGATGTATGATCCCCCTCGTTTGGAGGACACCAAAGAATCGAGCAATGGTACTTGCTACAAAACAAGGTTAGATGACACATATACAATATCTAACATGTAGCAACCAAGACAAATATCCAGCCATAAACTAAGAAAGGGCTAAGAAGCCAAAAACTACAAATGATAAAACAACCATACAATAAACCCATGCATTCATAATGAAAATGTCATACATAAAGTATGACTACATCACATATAAGAGAATTTAAACTACAAGAAGCACACATTAATCTTTAGTGACTTGAGAGGTCCTAATATTTTCTTATAGTCCAAAAGGGATCCTAATCATTTATTTTTGAACACTAAACATCAATATGTTTAGTTGAATGGGCTATTGGGTGGTGGAGATGGTGACATGATTGGAGGTTGTGGGGGTGTCAAGAGATGTTCAACATAGGAGAACATGAAGTGTAGTTCATCTCTCAAAGAGAAGATGAGCTTGCGGTTATGAAGACAACATAGACAATTTGCACTTTGTATGTCAACCGGATGAAGTTGGATAGGTTGGCCCATGATTGGAGATGGAGGTGATGGTGATGGAGTTGGCATAACATAATCCAACGAGGCAATGGGTGATAGAGTGAATGACATATCCATAGAGGATAGACGAGTACCAAAGGATGATGATGAAGATGAAGAAGTTCCATTGGAGGAAGTCTTTGATGGAGCATTTGGTGGTGTGGGAGAGAAAGGAGTGCTTTGGGATGGTGTGTTAACTTCCTCATCATTATTTACATTGGTTAAATCAATGAACATGGCGGCTTGTGGTTGTGGTGGTTGAAATGTTATTTTGTTTGGTGGTCTAACGGTGATCCTAGGTTTCTTGGAGATGTGAGTTGGTGAAGCTTGAGTGGAAGACATGGTGAATGTGTAATGGAAGGTTGAAGATGAGATGCAAGAGATGCTTGCAATGGTGAGGCTTTAAATAGGCAAGAGTTGTGAGATTTGAATTAAAGTTGGTGGAAGTGGCATATGGTGTAGTGAGGGAATCTTAGGGTGCATGAGAGTTTGCAAAATATTGCAGGTTTAAGGTTAGGGATGCAGGGATCTAGAGGAAACAGTAAAAATTCGTCAAAAAAAGGCACAGTACCAGTAAATACCACACGGTACCGTTAAATTTAAAGGTACTGTGGCCTATTTAACGGTACCGTGACCTGGGAGTCACGAATTTTCCTGTGCTGCCTAGTTCTTGACAGCTAAAAGGAGTTTTCTATTGGGACTATTTGTAGGAAATGTTAGTGCCTCAAACCACTAAAGATTAATTTTCCAAATATATCCCATATTTAGCTACTCCTAGCAATTAAAGATTAACATGCAACTATCTAAAATAAGCTATAAGCATGCAATCAAAAAGGACAAAATAAGCTATCATCCAAGAATCACATAATTTGAAATCATGCAAGGTGATAGAACAAATGTCAAGAATGCAAGATAGTTAGGAGTATTAAGCCCTAATATAATTTACCATAGATAAATCCTAATATAAGATAGAAGTACTAATCCCTCCCTGGCTTCTTAAGAATGATTTGAACTTGCTCCCGTTTCATCACACTCTCGACTTGAGCTTGCACCTCTTCCTCATGATTCGGATCATCAAATGGTGCATAGTTGGTGGAAGATTCGGAAATGAGGATGGATGAGATATACGACTCATTAAGGGGTTCCATGACGGGATTGAAGAGTGAGTATTGAGGACCACAAAGGTATGGATGAAAGTTCATGAAGTGGTGATAAAGGCGAGTCAGGAACATCCCATAGGGTATCAATTTATTTTTGTTACCCTTGAGATATACAATTCGCTTAGTGAAGAAGTAGGCAAGATTGTACGGTTGTTGAGTATGAAGACAGTAAATCATATAAGCACAACACGCCGGAAGTTGCTCACGATTTCCTTTTAGACTGAGAACGTTTTCTCGCAGGATGACTGCCCAAGAGATCAGTTCATAACGAACCTCTTCCAAACGAATTTTCGTTGGATATGGGTAAGGAAAGTACTTATGAGTACGGATGAGTTTGGTAAGTTCAGTTGGAGAGGGTATGTAGGAACAATACGGACTATTCTCTTCTCGATAGTTGAATAGAGACTCAAGACACCAATCTTCTGTATAGGCACATTGCCCATGATTGGGAATTCAGAGAATTTGAGCAAATTGCTTAAGAGTTAAGACAAACTTGAAGTTTCGGATCCAAAAGCAAAGTGACAAAGATTGATCCTCGTTACGTACGAGTTCAATTTGTCGAAAGAATTCTAACATAAAATGAGGACAAATGTTCTCGTCGATGTGAAGCAAGCAATCGAATCCGATAGAACAAAATGTGGTGTTGATATCCCTATGATAAATTAAAGAGGGGTCAACAATTCGACTTTCATGAAAACGACGAGTTTCAAGGTTAACATAGGCACGAATGTGACTCCCGGGTGTTGTAGGTTCACGAGAGATTTCAGGAGTATAGGTGTCGGTTAGAAGGTGATCAAAATCATACTCATGAGACATTTTTGTTACCTATAGGAAAATTTAAGAAAAATTAAGATTGAGAATACTTGTTTTGAACATATGTGCCTAGTGTGTGCCTATATGCAAACTACGTGGAGGTGTGGTAATCTCGACTCTAAAATAAAAATGATGAGACTACCCAAACGGTCCTAACTTTACTTTTGCTCAAACGAATATTTCAAAAAATACATATTAGTTATGTAATTTGATCAATATTCGTTAGATCATATATGCATGAGAAAACATTTTTAGTTTGTATCAACAATGCACGAAAAATGTTTCATGATCCTAGTTTCGTGAAATTTTTCGAAAACAGTGGAATTGGGGTGTTTGGCGATTTCAATGTTTTGGTGCCAAGAGTTTTAAGTTTGAAAAATGTTAGTGTTAATGACTCCTAATCCAATTTCAAATATCCTAGACATGATTCCTCTTAAACATATTTGATCAAATTTGAATAATAAAAGCAAAGTTTGGACCAAAATGTGTGATATAAGTGGGTTTATGCAAATCTTATGTTAAGTGAATCATGAAGGTTATACATTGTCTAATCCTAGTTCTAATTGCATAAAGACTCAACTAAAAAAAAAACCCAATTCATTTTTTGTGTATGAACAAACCCTAGACTCAAGATAACTGAAAACTTATGATTAAATAATTTACAATTGATGTTGAGGAAGTAGTAGTGATTGATAATCTTGAAAATCAATGCCTCGAGGTTGATTTTGAAAAGGTGTAATTGAAATTTGGGTTGTGAGGTTCGGTTTTGTGAGCAATGGCAGAAATTGGAAAAGTTTAAAAGTGAATAGTGTGGGAAAAGAAGACTGAAATACGGGTTGTGTCAGATCCACGGTACCACTAAATTTAGTGGTGTCATGCCAACTTTAGTGGTGTCGTGATCTACTGGGACGAGTTTTTGTCCCATTTTGATTTTTGATGAATAAGTCTCGCTGATTTAGTGAGACTTTTTGACACGAGGAGAGAATTTATACCTAATAAATTCTTTTAACAAGAAGAACTAGACTAGATGATAAGAGATGACTTTAATATTTTCGAGGAAATACGTAAGTAGTCATTAGAGGGATACGAGGGATGACTTTAATATTTCCAATGAAATATTTAGATAGTCATAAGATAGGGTTTATGGGATATGTTCCATCATTCCTAGACCTAGACGTATATAGTTGAAGGATTCTCGTTTGAGAGGTTTGGTTAAGATGTCGGTGATATTGTCTTGAGTGGGAACTATCTCAATAGAAATGTTTCCTTTTTGGACGTCATCGCGAAGGAAGTGGTGACGAATTTCGATATGTTTAGTACGAGAGTGTTAAATGGGGTTTTTGCTCAAGTCAATAGCACCTTTGTTGTCGCACATGATCAGGATGTCGTCGAGATGGATGTCGTAGTCAATTAGAGCTTGTTTCATCCATAGTGCTTGCTGACATGCCTTTCCAACGCTTACATATTCGGCTTCGGTCGTGGAGATAGCAAGAGCCGTTTGTTTCTTGGAGAACCAAGAAGTTAGACAACAACCCATGAAGGTACAAACGCCACTCGTACTTTTTCGATCCACATAATCTCCCGCATGATCAGAGTCGGCATAGACAATAGTTTCTACACCGGTCCCCTTGGGATAATACAATCCCAAGTGTATAGTGCCTTTAATGTATCGGAAGATACGTTTAACCGCTTCAAGGTGAGAGGTTTTGGGATCCTCTTGGAAGCGAGCACAAAGGCAAACACTAAACATGATATCGGGCCTACTTGCCGTTAGGTATAATAAACTACCTATCATGCCCATATACTTAGTGTTATCCACAGACTCACCTTCTTCATCCTTTGTGAGTTTCGTTTCCGTGGACATAGGAGTTTTCATGGGCTTAGATTCTTCTAAACTAAATTTCTTAAGCATTTCTTTAATATACTTAGATTGATTAAAGAAGATACCATCTTTCATTTGTTTTATTTGTAGACCAAGGAAGAAATTTAATTCGCCCATCATGCTCATCTCAAACTCGTCACGCATGATCTTTGAAAAATCATCGCACAGTTCTGGACAAGTTGAGCCGAATATAATGTCGTCGACATATATTTGAACAATGATGAGATGTGAATTTCGTTTCTTCGTGAAAAGTGTGTTATCAACCATTCCCATGGTATATTCATGTTTAAGCAAGAATGCCTTTAGTCTATCGTACCAAGCTTTGGGAGCTTGTTTGAGACCATAGAGAGCTTTCTTGAGTTTATAAACATGATTCGGCTTTTCGAAATCAACGAATCCCGGAGGTTGTGCAACGTATACCTCCTCGTTGATAAAACCATTTAGGAATGCACTTTTCACGTCTATTTGATATAGCTTAAAGTCTAAAGCGCAAGCATAGGCAAGGAGTATCCTAATAGACTCTAACCTAGCTACGGGTGCATAAGTTTCATCGTAATCTATTCCTTCTTGTTGGTTATAGCCTTGTGCTACCAACCTCGCCTTATTCCTAGTTACGACGCCATTTTCGTCGAGTTTGTTTCTAAACACCCGCTTAGTTCCTATGATGGTTTGATTCTTAGGTGGAGGTACTAGATCCCAAACTTGGTTTGCGGTGAATTGATTTAACTCTTCTTGCATGGCAACTACCCAGCTTTCATCCTTTATCGCTTCACCGACATTCTTAGGTTCTACGGTAGATATAAAACAAAAGAAATTACTTTTGTTTTGTGCTTGTGACCTAAGGGTTCTTTGGTTTAGGTTTCCTATGACATTTTCTATTGGATGGTTCTTGGATTCCTTAATGTTGACAACTTCGTCAACCTCAACTATTTCATCCTCAATGTCATTTTCTAAGGTTTTCTTGCCATTGACCTTAATGGCTTCTTCCTCATCTAAGTCATCATCCACCAACGGTGATGTCTTAGTTGGTGGAGGACTTTCATCGAATGTCATGTTGAGTGATTCTTCGACTTTCATTGTTCCTTTGTTTAGGACAACATAGGCGTTACTATTTTGGGAGTAACGTAGGAAAACACCTTCGTAAGACTTTGGGTCAAACTTGGTGAGGTTGTAACACCCCAACCCGAAAAGGGTCAAAATGCCACATTATGGTGTCAAATCAGAACATACAAACGCAAGCGGAAGACTTATAAACATAATAATTACAAAGGTATTCTAAGATGATAATAAAATACTAACTCTAAACATGATGAGTTCCAAAACTGAAGTACAAAACCAAACTAAATTTAACTGAAGCTATATCCAAGTCTAATCCAGACGCAAATGGGTATCTATCGCCAGGGTGGTCCACTAAGAGCTCCTATGCACTCTTCACTCATATCCCCAGCTTCCAACCTAAAACCTGCCGCAGGAAAAGAAATGCGGCTGAGCTTAAAAAGCCCAGTGAACAGATATAACCAAAATGAAATAATCAAAGCAAATATATAATATAGAGAAATGGAACCACAAGATCCTGCTAAACAAAATATCAAATGTCCAACGAATAAGTACTCAAGGATCAGCTGAACAAATATCATAAGTTAAAAGATAAAAGAAATGAGATAATCAAGAGATAATACGAATGTCAGATAATCATACTGAATCAAGGAATCAAATAGGAATAGCCACGAACCTATCTAAACGAGACACTCGAATAGACCACATAATCACATATACGGAATAGCCACGATCCTGTCTAAACGAGACACTCGAATAGACCACATAATCACATATACATATCCGTCAAATCATAAGTGCACGAAGAGGGGAGGCCTCTAAGTACCAAATAGTGAGAGGGGTGTAAGGCACACACAAACCAATCTCCAAATCATATCATAATCATATCCAAACATATACCTAGGATGTATCCATATGCCCCCTACAAAATAAATCATATATATACACCTGCTCATGACAGGTATATACACATATCATAATGGCCAATGTGCACACATATCATATCAAATGGGGATGCCGTGGACTAATTACACCGCCACAGATAGTGTCATGCCATTGGTGCCTCAATGACATGGCCATGGTACCTTCATGGCTAGTTAGCTCGGGCAACAGAACATAACAAATCATATCATATCAAATCATATCATATCCAATAGAATGTATCAAACTAAATTGAATCATATCATAGCAAATGGATAGCAATGAATATCATATCAAGGGAATCATAAGAAAGGCTCATATCAATGAAATCATAGCAAAGCAACGAATCAAAGTCAAAGATCAGAAAGTCATGAGAGAAGACACCCTTACTGAGAAAGGGTAGAATATATGTACCTCAAACCGTAAATGAAACTATATCAGAAAACATATGGATCGGAAGTTACTCCTTCTTCAGCGAATCTACACGAATTAATGATCATCTTATTATTTAAGAACCATTTCCTAAGTTATTTCTAATTCGGTACTTATTGCTGTTCAGATTGACATATTAGGGTTTCCTGCTAATTATAGCAACTTTCCAGATTTAGTAACTTTTCATAATTAGTAACTTTCCATAATTAGTAACTTTCCATAATTAGCAAGTTTCCATCATTAGTAAGTTTCCAACCTCGAGTCACAATTCACAATTAATCAACTTAGGGTTTCATTATCAAAATTAGGTTAAAATATGACCAAATGTATCATACTTATTACTTAAGTACATTTTATAGTTCAAACACATGAATTTACAAGACCTTTAGCTTCTTCACAAATTTTCTGATTTTAGCATACTTTAGTCTTCACTTACAGATTTTAAAACCACATTTTGACCCTTACTCAGAGGCTATAATAATTTAAACATGTACCTATATGTCTTTTGAGCTTTCATGAATTTTCCCATAATTTATTTCCAAGTAAAAATATATTTTCAAAAATCATCTTTCCAGACCAGTTCAGAAAGTTAACTGCACATACATACAGAAAGTTTGCCTTTAACTAACCCATTGAGACACTTCAGAAAAATCCAAAAAAATTCCAGTAATTCACATACATCTTAAAAATTCTCCTTGTAAAATGAGACCTCTTAATTCCTTATGGTTTTAAAACTAAAAATAAAAAACACCGACTAATTTTCAGACATCCAAAATACAGTTTTGACACTTAATCTAGTAAAAATCCAAAGACTACCCTCCCTACCTCCAATGACCACGAAATTTATATATTCAGAAAGTAGGCAACTTAAACTTAATTTTAGACTCAAGAATCATACAAAAACACGTTGGCATTATCAAATTAGACCCCTTTAA
This sequence comes from Artemisia tridentata subsp. tridentata, assembly GCA_021014915.2. Taxonomy (NCBI): domain Eukaryota; kingdom Viridiplantae; phylum Streptophyta; class Magnoliopsida; order Asterales; family Asteraceae; genus Artemisia; species Artemisia tridentata. The sequence continues at coordinate 270,707,839 of CP139504.1, forward strand.
ATCTGACCCAAATTCTGGACAGCATCTTATTGTGACAGAAAACAAACTCCTTAACCCTCCTAATGCCCTCGTTAATTATATATCTAGGGTTCCCTTTTTAGTTTTCTGTATTAAATGTGTATAACTAATGATCCCACCAGGTTTTAAAGACATGATTAGGGCTTGGAACAAAAGGGCTGATCAACAGATTCGACAAGCATGATTAACAAGACTTTCATGATTTTATTTGGCGTGTACTTTCATATTTGTGATTACATATTTAACGAGACGCATGATGCAACACAACAACATGGTTATAACCATTATTTAAGCATGGTTTAGATCTGATTCTTATTCATGTGTGTCGTACATATGTGAAAGACAAGCGGATTTCATGAATACCTTAGTAGGCCGAATAGAGAGATCAAAGAGAACAAGACAACGAATCAACCAAGACTCCAAGAGTATGCCACGAATCACTACACATCAAGGCTGCTACAATCTTCTCCTTTCTTGATCTTGGAGCGAATAAATAAATGACGTAGTAACAAGTTTAGGGTTTCGGTGATGAGAGGGAATAGAGAAGCCGCATATTGTGTTTTAGGGTTTTGTGATGATCGTTATTTCTTTGAGAGAATAAATGATACACGGTTTGAATGGGGTGAATTAAGGGGGTGTTTGCCGAGTTTTAGGAGGATAAGGGGAGACCCTTTCTTCCAAAATTTTCAAATATAAACCATATCTTTAAATGTGATTATTGTGTACAAAATTTTAATAAGAATTGGTCCCAAACTAGACTTATGTAGTCGTATGATATGTATCAAAATTTAGGGGTGTGTCGTTTTATTTTATAACTTAGATTAGGACTTAGTAACTTCAATAGCTTAGTTTAGGAGAAGTAATAATACAATATATACTTAATAATAACATAAGGTTTTTATGTCATCTTCATATCAAATATCTTAAGTTAAGTTCAAAATACAAATTAAAATATTAGTCCAGACTTCAGTTTGTTATAGAGGTAGTCTTTTGTGTTTAGTATGAAACACTTGCTTCCAAACACTATAAAGTAATCTAAGAGTAGGTTTTCTACCTTTCAAGATTGCGTATGGTGTTTTTCCTAAGATTGGTCTAATCAAGATCCTATTAAGTATGTACGTTGAGGTGTCTACCGCATTACACCAAAACTTTTGCGGAATGGATTGTTCATTCAACATTATTCTAGTCATCTCTTGTAGAGTACGATTTTTCCGCTCAACTACCCCATTTGATTGTGGAGTGCGTGGAGCCGAGAAATTGTGTGTAATACCATTAGCATCACAATATACTCCAAATTGCACTTCATTATCAAATTCCCGACTATGATCCGTCCTAATTGAGACTATTGTACAACCTAGTTGATTTTGGACCTTCTTACTAAAGATTTCGAATTCCTCGAAAACTTGTGTCTTATCCTTAAGAAATCTAGTCCAAGTATACCTAGAGTAGTCATCTACTATTACTAAGGTGTAGTAATTTCCTCCGTAGCTCCGTACGGCGGATGGACCGAATAAGTCCATGTGAAGGAGTTCTAGGCATCTAGAGGTCGAGACCATATTTTTAGCTTTGTGACTAGAATGAGCTTGTTTTCCAACTTTACAAGCGTCACAAAAGTGTTTATCAAACTTAATCTTAGGTAGGTTTCTAACTAGTTCCTTAGACGCCAATGATTGTATTAAACGCATATTGGCGTGACCTAGTCTCCTATGCCATAGAGTGGAATTATCATCTATGGTTGCTAGGCAAATCTTATCCTGGGGCTTATTTCCTATTTTCATAACAAATAAGCCATTCTTCCTAACTCCTTTGCCTATGGTCTTACCATTCTTAGTGATCTCACTACCCTCTTCGGAAAATATAACTCTACACTTATTGTCAACCATTTGACTAATACTAAGCAAGTTAAATCCTAAGTTATCTACATGCTCAACATTTCTAATAGTGAGGGAGTCTTGAGTAATCGTACCTTTGCCTATGATGTTGCCCTTAAGTTTGCTACCGAAAGTGACATTACCTCCGTTGTAAGCCTTGTATGATGAGAATAGACTTCGGTTACCCGTCATATGATTAGTGAATCCACTATCCTTGACCCATTCATCGGGCTCCAAGTCGATTCCCAAGCATATCTCATTTGAAGCTTGAGCCATAAGACAAGTTTCGACATTTGACTTCTCCTCTTCTTCCTCACCGCTATCACTCCAAGAACCTCCTAAGAGTGCTCGTTGGTTCTTGGTTCTCGGTGGTTTAGGACATTCTCCGATGAGATGGTTTGGATCTCCGCATCTAAAGCATTTTCTATCACCCTTTTCTTTCTTGTCATTCCGGTTCTTTTGGAACAACTTCTTTTCATCACGAGGTTGTCTTACAAACCTACCTCTTCTTCTAAAGAACTTCTTAAAGTCTCTAACCGCTAATGCATACTCTTCGTCTTCACTATCGGAATCCGAACTTTCCTCATCACTAGACTCCTTATTGGCTTTCAATGCTAGAGATTTAACTTTTTCACTTTTGCCTTTGACTATGTCGGAGTCTTTCTTGATTATCATTTCATGAACTTTCAAGTTTCCTATTAGTTCATCAAGTGATAATGTCGCCAAGTTCTTTGACTCTTCAATGGCGGTGACCTTTGCTCTCCATTTGGGATGGAGAGCCCTAAGAAATTTCTAACATAGTTCTTGCTAGAATAACCTTCATCAAGAGCTTTGAGACTAGTAATAATAGTATTAAATCTAGCAAAGGCATTATCAATAGATTCATCTTCCGGAATGGAAAATTGTTCATATTGTTGCACAAGAAGATCTATCTTGTTCTCTTTGACTTGATTATTACCTTGATGAGTGACTAACAAAGTTTTCCAAATTTCTTTTGCCGTGTTACACATAAAAATTCTTTCAAATTCCTTTTTCGGCAAAGCATTGTAAATCATCATTTTAGCCTCATCATTTTTGGCTAGTTTTCTTTTAAGGTTATCACTTTGTTTATTATAGGGAACTATTTTATCCCTTTTTGTTTCCGGATTCTTTTCAATCAGTTGAAAGTCACCCTCGGTAATAACATGCCAAAGATCAATGTCTTTTGATTTCACATACGTTTCGAATCTTGTTTTCCAATATATAAAACAATCGGTTTCAAAAAGTGGTGGTCTTTGCATAGATTGCCCTTCTTGATATTTTTCGAAATCCATTGATCGATTCAAGTTTTAAAATAAAATTTATTTTAAAATCTTGCCTGACGTGGCTCTAGTACCAATTGTGGAAAACTAGAAGGGGGGGGGGGGGTTGAATAGTTTTACCGATTTATTTTCCTTAATTAAAATAAAAAGAGTTTCTTTGAAAAACTTTGATTCATTTCTTTTGTGAAATTAATTAACACCAATATGAACACTGAGCTAAACTATCTAATATAAATAATAAGTATAAAGAGATGAGATGGAAAGATCAAACCAAGACAACGAGATTTATAGTGGTTCGGTCACGAAGATCTTCTTCGCCCTACTCCACTCCCCGAGTACCCAACTCGAGAGTTCTAAGCACTATGTCAACAAAGCTCCCTTCAGGCGGAGAAAATCGTACAACGTTGCTTATCACAATTTCCGACACTAAGCTAAATGTCGAGTACTAATTTAGCTAGTACCAATCTCACTCTTGATCCAAACGATCCTAACTTCTCACACGATCTACACGATCCTTACTTATCACATGATCAACACGATCCTCACACTCTACTCTTGATCCACTTGATCAACACACTAACACACAAGTTACAAGAGATCTCCAAGATCTCAACAAGATCATAATGATCCACACAAGATGACTAAACAAGACTATGGCACTTGATGTATATCAAGATACAATCAAGCAAACAACAAGTAATGGAAGTGCACTACACAAAGACTCTAACAACTTGTATCTTCTTGATACTTTGTGTTCTTCTCTTGAGTAATAGAGGAATGAAGGTGATCTTTTGTTGGATGAAACGATCACTCTTTAAAAAAAAAAAAAAAAAAAAAAAAAAAAAAAAAAAAAAAAAACTAATGATCAATGAAATGTAAGTGTGAATGGATGATTAAACTCAGAAGGTTTTGTGTGAAAAAGGATGCCCAAAAATTGTGAAGTGGACTGGTATTTATAGGCAGAGAAAATTTACCCGTTACAGTGGGACGGTACCACTAAATACCACACAGTACCACAAAATTTAGTGGTACCGTAGTACCGTGCCAGACAAGAGACTCTCCATTTTTTGTTTTTAGTGGTGAAAGTTTATTTGGGGAAGTTTGGAGCTGATTTGGGGGAGGGGGGGGGGGAATAGTTGTTATGATTTTTAAACTTATTTTTTCAATTAAAACATTTCTTTATAATTCAAAAATAATTTGTAAAGTATATTTTTGAAAAAAATATTTTGTCACATTAAAAATGTGAAGTTTGAAACACAAATTCACTTCTTTGATCATTTATCAAGTTGTAAATTTGTTTGTTCTTACCTATAGTGATTTACGTAGAAACGAAATATTTCGACTAAAAACTTGTTTACGTTAATTTTGACGTAAAGTGTTTTCACATTTTGTTATCATCAAAACATGGAGTTATCGAAAAATATAAATAATGTTTTTAGGACATTATTTGCATCAACATAGAATATATAAAAAAAAAAAATTGTAGTAATTTTAACAATATGAACCGAAAACCTATAATTTACGGTGATGATATGTACAGTTATGGATTTAATTTTACAAGGGAAAACAAGAGAAGATGACATTTATTCCCTTGCCTAGTTTAACTTGATCTTTCACCATGATTCTTTTTCCCCTTTTTGCCCCAACCCTACTTCATCTAACTCTTAAACACATCGGCAAGTTCATTGTTAACACATTTTAGTATTTTATAGCCAAAAAATAATAATTAATATATATAGCCACCGACAATTAATATAATGTTGATTGCATATTATATTTTTGGTATGTGTTCTTTTGTTGCAACCATACTTTCCGTCTCAATAAATGATCGAACACATCAGTGAAAGAGGGTGTGCCAAACTATGAAAAAAAATGAGTTCGCTGCTATTGATTTGTAATCTTCACTCCTAGTTTTTCCAACATTGGGGTTACGGCTATTTTCTTAAATGCTATAAATTTTGAGTAATTTCCTTTTTTTTTTTTTTTTTTTTTTTTTTTTTTTTTTTTTTTTTTTTTTTAATTATACATATCATTCTTGATTTGCTTATTTTAACGACAAGGGTAGAAGGAACACATTTGAATTGCAACTCTCAAGTATTTTGATGAAGTAGACTCTTTATAGATAAACACATAGTTAAATAGGAAGAACACACCGGGAAATTATCAAGAAATAAGCACAGACTTATGATTTTTATATTTTATTTTTTTAACATTTATTGAATACTAGTAAAGGTTGTTGTATGACTCACAAATTGAGCAACGATGGCTGGGAATTGATTTTATTTTTTTTAGCTGTTAAATTGATTTTAAACAAAAAAGATTGGGCAAATGTAAGCAAGGGCATAAATGTCATTTACAATAAATTTTTTGTGTGCAAATAAAAAAACCCCGTGCATATATCAATTGCCATAATTTGGGGTCCATTTGGCTGGTGAGTTTATATGAAGGGTTTGGGGTTGAGTCCAAAAAGTTATTGTTTGATTGAAGGTATATATCTTTTCAAAACCACACATAAAGGTTTTCTAAATCCTTACAATATTGCCAGGTTTACAAAAAAACTATAAGACCCTCATATATCCTTACATTCTTTCCTCTTTTACTTTTTAAATAATATTTTTTATTTAAAATTATTATGAACCTAACCAAAAGTACAAATGTACTTACCCCATATGCCCCAAAATAATTTCATTTCTCAAAATGCCCCATGGGCGAAGGTCGCCCCGAAAAGCTTGGGCGACTCCTCTAAAATCTTACCAAGTGTCCTACGATAGGTGAGTTTTTTTTTTTTCTCTTTTAGTGTAAATTACATATATACCCTCACGCATTCTTTTGTACCTATAGCTATAAAACTTGTACATTTTGATTATTGTACCCATTCCAGCCACCACCACTTACTCCGGCTACCACCACCAACTCCGACCACCACCACCACCATCCACTCCAACCACCACCGCCGCTCCGGACACCCTACTTTAAATCCTACTCGGTGTATATCTCAATGCTTAAATAACCCTATCACCTTCATCACCTAAAACAATCCATATACTACCGTCATCTTTTCCAACGAAACACAAATCTTGGTATTAAACATTTCATTTTTCTAAGATTTCAAGATATAAAACATGCCACAAAACAAAACAAAAGCATAACAAAATCTGGTAATCACAAAATAATTACATCCCAAACACCCTATACCCTATAATCTGCTAAGTTTTTCCTACTTCACAATTTGATAATGATAAACAAAGAAAAAAGAAAAGCTTTGAAAATGATGACAAGCTTCTGCTTTTGCATTTCAATATTCATACCATACAAAAATTCATAACTTTTAAAATCAAGATTCTTGTTTTATTACATTTAAATCTTCCCAACAACATAACCTGCTAGATCAAATCACATATAGATACACCAAATCACACACACCCCCCAACATGATAGAATCCGATCTGATCTTAAATCTTTAAGATTTATAAAGTAACGTCGGAATCTGGCCACCGTCGCTGCAACTTTGTCCGTCACTGCCGCTTCCACTTCGGCCATCACCATTGTTGTAACTTGCACCTTCGGCTAACACTACTGTTAAGATTGGTGTGGGCGTGGGTTTTGGTTGTGTGGCGTGTGTCGAATTTTGTTTTTGGTTTTTGTGTTTTTTGGTGTTGGTGATGGTAATGAGGTGAGTTTTTGTTTAGATCGAGAGATGGACGTGGGATGTATTTGTTTTTTGTTGTTTGTTTGTTAGATCGAGAGATGGAGAGATGGATCTGAGATGAATGCCGGATCTGGGTAGTACAAGGAGAAGAGAGAGAGAGAGGTGGGTGGTGTGTTAAGGGTGTGGAAGAAGAAAGAGGAAGGAAGGGAGGAGACGGTTAGAAGAGGAGGATGAGAGAGAGAGAGGACCGGTTAAGAGAGAGAGAGAGAGAGAGAGAGAGAGAGAGTATATGTAATATACTATGGGCAAGATAAAAAAAACTTCACCTGCCTTGGGATACTTGGCAAGATTTTAGAGGAGTCGACCAAGCTTTTCGGGACGACCTTCGCACATGGAGCATTTTGAGAAATGAAATTATTTTAGGACATATGAGGTAAATACATTTAGGGTGCGTTTGGTATCCCACTATGGGAATCAAACTATGACTATGAAAGTGATTAAGGGTGTTTGTTTAAGATGAGAGGACACACCACTATGACTATGAAAATGAGATATTATTCATACTCCATATACATCAAGAGAGGTGGGAATAAATCTTTGATAGGTGAGAGACCTACCACTACTATCAAACTCATATCCATTATCATTCATGACAGCATATCAAAAACACCCTTATACTTTTGGAGTATTTGAAAAATTATCTCCTAACAAAAATCCAAATCCTATACCAAATTCAAATCCTCATCAAAACCACACTTATAAATAAAAAAAACCTTATTTCAAGACCCGATCCCAAACACCCAAACCCATTCCATTTTCATAAACACTTTCGCCTGTTTTTTCACACACATCTCTCCCGCACTCGCGCACACACACACACACACACAAACCCAAAACCCACGCGCTTTATTTCATTTTCCTCTCAAATCACAAACCCAATTTTCAAACCCTAAAAACCCTAATTCCCTAAAATCAAAACCCAAAATCATCAAAATTCAATCATCATGACCCACTGACAAAAACCCACAATTTTTATCCATAAAAAAGGCCCAATCTTTTGATTAAAAATGAATACATATTCAAGAAAAGTAAAAACTGGTGTGGTGAATAAGAAGCTTGAGGTTTTTGAGTTTAAAGAAAGTGAAGAAAATGCTGTTGATAAGTATAATTTTTTAACAAAAGGTAACATTTTTATAAATCTTTTTTTATAATTTTTTAAGTTGGGTTTTTTGTGGACTTTTGATGTAATGTTGACTTATTTATAAAAATGTGATTTTTATTTTTTTAGTACTAGGTTGTGTTGAGATATGATGGGTATGTTTACAATTTTGTGTGATGTTTGTTTTGGCTTTTGTATTTAAAGATTTTTGTTAGCCGCTTGGTATCGATAAGTAGCGAAATCTAGTAGAAAATGAATGTGGTAAATGTTTTAATAGTATTAAATTTTGCAAGAAGAACGTTTTTTTTTTTTTTTTTTTTTTTATCACGCAAATGTGTGTTTTGCGATGTTTGCGTAAGTTTTGTTTTTGGAGGATAAGATTCTTAGGTCACATTTAATGGGAAGATCTCTTAATTGAAGATAGAAAATAGTTCTTTAATGGGTATCTTTTGGATTTTGATGCCGTACTTTGAAGTATATGCGAATGTATATAGGATGGATTGTATCCGAATATAGTTATATTTCCAAATTTACTCCTAGGGACTTGCTAAAATTCAGTTTTAGATCTGTCTTTTGGATGTTGATTTTAGTGGAAGCAGCATTGTTAGCTACCAAGGAAGTTAAAGGCGAAAGCGACCTCAAAGCGACATGCCTTCCCTAAGGCGAGAAGCGACAAAAAGCGAGTGCTTGACTGAACTTTATACCCTTTGTGCATATGATAGTGTCTAATATGAAAACGATGCTTAAATAAGAACATAATTAACTTAAAATCTTCATTTTTGATAGAAAGAGACCAAAATAGAGAAGTTTTTTCAAATACTTAAAGCCTTAAGTCTATTTTTATTCGTAATAATCATCTAAGTTCTCATTTCTTGTTTCCCCATCGTTTCAAGATCCACTATATCATCTTCATCTACAAGATCCTTGTCGGATTCATCTTGGAGTGTCCTACTTGTAGATATCGATGCATTTCTTCTTGATAATAGTGGAACTTTGAAACGTGGGAGAGAGGACTATGTAATTACTAACTGTTACGGAGTAATAAGTTGTATTTATAATATTTTATTAAAGGTTAGTTTGTAATTATTTAACCTAATTTAGAAGATTAGGGCTGGCTATAATACTTAATTAGTTAAAAAATGAAAGAAGTAGCTGTTACAGAAAAAAGTGAGCGCTTCTTGATCGTTTCTCGGTCGCCTCTCGACGCTTTTTATCGCTCGAGTAAAAGGCCTCGCTTCTTTGGAATCAGAGCGCTTTAGGGCAAAACGCTTCACTTCTTCGCTTAAGCGCTCGCTTTTCTCGCTTTTGACTACCTTGTTAGCTACTTTGTGAAAGTATTTACCTAAATCTGACGGCTTTATAGCATAAAAAATGTCGGCTTACGATGGTGGTAAGTTATTCGTTGTGATATCAGTAGAGAGAGTGGGAGCTAGTTGGAGTCTTGCGCATTGATTACATAGGTACCCGTGTTTAGGGGGTGTCTGTGGGATTTGTTCGTTTAGGTTTGGTTATGTAAACAGCTTATGCTTTTAAGCAGCATCAGATATTCAGCTTTTATTTCTTCTTAAGTGTAAACTTGTAATTTTGAATCCACTACGAATAATCAATTTGAAATAAGCCAAACTACTTGCTTCTGAAATAGCTTATTTCATCTTATATAAGCAGCTAAGCATAAGCAATATTTTCGATCTGGATACTTAAAATTGTGTATTTGCTTCAAAAACATTAAGCAGATAAGTTGTTTGAATAAGCAATCCCAAAAACCGCGTGACTAGAGTGAACTTTGATATAAACCACTAAGTTGACACACCCAGGAAATTTAAGGCTGCATGTATAATTGCTAAGTGCCATATGTTTAGACGACTAACCTAGATCACCCTTAGTCTGAAGTTGCTGACGTGGCTTATTTTTCTACCTCACGATAAGGTTGTTGGAGGAAGGGACTTATTCGAAGAAATATATTTTTTGTAATTGTTTATCATTATTGTTGATACCCTACAAACATCTTATAACTACAGATCTCTCAATGGTGATATATATGAAATCGATTTATCTACGCAATAGATATATAATGAATTTTCCAAAGTGAGTACTGGCCACAAACACAGCAAACAATGATTAGGGGTCACTTTTAGATACACATATACCGAGTTTTGGTGAATTGCAAACATTTGTAATTATCCACTCACTAGTCTAGCATGTGCATATGAATCAGGAGAAATATTAGATTAAGGATGGTGTTCCTAATTCCTAAGTAGTCGGGAAATATTAGTTTTCAAAAAAGGGTCAACTTAGGAGCAAATCTAAATATCTATGTAAACTTATAATGGTAAAACATAATATAAGCATGGACAATAGTGATTTTGGACGATTTTCATTCATCTTCTAAGCAGGAAGTTTTTGAGGGCATAGGTTCTTTGATGTTAGCCGCTGAATTCTTTTATGCCTTTGAAACATACATGCCTACCACTGATAGAAATTCTGGCCATTTTTATCTACAGCGCATTAAACTTACTCTGATAAGGATGTGTTGTTCAATGCTTTCTGTTTATTCTGCATTCTATTAAGTTACCTTGTACATGCCATCTTTTTAGCCCAGGTTGATGTAGACATGTAATTTGCATTTTTAAGTTTGCTCGTCAGTTTCTTATGTTTGTTATTCTTGTAGCTGCTGTTGGAAAAGACATTACGACTGAGGATATTAAGTATGTTTCATCTTTAAAGATTGACGCGAACAAAATCAGTCATGTTGTCGCATCTTTATTAGAAGAATCTTCTAGAGTGGTGGCCGATTCAAATGATGATCTAGTAGCTGCTGATCACCCTCCAGAATCTAGTCCAGAACTCAGAAGTGATTTACCTGAATTGGAGGCCAGTGCACCTGCTGGAGCAGAAGTCAAGGTGGCTGCCACATCAGCATCACCTAGCAATGACAAATTAGATTCAGGAGCAGAAGTCAAGGTGGCTGCCACATCAGCATCACCTAGCAATGACAAATTAGATTCAGGAGCAGAAGTCAAGGTGGCTGCCACATCAGCATCACCTAGCAATGACCAATTAGATTCAGGAGCAGAAGTCAGTGTGGCTGCCACATCAGCATCACCTAGCAATGACAAATTAGATTCAGGAGCAGAAGTCAAGGTGGCTGCCACATCAGCATCACCTAGCAATGACCAATTAGATTCAGGAGCAGAAGTCAGTGTGGCTGCCACATCAGCATCACCTAGCAATGACAAATTAGATTCAGGAGCAGAAGTCAAGGTGGCTGCCACATCAGCATCACCCAGCAATGACCAATTAGATTCAGGAGCAGAAGTCAGTGTGGCTGCCACATCAGCATCATCTAGCAACCATAAACTAGATTCAGCCGTTCTAGATTCGTTCCCCAGTCCAACTGAACGTGTATGCTCTGATGAGGCACTTGAAACGGACCCACATGAAACTGGAAGCTTATGTGAGAAATCTTCAGCTTCTCCTGATGTTGCAGAAGATCATGGTAATTACTGAACTCTTTTTCTTTCTTTTTGTTTATATAGTTTCTCGTGATTCCAAATTCTTAATGCCCTCAAAGATTGAGATTTTGTTCATATGAATATTATACATTTCAACAACCTGTTCACTGGTCTCATATGTGCATAATGATATATAAAAACATGTGAGTGATACAAACACAGCACCTCTCTCCCACTGAGTACTGCTCATAATGCTCGCTGATTGCAATTTGTGTTTAACACTTGATCCTTAGAAAGAACACATGCCTATAGAAGACTACTTGGAGTAAGCAACTAGAGAAGTTGTAGGAACAAATAATTAGGTGGGTCCAAGTTAAGTTGAACTAAACCGTATGAGGTTCGGAGTGACAATGTTGCACACTTGCACATTATGCTCAAGTAGTTTGGGAAATGGTGGTGCTCAGTAGACAGTTAACTATGTAGTTACGTCTGAAATATTAGTAAACATATTCAACATGCATTTGCTCTATCATCAGGTGGATGATTTTTTTCAGCAAGTAGGAAACTCAGTTTATTAGTAGAAGTCCTTCACGTTTACTAGTTTGATGACATACTCTGTCCTTTGAGACTTTTGACCCCAACCAGCTACCGTTTGACGTTAGCCACTGAATTCCTTTAGGCACCTAATAACATATGCGTGGGCAGCTGATAGAGACTCAGTTCATTTTTAGCTGCGACGTGTTAAGTTTTATATGATACATGTGTAAGTAAGAATGGGTGGTCAATCTGTATCTTAGTTAAATTTCACATATGCTATCTTCCTGTCCCAGATATGTCAAATTCTTTTGTTGCTATTTCTTCTAACTGCTGTTGGAAAAGTCATTACGGCTGAGCAGATTAATTATGTTTCATCTTTAAAGATTGATACTAACAAAATCGGTCATGTTGTCGCATCTTTATTAGAAGATTCTTCTAGAGTGGTGGCCGATTCAAATGATGATCTAATAGCTGCTGATCACCCTCCAGAATCTAGTCCAGAACTCATAACTGATTTACCTGAATTGGAGGTCCGTGCACCTGATGGAGCAGAAGTCAATGTGGCTACCGCATCAGCATCACCTTGCAACGTCAAAGTAAATTCAGCCATGCTAGATTTGTTGCCCAGTTTAACGGAACCTGTATGTTATAATCTGATTATATATTTGTAAGGTCTTTAATTTCATCTGAAGTGCTTACATAAGCTGAAATGGCTGCAGGATGAGGCGCTGGAAATGGAGTCACCTGAAGATGGAAACATGTGTGAGAGATCTTCATCGTCTGATGTTGCAGAAGATGATGGTAATTACTGAACTTTTTTTTCTTGTTTCCTTCATGTTGATACAATTTTTTGCGATCCTGAAATGCTTAATGCCCTAAAATTCAGTTATACTATTCCATCTTATTATTTAGTATTATTTCAGGAAAACACTACACGCTTTTGAGCCAACAGAAGTAATTTATTACTTACGTGAGCCAATGTAATTTTTTTTTTATTGATTTATTTTCTATTTTGCTAGGTACTGGACCATCATCTGATCACTTCATAGATGGGTGGGAAATGGTAAGCCTTCAATTTTATTATTAGTTTAGTATTCTATTTGAACTCTGTATAACAACGCACTAGCGTGCACCAGAATTCCTAATTCTTCTTCGATAATTGACAGGACTGTGAAGATTCGACAAACGTTGTCTTCTATCCAGATTACGTGATGTACCGTGGTTGTCATTTTACAGATTCTGCGATATCTTTTACCAGCAATTTCATCCAGTTGGTGGGATCAACAGACGATGGAGATGATCAAACCAAAAACTACAAATGGGAAATTGAGGATATTCTTCATATCAGATCTCATTTGTTTGAGCCGGTACGTCCATCATAACGGGTGTTATACACAATTATTTTGTGGCTCTTCTCTACTTAAGGCTGAGGCTCTAGATTGCTTCAATCTTGCCGGAGGTCTCTACCCTACCCCATCAGATAGGGGTGTGACTGTCTGCATCCTCCTTTCCCCGCCCTGGCAGGATTGGTTTTTGTTTTTGTAGTTGTTTTGTGCTCCAGATTGCTCAACTATTGCGAAATATTGTGCAGGTTGAGATGGTGATGGTGAAGATTCATGTACTTACAAATGATACAGAACCTACCGAAAATGGTGAATGCACTTCAGGTTATACTCGTGAAACTTTTGATGCTTTTATTCTCTATAGTGTCCTCATAATCTTCAGTTTTTGTTTGGAAAATATAATTAGATAGTCAAACTTCTGCTTTGATGCGAAAAGCAAGTGGGCCTTCGTTGCTTATTTGTAATGATCTCAAAAGATGATGTCGTGAATCCTTGTGCATAAACGAAGCACTACAATTGAGTTAGGGTGTGCTCTTTGACTATTATACATTGGTGTAACTAACATTCTTATACCTGATTTGCCATGCCTTTATATATTTTTCAGGCACTGAGTTGAAATTTGCGATTTGTGGCTCTGATTGGTTGAGCAGATTTGATGAAATTGTATATTTGAATAAAGACTACAAAGCTTTATGGAGCAGTATGATTGAGTCAGAGTGAGTTCTTTGAATTTATTGAACTGAAAATGTTTAAGCAATTTTATGAACATTATGCAACTTTGTTTCAGGGACACCGTGCTTGGACACAATGGAGTATCTTTTTCAAAATATCTTCCGAGGTAAGTAAATTGATATTTGTACTTCTTGCCTAATCTTTCTTTAGGTTGAGTAAAGGTCGTTTATTATTTTTTAACTTTTTTTTTTTTTTTTTTTTTTTTTTTTTTTTTTTTTTTTTTTTAATAATTATGGATGCTTGCAGCTTTGACAGGCCTTTTGAAGAGGTTGTATATCCAAAAGGGGACGCTGATGCTGTTTCTATAACTAAGAGAGACTTCGACTTGTTGGAACCAGGCACATTTCTCAATGACACCATCATTGACTTTTACATCAAGTATGTTCATTCTCACGTTCTCTGATCTCATAGCGCTCTTAGGTAGAAAATAGAACTTACACAGTATGTGAGTTTGTCTTCTATGGCAACAATATAAAAAGTAGGGCAGTATGAAGGGGGTACTTCTATGATTCAAGATCATTATAAAATTATTTGAAACAATAGAGTAATTTCAGCAACTTATTTTTTTCCGAATAATACGTAGGCAGTCAACTAGTCAAGAGAGGGGATTGTTGGTTATTGTATTTGATTTTTTCACATGGTTGCTTTCTAAACAGTCATAATCATTTACAACTATTGACAGGTATTTGAAGAATAAATTAAATCCTGATGAGAGGCATCGGTTCCACTTCTTCAACAGTTTCTTTTTTCGAAAGTTGGCTGATCCAGATAAGTCTCCACTTGATGCTTCTACTGGAAAGGCAGGTTATCAGCGTGTGAAGAAATGGACAAGAAAAGTCAGCCTTTTTGAGAAGGATTTTGTTTTTATTCCTGTAAATTATAAGTAAGTGAAGGAATCAAAAAAATTGAAGCTCTTTGATTATAGCTGATTATTTTCAATTGATTCATAGCATGATAATTTTTTGATCTTTTTATTGACAGTTATCACTGGAGTCTCATTGTGATTTGTCATCTCGGGGATGTGGCCACATATGACGGTTAGTCTTCTATATATTTTGGATAACTCAACGTATATCATATGCAAGTCTTGCTTCTCATATGTTATTTTGCTTCAGATGGAGATGCAAACGAGTCAAATAAAGTGCCGTGTGTTTTGCATATGGATTCTATCAGAGGTAGTCATGCTGGTCTAAAAGGTCTTGTGCAAAGGTATCAACTCTTACTCTTCCTGGCCATCATTTACCTAAAACTCTATTTACTTTTTTGAATATGTACGCTCTAGATTTACCTTTTTCATATGACAATGCAGTTACTTGAGAGAAGAGTGGATAGGGAGGCAACAGGTGGCATCTGAAGACATCTCAAGATTTGATAATTTAAGATTCCTTTATCTAGAGGTATTAGTTAATTTTTTGTATACTTTGGTATGGAAAGTAGACTAGTTTTTTTAAAATTATAGTAATGCATTTGTTCAGTTTCAAGACCTTGCACAGCCGTTTTGGGTTTTTGCTTTCTCTGGTTTTTGGAATTCAGATCAGTATTTTTTTAATGTTATGTGCAGTTACCGCAGCAGGAAAATTCATTCGACTGTGGTCTATTCTTGTTGCATTATGTAGAACTCTTCTTGGAGCAAGTTCCTCCATATTTTAACCCGTTTCAGATCACAGATAGCTCCAGCTTTGTAAGTGATCTTGTTCTCATTATAAAGTTCTTTTTTCCTTAAGCATTGTTGATGCTAAACATATATTTTTCTCGGTATTTGTACGTAGCTCTTAAAACATTGAAATATGCTATGTCATTTGTCATCGCAACACATAATTGTTTGTTATTATAATCAGCTCTCAAATGCTTGTGTTTCAGCTAAGCGTGGATTGGTTTACGCCTACTGATGCATCTGTAAAAAGAGTAGTTATCCAGAAGTTAATCTGTGATCTCTTGGAGAATCCTTATCAGGAGTCTATTTCCAATGTTGTCAATGACAAACAGTGCCACCTCAGCTGTCCAACAACAAATGTCCACAAGGGTACCATTGTAAATATGTCCCAAAAGGATTGCAATTCGTCAATGCTTCATCAAAGTTCTCATGATGATCAAAATGTTGAGATATCTTTAATACCATCATCATCATACATGCAATGTGTTGATGACCCAAACATAGATTTGAAGCCATCTATTGAATCAGAATCCTTTCAGGGCACACCTTATCCAAATTTTAACCATACAAACTCTTTTAATGAGTATAAAAGTTCTCTAACCCCAGTCAAGGTAACCTGCACTGCAGTAGTCTTGAATGATTTTATAATTATCCGCCAATATCATTACCTGACATTTCCTTATTTTTGGAGCAGGAAGATGAAGAAGAAAGTGAGCAGTTTGTTTATTCTCAAACAGAACCTGGGTTCCAACAAGAAAATGATGATTCTGCCCTTCCATATTCATCCCAAGGATATCAAACTCCGGAACCGTGGCATGCTCCAGTGGTCTATGATCATGAGACAGTCAACAACAATATTGAATCATCACCAGAAGCATCAGTTTCCAGTGAGGATTCTATTGAAGTAGTTGATGATATCAGACAACTTGATTCAGAACACATCTCAAAGAAACGAAGAGATCCACCAAGATCACCAGTACAAGAAACATATTCAGAGTCCGTTCAGATGGTTGATGGTAACGGAAACGATGATCCTACATCTTTAATGGATGTGATACCTGGGACATCTTTTAGATTTCCTGATATGCAAGTCACAGGTCTAAATGGTCCAGAGAACTTCTCGGGTTTGGAATCAGATATGCAGCACCCTACGAAAAAGATACGAATGACAGAACCATAAAAGTTACCATCTTTGTTATCTTGATGTTGTGAAGGTCTGTGAATAGTTGATTGATCTACAGTGAATGGTGATGCGTACCCAGGATTAGGAGTTATGCTAATACGTCTCAGTGAGGAGTTAATGAGGGTTTGTGTTTGGATGTTCATATTATCGAAATGGGTATTGGAGAAAACATCCCATTAAAATGTAGGTTTACTAATCTAAGTACCAGTGTAAAAAGGCAGTATTGATTGACGGTAGTTTTATTTCTATTGTATTTTGTTCTAGCCTTAGGGTCCGGAAAGAAAATTCTAATTGAAAACTTGTATGAAGTGTTCTGAGAAAGAAACCTCTATAATATCGGGAAACTGATTAGTTTTTTGCCATCTTAATTCTGTTAAGGAAATTAACCTTTGAAACTTTGAAAAATTATTTTTGAAAATCTGTTAATCCGACCAAATATCCAGAATATGTGTTGAAGTTTTTAGATGGATTTTCCTTGTGCTTAAACGTTTTAATTGTTGGACTTAAGCTTTAGCGTAACAAGGCATTTGGTAACCAAAGTGTTCTGTTTTGATCTGGTATGGTCATATGACATGTTGGATTTACATTAATGTTTATGTTTTACTTCAATGTTTATACATGTCACCCGGCTGTGCCCATTGTTTGTTGACCATATACTTTGAATAGAGAACCATCTGAGCTTTGCCCTTCTAAACCTATATTGTACTCGCAAGTCTAGAAACGCTTCATAGCAGGTTGAGTTATTTGACAAACACACTTTCTACCCTTCTTTTAGTTATCAGTATTTGAAATTATAGCATTATATAACAGAACGACAGGTGTTGAATGGAATGAACACGCTTTAGACCAAAAGCAACTTATTTAACCTAATCCAGATCTGCAAATTGATTATCTGAAAGTAATTGAATACATTCCTATTTCATGGCTCTTTGAAATTTTTGGTAACTATGAAATAAACTAGTAATGGTTTTAGTGCTTTGTTGCTAATTTTATTTTTTGTTTAAATGACAGCCAAAGATCATCACATTGGTACCTGATGAGAGTCGGACGATACTCCCTTAAATTGTTACGTTATAGGCTACTAAGAACATGCAGTTAAATCAAATATATATCATTATGCATATTATAAAAATATTCAACAACATAACAAACACATACATTACGTACTAGCGAACCAAATACATGTTCACATGAACTTATTTAGTTTACTCAGATGGCGCATACTTCTTGAAGAACATAGCCTTTACTTCTGGACAACTTCAGGGAGGGTGTTTCACATGAAAAGCAAACGAGCATGGTTCTGCAGTTCATGCAACATGTTGGTGTTTAAACAAGTACCAAAGAAATCAGAGAAGTAATTAAAAAAATTACATTATCATTGCACAAAAGAAATGATATCGTGACAAATCATAATGAGCTTACCACATTAATTGAAGAGCATAGTTTATTTTCAAGGAAATGGATCCCTAAAATAAGCACACCACTTGTTAATAAATGGAAACTCATATGGATTCAAGCTTGGAAGTTCACGATCTTGAAGATTGTTGATAATCTGTGTTGTCTCACCGAGAAGTTGGGCTGCTGCATAGATACTAGCCTCCCTCTTTCTATGGAACTCGTGTGACATTTCATTGCTATGACTTGGGGTAAGTTTGTGAGACATGCAGCCAATATGCCTGAGATCATTGATGATAATTGCGTAAATAGTTCCTCTTGGCTAACTTCGTCGTTGGTGTCTTTATTGGAAATCAGGATTGTTTGGGTGATACGATCCATTGAATTGGCACAAAGAGACTTGCAAACTGAACTCCTATCCGAGGATTCAATGTCCATTACCTTCCAACTCGGTGACCATATTTTTAGCTGTATCCCTGTACCATTCAAGAATATGTCCTGGTGTATTTCTTTGTAGAGACTTATTTCCTAACCATTTGCGGTGGACTTCGACTTCTAGCCACAACATTTTAGCTGCCTTTTGAATACTTAGGTATTCATGGGTAGCATTGAGGCTTTCCTCCACAAGTGTGACATAAAGTAGACCTTCACTCACACTTCTTAGCAAGCTCTCAACTATGTCGTTTTGGATGTTAGGAAGAGAAATGACTTCTTAGTAAACCCCCAATTCAATGTAAACCCCCAATTCAAAAACTTGCAATTACTACGACTGTCATCTTTAAAGCAAACTTATTGCAAGTGGAAAAAAACCATATTCGGATAAAGATTAGACAAATATTGAACCGTCCCATGTTGGCGAGAATCACCAAATTTCAGACAAAACTAATACCAATCTATTCAGACAAAGCCTAGTAAAAGAGATTATAATTACAGAAACCCAGTTGGCGAGAATCGCTAAATTTACAAAGATTATACAAACTGCTGAGGATTAGCAACATAAAATCACGCATTAATTAAGAAGAACCGGCGAGAAGATGAGTACAAACACAAAAAATTGAACAAGGGTCCTCCATTGACTTGATAAAGATTGCCTACTTTGAGAAATTCATAACATAATAAAAAGAAATACATCAAGCAAAAACCATGCCTTGGTTTTAACACCATGCAGTTAGTTCAGAAAGTTAAGAGTAAATTGACATAATTTTATAACCTAATTTTTGTACTGGCCTTCAAGTTTGAGCTTGGAAATCCAGGTTTTGAGTTGATCAGCTACACATTCCGAACCAGTGGAACCGTATGAGCTAAATTTCTTAACTGAATTTTCGACTCCAAGATAATCATAAACGCCTTTATCAAACACTGGATTAATAGTACGGAACTCATCAAGACTCAGATCCTGAAGCTGGCAGCTTTTGTAAACACACAAGGCAACTGCCCTTCCAACTATGTCATGTCCAGTTCGAAAAGGTAATCCCTACATAATATGATTTTTTGTCAGTCAGCACTCAGCAGTAACACCACTATAAAAAAATGGCTAAAAATAAAAAATATGGATTTATACATGCATACATAATGTGTTTAGTACGTATGTATTGTACACATACCATTGGCGTTGTCTAATTACAAAAGATTTTTGTTCTTTTCAATATTAAAGAAACTGAATTTAAGCATTATTCTTGATAAATTTCTTATGGCTATCATCAATCTAGAAAAGATGTAAATGTGTAGCATATGTATCAAGTCTAGCCCAACATAGATCATCCTAGAACCTGTCTGGATCTATCCATTTAGTTCTCTTGTTTGGTCTACGAAGATATGAAAACATTACATACGTCCCATTTAGTTGATGAAAATATGAAATATATGGAACATTGGAACGGGGCATGAAAAATGAAAAGTTATATTGGATGATGTCAGCTAATTCCATATCGTATTTTAGATGTTTGGTGATAAGATAAATTCAAATTCTCATAAACAATACATTAAGAGCAGAAAAGGTAATTTTGACCCACTTATTGGTTCACACTACACGGGTCATTTTAGATCATACTTTACCTATAAATGGGTAAACTTGAAACTTAGCTAGAATGAAAATGGGTTGCATGGGTCAAACAGGCCAAAAATGTGGTATCTTATTCTTAACAATAAGATTATCATTGAAATAAAAAAGTTGTTTTAATCATATTTAAAATCTATATAAATCAAAAAAGGAAAAGAGAAAAAAAGAAAGGTGTATGTTGACCCAACCAACCAGTCCAGATGCATACCACAAAATACCCAAATCTGAGTGACCCGTCCCCTACCCGAGAACCCACCCATTTTGTCAGCATGAATTAAGAATAACTTGAGCTGACATACAAAACTTTTAATATTCACAATTTGCACAAAAGGGTATGTATTGCTTAAGGATAATAATTCGACTTGCCTTGCGAACAAGATAATCTGCAAGCGTAGTGGCATCAAGATGACCAGCTGGTAAAGTCTTTTGTATTCTGTCCAGATTAAAGGCGATGTTCTGTGCAAACTCAGCTGACACTTCTAGCATTCCTATAATCGTCTTAACACTGTCAAAAACAGGTTCCTTGTCTTCCTGTAAATGAACCGGAAAACCAAGATGGTCAAATTACCGTTCAAAGAGAACTACAGGGTTAAATATAGCACAAAAAACAAATCATTTATTTTTGTTAGAAATTAACAGTGCCGCTCTGACTTTCATGGTTAAGATGACTAGTTTGGATCAACGATAGATATCTACCTATTGCATTTTTTAAAACACTATGTTTATGTAGGTAGTACTACTAATATCATTGTTATAACGTTACTTTTGTTTTCATTCATTGTCTGTAATCACTACAAAATATGCTTATTGAGACTTGTAAAAGGCACCCAATTTGAAGATGTAATCAATCCTGAAGGGAATGAATAAGACCTGCAAATCACGGTTGTAAGCAAGTGGAAGCCCTTTGCATAATGTAAGAAGTGTCATGAGGTCTCCTATAACTCTAGCAGACTTTCCACGAACAAGTTCCATAGGGTCAGGATTTTTCTTCTGAGGCATTATACTGCTACCAGTTGAAACCGAATCACTTGGTGTGATGAAGCCAAATTCTTCTGACGCCCACAATACCCATTCTTCACCCAGCCGAGAAAGATGCACAGCGGTGATCGAATTAGCAGAAAGAAGTTCCAAAACAAAATCACGGTCTGAAACTGCGTCCATGCTATTTTCAGTGAAGATGTCAGTAACTAATCAACCACTTCAACAAAAGACACTAATATTATTCTGTTATACCTGTTCTTCATTGGAGCTGAAAAACCCAGGGCATCTGAAGTCATGACCCTATCTATGGGTAGGCCAGTTCCAGCCAATGCACATGCACCTAAAGGACAAAAATTCAGCCTCTCTCTGCAATCTCGCAGACGCCCGGCATCCCGTTCAAGCTACACAAGAATAATTTATCCATTGTTAAGATTTACAAATCAAATAACAGTTATATGCTTTATAACAAAAGAGGGTATACCGTAAAAGAAAAAGACAGAAAACACAAACCATAGAGAATTTAGATTGAAATGAGAGTGAAACATGCCAATCTCAACGAGAATTTATAACGAGTTGAAAGCTTAATATATGAAAATGAATCTAGCAGAACTTTACTAATAAGAATGAGTGCTTTCTCTATGAGGCTGGATAGGTTCTCATACCATTTCAACATATGCCAGAATATGGTGTTGAAGTAGAACAGGTTGTGCCCTCTGCAAATGTGTGTACCCAGGAATAATCACCCCATCATTCTCTTTAGCCAGGCTCACCAAAGCAACCTTCCAAAATACAAATAATTAACATTTGTCGATATATCTATCATATTGGCACCAAAGCCATTACAAACTATAAGCCTATAACTCAATAACAAGCCGCTCTTGCCTTAGGGAAATGGTTGAAAAACAATATTTAATATCGATGTCATAGTTAATCTCATAGGAAAAAAAATATACGATTCCCAGCACATGTTTCCCCTTGTTCCTTACCATGACAAGTCTTTGCTATTTCACCCATTTGCTTAAAACGGATAAATAGAAAGAAGAAGAAAAAAAAAAAAAAGAGGATACCTTAAGTTTGTAGGAAACTGTAAACCCCTCATGTATAAAAAGCTATAATTATTTCAGTTTTAGATTTCCATCTATACGACAACATGACAATTATGGCTGTTTTTATTGATAACGGGTCAATTTGGGTTGTGTTTTATTGATAACTGGTAAATTTGGGTTGTGTTTTGTTGATAACGGGTCAAAAGTGTCAAAAGTCGCCTGAAGTATATACAAATGCTTAGAAACTCCTAAATCAAATTACTTAACAAGCTACATTGCTATTGTAACAATTTAATCTTAATACTTATATGTAATGCTTAAAATATTTATAAAATTTAGCAAGAAACTGTTGGTGGGTTAGCCTGATCCGACCCATTTTTGCACACTTTTTAAAATCACCAGTTTTGTTCCGAACCCATTAGACCTATTACCCAATCTGCATGACCTGCTCATGTTCACACCTCTACTACAGTGTTATCATGTAAAACATTTCTTGAACATGTCATATCATAGTCCTTTTGCTAAACTTTTTCCAATGATGCAGATTCGTGAATTAACAAGACTCATTTATGAAATGAAGATAGTACTTTATGGTGATGAAATGTCAGAACCACATTTAGACGCTTGTGCAAAGTTAACACAAGAATTCTTCAAGGAAGATCATATATTACGTCTTCTAGTTGAACACCTTCCACATTTGGACCCTGGGGTACTTACCAATAAACCAATCTTATCTATTTTTAATCATTTTTCTATAACGTATATGACAAAAAATTTTGATTCCCACAGAACCGTCAAGACATCACTCATGTGCTAGCAAATCTACAAAGGCAATGAGTTCATGGACATTATATTGCTGCTGAATATTTGGAACAAAATATAGATATTATGGTGCAATCTTGAGAGATTGTATGCGGCATCAGGTTGTTGCAAAATATCTATTAGAGTCGGATCATATGAAAGCGTTCTTTAAATATCAACATGATCCAAACTTTGATATATCATCAGATGCAGCAGCAATATTTAAGGTCAAGTATCTGAAAAAGTGTACGTTTTATATATTGATATGATAGTATCGTCGGGTGAATTGCTGATAGTTTTTTGTGGCATTCATATTTCAGGAACTACAGGGGGTGTTTGGGATTGCTTATTAAATGTGCTACTCTGCTTATTTTAATTTTTAAGGAGTTCTGCTTATGTAAGAGTAAAATAAGCAGTTTTTTTTTCATACACAGAAAAATGTTTTCTTACAGATAAGCAATTAACAAAGCAATCTCAAACACAAAAGATTCCATAGAACTACAAGAGGCATAACCAAAAATCAAGGAAAGTAAACAACCTGAAGATATTCAATTCGTGCACGAATAGTATCAATAGCATCACGGCACCACAAGCGGAAATCTGTTGAAACTTGATCATTACGACTTCTAGCGGTGTGAAGCTTCTTTGCAGGCTCTCCAATCAAATCAGTAAGAGCTGCTTCAATGTTCATATGTACATCTTCTCTGTCACTCCTCCACACAAACTCTCCGTTTTCAATTTGTTTCTCTATTTCATCCAACCCTTTAACAATACTATCCAAGTCGCTTGAACTCATCAATCCCTACAAATAGCATATTTAATTCATAGATCCCAAATTTACACCTTTTGAGTTCCAGACAAGATAAAAATAAACTAGTTTCATGTGATAGCAACAATATCCTTGCCGAGAGTATGAAATTTTTTGTATCTCATATCACTAGTTAGCTAATACAGTAAAACCTCTGTAAATTAATACTCGTTAAATTAATAACCTCGATAAAATTAATAATTTGTCCAGTCCCAACTTGGGACCAGTACAAATTTGGACCCCAATCGATAAAATAATAAGATAATACTTTTTTTGAAACTCTAGTGTATATATATTAGTCCCAACGAAACTATAAATTAATAATTACTAAAAATTCTATATGTATATATGTGTGTGTCATACACTTCAAAATCCTAAGATTGTTTAGTAAAAAATGAATCCATAATCACTTGTTTTTTTGTTGACCTTCAAATCTATATTGAGTTTATCTTAGAATCTTTTTATTGCTTAAAGAGTTGGTGCGGTGTCTTCTTGTATTGCAACAAAAGTGTTAATTTTATTTTCATAAAGTGTGAATGTGAATTCATAAAATGTTAACTGGAACTTTTTTCAAATTTATTTTTCGTCTCTAATGAGTATACATTGTAACTAGCTAGTGTATTAGACTTGAAAATTTAATGGCCATACGTAAAACATCTTTAAATTAATAAATTATTAATTTATCGATATAATAATATCTCGCTAAATTAATAAAATATCCCGGTCCCAACACTATTAATTTATAGAGGTTTTACTGTATATGAACATTATTAGTCTGCTAATCAGCTAAAATATACATTTCAATTTTTCGAGAACTCCCTTGGTAACATACTCCAAAATTAAACTGGATGTGTCGTTTTACCCGGACCAGAATGACCCGACCTGAATGAAAATCGGTTAATCAAATTTCAAAATTCAACGACAAATATTTGGTATGGATTTCGGTTATCTTGTTTACAAATTCGGCTAAACCGATTAAGGGATTTTTTAACACATATGTTAAATCTGATTAACCCAAGTGAGATGCTTTCGTATATACACTAATTGGATAACCTGAAACCTGTATAACCCAAACCCGACTAATGCCAGCCGTTAATCAGTTCGGGTACAGGTAAGTTGTTCATTCTTGAAACCCGACACCGGAAAACTAACATTTTAGTAATTATAAACTTTAAGTTGTTGTAGATAAGTCCCAAGTTATTAGAAACTAGTTTAAGGCCAGTGTAATACACGGGTTGGTAAAAGAAACTTAGAAAATTAACGCTAATAAATTATCAAATGTAAAATAAACGATGTTCATGTGTGTATATCCTATCAATTAACCAAGAGTGTGCTTCGATTTAAAACCTCCGAGAAGAGACTCCTTAGGCGAAGAAATTAAGGTTTTATCACATTCTTGGATTACTAATAGGAGTAGAAAAAGTAATATTAATTGAATCGATTGGATTTATGATCCGATTTTCTCTTGTATGAACTTTGTGTGATCTTTTCTGCCTTTTCATCTATCTTCTTGCTAGCTTTATTTTTAATGAAATGCCGTTCAAATAGTGAGATACATAGCAGTCATTAAACCTCAACAATGAAATTATAAAGTTTCACCGTTCGCTTCATGATTCAATGTTTAATATATATAATGAAGAACTACAAATGTCTCATGTAATTATGTTTTTTTGGGAAAACTAAACAGAAAATTTAGTTTAAAGAATTAGAAATTAACTCAAACTAAAAGAAAGTTGCCCCGAGAAACATGGATCAAAAACCAAATATTTGTAAATGAACATACATACTAGAGAGTGCATAATCTTGTATATATGCGCAGAATTAGTTATTATTTAACTTAACTTCTGGTAGTCCCATGTTGGAGATGTCAGTAAATTCCAATGTTTGATGATATTCAGGTGCAAAATACCCATTAATTTAAGCAGATAGATTGTATCATAACATATGACCAGGAACTTTCATTCCAAGACACAAAGTCAAAACTTAATGCTCCTATTAGATGATTAGTTTACACAAGACCAGAGAAAACTTGATCATATACCTAATAAATGCAGACCGCAAACCATATCAGAAACAAACCGGATAAAAGGTATGCCATTTACCCCCCATATTTACACGGCAAATGCAGCATTACGACAAACATTATTGTATCAAACATCTTATACAGTTCTAAGTGTTGTTCATGGGATTACATTTCTCTTAAGATATACAATCAACCATTTAAACAGAGTAACATTTTGACCTAGCCATTGCACACAAGCCACTCATACATATTAGTAACTCAAGGCATTACCTTAACTCTTGTATAGTGGGTTCAAAGACAATAACGATATTTCTTTAACAGTTTATGTGAGACAATCCATTCTTTAGTCCACTTGGTTTTAAAAGGCCTTGCTCAAAAAACCTCTAAATGAATTGAACATACAATGATACAAAGTTGTAAATTATATTACCGGCCACTAAAGAAAGCGAAAAGACCAGCTTTTTTATAGTTTTCACAAGCAATGAGCATCAAGTAGCAAGATTTTCTGTTAATGAGAAATTAGCAATAGTTTATTATACAACATGAACATTCATAAATTTGATCTTTTCTGCTTTTGCTGTGAGGAGCTCAAGAGAAGAATGTAAGTTATAACCAGTGTAGAGCAATGTGAAATGACATGAAGCAGTAAGTCGCCAACGAATTATGTATGATTGCCATTGTTACATTACATGGCATTTCCTAGTGGGCAAGCTACCTATGCCAAAAATATAAACTCTTGAAGTACCTACTTTCATTAAATATGAAAACAAACTTAGCTCAAGAGTACGAAAAGGAAAAAAGATTGGTCATATGCTTTTAAGAATTTCTCCTCCCAAAGCACCTTACATCCGGTATGGCTCTTTCAAATGTAGTTAATTATGACATCATCAATTAATAATTTTTAATTCAATTAACCAATATTAGATTTCCACATAATTTTCCGGCTTTTATTAAGAATTATGAGCTTATATAAGCCCATAAAATTCAAAATAAGCGGGAAAATTAAATTGGGGCTTTTGAAAAACAAATAAGCTCATAAGCCACTTAAACAAACACCCCTCAAAACTTGAAGATGTTGTACAAATTCTGTTATCATTCAAGATTATTTTTTGGAGTGAATAAATAGTACTAGTAGTAACCTGTTTGGTGAGCATCTTGGCATGAGCACGGCTGCCCATGATATCATGCTTATAAAGTTCCTTATCATAAGAAATGGACTCCGTAAACTTCTCAACCGCATCCGTCACACCTTTCTCAAACCTCCCTCCCCACAGCTTCGCTTCTTTCGCCTCCATCTTTGACGCGCAACAGCTTACCCCACCCGGCCCTTGTTTCGTTAAATGAGTGCGGAAGAAAAGTGGATGATGAATGTGTTTGGTTGATGTTGAGTTGGGGTTTAAAAGAGGAGTTGTTGATTTCGAGAGGAGTGACTCCATTGATTGTGCGGCGGCGAATAGTATCAGCTTCTTTTTCTTTTGGTGTAACGCTATTGTTTCTTTTTAAGGCTCACTGAAATTTTATATCATATGCCTATAATACCCTTTGTTCTATTTAACTATTTACCCATATATAACATTCAAAATCTTTCCTTCCTCTTCTTTTTCATAATTTCCACAGCCTTTGTTGAAATTAACCCTCATTGGACCAGCTGATCATCACCCAAAAACTTTTTTCCCTTATATCGGCAAGGTGTGTTGGCTCCAACGAGTATTCACATTAGCAGATTACTCTTGTATCCATGTATTGCAGTAGAAAAACAAGGGATTTAGGATTTAAAAGCTGATTAAAAATCATCCATGATCCATTGTGAAAAATAGACAATCGTGATAGAAAACCATATTGGTTGGGTTCATTATAATAAGTCGATGAAATAAACAAACTTTAGTATCAGAATCTAATACAGAATGGTCAATACGTTCATATGTTATAAGAATACATCATATTAATACTTTAGGCTCAAAACAACGAAAAAGTTGTCATCGACGTGGAAATCGTAGCTGGTTTAGGCCACCACTAACAATGGCAGTCTTAAACAAAGCGGCGACACAACAAACCGGTCAAAAGCAAACCTCGCTCTTTACTATGCTCTTTTTTTCTCTTAGTAACTAAACAAATAAACTGGGGCCGGTAAGCAACGAAAATACAAGTTATATATCCGAATATGCAGTTATCAATGGTCCAAAAAATGGTAGGGACGTGGTCAAGGAACGTAACGGTAAACTCATGTCAAAAGTATAAGTTCGGTGGAAGTGACGTGGTGTCACACCCCCAAAATCTGTGTTTGCAGCGGAATGGAATTCCGGGGGCGTGATGCTCGTGGTCACAAAGTACAAGGAATAAAGAACGACCTCTAAGTGAGTCGTTTTAAAACAAGCGTTTGATTTAAAGTTAACGTTTTACAAAACATAGTTATCAGAATTCACCATCAAAATGTAAGATTCAAATACATAACCAAACGCTAAATAATGTAAGAAAATCTTCATCATGATGTGCTTCCAAAATGTGACTCAAAAGTGCTCCATACAAAGAGGTGTATCAACATCACCTAATTACCTGAGAATACACGCTAAAAGAGTCAACAATAATGTTGGTGAGAATCATAAGTTTAAGTAAACAGTAGTGCGGACCACAAGATTTCAGTAGCAAGACAATACAACAAATATAGTGTCACAGCCAAAAAAATAATAAATACATTGCCTAAGCTCATGACCCCGAAGCTTGACGTAATGGTATGCTATCAAGCACAATAATAATGCCCCAAATAAGTGTTTGCCAGACACTCGAAAATAATCCGAATGATATGCGTCCGTTTAACAGGTTGGCGCGACCAACTCGGACAGGGTGTCAACCCTAATAGATCTGTTCATAACATCCGCGCTTACAAGTAATTAACGGTTCATGATTCGTAGGGGACTTTAATGGCAATGTGGTAACTTAGGCAAAGTAACAGTTTTAGCACTTATGTCCGTATGTAAAAACAAGCATTGTATTTCCACCTCGAGGGTTTAGAAATCATGTATAAACAATGTAAAATCGGGGCTATGAAACTCACCTTAGCAAAAGCAATTCCCAATTGGTAAATTTGTAAATGGCAATTTAGTCCGATAACTCTAATCGCGACCTAAATAATACATGAGTCTTAGATTCAAAAACAAGGTCATGCACGCAAGTTCATACTTTACTTTATCACTTGTACATGTTGTTGTAATATTTGTTATCAAAATATAGTTGCGTCAACTTGATCCTTTATTTAGAAATTTACCACTTTTTAGAAAATGTAACTTGTTTATCTTGCGACCAAATTTTAGTCGTCATGTTAATGGGTATTCCAAAAATCTCTAACGCGCCTAATAATTTTATATAATGTTCTACCATTTCCGTTTACGTCATTTTAGCCAAAATGTACTCCAAAAGTGTTGGGAATTATCACAAGACAAGAGAAGACTTAATGGAAGAACAGAATTAAGTCTGGTGGACTACGTTATTAAGTCTGTTAGTGTTATTAGTTAAGTCTTGTAATAGTTAAGTCTGGTTGTTTATTATTAAGTCTGGTAGAGTAAGTTAAGTCTGTTTGACTTTAGCTGTTAAGTCTGGTCATGAAAGTTAGGAAAGTTTGTTAGATATAAGTTAGGAAAGGATACGTAATTATCTTTAGAGAAGATACGTATATCCTTCAACAAGTTTTGTATCTAGGGTTTCGTTAGTGTATAAAAGGAACCTTAGTCATTAGTTTAGAGATAACGAAGAAGATTGTAATCACTTAGATTAAACAAATCAATATACGAAGTTAGTTATTGTGTTCTTCATTGTTTGTTGTTAAGATTCCGCATTAACAATAAGCAAGGTGTTAGAGTTTCTTACTTAGATCGATTTGGTTTATACAAGTCGTCTAACAAGTAACAAGGCTACTTGGATCCATAACTCGTGTGGACCAAGAAGTGGTATCAGAGCCTGTAAAGAGACTCTGAGTTTGAAGAAACACAACAACCCAACCCTAAATTCATTCACCTAAACCCTGCAAATATGTCTGGCGTTGAAAATCCCAGTAAGAATGATGGTTTCTCAGTTCACAACAGTGATGATGAAAAATCAATCCATGATGAAGAAAAACCTGAAGCAAGCACATCTAGACAACAACAACCCATCTCTGCAACAACAACCATATCCAACATAAAACTCCCAATCCTAAAAAGAGAAGAATATGACATCTGGGCTATGGAGATGGAACATTATCTGGAGTATATTGACAGCGAAGTCTGGAAGGTCATACAGAATGGGAATTCGAAGAAAAGGATTTCACAAGGAACAGATGGAGTGATTAGGATATTACCACCAGTATCTGCTGAAGATATACGGGCTGTTGAAAAGGAGAAGAAGGCCAAGACTATGCTGCTAATGGCAATTCCCAAAGAGCATTTGAGAAGGTTTCATGGCATGAATGATGCTAAAGAAATTTGGGAGGCTATCAAGAAAAGATTTGGAGGGAATACTAACTCCAAGAAGATGCAAAAGGCTGTTCTTAAACAGCACTTTGAAGCTTTTAGTGTATCCAGTTCAGAGGGATTGGAAAAAGGTTATGATAGGTTTCAACATCTTCTATCACAATTGGAGGTTCATGGTGCAGCTGTGTCAGAAGAAGATGCAAACCAAAAGTTTCTTAGAGCACTACCAAAAGAATGGTCAAGTGTGACATTGACCATGAGGATGAATGGTGAAATTGACACCATGACCACTGATGACCTGTACAACAACCTCAAGGTGTTTGAACAGGAAATCCAAGGAAAAGCATCTTCAAGTTCTACAAATGTTGCTTTTGTTTCTCAAGGCAAGAGCAGCACTAACAAGGTTAAGTCTGGCAGCATTAATTCTGGTGGTTATGGAACTTCTTCTAGTAGCATGAGAAAAGAAAGAGATGCTCCAGCAGGCTTTGCTGATGAAGTAATTTACTCACTTCTTGCTAAGGAACCAGAAGATCAAGACTTCATTAGTGAGGATCTGGAACAGATCAATGATGTTGAAGTTGAAGAAATGGATATCAAATGGCAAATTGCCATGATTGCTTTCAGGGTTAAGAAGTTTTACAAGCAGACTGGGAGGAACATTAAGCTTGATGGGAAGTCACCAGTGGGATACAATAGGAGGACTATTGAGTGCTACAATTGTCACAAGCATGGTCACTTTGCCAGAGATTGCACGGAAAAAGTGACTACTGATTGGAAAAAGAAGAAGGGTTCTGACTCTCAAGATGATGATAAGATGGGGAAGAATCAGACGAGCTTGATGACATTGGAAGCTGGAGCTGTGAATTGGGATGAACACACACCTGAGGATGAAGAGCCAAATCATGCACTTATGGCTATTGGTTCCAGTAATGAGGTATCTTTGTGCTCAAAATTATGCATTAATTCATATAATCATCTTAAAGCTTTGTGTGATGAACAATTAACACAAATAGGTGATCAGGAAGCAAAAATTCTTGCTTATACTAAAGCTGTTAAAACTTTATAAGCACAAATAGTTAACTATCAAAACAAACAAGCTTCCTTAAACGAAAAACTCACCTTTCAAGCTAATGAGATATATGAAAAAGATGAAAAACTTAAGAGATATAGAAAAGCAGGCTTAAAAGCTGTTAAGGAAAGAGATGAATTGCAAAAGAAAGTAGACAAATGGACACATTCTGCTAAGTGTCAGGATAAAATAATAGCATCTAGTATGAGCTCTACAAGTAAGATTGGCTTAGGTTATGGGATATAGTCAGATAGTGAAGTTCTAAGCTATGAGGAAGAGATGGACAGATCTGTGTTCAAATGTAGAAAAGATGATTCTATTGGTAAGCCTTTGTACAATAGGTTCATTAAAGCTGATAATTTTAAAGGGGTGCCACCTCCATTAAGTGGAGATTACACCCCTCTACAAAAGAAAGACCTAGATGACTCCTTGTTTGTATATGGTAAAAAGGGTCCTATCTATCCTGAGACAGGCAACTCAGATGATAAATCTAGTGAATACTCCACTTATCAAACCAATGACAGTGAAGGATCTACTAGAGATATCTCTGAGCAGTCTGATTCAGAATCAGAGAGTGCACCTAAAGATTTTTCTGAGTCAAGATCAGTCAAAAATAGTGAACCAGTTGTGACTACACCCAAACCTCATACAGATAAACCTAGTTGTGATTCTCACATAAAATCTCCTAGGAAGTCTTTCAAAAATCAAGAGACACCAAAACCTGATAGAATGAGAAAAGAGTACAAGAGAAACCACAATTTTGGTCCTAAAAGATGCTTTGTGTGTGGTAGTCTAAGTCATTTGATTAGGGACTGTGATTTTCATGAGGTTAGGATGAAAAGAGAGGCTGAACTTAGAAAGAATAAGAGTGTTAATGCTGGCCATATGAATGATAAACCAGTTTGGAATAATGCTAACAGGATTAATCATGCTAATAAGTTTGTGACTAGACCAGCTCAAATTAATTCTGGTATGTCTAATGTTAATTCTGGTTGGTCATCTGTTAGTACTGGTAGACCAAATTTTAATTCTGGTAGACCAAATTTATTTGGTAACAATGTTAGTTCTGTTGGTCAAAATGTTAATTATGTGAGGCCAAGTGTTAATTCTGGGTGGTTTAATCATTCTGGACCCAGACAACCAATAAATAGACCACAGGTGAATTCATATAATCAAAGAAGCAATTTTTACAAACCTCATTCACCTGTGAGGAGTCCTTTTGCTAATAGTACAGCACAAGCTTCAAGCTCAAGTGCTGTAAGGGAAAATGGGGATTTTGCTGTTAAGACCCCAGCATGTTGGTCTTGGGATCCTTTTAAGAACACACTTACCTATGAATCCAAGAACAACAGTGGATCAAGCTCATACAAGACCTATAAATTTGTTGATCCACAGGGCAGACCCAAGTCTTTAGAGGCTTGGGTCCTAAAGAGAAACTAATTTCTCTACTTTTGTGCAGGAACATCCACTGAAGAACATGGAAGATAAAGGAATATTTGATAGTGGGTGCTCTGGGCACATGACTGGTAACAAGAATCATCTGAAGGATTTTCTAGAATTCCAAGGAGGTTCTGTTACCTTTGGAGGAAGTAAAGGTCAGATAACTGGTAAAAGGTAGAATTGTTGTAGGCAATTTAGAATTTGACAATGTATCTTTTGTAAAAGAACTAGGGCAGTTTAACCTTTTCTCAATATCACAAATTTGTGATAAGCAGCATAAGGTGCTTTTTAGTGAAACTGAATGTTTTGTATTGACTTCGGATTTTAAGATGCCTGATGAAAGTCAGATGCTTCTTAAAGTTCCTAGACAACACAACATGTACAGTTTTGATATGAAAACACCTGAAGTTGCAAAAGGTTCTGCTTGTTTGCTTGCAAAAGCTACTTTGGATGAATCTAAATTGTGGCATAAAAGGTTAGGTCATGTTAATTTCAAGAATATGAACAAACTTGTGAAGGGTAATTTAGTTAGAGGCTTACCTTCCAAGGTTTTTAGGAATGACCATGCCTGTGTAGCTTGTAATAAGGGCAAACAGCATAGAGCTTCTTGTAAGGCTAAGTTAGATAGGATTGTTACTGAGCCTTTGCATACCTTACACATGGATTTGTTTGGCCCTACATCTGTTAGAAGTATCAACCATGCTAGTTATTGCCTTGTCATTACTGATGACTGCACCAGGTATTGCTGGGTATTCTTTATGTCTACTAAAGATGAAACCTCTGATTTAATTCAAAGGTTCATTAGGCAAATAGAAAACCTACTAAATCACAAGGTTAAGATCATTAGGACTGACAATGGCACAGAATTTAAGAATAGGAGCATGATTGAGTTTTGTGGTGAAAAAGGAATCAAGCAACAATTTAGCAATGCTAGAACTCCACAACAAAATGGAGTTGCTGAGAGAATGAACAGGACCCTGATTGAGGCAGCTAGAACCATGCTAGCATACTCATTCTTACCCACAACCTTTTGGGCTGAAGCAGTTGCAACTGCTTGCTATATATTCAATAGGGTTAGAGTGACCAAGCCTCAGAATAAAACACCTTATGAGCTTATTTTTGGCCATAAACCAGTTGTTAGCTATATAAGGCCTTTTGGGTGCCATGTGACCATTCTTGATACCTTAAGTGTGCTTGGAAAATTTGAAGGAAAATCTGATGAGGGGTTTCTAGTTGGGTATTCACTGAATAGTAAGGCCTTTAGGGTTTACAATTTAGTGACCAAGAAAGTAGAGGAAAATCTTCATGTTAATTTTCTTGAGGAAAAACCCAATGTGAAGGGACTAGGTCATAGATGGATGTTTGATCTTGATTATTTAACTGATTCTATGAACTATATTCCTGTCTCCAAGGAGAATCAAGCTAACCCTGATGCAGGTTCCATAGAAGTGCCTAACAATGCAGGTACTCAAGATGCAAGCACTGCTGATCAAGGCAAAGAAATTGAGGACTTATTGTGATTCCTACCATAGAAGTCAACCATGTTGCTGCAAATGAAGGAACAAAGAAATCTTCTACAAATAGGAAGGAGACTATGAACAAGCCTCAAGAAAAAGAGAGTTCTCCTACAAAAGTTTCAGAAGAAATCTTATCCTTCAGAGAAGAAATGAATGCTTTGGCTGACAAACATCTTGGGAAGAAGGCTACCAGCACTAATCTGGTTAATCCTGGTAGTATTTTCATTAATTCTGGTGGAGAGAAGCCTACCAGAATTAACTCAGTTAAGTCTGGTAGAGATGCTGTTAATTCTGCTCAACCTGAGTCTACTCCAAATGCTGATTTTGATGACTCTGAGATGCCTGAACTTGAGGTCTTTGATAAGCCAGATGAAGGCATTTTTGATGGGGCTTCTTATGACAAGAAGGGGTAGTTACTGACTTCAACAACCTACCCACTGAAGTAGATGTAAGTCCAGCTCCAACACTCAGAATTCACAAAGTTCATCCCAAAAGTCAGATAATTGGTGATCCTCAATCAGTTGTTCAAACCAGAAGTAAAGTGCAAAAGATTTCTACATCTCATGCACTTATCAGTCTTATTAAGAAGCAGCAAAGGGTCAACCACAAGGACCAACAACATTGCTTGTTTGCTTGTTTCCTTTCTCAAAAGGAACCCACCAAAGTCTCTGAAGCACTTGAAGATGAGAGTTGGGTGGAAGCAATGCAAGAGGAGTTATTGCAATTCAAATTGCAGAAAGTTTGGGTTCTTGTAGATCTACCAAGTGGAGCTAAAGTGATTGGCACAAAGTGGGTCTTCAGGAATAAAAGGGATGAAAGAGGAGTAGTTGTAAGGAATAAGGCACGATTAGTAGCACAAGGATATAGACTAAGAGGAGGGGATAGATTATGATGAGGTTTTTGCTCCGGTAGCCAGGATTGAGGCTATTAGGTTATTTTTAGCCTATGCATCATATATGGGGTTCATAGTCTATCAGATGGATGTGAAGAGTGCCTTTTTGTATGGCACTATAGAAGAAGAGGTATATGTTCATCAACCTCCTGGGTTTGTTGATCCAGCAGAACCCATGAAAGTGTACAAAGTCATCAAAGCTTTATATGGTCTCCATCAAGCTCCCAGAGCTTGGTATGCAACTCTCTCCAACTTCCTTGAAGAGCATAGGTACAAAAGAGATGTGATTGACAAGACCTTGTTCATCAAGAGAAACAAGAAGGATATCATCTTAGTCCAGGTTTATGTGGATGATATCATATTTGGTTCTACTAAAAGGTCTTGGTGTGAGGAATTTGAAGCATTAATGAAGGGGAGGTTTCAGATGAGTTCTATGGGTGAACTCACATTTTTCTTAGGACTGCAAGTGAAACAATAAGCAGATGGACTCTTTATCTCTCAAGACAAGTATGTAGCAGAGATCTTGGAGAAGTTTGCCTTTTCAAATGTGAAGACTGCAGTCACTCCCATGGAGAGCAAGGTGCCTTTAACAAAGGATGAAGATGCTGCTGATGTAGATGTGCATCGTTACAGATCAATGATAGGTTCTCTAATGTATCTTACTGCTTCTAGACCTGACATTATGTATGCAGTCTGTGTTTGTTCACGTTTTCAGGTTAAGCCCAAGACTTCACATCTTCATGCTGTGAAGAGAATCTTTAGATACCTAAAGGGCAAACCCAATTTGGGCCTTTGGTATCCTAGAGAGTCACCTTTTGACCTGGAAGCCTATTCAGATAGTGATTATGCAGGTGCAAGCCTTGATAGGAAATCCACAACTGGAGGTTGTCAATTCCTTGGAAGAAGATTAATCTCTTGGCAATGCAAGAAGCAGACCATTTTAGCTACATCAACTACTGAAGCTGAATATGTAGCAGCTGCCAATTGCTGTGGACAAGTCTTGTGGATTCAGAACCAAATGCTGGATTATGGTTTGAACTTTATGAACACTATAATTCACATAGATAATGAGAGCACTATCTGTATAGTTAAGAACCCTATGTACCACTCTAAAACTAAACATATAGAAATCCGACATCATTTCATTAAGGATTGCTATGAAAAGAAATTAATTAGAGTGGATAAAATACACACCGACTTCAATGTTGCAGACCTCTTAACTAAAGCTTTTGATGGCCCTAGGTTTAATTACTTAGTGGTTAGCATTGGTATGATAAACCCATAGCTGGACTTAAGGGGAGGTTAGTCTTAAGGGGAGGTTAAACTTAAGGGGAGGTCAAAATGTAAAGTTTGTATACTAACCAGTACTTAGGATTTTCTTTAATTCTGGCAGTATAAGAAGTTAATTCTTGTAGTTATTTTTAATTCTGGTAATATTAGAAGTTCATCCTTGTAGTAGATTTAATTCTAGTTAAAAAAAATGTTTTTAGTAGTTTTAATTCTGGTAGTTATTTTTTTTTAAATCTTTTGTTTGTATGCTTTTCTTGTTTTTCTTGGTGTTGGGACTAACTTTTGCAGAACAATATGGATTGGTGATATGAAGCTTTGTTATTGCTTGCTCAGTATGTAAGTCTGATTCTTTAGTTAAGTCTGGTGAGTCAGTGTTTAAGTCTGGTTGAACAATTTTAAGTCTGGTAGTGTCAAAGGTAATTAATTTCTAACCGTTAGGTCTGGTCAGTGAAATAAAGATTTTTTTATCTTATTTAAATATGACCGTTGATATTTTTGGGGTAAGAGGTATATATGGATAAGATTTAATTCATTTTTCATCTTTATCCATTATTTACTTCTAACTTCTACAATCTTTATTCACGGCCAAGATTTACTCTGTTTTTCTACTACCAGTAAAAACCCTAATTTAAATTCTCAACCAGCACTTAGTCATTCTCTCATCAATGGCTTCACTAAAGTTTGTGGACAAGCATAATCAAGTTGGTTTCTTGAAGAAACCAAACCAAAGTGACGGCTTTGAGTAGATAGTAGATTTCTTGAAAGGTTCTAACCTTCGGTACGCTTTAACTGCAAATCCTACTATTTATGCATCTATTGTTAGGCAATTTTGGGGGTCTGTGACCTATGAAACCCTAGCTGATGGTACACCACAGCTACGGGCAACAATTGACACCCATGACTTCACCATTACTGAAGCCTCCATTAGGAGTAGTCTCCAATTGGGTGATGCTTCAGGGGAATACATATTGTCTAATGATGACCTTTTTGAGGGTATGAGAACTATATATAGGATATCCCATTGATTGTACCTTTACTTTTTGGAAAAGCTATTTTACACCACAGTGGAGATTTTTACTTCATCATTTGCTCCATTGCCTAAGTCCCAAGAGTGGTGGATGGGATCAGTTTGGAAGCAACATTGCTTCTGCATTGGTCTGTCTTGCACTTGGACGGCCTTTTAATTTTTCAAAATTGATTTTTGATGGCATGGTTGCAAATGTCAAAAATGCAAAACATAAGTTTTTGATGTACCCAAGATTTTTGCAAATGATTTTAAATTTTGAACCTGAGGATAAATTGCAAATTTATGTGATTGTGGCTTTTACTCCTAAAATCTTTGCAAACATGAAAAGGGGATTTAATGGGGCACCTTGGCCACTTT
Organism: Artemisia tridentata subsp. tridentata; assembly: GCA_021014915.2. NCBI lineage: Eukaryota > Viridiplantae > Streptophyta > Magnoliopsida > Asterales > Asteraceae > Artemisia > Artemisia tridentata. The sequence goes on from CP139504.1 coordinate 270,745,885, forward strand.
TGCCTGCTATGCTTCCTGGTTCAACTAACATTGCAGGTACATCTACTGTTGAACAACCAACCAATGTGGAGCAAGCTCAGGAACAACCAAGATCACCAACCCACAACCAAGTTCATCACCATCCCAACAAAGAGTACCTACACCTACACCATCTTCACCACCACAGCAAACCCATATTCCAAGTCCTATTCAGGAGGAGGAATCCAACCCTATGACTGTGGAGGATCTTCTAACATTGGTGCCTGCTTTGGTTAAGAGAATAGAATTCTTGGAGAAGGCAAACAATGCTAAGAGTGGGGCTATTCTAACTTTGGTCAAGAGGGTTAAAAAGTTGGAGAAAGTGATGAAGGAGAAAGGAGTTGCTTTTGATGATCAAGAAGGTGAGGATGAAAATTCTTCCAAACAGGGGAGGAATTTAGAGGAAGAACAAGTTGAAAAGACACCAGCAAAGGATAAACCAGCTGTTGAAGCAGATATAAGTCCTGAAACAAAGGAGGCAGCAGAAACACTAGCTCAATCTCTGAGTAAAATTCAACAACAAAGGAAGAAAATCAGATATCCAAAAAGAAAATTGATAATTGATGAAGAATCTGATGAAGAATTGGATAAGTCTGCTGAAGGAATTAATTCTGGTGAGATTAAGTCTGGTGAAGTTAATGCTGGTAAGGAAATTAAGTCTGGTGGTCAAGATAAGTCTGCTGAGGTTGTTAGTTCTGCTCATGGAGATAAGTCTGGTAATAAGGAGCAGCCTAAAACTCAAAGGGAAGGAAAACAAATAATGATGGAAACTCCTAAGCCCAAGAGGACAAAGAGACAAGAAAGAGAAGATCAAGCTTCTTTGGCTGAGATTGCAAGGATACAAGCAATGGAAAAGGCTGAGATTGAAAAGGAGGAAGAGCAGAAAAGACAAGATGAAATGCTTGCAAGAATGATATCAGAAGAGGTTAATGATGATCCACTGAAGGAAATGATTGAAAAAGATGCTGAGTTGAGGGCAAAGTTTGAAGAACTTAAAGCTATTCCAGGTTTGACTGCTGAGGAGAGAGCTAAACAACTAGCAGAGTTCATAAATGCTAGAAGGAATGAAGAAACTTTGGGGGATTTTATGTCAGTGATAAGACAAACTCAGAAGAGAACCAAAGTTTCCAAGAAGATGTCTAAAGCAGATCAAATGCATGGGATGAAGGTGTATCTAAAGAACATGCTGCACTCAACATGGGAAAAGATGAGAGGAAGATCATTTGAGGAAATTCAATCTGAATACGTGGGTGCATATCAGAGAGATCATGGCTATAGGCCAGTGGATTATGAAGATTCTTTGAGAAGAAGTTTCAAGAGACAGAAAGTAGCAGAATCTGAGCCAACAATAGAAGCTGAGAAAGTAGTTGAAAAGGTAGCTGAAGTTGAAAAAGCATATGAAGTTGAGAAAGCATCTAGTGAAATTGAAAAGGAGTCTAATACTGAAAAAGTGTCTGATGTTGTGGAAGAAAAGAAAGAAGTCAAAAAGGCAGTCATAAAGTTTACAAGGAGGAAAAGTATAGCAAGAAAGAGTAAGTCCAAAAAGGTAGTACATGAGGAGGAATCAGAAGAAGAACCTTCATATGAGGGTTGTACTATGGGAACAATTCCTGAAATTTCTAAGGAACCAGCTAAGATTGTCAGATATCAAATTATCAAGTCTGGGAAAAGAGCTGCATATCAAATTATAAGGGAGGATAATTCTGATATTGTGTATACTAATTTCCCAGGGATTTTAAATGATGTGAGTAGACAAGATCTTCAAGAGCTTTACAAATTGGTGAATATCAAACATGGAGATAATCCACCTAAGGAAGAATTTGAAAGAGTATTTTGGGGAGATTTGAAAGTGATGTTTGAGCCACTAGCTGAGTCAGATGCAATGTGGAAACTTCCTGAGGAGCAAAATATTGTCAGTTGGAGATATTTTCACAACTGTAGGGTACATTGTTTGTCTTTGCAAAATGCTGATGTTTATATGCTTGCAGAAGTGGAATATCCCCTCTCACCTTCAGTTTGCAAGGAAATGATGAAGAAAAAGTTATATGCAGATAAGAGGGATGAGGTATATGAACAGATTTTGGATTTAATTAAGTTACAGTCTTTGAAGGAAACATTTTTGGATTGAAGTGTTTGAAAGAATTTTCAAGTAGTAAGTGAGACTATAGGAACTTCTCACTTGGTGAAGGTGCATAGCACTAACACAACAAATGGTTATCAGTACACCATGTTTAACCAACATAAGGACTGGCTAATCCAGTACAAACGGATCTGGTAAAGATATTTCAAATCCGTTAATGGTTGGCAATTTACCAAAAATTGTATGGTATTCAACTCACCATATCTGAGATAGTGAAGAGTTGGCTAGCCCACAAGGTATGGCTTGTGGTAAAGGCTGTGGAAAACCATACATGGTAATCAATTCACCAAGATGAGGTGCATTCCATCAAAAGAATTGGCTAGTCCAAAAGCAAACGGCTTTTGGTAAAGACAAAACAAATCCGTTGATAGTTGATGGTTTACTAAAAATCATATGGTTATTAATGTACCATGGTCTTACACACCAAAACATTGGCTACTCCAGTAGTGATGGCTATTGGTAAAGAGACATCAAATCCATTAATTTTCAATGATTCACCTCTCACAGGAGTTTACACACCTGGAAGTGATGAGAATAGTATGAAACTTAAAAGTATTGATGTACAAGTAGTCATGGTTGCTGTAAAGATCAGATGGATTGCATATCAGATGGTGAAAAGATTATTCAAGTCAAGTTGCTGCATAAAGATCAGATTTAAAGTTTTGAAGTGTTAGAGATAATTCCAAGAGTTCAAGATTAAAATCCTCAGAAGTTTATACAGAAGAAACTTGAAGTTCATGAAGCATGGAGATCAAGTTAGGGGAGGATTGTTGGGAATTATCACAAGACAAGAGAAGACTTAATGGAAGAACAGAATTAAGTCTGGTGGACTACGTTATTAAGTCTGTTAGTGTTATTAGTTAAGTCTTGTAATAGTTAAGTCTGGTTGTTTATTATTAAGTCTGGTAGAGTAAGTTAAGTCTGTTTGACTTTAGCTGTTAAGTCTGGTCATGAAAGTTAGGAAAGTTTGCTAGATATAAGTTAGGAAAGGATACGTAATTATCTTTAGAGAAGATACGTGTAACCCTAGTGATAATCAAGATCACTCGTATTATTCTCAATAATATTGAATCGTTTGGTGTTAAAATTGTGTGTTCATAATCAAATACAAAGCATTAATGTTCCAATACACAAGCCAATATTCTTCTAAGTGTGGTTAAGTAGATTCCACATACTTAATAATATTCACTCAAAGTATCATATACACTTTACAAAGGAGTAACATCCTAAGAGTGTATTACACAATCCTCACAAGTGGTATCAGAGACAGGCTGATACTTTTGATTTAGAAGAAGAAATGGACATGGAGTCTACTCAAATAAGTGCGGCTGCTAAGTTACCAATGGTCAAGCAGAATGAGTTTGATATGTGGAGGTTAAGGATAGAACAGTATTTCCAGGTGCAAGACTATACACTCTGGGAAATTATTGAAGAAGGAAACCCTTTCAAGCCTTCAACTTCTACATCAACAGTTGATGGTAAGGTAGTGACAACTGTGCAGACCAACCCAACAACTACAGAAGAGAGAGTTCAAAAGAAGAATGACCTCAAGGCCAGAAGTATGCTTATGATGACCATTCCAAATAATCAACTTTTGAATTTCAGCAAGTTCAAGGATGCTAAGACATTATTTGAGGCCATTGTTGCTAGGTATGGTGGGAATGAAACCACCAAGAAGACCCAGAGGACTCTTCTCAAGCAGAACTTTGAAAACTTCTCTTCAACAAGCAATGAATAATTGGATCATATGTTTAACAGGCTTCAAAAGATTGTAAGCCAAATTGCTATTCTTGGTGTGGATATACCTCAAGAAGATCTAAACTCCAAATTTCTGAGAAGCTTACCTGAAGAGTAGGCTATGCATGTTGTTGTCTGGAAGAACAAACCAGACATTGACACTATGAACTTAATGGATCTGTATAGCAATTTCAAGATTGTGGAACAAGATGTGAAGAAGACTGGAAGATCTAGTTGAACATGGCCTTTGTGTCATCTCCTAGTAACTCAAATCCAGTTGAAGATGTGAAGATTGATGTGGGAGTTAGTACTGCTAGTTCATCAAGCAGTACAATTGGTATTCTGGATGAGAAAACATGTTGTGCCTTCCTAACAAGCCAGAATGATGGGTCTATGCTTACTCATGAAGACCTCCAGGAAATCAATGATGATGATTTGGAGGAGATGGACCTCAAATGGCAAATTTCTCTTCTTAGCATGAGGGCTAAGAAATTATATCAAAGAACAGGGAAGAAGATCACTATCAGCAGCAATGATACTGCTGGTTTTGACAAATCAAGGATAGAATGCTACAATTGCCACAAGATGGGGCACTTCTCAAGTGAGAGGATCAATCAGCCCTTTACCACTTGTGAGGATTGATTAATAGTACACTTAGGATGTTAGTCCTTTTAACGTGTATATGATACTTTGAGTGAATATGATTAAGTATGCAGAATCTACTTAACCACACTTAGAAGGATATTGGTTATGAAAATGGAACAGTGATGCTTGTTATTGGAGAATGAACACAGAAAGTATAACACCAAACGATTCAATATTATTGAGAATAATATGAGTGATCTTCACTATCACTAGGGTTACAAACCTTAAATCTCTATGTTTCTATGACTTTATGACTGATTGAGGATATGTGTTACAACTTGTTCAACAGATATATATTTTCTAAGCACATGCACTAGTCTAGACACACATAATATCTAGGCTAAGATCTCCCTTTTATACAACAAAGGAGATCTTTACAATATTGTTAAGTCTTGTCAACTACTTGCTTGTTGAGTGTGTAAGTAGTGAAGATACAACTTGTTCTGTATATACAACTTGTAGACTGATCACTTGACAAAGATATTATCTATCGTATATACTTGACTTTTATACAAAAAATATATTTTTCATACTTATCTAATCAGCAGTAGTATACGTCAACAGTTATCCACTCAGCAGTAGTATGAGTCACTCCAACAGCAGTATTCAACCAGCAGTACCTTTGTTTGTACTAGCAGTACTAACTTATCAGTTAGTACTGTTAGTTATAACTTGAACAGACTTCAAATATACACTAGCAGTTAGTACTGTTAGTGTATTCTTCTCAGCATTACTAATCTTTAGAACATTTAGTTTCCAAACGCTGATCTTCAGAACATTTAATTCCCAACAATCTTCCCCTAAACTTGTGATTTATCCCAAATCATCAAGTTTCTTCTGAATTAAATGAGGATTGTGAGAGTCTTCCAAACACTACATAGTCAGACTCTTTGTTCTAAGCTTTTCTTTGTTCTGCAAGCTTTAACTATCTTTCTGTCTAACTCATCTGCCATCTGTGAATCACTTTCAGCCATTTTCTTTGTCTTTAACACTAGCAGTACCTTGCTCATGCTCCAAGCATTGCCTAAAAGATGGTGCAATTTCCTTGGATGGAGGAATTATAAGAGGCAATGGTGCTGTGTATCTTGGATGCTTGGAACCTGATATTATATTCCCTGTAATCATTCTAAGAAGTCAAGTCATCTCTCAGCAAGCCATGCAAGTGATGAACAAACGTAGTGAACTGAAATTGAAACTGATAGAACTTTCTCCATTTGAATATCAACAGTCGAAGAAGAGAGATGTAAGAGCTTATTCTCAGCATCCATCAACTAAAACTGGAGCTTGTTCTTATTATTGGCATGATTCTGAAGGCGAAGCTTCCATTGTAGGTGGAGATACAACAACTGCTGCTGAGCCATATGTGGGAAAAGACAAGAACATACAAGATGATGATGCTTTTACTAGACTCATGCACTTCGTGATTTTGATCAATTTGGGCAATCTTTCTCCCCAATCTTTTTCACCTGTTTGCTCAATTTAAAACTTCCTCCCCTGATTCTGAGCATACACATCCACAATCTTTCATCCTCCCCTGTTTTGGTTAATCTTCCTCCCCTGTTTGGAAGATCTCTCACCATCATCTGAACTTTATTCCTTTGATGAACTAGAAGAACCTGTTGAAATCACCATCTTGGCTGATCTTTTCCACCAATCTAGCTTCTGAGTTCATCATCCAATTTGGACACCTTCTCAAACAATTTTGTACATATAGCCACCAATTACTTAAATTCCACTCTGCCCTCATCACTTCTAGGTGTGCTAACTCCTGTGAGAGGTGAGTCATGGGGCATTGACTCATAATCCATCATAAGATGGTTTTTCTGAGCCACCCTAAATACAAAAGGTTTTAAGAAACTTTTGACTTAGCAGTATGAACTTGATTTTAATGAAAAATCATACTGCTAACAACCATTTTGAAGGGACTAAGTGTAGTAACAGACACTTAATCAAGATTTCAGTTTAAATTAACCTCTGGTTGTGTGAGAACCAATGTATTCAGTTATAAATAACTGCCTGTGTACAGATAAACCCATTCAAAGGGCTTTCTTGACAGGTTTTCCAGCTCGTGGCAGTTGTTGCCTCTAACACAAGTGTTAGATTCACATTTTCTCGCTGTTCTTTCTATCAGATGTCCTTAGACTTGCTCATTATACTAATTAAAGTATAAAATGATAGAAAGTGAGTTGAGTCAGTTACTATCTTATCAACTAAGCCATCAAGACAATACAAAATATCACAATAAGTTTCAAGAGAGAAATTTTAAAGAATTTATTAACTTAGGTGTAAGCCTTTGTTAATGAATTCCCAAACTCTGTCCATCATTAACCTATTATGTCACAACATGAGCCACCATTTTGCTTGCTCATGTATTGCACTTGAACTTCCTTTGTGCTCAAATTTTCATACCTGAAAATGTTAGTCTAAAACCAAGAAAACAAAATGCAAAGCATTTGTCTTATAGCAGCATTATAATATGACTAACAGTATGAACAAAATAATCCAAATTTGTACTAGCAGTACAAACTTTTTAATACCAGTACTAATTGATAATGCTAGCAGTACAAATCCAATTTATATACAAAAATCACACAGTTTTTAAATCATTAAGGATTAAGCATCCCAATACTTGATACCAAGAATTGAAATCTACCTACATCAAAATATTTTGTGAGAAGATCTGCAAAGTTGTGATCGGAATCAATTTTAACCACTTGAATCAACTTTTTCTCATTGCAGTCTCTAATAAAATGATGTCTAATTTCTATGTGTTTTGTTTTAGAGTGTTGCACTGAATTTTTAATTATGAAAATTGTACTACTATTATCAATATATATGACAGTGTTCATGAAATTGTACCCATAATCAATAAGTTGATTTTGAAGCCAAAACACTTGACCACAACAACTTGCAGCAGCTACATACTCAGCTTCAGTTGTTGAAGTAGCCACAATTGTTTGCTTCTTACACTGCCATGAAATGAGTCTACATCCAAGGAATTGACATCCTCCAGTTGTTGACTTTCTGTCTAATCTTGCACCTGCATAATCTCTATCTGAATATGCTACCAGGTCAAAAGGTGATTCCCTAGAATACCATAGACCCAACCTAGGTTGACCCTTGAGATATCTAAATATTCTCTTGACTGTTGTTAAGTGAGAAACCTTAGGAGTTACTTGAAATCTTGCACAAGCACAAACAGAGAACATGATATCAGGTCTTGATGATGTGAGATACATCAAAGAGCCTATCATAGATCTGTATGTGTGTACATCCACATTGTCTCCATCTATATCTTTAAGAAGAGGCTTCTCAGAATCCATTGGTGTGCTTGCTACCTTTGCATCAAAAAATTGAAATTTCCTAAGAATCTCTGCTACATATTTATCCTGGCTGATAAATATGCCTTCACTTGATTGCTTAACTTGCATACCTAAAAAGAAAGTAAGTTCCCCCATGGAACTCATCTGAAACTTATCATGCATAAGTTTTTCAAACTCTAAACACATCTCCTTCCTTGTAGATCCAAAGATAATATCATCCACATACACCTGAACTAGAAAAGATCCTTCTTGTGCTTCTTAATAAATAATGTCTGATCAATCTTGCCTCTTTGGAATCCATTTTCAATTAAGTAGGAAGCCAGTGTTTCATACCATGCTCTTGGTGCCTAATGAAGACCATAAAGAGCCTTGACAACCTTGTACACCTTATCTGGATGTTCTGGATCAATAAAACCTGGAGGTTGTGAGACATAAACTTCCTCTTCAATAGTACCATATAAGAAGGCACTCTTGACATCCATTTGATAAACTGTGAAGCTCATAAATGAAGCATAGGCCAAAAATAGTCTAATGGCTTCAATTCTTGCTACTGGATTAAATACCTCTTCATAGTCTATACCTTCCTCTTGTGTGTACCCTTGGGCTACAAGTCTAGCCTTGTTTCTTATCACAATGCCCCTTTCATCCCTTTTGTTCCTGAAAACCCATTTAGTGCCAATTACCCTCACACCTTTGGGTAAATCAACTAGCACCCAAACCTTTTGAATTTTAGATTGGAGAAGCTCCTCTTGCATAGCTTCTACCCAGCTTGAATCATCTAAGGCTTTGAGAACATTCTTGGGTTCTGCTTGTGAGAGGAAACATACAAATAAGCAAGAGTTTGCATACTCATGCTGCTTTGATGCATAAAGAGCATCAAGAAGCCCTTGTTGGTCTGAAGACATTAGTTGCTTCCTTGTCTTCACTCCTGATTGTACATCACCAATCACATTATGTTTTTCCCTTAACACGCTTAGAGATAACTAGAAAGTTAATCTAATCGTGTTTATGACTGATACGATGTATTTGATTAATTACAAGTTATAAGTAAAACGTAAATATAAAAACACAATGTTTTTCAACGTTTAAATTCTTATTAGAAATCAATCAAAGAATCTATTACCCAAGTGTTTTGCGGAACAAACACTTGGGATTGAATAGACAAGGTATGGTGTCTCCTATCTAAACTCAAGCAATGCTTAAGTGGTAACAATATCGACCCACTGAGCTATCTCAGGGATTGGTTACTCTTTGTAGGAGAAAAGGGGTATTGTGAAAGTCTAAGCTTTTATTGCACAAAATACCTAACCCACTTTTCTCCATCTGTTTGCTATTTATAGGCAAACATCCAAGAGTACTGAAGATTAAAAATACATAAACAATAGGAAGGCGTGTCTGACAACTACAACAGTAATTGTCATTTCCAAGAACCAATAGGATTACGCCAAAAAGTCTTCGAGTGTCAGTTCTGACACTTCTTGACTTTTAGCCGCTTTAGGGATGGTTTGTGTCTGACCCCGATAAGACTTTGTTCTTATCTCTTCAAACCTTCCCGCTCATTCCCGCCTTTCTTTCAGGCTTCAGGTTCTTCAGTCTTTGCCTTCAGTCTTCAATCTTATTGTTGTTGAGGAGACTGGGGTTCAGTGAGTTCTTGTCCAACACTCACTGAACCCATTACCTTCTTCATCGTCTCAAGTAACACTTCAGGGAGATCCGCCTCCCTGTGTGGTGTGTCTTTCTTCTTAGACTCGTCCTGAGCATCTTGAAGGTAACTCACTGAGTGACTGTTCACTCAGTGACTTAATTGTGTTTTCGGTTGATTAACACTTAGCGTAATTTGTATTCAAATCCTATTTTAATGATCCTTGGGTACTGAAGGACCCAACAATCTCCCCATATTTGGATATAAATTATGCTTAAGTGTTTTGATCAGTTATGAGTGAGCTAATGACTTATTCTCATACTGAATGTACTAGAAAGTAATTAAGGACAATGAAATAACAAAACAAAGGGCCATCATTTTATTGATTTCATTACATAAGTCCTAACAACTAATAAGTACAGGATAGTGGTGTTGCAGATTCATTCAGTCCAGTTTGTATCCAAGGGCTTCAAGCTTAGGTCTCTTGGATTCCAGCTCATGTTGATCAGGATGTTCTTGAATCTTGGTTCTCAGGTCATGGTAGAACCTCACATTGGCAGGACTCTGAATTGGGGAGGCCATCATGAGGAAACCAAGCATGGCTTTGATTCCAGCTTGATCAATGTCACTCCATCTTTGGAAGGATGGGTCTCCAAACTCATCAGTGAAGAAGAGACCCCTCACAGGTAGTTCAATGACCTGGTTGTTTACAAATTTAACTCTTTCAGGGAGAGCTCTGTTGCATTCAAGGCCAGGAACTTTGATCTCAGGCTCAGACTCAATTTGCTCCTCTTTCTTCTAGAGGACTGAGAGGGAGCAGGTTGAATGGTTGGAGCTGGGAGAAGTGAGGGAATACCAAGTTCCTCAGGTGTTGCTGTCAGTTTTTCATATCTTAGCTTCAGGGATTTCATCAGTTCTTTGACAACAACTTTTTACTTTTTAAATATGATTGGACCCAATTCATCCAATTTAGTGATCCCAAAGTCAGAGAATCTAAAGGGATAATGAATTTCAAAGTTCCTCTTGTTAGGAACTCTGAAGACACTGATGACAGCAGGCTTGGTGTTTTGATGAATCTTTACATCAGTGATTGGTTCAGGTCTCAGTCTGCTTGTCATAACCCATTGGTACTTCTCAATCCTCTTTTTCCTTATCTCCTCAACCTTTTTTCAACCTTTCTTCTCTTTTCTTCCTGAGAGCAGTCATCTCAGCATCCTGAGCTTTCAAAAAGCTTTGACCACCTTTCCTTCCAGCAAGGGCTTTTGGTTCAAGTCCAATCGTTTCGTCCTTTTCACTGACCACCTGGATGAGGGCAGACTTGTTCAGCCTCTCTTCTTTAGCTGCTTTCTTCAACCCTTCTTCCTTCTCCATATGAGCCTGAATTTCAGCCTCAGTGAGAAGGTGCATCACTCCATTGATCTCATAAGGGACCTTGATTGGTTCATCAGGGTCAGGCCTTCTCTCTGAGGAAGCAGGCACCAATATTGTAGGCTCAGGCTCAGTAGTAGTAAGAATGTCTTTGCCTTTATCTTGAGTTGATGATGGGGTTGTTTCAGGAATCTCCCCCTCAGTGTGAGAAGGAGGTTGTTGGCTGGAAGAAGCTTCAGTGACTTTCTCCCCCTCAACTATTGATTGAGCCATTATGAGAGCAGGAGTTGGAGTGCTCACTGAAGTTGAGGGAGCAGCCTGACTTTTGAAAGCCTGATAGATCTCATTCATCATGGATTTGATGTCTGAGGTGTCTTGCTGAAGAGTATTAACCTTAGCCTCAAGAGATGCCTGAGAAGCCTCTATTGCAGTCATCCTAAGCCCAAGATTCCAGGCCAAAGAATTCGAAGACTTAGCCCAGGATGCCAAGTGTGCCTCCATAAGAACCAGGGAAGACTTGATGGAGTCCACTGAAGAGCTGAGTCCCTGAAGGTTAGAGGATTTCAGCATGTTGACAAGCTCAGTGAACTGAGTTGACTGTTGCTGAAAAGACTCAGAAGCCTGAAGAATCTTCTTATTGAGCTCAGGGTCATCTTTTACTGACTCTTGAATAGTTGCAACGCTCTTTGTAATGTTGGAAAGGGTAGCATTGAACATTTTAAGATTTTGATCAAGAGTAGTCAAGGAGTAGGCAATCCCTGATTGTTTCTCATTAACTTCATCACGATAAAGTTCAACAGATTCCTTCAGGTTAACATATTGAACTGCAACTTCACAATGTTGGTTAAAGATTTCTTCAGTGAGCCCTTTAAAGAGAGCATTGTTTGCTTTCTGCAAGAACTTGACCAATTGTATTTCAGTGAGAGGAAGAATGTTGTCATACTTCCTGAGATTGGCTGGGCAGGATGATTCAGAGTCCGATGAATGATCAGCCTGAGATGCTGATTCTTCACCCTGTGGTGGAGAAGACTGATGCGATTGTTCAGTAGGTTGAACATCAGTGTCCATATCATCACCTGCCTCAAACACTTCTTCCTCGCTATCAATGCTGAGCTCTTCATCAGACAAGAGAACAGCCTAAAAATCCGCCATTGACTGAATCTGCAACTGGTTTTGGCCAGGTCCTGACCCTGCCATAATAACTGAGTGGGTTTGCTCAGCCTGACGTTTGGGGTCAGTTCCCAAGGGAATGGATCCGCCTTGAGGGGGTTGTGGTTCCATATCAGTGGGTGGTTGCATGCCCCCTGAGTCTTTGTCCCCATGTGCGCCTTCAAGTACTGATGGGTGTTTTTCAGTACTATCACTAGGCACACTTTGTGATTGTTGGTGGACCCCCTTCCCATCAGGGTTGTACTGCCCTTTTGGGGATTTAGGGTCCTTGACTCCCTGAGACCTTGAGTGTGATTTCTCAGGGCCGTAAGTAGGATGTGAATGGGTGTGGGTCCCCTTCTCAGTAGAGTAGTGCTACTCTATCGAGGATTCAGGACCCTTTTCTCCCTCAAGCACCGATTGTGATTTATCAGTGCCTTCATCGGGATGTGAAGGTTGGATGATTCCTGACCCTCCTGACCTGTTTTTGTCAGAAGAGCCATGAGGAAGGGTTTTGCCCGAGGAAACTGAGGATGATTGCTTAGTGTCCTCCGTTGGCTTTTGTTTCAAGGTCAAGAGGGTCTCAATGATGGGTGTCTCTGAGGTCTTGGCCATTGTTTGCCCTTCTTTGGGCTCTGAGGCAGAAGATCCAAGGGTGAGTGGTGTGGGTTTCACCACCTTCTTGGTCTCTACCTTCTTTTTCTTCTTCTCCTACTTTTCAGGAGAAGGAATGGGTGAGATTGTATTTTCCCCCTGAATAACTACCAGCATATAGTTGGTCAGGGGTATTGGTTGTACCTCAGTAAGGCCACTTGTATAATTGGCCTTGTGTAGGACGTCAGGTTTTGATCCTTGAACGTCAGGCCTCATATAATCTGAGCCAAGTAAGTCTTGAAGCACACAGGAAATGAACCTAGGGTAAGACATGTGTCTTTGCCTAGATTTTCCTGAGAGCTTGGCCACGAGGTCACGGAAGATTATTCCTCCGATGTCAATTTTTCTACCCTCCAGGAGACTGAACACCATCAATTGTTGTGATGAGTTCAACTGCTCCGTAGAGGATTTATTGCCTCCCAGGACCTGAATGACAAAAGTCATCAGGATCCTCCAGACTGGGGAAAACCAAGTCTTGATTATTGGTGCCTTAGCCAATAATGAACCTGGGGCCACATCAGGTTGTTTGGGGTCATGTGGCCCTAGAAAAAGCAATTCTGCCTTAACTTCTTGGTCAGTGGGGTTGGACTCAAAATTCTCAGCGAAATCAAGGCCTGTGGCTTTGATGAAGGTTTTGTAATCAAGGGAGAGGGTCCTTCTCCCATTCATCACTGAGAATGTGACAATTGAGTCCTTGGTGTTTTCAGGGCTTGTTGCCACTGCAGTACACCAAAATTCCCTCAAGTAGTCATGATATATGACAGAGGGGGTCTTTGTGAACGCCGTAGCAAGAAAGCAGTTTTGTAGATACTTAACCACATTCCTATACGCCCAAAACTTTTGGGGATAGGCAAAGTTTCCTACCACGTTGTTCTTGGTCATGTCTACGCCCTCAATGAGGAATTCCACATTTGGGGCGTATTTGATGGCTTTAGAAGTAGCCATTTTGTTGGGTAAGTCTGGGTAACAAAGATGGTATGGGTTTCTAAAAGCTAAGAACACACACACAAAATTTTTGTTTTTAAAAGAAAAGGGCAAGAATTTGCTTAGGATTTTCTAAAAAACGTGTGTGTGTTTTTTGTTTGGGGGGTATTTATAGGGAAGTGAAGTGGAGGGTATTTTAGGCATTTCAGCGGTTTAATTTTCTCAAAAGATATTATTTTGTAAATCGTTTTGAATAAAATGTTTGAGATCCGCATTTAATGCATTACCACTCCACTATCCCTGTTTTGAGCAACTGTCGATGTGAACAGTTGTGCCGTCTGCAAAAAGTTTAATTTGCAGGGTTGAGTCATCACATATCTATTATGTGATTGGAGAGGCATTAAATGCCAAGTGGGAATGTGGTGGCCCATGAGGTGCATGCCAGAGAGGCAAAAGAACATATATTCTTATATTAAATAAGAATTCAGTTACCAACCTCGGACATTTACTAACTAGATACTTAGAGCATTTAAGTTAGCATTGAATGTCTTCTGAGGGCCCTGAATGACTCTTCATTCAGTGAACCTGCTTGTTCAGGACTTGTGTTTAGTTCCTGATGGTTCAAGGGTTTAGGAACTTGGGTTTAGTTCCTGAGGTACAAGGGTTCAGGAACTTGGGTTTAGTTCCTGAGGTTCAGTGATCTTTTTCACTGAGGAACACATTGAGTCAGGGACCTGGGTTTTTCAGAATTTACACTTAGTTGGATGGATTCAATCAGTGGACTGAATCTCAATATCCAACATTCCTAATTCAGCTTTCAGTCTTGTGAAAGTTGGTTCATCCAATGGTTTGGTGAATATATCAGCTAGCTGATATTCAGTAGGAATGAAGTGTAATTCAATGTCACCATTCATGACATGGTCCCTGATGAAGTGATATCTAATGTCAATGTGTTTTGTTCTCTGATGAAGAACAGGGTTGTTTGAGATGGCAATTGCACTTGTGTTATCACAAAAGATGGGAACTGTGAAAACTTTAATATAGATTGAGCACACACTTAATATAAGTTTTTTGAACCATTTTTGGACTCTAGGTTGTTTAGATCTTGATCTAGGGTAAACTATGATAAGCATAATGATAATATTGGCGGAATATAGAAACAATATTATCACAACAAGGTTTTGTCAAACTATCTCTTTGTTATAAAATCAGCCCCAATGCTATGTGATCAAATATAACACGATTACACTCTAATCAGGGATCAAAGATCCTTGAGGCTAAACAAACCTAACAACATCAGACCCCTTCTCTGATGTTCCCACACACACTCACTGTTTGATGTTTTACATTTGTAACACACTTTGTGTTTTGAGTTCTAAGCACAGTAAAACACTCTGGTGATTAACTTCTAACCACAATGGTGACTTCACAAAAACACTCTAGTGAAGCACACATAACTTCTAAGCTAAGATCTCCCTTTTATAGAACAAAGGAGATCATTACAAAGTTTGATAAGTCTTGTCTACTACTTGCTTGTGTGTGTTAGTCATTAAGATACAACATGTATCTGTGTTTACAACTTGTTGACTGAACACATATGAAAGATATTATCTACCGTATATAATTGACTCTCATATACAAAATATCTTTTTCATTTTTATCCATTAAGCAGTAGTATGAGTCACTCAGTTATCTTCTCAGCAGTAGCTTCTTTGCACTAGCAGTACTAACTGCTGCCTTCTTTGTACAAGCAGTACTAACTGCTACCTTCTTTGCACTAGCAGTACTAACTTAAGTTAGTACTGCTCGTTATAACTTGAGCAGACTTCAACAATACACTAGCAGTAGAATAAAATACTCTAGCAGTAGAATCTACTTGGTGTATTTTGCTTATCTTTTCAGTAATCCTTGTGTTTCATTCTTATTGTTTTTTATCATCAAATCTATGAAATATATAAAACCCAACAGGAACCATCTTGTACTGAATTCCATAGTCACTGAGTTGACTTTTCATCCAGAGTACATTTGCACAACAACTTTGCTGCTGCAACATATTCAGCTTCAGCTGAGGACATGGCAACTGATTGTTGCTTCTTAGCACTCCAACAGACTAGTTTTCCACCAAGGATTTGGAAGGAGCTTGAGGTGCTTTTCCTGTCCATGTTGCATCCAGCATATTCAAAGTCTAAGTATCCTTTGAGATCAAAGCCTGAACATTTTGGATAGTATAATCCAAGGTTTGGAGTACCTTCAGGTACCTGAGTATCCTTTTCACAGCAGTGAGATGAGACTCTCTTGGGTCAGATTGATATCTGGCACACAAGCAGACTGAGAATTGGATGTCAGGCCTTGATGCAAGTAGATACATCAATGATCCTACCATTCCTCTGAAAAGAGTTTGATTCACTAGTTTTCCAGTAAGATCAGGACCAAGGTTGTTTGGGGGTACCATGGGAGTTTTGACTGAGGCATAGTCACTGAGCTCATACTTCTTCAGTAGGCTTCTGACATACTTCTCTTGACTGATAGAGGTTCCTTTATCAGTCTGCTTGATTTGCAGACCAAGGAAGTAAGTCAGTTCTCCCATCATGCTCATTTCAAATTTCTTTGCCATCAGTTTTTCAAACTGTTTGCAAAGTTTATAACTTGTTGAGCCAAAGATGATGTCATCAGCATATACTTGTATAAGTATGACATCATTATTTGTCCTGTAGATTAACAATGTGTTGTCTATCTTGCCTCTGACAAATTTATTTTGGATCAGGAAGGCTGAGAGAGTTTCATACCATGCCCTGGGAGCTTGTTTCAGTCCATAAAGGGCTTTGTTAAGCTTGCAAACATAGTTAGGAAACTCATGGTTTTCAAATCCAGGAGGTTGCTGAACATAAACTTCTTCTTTCAGTGACCCATTTAAGAATGCACTTTTAACATCCATTTGGTACACCTTGAAGTTCATGTAGGTATCAAAAGCAAGGAAGATCCTGATGGCTTCCATCCTTGCTACTGGTGCAAATGTTTCTTAATAGTCAATGCCTTCTTGTTGGTTATAGCCTTTGGCTACAAGTCTAGCTTTGTTTTTAATGACTATGCCATTTTCATCAGATTTATTTTTGAACACCCATTTCATGCCAATGACTGAAACATCTTCAGGACATTTGACCAAGGTCATTACCTTGTTTCTGTCAAATTGTTCGAGTTCATCATGCATGGCCTGAACCCAACTTGGATGATTAAGTGCTTCCTTGACACTTTTGGGTTCAATTGTTGAGATGAAGTCCACAAATAGGCATTCATTGGCTGAGGCTGCTCTCAGTTGTGCAGCCATGCTTCTAGTGAGCATGCCTTCAGTAGGCTCTCCAATTATATTCACAAGTTCTAAATCCTGAGACCTAGTCTAACTGTCCTGAGGTCTTGGGAACTGATTAGAACTTGAGGAGGCCTGATGGGTAGGGTTAGGATCAGACACATGATGATCTTCGGCATCATGAGTGTCTGAGTGGGTTGACTCATCACTGTGATTGTTTGGTTCTTGAGCACTGTTTTTAGACTGAATGATTGCATCAGTACTTCTTTGTGCTTCAACAAACTCAGTGATGGTTGGGTAAGGAAGGTTGTGAGGGATGATGTAACAGGAGATGTCAGCATTTGCTTGGTACTGAGTGGAAGGACCATTGTCAGGATGATGTTCATCAGGAGGGTATTTTGATGAATCATCAATGCCTATCTCTTCCAATGAGGTGTTAGACACACTGATTGCATTAGTGCTCTCATCAAAGGTAACATGGAATGTTTCCTCAGTATGCTGTCTCCTAGTCTTGAACACCCTGAAGGCCTTTGAGACGAGAGAGTATCCTAGCAAGTATCCGTCATCAGCTTTGGCATCAAATTTCCCTAAGTGATCCTTGTGATTATGAATAAACACAGGACACCCAAAGACATGAAAGTAGCTGATGTCAGGGATCCTTCCCTTGAATAACTCATAAGGGGTTTTGCTATGTCTCTTGAAAATGATGGATCTGTTTTGTGTATAACAGGCAGTTTTGACTGCTTCAGTCCAAAAGTGTTTGGAAAGGACTGATCCATTTAGCATTGTCCTGGCTGCTTCAATGAGTGTTCTATTTTTCCTTTCAGCAACACCATTTTGTTCAGGTGTGTAGGGAGAGGAAAATTTTTGGGAAATTCCTTTCTCATCACAGAAACATTCAAGTTCATAGTTTTTGAACTCTGTTCCATTGTCAGTCCTAATCTGTTTGACTTTGATGTCATTTTGATTTTCAATGTTCCTGACAAAGGACATGATTGTTTCAGCTGCCTGACTCTTTTTGATCAGGAAGTATACCCAAGTGTATCTTGAGTATTCATCCACAATGACCAGAGTATACTTCTCATGGTTAATGGATCTAGGACTGATGGGCCCAAAGAGATCCATATGGAGAAGATGAAGGCAGTTCCTGATGGAAAAGTTTGTTTTGGTTTTAAAGGATGCTCTATGATGTTTACCTTTTTCACAGGCAGAGCATGGTTTATCCTTTGAAAACACAAGTGATGGTAAGCCAAGGACCTTGTTTTGTTTCACAAGATTGTTTATGTTCTTGAAGTTCAGGTGGGAGAGTCTCTTATGCCAAAGCCAGTTGAGGGTTTCAGTGGCCTTAGTAAAGAGACAAGTTCCATTCTGAGTTAGACTGGACATGTCCAACACATAAACATCTTGTCTTCTTGGTGCAATAAGGAAAACTTCCTTATTAGCATTGAAGATGATTCCTTTCTTATCATCAAACTGAACTATGTATTTTGCATCACATAGTTGAAATCAAATTGTATTTAAGACCATTAACATAAGCTATCCTAGTAAAGACTATACCATTGCAGTTTACTGAGCCATAAACTTCAGTGAGACATGATGAGTTATCAGCAAATATCACTTTGGGTCCTGATTCATCCACATATTTGTGCAGATACTCTTTCACACCAGTCATGCTCCTTGAACATCCACTATCTAGATGCCAAACAGGATCCCTGGCATGCCTCTGCACAAATGGTAAACTGAGTTAGTTCTTTCTAGGACTCCACATCTTGGAGGGCTTAACTTTGGAGGTCTTTCTAAAGGTGACAATTGATTCATGGTCAGTGGTTGAGTGGACTGAGCTACCACAGGTTTTGCATTTATTTGCAGGGGTAGCCTCAGTAGACTGAGAGGATGACTTGGTCATATCTCTTCTGGTCTGAATGACCTTATCATGTCCTGAGGTGTCATGAGTAGGATCTCCACAAATTTCACAACTATTGTCCATTAGACAATCCTTAGGAAGGTGGTCATTGAATCCACAGTGAGGGCAAGGTGCAAAAGGCTTGGCCTTTTGTTTCTGTTTCTGTTTAGAATCAGAAGGGTGTTTTAAAGCCTGAGCTTTAAAGCCTACCATTTTTGATGTGGCTGTGTATGATTTGTGATCAGAGGTCCTGTGATCTTCCTTTTTGCAAATCATGCAGTAAAGGATTCTATAACAATCATCAGTGAAATGATTGGTAAAGTGACACAGTTCACATCTTTTTAGGGGTTTGGAGGGTTTTGATTTGGTGCTTGAGGAAGCTGATTTGGGTTCCTTCTTCTTGGATTGAGAAGGTTTCTCAGAAGATTCAATCTTCTCACTCAGCTTCCTGACCATTTCAGCCAACTGATCAATTTTTGAATCAGGGCTTTCAGTATTTACTTCAGAAGGGACTGAAGTTGATGAGTCATCAGTATTTACTGAGACTTCAAGGGTTTGCCTTTTCAGGATGGTTTTTCCCATTCCTGGATTCTCCTTTGGAGAATACTGAGAGTAGACCAATGGTGGGAGGTCCGAGCTTGGTGCAGCACCCTGAAGGATATTCAGAGGTGGGAGTGGTGGATATGATTCTGATTCAGGCTCATTTACTAACTCAGTACTACTGAGTTGGTTAGAGAGTCCAAGCATATTTTTCAAAGCCTGACTTTCAGGAAGCAAGATTTTTCCAGTCTCAAAGTTTGGTAACTTACTGACTGGGTTGTCCCTGACAATCCAGTCATTTGACTTGGGTAGCATTTCTTGCTCAAAAGATACGCCAGCTGGAATAAAGGTCATTTCACTGTGACTCTCACTAGGGGTTTCAGTGAGATGGTCAATTCCTATTGTTTTCTTAGGAATCAAACCCACAGTATCAAAGACCTTGGGGTTCTTTTTAGTCCAGCCTTGAATGACAGCCTTTTCTTTGTTAAGTTCATGTTGTAGGGCTTGGTTTTGTTTCAAAATTTCAATGTTTTGAATTTGTAGAGTAATAGTTTCTAACTTGGCTAGAGTAATAGTTTCTAACTTGGCTTGTTTTAGTACAAGCAATTCATCTCTACACTTATTCAATTCTGACACAAGATTGTTATATTTTGAAAACAAGTTAAGCCTTTGTTCTTCAACAAACTTAAGATCTACACAAATATAATTCATATAGGACTGCCAATCAGAATTATCATCCATAGAAAGTAAAGTGTTTACCTTCTTCATGGTTATGTTCACCCACTCTCCATTCCTTGCATGGCTTTTAGAGTGCCATCAGTTCACTCACTCTAATTTCCTCATCTTCTGAGGAGACCTCTTCTTCATCCCAGTCATAAGCTTCTGCTACAAGAACCTTGTTCTTTGTCTGAACAGGTTTGGGTATTTGAGCAGCCTGAGACATTGAGGGATTAGTTTCAAGAAGTGCAAGTTTAGCCTTAGCTTTCCTATATTTTGCTTCAAAGTCTTTTTGACCCTTTTGAACATTATTGTTTTGAAAGTTTTGGGTCGACTGAAGCATTCTAGGTTGAAACTTGCGAGTTCCTGAGGAACTATTTCCTGAAAATTTATAAGAGGGTTCTGAGATGGTTTTAGAATAACAGTCTCTAGCAAAATGACCCTTTTTACCACAATTAAAACATTCAGTGGTTTCATTTGCTTTGGCTTTTGAAAAGTTGGACTGATTTCTTTTGATGAAACGTTTTGAATTAGCAAGGAGTGCCCTTTCTTGGAATTCCAAGTTTAAATCATTTAGGTACTCATCACTAGTTCTTTCATCAATCTCATCTTCAGAATCCTCTTGAAAATCCTGCACAACACCATTAGAATAAAAGACAGTTGATATGGGTGTGGAGGTCAAGGCCTTCTTGGTCTCAAGAGCTTTTGAGTCTGGGTATCTCCTTGAGATTAAGTTGTCTTCATAGACAAACTTCCTATAGATCTCAGGGACCTCGAGGGTCTGAATGTGATTAGCATTCCTGAGGCCTTGTGAGAAGTTTAGCCACTTCTCAGGGAGACTATTGACAAAGCCAACATTTTTCTCATGCTTAGACAAAACTACACCATCATTTGATAGTTTGTTTATCAAAGTCTTGTATCTAGTATAAGTCTGAGAGAGACTTTCAGAGTCCTTTGCCCTAAAAGTATTGTACTCAAGTTTCAGGTCCATTATCCTGTTTTCCTTGGTATCCGAGGGACCCTCAAAGCTATTAATCAAGTCATCCCAAGTTTGCTTGGCTGTTGAACAGTTGATGACTGATTCCATTATATCGTCAGGAAGACAAGATATAATGATGCTTTTCAGGCGTTGGTCTTGATTGACCACCCTCATCTTATCAATGGTCCATTGAGCTTCAGGCTTGTTAAGTCCTTCAGCAGTCTTTGGGATATAGGGACCTTCTTTGACACAAGTGATGTAGTATGGTTCCATACCAGTCAAGTAGCAAAGCATTCGCTTTTTTCACTTTCTAAATTTACCAACTTCAAGTCTTGGGGAAACAGCTGAAAAGCTTCCACCCTTTTTATCGACTAGCTGGGGCACATTAATATCAGCCATAGTAGGATCTTGGTTTTAAAAACCTTGAGCACTCTTGGTTATTTTTGAAATATTTTATAAACCAGAGGCTCTGATACCACTTGTTGTTCCCTTAACACACTTAGAGATAACTAGAAAGTTAATCTAATCGTGTTTATGACTGATACGATGTATTTGATTAATTACAAGTTATAAGTAAAACGTAAATATAAAAACACAATATTTTTCAACGTTTAAATTCTTATTAGAAATCAATCAAAGAATCTATTACCCAAGTGTTTTACGGAACAAACACTTGGGATTGAATAGACAAGGTATGGTGTCTCCTATCTAAACTCAAGCAATGCTTAAGTGGTAACAATATCGACCCACTGAGCTATCTCAGGGATTGGTTACTCTTTGTAGGAAAAAAGAGGTATTGTGAAAGATCAAGATCATGTGTTGATGCCAATATGGACCAGTGTGGATTCAACTTCAATGGATGGAAAACCCTCTTCTGATGATGTTAATGAAGGGATTGAAGGTGAAAACAATGTAGATAGAACTGAGGAACAAGAGAATCAAGTTAACAGTACTAATGATGATAGTACTGCTGAGCCCCAACTTGATACTGCTAGGCCAAATATTGATACTGCTAGTTCAAGTATTCATACTGCTGGCTCATCAGACTCTTATGCAGTGGATTTCTCAGAAGATGAGGTGGACTTCAACAATCTACCATCATCCTATCAAGTTCCTACTACACCACACACAAGGATTCACAAAGTCCACTCCCTGGATAATGTGATTGGTGATGTTCAATCAGGTGTGAAGACAAGGAAGCAACTTCTGACTTCAGACCAACAAGGGCTTCTTGATGCTCTTTATGCATCAAAGCAACATGAAGATGCAAACTCTTGTTTATTTGTATGTTTCCTCTCACAAATAGAACCCAAAAATGTGGTCAAAGCCTTAGATGATTCAAGCTGGGTAGAAGCTATGCAAGAGGAGCTTCTCCAATTTAAAATTCAGAAGGTTTGGCTGCTAGTGGATTTACCCAAAGGTGTAAGGGTAATTGGAACTAAATGGGTTTTCAGGAACAAAAGGGATGAAAGGGGCATTGTGATTAGAAACAAGGCTAGACTTGTAGCCCAAGGGTACACACAAGAGGAAGGTAATTGGAACTAAATGGGTTTTCAGGAACAAAATGGATGTCAAGAGTGCCTTCTTATATGGTACTATTGAAGAGGAGGTTTATGTCTCACAACCTCCAGGTTTTATTGATCCAGATCATCCTGATAAGGTGTACAAGGTTGTAAAGGCTCTCTATGGTCTACATCAAACACCAAGGGCATGGTATGAAACATTGGCTTCCTATTTGATAGAGAATGGATTCCAAAGAGGCAAGATTGATCAGACATTATTCTTCAAGAAGCACAAGAAGGATCTTTTGCTAGTTCAGGTGTATGTGGATGATATCATCTTTGGATCTACAAGGAAGGAGATGTGTGTAGAGTTTGAGAAGCTTATGCATGATAAGTTTCAGATGAGTTCCATGGGGGAAATTAATTTCTTCTTGGGTTTGCAAGTTAAGCAATCTAATGAAGGCATATTTATCAGCCAAGATAAATATGTTGTGGAGATTCTAAGGAAATTTCAGTTTACTGATTCAAAAGTGGCAAGCACACCAATAGATTCTGAGAAGCCTCTTCTTAAAGATGTAGATGGAGAGAATGTGGATGTTCACACATACAGATCTATGATAGGATTCTTGATGTATCTTACAGCATCAAGACCAGATATCATGTTTTCTGTTTGTGCCTGTGCAAGATTCCAAGTGACTCCTAAAGTTTCTCACTTAACAGCAGTCAAAAGGATCTTTAGATATCTCAAGGGTCAACATAGGTTGGGTCTATGGTATTATAGGGAATCACATTTTGACCTGGTAGCATATTCAGACAGTGATTATGCTGGTGATAGCTTGGACAGAAAGTTACCAACGGGAGGATGTCAATTCCTTGGATGCAGACTCATATCATGGCAGTGTAAGAAGCAAACAATTGTAGCAACTTCAACAACTGAAGCTGAATATGTAGCTGCTGCAAGTTGTTGTGGTTAAGTGCTTTGGATTCAAAATCAACTTTTTGACTATGGGTACAATTTCATGAACACTGTCATATATATTGATAATAGCAGTACAATTTGTATAATTAAAAATCCAGTGCAACACTCTAAAACAAAACACATAGAGATTAGACATCATTTTATTAGAGACTGCAATGAGAAAAAGTTGATTCAAGTGGTTAAAATTGATTCTGATCAAAACTTTGCAGATCTTCTCACAAAAGCTTTTGATGTAGGAAGATTTCAATACTTGATAGCAAGTATTGGGTTGCTTAATCCTTAATAATTTTAAAACTGTGTAATTTTGTATATAAATTGGATTCGTACTGCTAGGTTGTCAATTGATACTGGTATTGAAAAGTTTGTACTGTTAGTCACATGTTCATACTGCTATGAGACAAGTGCTTTGCATTTTGTTTTTCTTGGTTTTGGGCTAACAATTATAGGTATGGATTTTGAGCACAAAGGAAGTTACAAGTTCGAAGTGTGAACAAGCAAAAGTTGGTGATTCAAGTTGCTGACATAATAGGTTAATGATGGTCAGAGTTTGGGAATTCATTCACAAAGGTTTATACCTAAGTTAATAAATTCTTTAAAACTTCTCTCTTGAAACTTATTATGATATTTCGTTTTGAATTAATGGCTTAGTTGATCAGATAGTAACTGACTCAACTCACTTTCTATCATTTTATACTTTACTTAGTATAATGAGTTAGTCTAAGGACATCTGATAGAAAGAACAGCGAGCAAAAGTGAATCTAACACTTGTGTTAGAGGCAACAATTGCCACGAGCTGGAAACGCTGTCAAGAAAGCCCTTTGAATGGGTTTATCTGTACACAGGCAGTTATTTATAACTGTAAACATTGGTTCTCACACAACCAGAGGTTAATTTAAACTGAAATCTTGATTAAGTGTCTGTCATTACACTTAATCCCTTCTAAAATGGTTGTTAGTAGTATGATTTTTCATTAAAATCAAGTTCATAATGCTAAGTCAAAAGTTTCTTAAAACCTTTTGGATTCAGGGTGGCTCAGAAACCCATCTTAGGATGGTTATAAGTCTATGCCTCATGATTCACCTCTCACAGGAGTTAACACACCTGGAAGTGATGAGGGCAGCAAGAAACTCAAAGAATTGACGGATCTATGTACCAAATTGTCTGCTAAGGTGAAATCTTTGGAAGCTGAGTTAAAAAGTCACAAGAAGAACTTTGCGCTGGTCTACACAAAATTGGTTCTTAGGGTGAAGAAATTGGAGACAAAAGTCAAGAAGTCCAAGAGTAAAAGATCAGTTAAGATGGTGGTGTCCCCAAGTTCTTCTAGTTCATCAAAAGGTCCAAGTTCAGATGATAGTGAGAGATCTTCCAAACAGGGGAGGAGAATTGCACAAATTGATCAAGACCCAGAAGTTTCTTTGGTTCAAGAAGTGCATGAGTCTAGTAAAAGCATCATCATCTGCTGCCGTCAGCTTTTTGAGAAGCCAACATGTCTTTTTATTCAGCAATAAAAAGAACAAGCTCCAGTCTCAGTTGATGGATGCTGGGAATAAGCACTTTCATCTCTCTTCTTCGATTGTTGATATTCAAATGGAGAAAATTCTATCTAGGGTGCACATTTCAGTTGCATGTTGCATCTGCTACCTCAGGGGAGGCAAGAAGATCAGTTTCATGATGATACTGCTACTTTTGGTGAAGGTACTGCTGAGACAGAGCAAGGTACTGCTAGTACATTCTTCTCAAGGAAACCAAGGATATCAAAAGCAGACAAGGGAAAGAACAATATGATGCTATTACTGAAAGTGATTCACATATGGCAGATGAGTTGGTAAGAAAGATATTTAATCTTACAGAACAAAGGAAAGCTCAGATCAAGAGTCTGACTATGTAGTATTTGGAAGATCCTCACAATCCTCATTTAATTCAGAAGAAACTTGATGATTTGGGATAAATCACAAGTTTAGGGGAGGATTGTTAGGAATTAAATGTTCTAAAGATTAGTACTGCTCAAGATATAACTAACAGTACTAACTGCTAAGTTAGTACTGCTAGTACAAAGAAGGTACTGCTGGTGCACAAAGGAAAATTCTCTAAGTGTCAATACTATTGCTAGTGTTGGAGATTCTACTGCTACAAGAATACTATTGCTGGAGTAATAGTTTCTACTGCTAGTACACCTGAAGCTACTGCTGAATGGATAACTGTCGTGTATACAACTGCTGAAAGGATAAGTATGAAAAAGATATTTTGTGTATAAAAGTCAAATATATACGGTAGATAATATCTTAAATAAGTGATCAGTCAACAATTTGAACACACAGAGCAAGTTGAATCTTAGCTACTGACACACTTAACAAGAAAGTAGTTGACAAGACTTAACAATATTGTAAAGATCTCCTTTGTTCTATAAAAGGGAGATCTTAGCTTAGATATCGAAAGTGCTTAGAAAATATATATCTGTTCAACAAGTAGTAACACATACAGCAATCAGTCCTAAATCATAGAAAGATAGAGATTCAAGGTTTTGTAACCCTAGTGATAATCAAGATCACTCGTATTATTCTCAATAATATTGAATCGTTTGGTGTTAACATTCTGTGCTCATAATCAAATACAAAGTATTACTGTTCCAATACACAAGCCAATATTCTTCTAAGTGTGGTTAAGTAGATTCCGCATACTTAATCATATTCACTCAAAGTATCATATACACTTTACAAAGGAGTAACATCCTAAGAGTGTATTACACAATCCTCATACTAGTTACCATTTAACCTCAGTTTTCATCTCTCAAAATTCTGGACCGATTCAACTATTTTCTGAAAATATAGTTTTCATCGTAAAAATTGAAACTAACGTATCTTTTTCGTTACAAGCTCGTTTTAACTCATTCAAGCGGCTACGATTTCGTTATTGAGTCTATTTTCTATTTTTCTAGCCTAAAATGGTTACCAAGTTACTTAGTTTGTTGTATTTATCAAAACGGGACAGAATCTATTTTTAAGAATGCCAAACTATTTTTACAAATCTTCTAGTCATTTTAACCACTTAACCACAACTTCAATTCTAGTCCTAGTTCCTCCATCAACTTCTCAACATAATAATAATGATCTAACCATAAACTCAACAATATTCTAAGGTCCATGTAATAATCATCAAGAATGTTTAAATCTACAAGTTTACTAACTTACAATTATATACAATGTTTTTATCTTCATTCTTGTGGAGATTTTTACTATTTAGTTTTCTTGTAACCAAAACTTTTTCAAAACATAATCTTTTGTTAAAGGATCATTGTAAATGTAAAACTTTATCAACATGTACCAAGTGATAACTAAGTATACATACTTGCCTAGCATTATGACATAAGAAAAACATGAAGTTTTTGTAAGATTACTTACAAAAGTAATTAGTGAGATGTGAGTTATAAAACACTTGGTTAACCTCAAGATCAATGCTCCAAATCCTTGCTAGAATGCCCTAAGTATACTTGAACATAACCACAACAAGACTTCTCCTCTCCTTGGCTCCAAGAGTGGGTCGATTTGTATGTATATATGGGTAGGGATATTTTTTTTCTTTACTTGGACTAATAGAGCACAAAAATGAGACTAGTTGCAAGTATTTATACTTGAACTTGTTCAAACTTTTAATAGTAAGTCAAGATAATTATCTTGGCTATCTAGGAGGGGGGGGGGGCGAATGGGGTATTAGGGGGGACAAATGGGAGGTCAAGCCTCCTAGTTGCCATTTTGACTTCCATGTTTTAGGGTAATGGAGGCTCATTAATTAGCATGTGGATTTTTGTCTAGTTAATTTTATTTAAGATAGGAGGGGGGGGGGGGGCGGCAAGGGTATAAAAATAGGATTAGATGAGTAGTTTTGATACAAAAGTGTATATGTTGTATATATTGGGTGTTAAAAATATGTATTGGTTGTTGGTTTGGTGATTAACGAAAGTTATACGTAATTAAACGTAAGTTGTAAAGAATTTTCTTTGGGTGTAAGGAAATATTTTTAGAACTTTTGTTATCTTTTTGGTAGTATAAAAATACATTAGAAATAATCGTTGGGAGAATTGGGTATATCGGGTGTTAAATTTTGAACTACAAATTATGTTCATTGAATTGACAACCGTAAGTAATTTAAGAAAATGAAATTGTTTTAGAGTTTAAAATTGTGAACTGGAGTAGGAGCAATGTACTGGAGTGTTGTGGATTAAGTATAACCTAAGTCCTAGTGTACTTGGAATTTATTCTAGGTATTCACGTCAGTTCACGTAAAAGATTATATGTAAATTGTTTCCAATTAAATGTCAAGAAAATAAATTCGAGTATGTTGAGTAGTATTGACCTTTAAATTACCGGGTTGTTCTACCACCCATAAAATGAATATCTTCGTCGAGATTCAGCCAGTATTGGTCATTAGAGTGTTGTCGGTGAAGAGATGCAGATATTTTTGATGGATCTGGTCCTCTCGTTCCCAAGTAAACTCGGGACCTCGTTGAGAATTCCAGCGAACTTTGACGATACGAATTCTACTATGCTTTAATTGCTTGACATCACGATCCATAATTTCTATTGGCTCTTCGATGAAATTAAGCTCGTCATCGAGTTGAATCTCTTCTAAAGGACTGATGAGGGATTCGTCGGATAAACACTTCTTGAGATTAGAAACATGAAAAGTGTTGTGCACACTGCTAAGCTCTGGCGGGAGTTCAAGTCTGTATGCCACTAGACCGATTCTTGTGAGAATCTTAAATGGGCCAATATACCTGGGGTTTAATTTCCCGCGCTTCCCAAATTGTATCACACCTTTCCAAGGCGATACCTTCAACATTAACATGTCTCCAACTTTGAATTCTAAGGGCTTACGCCTCACATCGGCGTAACTTTTCTGGCGATCTCTGGCGGCTTTCAGTCTATTCCGAATCTGAACAATCTTCTCGGTTGTTTCGTGAATAATTTCTGGACCGGTAAGTTGAGCATCTCCAACTTCAGCCCAACAGACTGGCGATCGGCATTTCCTACCGTAGAGTGCTTCAAATGGTGCAGCCTTTATACTTGTGTGATAACTATTGTTGTAGGAAAACTCAATCAACGGCAAGTGAGTATCCCAGCTATTACCAAAATCAATCACACAGGCACGGAGCATATCTTCGAGTGTTTGGATGGTCCTCTCACTCTGACCATCGGTCGTTGGATGATAGGTTGTACTCATATCGAGACGGGTTCCAAAGGCATCATTAAGCGATTCCCAAAATCTTGAAGTGAATCGACTGTCTTGATCCGAAATAATTGAAACGGGTACACCATGTTTCGAGACAATCTCCTGGATGTAGATTTTGGTTAACTTATCCATCTTGTAGGTTTCTTTAATGGGCAAGAAATGAGCTGATTTGGTGAGACGATCAACGATCACCCAAATTGCGTTGTGACCGTTCGGAGTTTTAGGAAGTTTAGTGATGAAGTCCATGGTTATACGCTCCCATTTCCATTGAGGAATCTCTGGTTGCTGTAGTAAACCGGACGGATTCTAGTATTCGGCCTTAACTTTGGAGCAAGTAAGACACTTGCTAACATAAGTAGCAATGTCGGCCTTTATATTCGGCCACCAATACAGCTTTTTAAGGTCTTGGTACATTTTATCGGAACCTGGGTGTATGGAATATTTGGACTTGCGTGATTCGTGCATGATCAACTCTCGTAAGCCACCAAAATGTGGTATCCAACTCCTATCTTTGAAGCATAACATTCCATCGGATCTTTTCACAAAACCATTCTTACTTTCTGGTATACCATGAATGTTCTCCTTTGGTCGGTTCTCCATCTTAAATGCTTCGGCCCGAGCCTTAAGAATCTTGGTGGAAGAGGTGAACTGATGGTCATACCCAATGATCTTACTGTTAAAGGTTTAAGTCGCTCTTTCTTGCTAAGGGCATCTGCTACTACGTTCGCTTTGCCAGGATGATATCGGATCTTGCAATCATAATCACTGAGTAGTTCTAGCCAACGGCGTTGCCTCATATTAAGCTCTTTCTGATCTAAGATATGTTGAAGACTCTTGTAGTCGGTGTACACTGTACACTTTGTACCGTAGAGATAATGTCTCCAAATCTTTAGCGCAAAGACAACTGCTCCTAACTCTAAGTCATGAGTGGTGTAATTCTTCTCATGAACCTTGAGTTGTTGAGAAGCGTAAGCTATAACCTTTTCATTCTGCATTAACACTGCCCCAAGTCCTTTATGCGAAGCATCACAATAAACTACAAAGTTTTCCATTCCTTCGGGTAATGCCAAAATCGGCGCACTACAAAGTTTTTGCTTCAACAACTGAAAAGCGGATTCTTGTTTCTCTCCCCATTCGTACTTCTGATTCTTCTGTGTTAACTTTGTTAAAGGCTTTGCTATCTTAGAGAAACCCTCAATGAATCTTCGGTAATACCCGGCAAGACCTAGAAATTGACGAATCTCTGTGGGAGTCTTAGGTGTTTCCCAATCTTTGATAGCCTCGATCTTAGCTGGGTCAACATGCAATCCCTGGCTGTCAATTACGTGCCCAAGAAATATTACCTTTCGAATCCATAAATCACACTTAGAAAATTTAGCGTACAACTTCTCGTTCTTGAGTAATTCTAAGATCGTCTTGAGATGTTCTTCGTGCTCTTCTTTGATTTTAGAATAGATTAGAATATCATCAATGAACACGATTACAAATTTGTCCAGGTACGGTTTGCACACACGATTCATGAGATCCATAAATACCGCCGGTGCATTGGTTAATCCAAACGGCATCACTTGAAACTCGTAATGACCATAACGAGTCCTAAAAGCCGTTTTCGGGATATCTTCTTCCCGAACCCTTAGTTGATGATAACACGATCTCAAATCAATCTTCGAGTAAAAACTGGAACCTTGCAACTGATCGAATAAATCATCGATTCTTGGAAGTGGGTAACGGTTCTTTACCGTTAACTTGTTCAACTCGCGATAATCTATACACATTCGAAATGATCCATCCTTCATCTTTACGAATAAGACCGGCGCTCCCCAAGGCAAGGAGCTTGGTCTAATGAATCCCTTGTCTAATAGTTCTTGCAACTGATTAGACAATTCTTGCAACTCTGATGGTGCTAGTCGATAGGGTGCTCTTGCTACTGGTGCTGCTCCTGGCACCAAATCTATCTAGAACTCTACTTGACGGTTAGGCGGTAGTCCAGGCAAGTCTTCGGGAAAGACTTCCGGAAAATCTTGAACAATCGGTACATCTTCCAATCGTTTCTCATCCGACTTCTTTTCAGTTATGTGTGCCAGAAAAGCATGACATCCCTTCTTTATATACTTTTCGGTCTTGACACACGAGATGATGTTTAATCGAGTTTCGCTTCGCTCACCACGAATAATCAAGGTTTTACCATTAAAAGGGAGATGAACAACCTTTTCATCACAAATGATCCGAGCATGGTGCTTAGATTACCAATCCATACCGATTATGACGTCAAAACTACCGAGCTTGATAGGCATAAGGTCGATGGTAAATGGATGGTTTAGGAAATTAAAGGTGCAATCGCGGATTATGGTGTCGGTGCCAACTAAGTTACCATTTGCTAATTCAATGTTGTAGGCGGTGTCTAAGGTGGTCGGTGAGATGTTAAGTAAAGGAGCAAAAGTAGTAGACACAAAACTTTTATCGGCACCCGAATCAAATAAAACTGAAGCATAACGACCATTGAGAAGAAACGTACCCGTGACAACAGTCGGGTCCTCAGTAGCTTCCCTTTTTCTGAGATTGTAAACTCTTCCCCGAGCTCCATTATTCTGAGTTCCCGTTCCTTGATTCTTCTCCTTTGGGCATTGATTCTTGAAATGTCCTGTTTCGCCACATCCGAAACATGCTCCGGGAACCCATTGATTTGTTGCAGCAGTAGAAGACCTACAGTCTTTGGTTAAGTGCCCGATTTTCTTACAATTGCCGCATGGGGTAGGGCAACGTCCTGGATTGTGGTGACGTTGGAACTTGTCACACTTAGGAAGATTTCCTTCATAACCTTTCCTTTCAGTCGGGCCCGCGACATAAGCCTTAACAACTTCTTGTCTTTTGTTGGGTTGTTGAGTAGCATTTCCTCCATGAGTAGAATCCCACTTTCTCTTGTTGTTGTTACTGTTGTGGTAGCGGTTGTTGTTGTTATTGTTGCGGTTACTGTTATTGCCATCTCGAGCAGCCATTGCTCGAACAATTTGATCCATTAAATTGTTGGACATTCGGATTGTCTCATCCAAAGTACTCGGCTTAGAAGAGGTAACATTTCCTTGGATATAAGATGGAAGTCCCTAGATGTACCTTTCAATCTTTTTCTGTGTAGTCGAAACCATTTCGGGACAGAGAGTAGCCAATTCATGATATCGCTTAGTATAAGCTGCAATGTCATACCCTTTCACTGTTAAATTCCAAAATTCAACTTCCAACTTTTGAACCTCATTCCTCGGAAAATACTCAGCTGTTACCATTTCCTTGAATTCAACCCATGGTAATTTAAAAGCAGCATCAATTCCCACTGATTGGGCATAAGCATTCCACCAAGATAATGCACCATCCAACAAGGTACCTGTAGCATATTTCACCTTACAGTTTTTCGCGCAGTTGCACATACGGAAAGTCGATTCTAATTTCTCGAACCATCGTACCAAACCGACAGCTCCTTCCGCGCCACTGAAAGTCTGCGGCTTGCAACCCGAAAATTCCTTGTAAGTACATCCACGAGTCATGGTTTCAGCCCTGGTTGCCGTTCCACTAGCTTCTCCGCCGTTACCACTGTTGCGATTGGTTTCATATTCAGCCATAGTAGCAGCAACCTGTGCCGTAACCCGTTGGGCAATGAGTCGATCGATCTCAGCTGTACTCATGCTTTGTTTCTTAGGTGACATTGTTCTTCTAATCACAAGAAACAACAATAATTAGGATCCATAAGTAACAAAGGTCATCACAAGTATATATATATACAACCATGACATGTGAAAATCACAACAAGATCAACCACAACAATATAGGAATAAATCATGACAAAAATAAATCATGATAGAAATATGACGTGATAAGAATCATCCATAATAAATCACAATAACCATAACATATTTTCACCATGAGTAGGTACAACCACAACAAGATAAAAATACATCACGACAAGGATAAATCATGATAAGAATATGGCGTGATAAAAAATCAACCACAATAAGAATAGATCACGTCAACCATAATATATTCACAATATACATGAATACAAGATGAAAAGTCTCGGTTCACATCGACCGATATCATACCATAGAGTAACCATACAATACATCCCAAAATAACTTGCTACATTGTTGTACAACTAACAAAAGTCACAAGCTTCATTATTAATGCCACACACCCCGTGGCTAGGATATACATACAAAAGCTATCTACAATACAAGTCTAGTCTAGGTACTGCCTGATGCACCATCGAGACGGCGCTGGAGATCTCTGATCTGATCAAGGAGACTAGCAATCAACGTATCCTGCTTACGTCGTCGCTCCTGCTCATCCTCCACAAAACGCTCAAGTGTAGCAATCCGGGAGTGTGCAACGATCTGGTGCTCTAGCTGAGTCTCTATGGTCTCAATGCGCTCTAGGGGAACCTCATCGAGACGATCAAACGCTCGGCCAATACGGTCCTCATGATGGACCATCCTCGCGATCAGAAGTGGAATAGTATGATGGATCGGCTCACCGGTAACCGGTAGAACACGAGCAGCAGCCATCTCCGAACTCTCTCCTAACTCGAATGCTCTCGGAGTACCCTCATCGTATCTCCATCTACTAAGTGTAGGAGGAATGAATGACCATCTACGGGCGTCAACCCATCTGCGAACCTCATGTCGAGTAGTGGCCTCAGCAGAAGCCATAACATAGGGATCTAAAGGTGAATTGCGAGGCGGTAGCAAAGTGTCGTAAACATCTCTGGGTGATGGTGGTAATGGAACTGTGGTAGTCTGGCAGTAAATAACCGATGGTGGTGGTAGTGGAGATGATGGTGGTGATGGGATATGAGATGGAATAGTAGGTGCTGGTACTCGGCTGGGTCGAGAGCGTACCCTCTTCCTAGCGGTACGAAGTATGACAGGGCCATACTCATATAGCCGATAGCGACGACCAATAGGGATCTGGTCTGGTCGCACAACAGGGACACGCCTAACACGGCGCACTGGAGGTGAAACTGGTGGTGATGGAACTGGAGGGACAGGTGCAATGGGTGGTGATAATACGGGAGGTGTAGATATGGTCTGACCGTCCTCAATCTTCCATATCTGAATCCGAGTCGAGGATGATAGGATCGGTAGGTGAAGACATATCACTATAAACCAGGTCAATACAAATATGTATAAGTACGAGTACTCATATAAAATAAGTAATTAAAAACATGTGATTTATGATTTCGATACTTGTTTATGCACATCATGATGTGGTGAAGTGTCATGACTTAGTAGTTATAGTCTAGGGTCAATGATGCATCCTAGTTCTCTATAACCTTGGCTCTTGTACCAATCTGTCACACCCCCAAAATCTGTGTTTGCAGCGGAATGGAATTCCGGGGGCGTGATGCTCGTGGTCACAGAGCACAAGGAATAAAGAACAACCTCTAAGTAAGTCGTTTTAAAACAAGCGTTTGATTTAAAGTTAACGTTTTACAAAACATAGTTATCAGAGTTCACCATCAAAATGTAAGATTCAAATACATAACCAAACGCTAAATAATGTAAGAAAATCTTCATCATGATGTGCTTCCAAAATGTGACTCAAAAGTGCTCCATAC
This sequence comes from Artemisia tridentata subsp. tridentata, assembly GCA_021014915.2. Classification (NCBI taxonomy): domain Eukaryota; kingdom Viridiplantae; phylum Streptophyta; class Magnoliopsida; order Asterales; family Asteraceae; genus Artemisia; species Artemisia tridentata. The sequence goes on from CP139504.1 coordinate 270,780,237, forward strand.
AAAGAGGTGTATCAACATCACCTAATTACCTGAGAATACACGCTAAAAGAGTCAACAATAATGTTGGTGAGAATCATAGGTTTAAGTAAACAGTAGTGCGGACCACAAGATTTCAGTAGCAGGACAATACAACAAATATACTGTCACAGCCAAAAAAATAATAAATATAGTGCCTAAGCTCATGACCCCGAAGCTCGACGTAATGGTATGCTATCAAGCACAATAATAATAATGCCGCAAATAAGTGTTTGCCAGACACTCGGAAATAATCCGAATGATATGCGTCCGTTTAACAGGTTGGCGCAACCAACTCGAACGGGGTGTCAACCCAAATAGATCTATTCATAACATCCGCGCTTACAAGTAATTAACGGTTCATGATTCGTAGGGGACTTTAATGGCAATGTGGTAACTTAGGCAAAGTAACAGTTTTAGCACTTGTGTCCGTATGTAAAAACAAGCATTGTATTCCCACCCCGAGGGTTTAGAAATCATATATAAACAATGTGAAATCGGGGCTATGAAACTCACATTAGTAAAAGCAATTTCCGATTGGTAAATTTGTAAATGGCAATTTAGTCTGATAACTCTAATCGCGACCTAAATAATACATGAGTCTTAGATTCAAAAACAATGCCTTGCACGCAAGTTCATACTTTACTTTATCACTTGTACATGTTGTTGTAATATTTGTTGTCAAAATATAGTTGCGTCAACTTGATCATTTATTTAGAAATTTACCACTTTTTAGAAAATGTAACTTGTTTATCTTGCGACCAAATTTTAGTCGTCATGTTAATGGCTATTCCAAAAATCTCTAACGCGCCTAATAATTCTATATAATGTTCTACCATTTCCGTTTACGTCATTTTAGCCAAAATGTACTCCAAAAGGTCCAAATTCTAATTCAAAAATTCCTAACAACTTTCTAATAGAGAAAATAATAGGCTGTCAACGTATATGTTGACGTAAACATTCGTTAGGCCATAACTTTTGCGTCGTAGCTTCGTTTCTTTAGTTTGACCTATCCCCGCGAATGTATTTAAGTGTACTATCGGATTTTTAAGGTCTCGGCTAGTCTAGTTACCATTTAACCTCAGTTTTTATCTCTCAAAATTCTGGACAGATTCAACTATTTTCTGAAAATATAGTTTTCGTCGTAAAAATTGAAACTAACGTATCTTTTTCGTTACAAGCCCGTTTTAACTCATTCAAGCGGATACGTTTTTGTTATTGAGTCTATTTTATATATTTCTAGCCTAAAATGGTAACCAAGTTACTGAGTTTGCTGTATTTATCAAAACGGGACAGAATCTATTTTTAAGAATGCCAAACTATTTTTACAAATCTTCTAGTCATTTTAACCACTTAACCACAACTTCAATTCTCGTCCTAGTTCCTCCATCAACTTCTCAACATAATAATAATGATCTAACCATAAACTCAACAATATTCTAAGGTCCATGTAATAATCATCAAGAATGTTTAAATCTACAAGTTTACTAACATACAAGTATATATAATGTTTTTATCTTCATTCTTGTGGAGATTTTTACTAGTTAGTTTTCTTGTAACCAAAACTTGTTCAAAACATAATCTTTTCTTAAAGGATCATTGTAAATGTAAAACTTTATCAACATGTACCAAGTGATAACTAAGTATACATACTTGCCTAGCATTATGGTATAAGAAAAACATGAAGTTTTTTTAAGATTACTTACAAAAGTAATTAGTGAGATGTGAGTTATAAAACACTTGGTTAACCTCAAGATCAATGCTCCAAATCCTTGCTAGAATGCCCTAAGTATACTTGACCTTAACCACAACAAGACTTCTCCTCTCCTTGGCTCCAAGAGTGGGTCGATTTGTATGTATATATGGGTAGGGATATATTTTTTTTTCTTTACTTGGACTAATAGAGCACAAAATGAGACTAGTTGCAAGTATTTATACTTGAACTTGTTCAAACTTTTAATAGTAAGTCAAGATAATTATCTTGGCTATCTAGGGGGGGGGGGGGGGCGAATGGGGTATTAGGGGGGACAAATGGGAGGTCAAGCCTCCTAGTTGCCATTTTGACTTCCATGTTTTAGGGTAATGGAGGCTCATTAATTAGCATGTGGATTTTTGTCTAGTTAATTTTATTTAAGATAGGAGGGGGGGGGGGGGGGGCGGCAAGGGTATAAAAATAGGATTAGATGAGTAGTTTTGATACAAAAGTGTATATGTTTTATGTATTGGGTGTTAAAAATATGTATTTGTTGTTGGTTTGGTGATTAACAAAAGTTATACATAATTAAACGTAAGTTTTAAAGAATTTACTTTGGGTGTAAGGAAACATTTTTAGAACTTTTGTAATCTTTTTGAAAGTATAAAAATACATTAGAAATAATCGTTGAGAGAATTGGGTATATCGGGTGTTAAATTTTGAACTCCGAATTGTGTTCGTTGAATTGACAACCGTAAGTAATTTAAGAAAAGGAAATTGTTTGAGTTTAAAATTGTGAACTGGAGTAGAAGAAATGTACTAGAGCGTTGTGGATTAAGTATAACCTAAGTCCTAGTGTACTTGGAATTTATTCTAGGTATTTACGTCGGTTCACGTAAAAGATTATATGTAAATTGTTTCCAATTAAATGTCAAAGAAAATAAATTCGAGTTTGTTGAGTAGTATTGACCTGTAAATTAGCGGGTTGTGATACGTGGCCGGAAGCCCGGAAGTGAAAGACACCGGTGGAAGTTGAAACAAATAAGCGGAATTAATTTTGATATTGGAAATATTCAGTTTTGACTTTTTGAGAGTCAATGGTGAATATTGGGTAAATTGTTTTAAGGGCATGTTAGTCAATATTCAGTTTAACAATGTAGTAACATACATCAATCACCCACACATGATCATAATGTTTCTAACTTTCATTATGCTGTAAGCATACTCCTGAAATGATCCTGTGAAGCAAGCTCAGAGGTCTTGAGTCATCATCTACTACAAGCATACATATATGAAGATCTATCACAACAAGCTTAGAGAACTTGTGATCTTCATCCATTGAATGCTTTCTATCAATGAAAATTCATTTAGATTAGTCATTCATATCCATTAGACATTTGTGTCATGGATCGTCATTGTAAACATCATTGTATCATCACAATCTATTCACCAAACCAGATTAGATGGTTTATGTGTTTGTGCCATAAAACACAAGGTTTTTATGTTGGGCCATAAAACATAATGGGAGTGGTTGTACCCTTGTAAAAGAACTCGACATCTAGCTTAGTGTCGGAAATATTGTATAGGCGACGTTAGGTTGGTTCTACCTCGAACTAGAACTCGGTATTTAGCTTTGTACCAGAAAAAGTGTAAGCGACGTTTGAAAGGTTTTTTCCGCTGAGAAGAGAGCTTGTTGATTTAGTGAAGTAACTCTCGAGTTGAGTAATTGGGGAGTGGAGTAGGTTGGAGAGGAGATCCGTGACCGAACCACTATCTCGTGTCCGGTTTGCACTTTCTTTTACTTACTGCTTTAATTTTATACTTGCATTATATTATTGCTTCTGTTGTGACTTGATGGTTATGCTTGTGTGACTAATTGTGTTAGTGTATGCTTATATTAGTCATAGATTATAATTGGCATTTTTCATATTACAACAAGCTTGATCGGATATTTGATACGACAAGTTTTAAGATTTTAAAACAGTAAAGTATTCACCCCCCCCCCCTCTACGTTTTCACAATTGGTATCAGAGCTTCGTGGCTCTTATTTTCAAAACAAATGGTTTTTAAAATGGAGTACGATCCATGTATCAAATTACCATTGAAGCGAAATATAATATGAAAAATGTTTCGCTAATTATACTTAGAAATTTTGTTGTTAAATGTTACTTTGTATACAAGCTTGAAGGTGTCATTGAAAAATAAAAGAAAAGATTTCTTAAAAGAATTTGTAAGTGTCAAATTATGTGCTTAGAACAAATTTATGAAAAATACTATTTTGAAAGGAACGTTTGGGATAACTACAAATTTAGTTGAAAAATCATCTCCGTAAATGTTTAGATAAGTCACATTAGTAGAAATAAAGTTAAATAAGTATATTATAAGTTTACTATCTAATCTAGTAAGTCCCACACATTTTCTCTATATCAAAATACTAGTTTTGTTGAATCTGGTACAGAGACCCGCGGAACCTTTCTCTTCAAAGGACGGAACCCTTAAAATGGTTCCTTGAAATCCGTCTGTATAGTATACAGTTTTTGTCCAACTTCAAAAATTCATAACTAATTAACCGTAAGTCCGTAGGAGTTGTACCACCTATCATTTTAAAGAGAATTGAGTCTACTTTCTTTTAAAAATACTCTTATGGCCTAAATCTAATTTTAAGTGAGTAGAATAAACCAAACACTATGGTGTTTCCAAAAGATTAACTTTCGTTTTGTCATAGAAACTCAAAAAAACTTTTGAGTTAGGCAATTTAAGTTGGTATCCTTTGAACATTGATATAATTTCTTTTGAAACTAAAGAATTTGGTGATATTTATATATGTAAAGGAAACTAATCAAGCTTGGTATACATCGCCATATTTAAACGCAAAGTGACGAAAAGTATCTTTCTTTTTATGCTATGCTAAATGACTACTTGTTTTGGTTTATGTTGTTTGCATATATGTTGCTTACTTATTGCAAATTGTTGTGAACACTTGTCTGATTATGTAACATAAGTATCAATCTTGCCATGTTATTAACTCGCTTGTTTGATTTCTTGTTTATGCACAATAGGACATTTAATAGATTTTGTGCACTAAGTTGGTAAATTGTTTTTGCATTGCTTATAGACTTAGATAATTTTCTTTGCATATGTTATATTAAAATCTTGCATAATTCAATTAGAAATGAAAACTAAGTAAAACTAGTCAAGTACTTTGAAAAATGTTGTTTTGCACAAACTCCCACCTAATAGTTCAAGTGTTAAAATGTGTCACTACTTTCAATGATTATCGAAGCATTCAGTATCTTTGAAAAAGGTGTGTGAAACAATGATGTATGAACAATTATATGCCTTATAGGATGTTAACCTGTTATTTAACGCTTTTTGAACTAACCAAGTGTCGTGCAGGTGGATAACATTATTATGTTATCAATTTTCATTTTTCACGTTTTAGTGAAATTTCTAGCCCTTGCATGATCTATACCCATACATGTGTTTATACCTGTTTCATTGTTGTTTCCTAATCACAACTAATTAATTACACATGTTTTAGAAGAAATTACGGGATTTGAACGGGCTTCGGGGGTCGAAAAATGCCCACTGTTAAGGATTTTGGCTCGGCGGATAGGGCAGAACCAAAAATTTGGTTCCGCCTTTGTAATTTTTTGGTACTGCCAAAATTTTACCCGCGGATGAGGCGGAACCAAATTAAGGGTTCCGCCCGTTATGTCAAAAGGTAACTCCAGCCTGCATTTAAATTTTTCAATTTTTATTTTCGTCTAAATCCCGCACTCTAGATCACTCACTTTTGTTACTAGTATTCTTTTCACTGATATTCACTCATATTAGGAGTATATCATTTCACTTGCACCAATAGGATAACCATCTCTGATCATACTTTCAAATTTCATGAAAATGCTCCAAGGTACCTTTCTCTATAAAGGAAGGAACCCTATAATTGGTTCCTTGCAATCCGTGGACCACTGTTCACAAATATTTTGTAATCATTACACACATTAACTGCATTCTTCCATCTTTTACTCATCCGTCACCCATTAGCATGACTTGTTTTGTGACTTGACAACTTCTTAACAAATCCGGACTCATTATTTGCAAAGATTACATACAATATCAAAATCACAAGTCTAACTTATGACTATAGATATTGTCTTGTATCTACATATGTTACCTCACTTGGTTAACAAGAAAATAATGTGTCATCCTTCAAGATGATAAGGATTTACATCGAGCCATAACTCACACTTAGGTTATAGATGTATTATCAAGTCTTGCTATCCTTGAGTGCTATCCAATCTCAACAAAGTAGGATTGACAACTTAAGTATTTCGTTCGAAATATTCAAGTAAATTTGACTTACGATTGTAGTCATTAAAAGTCATATCCGAAAAATCAACACCCAAGTATTTTAACAACATATGTTAAAACACTTATCCTATCACGACTTTAACACCTATCCAAGACAAACACCTACTGTGGCACTTACCCCACTTTGACACTTATCCTAACACTCTCCAAATCAATAGGAATAAAGCAAATGTGAATAGGTTTTCATCCTTGAACATTTATCACTTAAGTTCACTTGTTCTTTCACCATCATCCCATCACATTCACCTCTGTGATATGCCTGAGCCCCTAAGCTTCACAAACATGACCAAAACTTCAAAGAACTTCACCCACTAGTTGTACCAACCAATGGACCACAAGAATTAGTATCCATCCTTGTTGTCTTCAACATCTATGAAACCTAAGTACTCCCATAGTACAACAAATCTCTACATCACCACATCCTTATTTAGACACACTAGAAGACCTACCATCTAAATCAACCAATCCACAATCCTTACCATCATTTGAATCCGTTGAGTGCATTGCTCAAAAAGCCCTTTGTCCAACACTCGTACTGAATCAAATGCACGTTGAACTAACTCAAACATTCTTTGCCACCTATAGGGACTTAGATGATTCATTATGGCTAGAACCTCCACTATCAAATGAGCATGATGCTCGCGTTCATTTTTATCAATTTTCACTAGGTATAAGTAGTACTACTTTCACAAGTTATCAAAGTATTAGTAATACTTTGTCGCTAAACTTCTGCATAAGTTTCGTTAAACCTTAAATCAACATTTTAACAACATATGTTAAAATGCAATCTCAAAGCCAATCTCATGCACCCCGAGCGACAATGACTCTTGAGGAGTATACATAAGAAACTCGAGTGAATTCCTCTTGTCATCATCTAGTGAATATAATCCAAGTATATTTAGGATAGGACTATCCGATTCAAACACTTTGGGTTCATATCTTCATTTAGGAAAACAAGATATTTCGGAAAACATTATGCCTAAGAAATCATGCGTTTAGTTTTCATCTTGTTAAAAGGATAATGTATATCCTATGCATCATTCTCTCCTTGCGACATGAACGGTTGTGTTACAAGAGAGTTCATTACACCTCATTGGCTAAATGATCTTGAACAAACATTACAAGTTCTATGAACTAGCGTATCTCCTTCATCTTGTCATACATGTTCTCATAAGCATGATAACTTTATCCCATGGGATAATCTTATGTGTTGAAAGATACTATTTGTATCTATTTCCTTTCAAGCGTACATCATAACCTAACCTTGCTCATAATCTAGTTTAAACCTTGTGCACATCCATGGTTAAAACTACACATCTCTAGAGCATACACAAGATCTATTGAAGTTGGTAACCTTACTTAGATTCTTGTTGAATAAAATTCCAAAGAGCTTTCTTGAGAACGTTCTTAATTTAACATATTCCATTATCACACACAAACACATTTCTTGTTCTTAGATGATCAAATCACATTTATAACACATACTTAAACTCAAAATAAAAGATGTCATCCATTAGATCATGCAATAAGCTATGTAATTCGAACAACCTTAGATTTCAAACACAAGATTGAAATATATTTCTTACTTTCTAAATGTTGACACATATTTGTTAAATTCTCGTGTATAACATGACATTTTCACCTTAGTTTTAATGAATATAGTTGAGTCTCATTAAGCCATGTATTGGTGAACTATCATCTTTTATATACTTCAATAGGCAAAAATAGGAATTCCAATCTTTCTAACATGAGAATGACTACTGGAGAACCTATTGCACTAGAAACTCAATTTAACCTAACGGTTAAATTGCTTCCAGGAGAGAAGTTGGGTATCACCCGTAAAAATGGTCGTGTTTAGCCATAATTGAGCACCGCTATTAATAGTCTCATATTCATTCTCCAACTTGAAAAATCTTTATTCCTATACTTGCCTAAAGTAAGTGTTAAAATAAGATATTTTGCCTCGTCTTAGTAATATTAATCAAACAAGTAGTAGATATGCCTTTTCTTTCTTTAGTTTATTAAAATCACTTGCATTACACATATATTTGTTGATTACATGTTTTTGTTTGATATGATTAAGTATCTTGACGTTATCATGATTTTTTCATTCTTTCCTTATATGATGTTTCGCAAGATTAACGTGTTACTTGTTAACTCATGATATGCCATTTTGATACATGATGTTTTTATATGATGTATCTATGTTTAAAAGCTCTTGTCTTTTGTTGGCATTCATTAAACCTATGCTTAGGTTGGTCTAAATAATACATGCTCCAAAATGTTATAATTTAAACTTGGTTTGCATGAATCTTTCATCTTGCTTCTTTTGTGACTTTGTCACACTATTTGTTTGCCACATGTGCACTTAAAATTTGTCAAAGTGCTTTTGGTATAAACATTTAGAAGTCATTTTATCCTACAAATTAATCACATGAATCATTATATGCTTAAGTGTCTAAGCCTAACAACAAAACAATCTCACAATGAAGTATTTCATATAATGTCATGCTCTTGCATAATATGATTATTTGTCTTGATGCTATCATGTTGTGTGGTGATTTTTTGTCTAGTAGTCGAATATGTTGTTTTTGTTTATATAGTATGTTATCTTATGATTTCTATCATATTCACATCTTTTATCACTAGCACTTTTGTCTTATAGGTAGATAACAAATTATTTGTTATCTCACTTCGTTCTAACTTTTATATGTCTATTTTGCATAATTGTAATCCCTTTATTGCTACGTAGATTAGTAATATGTTTATGGGACCCATTCACTTGCATATAGTTTTTAAAGCATATAGAATTAAGTTTTAGAGGCTTGGCATTGCATTTGTGTATCTTTCAATCGACCTCTTTCCAAATTTCATTATTGCTTCCGCTTTCCAAAAATCACCTCCAGTACTATTTAGCTATAACAATAATCTAATCCTTTCCACCTCCTATGATAAAACCACATGCCTCGTCATGCGATCATCTCGCATTGATAGATAAGAGCTACGTGACTTCAAGGAGGAAGTTCTTTGTATGCTAACCAACATCTGCAAAAACATTACTAAACTCATCACTTTCATTAACCTGCAACCTCCTAAACACTTTATCGGCATTCTTCATTCGATGCATTACACATTATGTTGGATGTCTACCAATTAAAGTGGAAAGAAATTCATTCACACAATTGTCTTTTGTCAAAATGTATTAAAGAACACTTACTCATGTTTCTTACACCCTAAAATACCAACACATAGGTACACACCACTTAGTTAAAATCAGTTCACAAACCCACAAGTGTTTCAAGCCTTTTTAACCCAACATCACAAGTTTGCACCAATACCTCATCAAGTTTAAAACACATCATGGGGCTGGAGCAAGACCCTTCCGGGCAGGAGCAAGTCCCTTCTGGGCAGGACATAAGCAAGTCCTGCCTAAATTCTTTCCCGCCTAAATTATTTCCTGCCTAAATGTGTTGCTATCGCGACCCGGGACCACCAGATAATGACAATGAAGCCTATCTATAAATAGGGTGCATTTACCACTCTCAACGGTATGATCTTTCTCACACTGAAACACATACATACTCTCTCTCTCTAGAGACTTACTCTCACACCGGAGGTCGACCGCGGGAACCCCCTCCCGCAGTAAGGCTAACGGTGGTTCTTTTTCTTAGCAGCTAGCTTCCAAGCAATTCACTTAGTTCAAGATTCAAGGAACTTCCGCGGAACCCCGTTTCAAGGCAAGTTCGTATCGGCCAGAATTTTGTACTAACAAGTTGGCGCCATCCGTGGGACCGCTACTAAACGCTCGTCCTACCTCACCAAAAGCATCATGTGGGCGAATTTTCTTCACTGTATGTGGGAGTCTACGATGATGTTTGACCCAAGTTCGATTCGGATACATAGTTTTTACACCTCGAATCGTCTTTGGCTCATATAACTGCTTATCTTAAAAACGAACAAACGACGACGGGTCTACGACTACCCGTTCATACCTCATGTCATTGTTCTAACCAAAAACAATAGATATTGGTGAATTTGAAATCTCAAATTCGGTTTTGTAAGTTTTTCACCCTTGTTGTCTCTTTAATCTTCTGACTGCCATGAAACCTTTATATATGTGTGTATAAAAAGAAAAAGGGGCCGACAACCCTTTCATAAAGAAACCCATTTCTAACTATATGAACACCATTAATTAATGTCAAAACAAGCATGACACTGATCTGTATAATTGCATATGCGAGAACCCATGCTTACATGGACATGTGTACTATACGCTGGCAATTTGTGATGGGTTTTTTGACTGTACATGCCTATATGTGTTGTGTGGTATCCGTCTTAAATTAATAGTCCCTCTTTCCATTTTGGGTTGTCCCAAAATCATTGTACCCTTCCAAATATAGTTGTGAAAAATGTAGCAAGTTTACCATATTGCACCTAATGTTACTAAAAATTACAAACATCATTCAAATATTTAATTAATTCCATAAGGGTAAAAGTGACATTTTGCAAAAAAGTAAGAGAGAGAATGCAGTAATGATTATGTTTTCTTAAACTGTGTGTTTTTTGTCAGGGGACAATAATTTTGGGACGGAGGGAGTAATATGCACGCATGTGACTATATGAGACAACACTTTATCTTAATTTATACCCAAAGTACAAGGTCCTAAATATAATTAAATCCTCATGCTTAACGCCCAAATGTACATGTTATTATGCACACGTTACAAGTTATTATAGCTTGGTTTGTTCAAAGTACATTAGAATGAAATAAATAAAGGGTCATGTGGTTTCCACCCCATTTGACCAAGGTCAACATACTTTTATCAATACCAAGGTCAAAAGTCCAACATAAATTTTAGGGTCAAATATTCACAATGCATGAATCACTATCTTGAGGCTTGTTTGGATCGAATAGAAGATGTTTTAGAGAGAAGTGGGAGCCTTTTAGAGAGAAATGAACTTGTGATATATTAGATTGAAAAGGTCCAACCTTCCCAAGTGTGGGAAGGGGTATTTATACTTCTACATATTTGTGCCCCTAGTGGGCTGTGGAGTGAGCTGACAGTGGGGAAAGCCCCGACCCACTCCACGAATATATATTACTACACTAATAATACTGATAATACTAATACTACAAAACAAATATATATAAGCCTACGAGCTATATAAATGCTAATTAGATGCTCGGGGTGACCGAACCTTCATATGAATATTTATATTCCTAACAATCTCCCCCTAAGGGAGGTCACCCGGAAATAATAACTTGAATTCTAGCATTTTATCTTTTGATCTTGACTTCATAGCTCGTAGTCTTCGATTCTTCAACGTCTTGTATCTTTGTGCCTTTAGCAGTGATCTTTTGATGACCGTTCTTTGTCTTGGATGATCTTTGAGTATTCTTCGACTTTATCATCCAACATTTGTTTCCAAGTCATCTTTCAGCAGTATGTTTCCATGTGATGTGTTATTCTTTGAGCCGACATGCTCACACTATTTGGTGTCATGATCTTTAGCATCAGAGTTTGCAGAAGCCGTGTTAAAGGTCTTTTAGGTTGATCATGACATTCTTGAGTTACAATGATGATGTAGTGTGAACATGTGGTAGAGGATTGGCATCTTTTCTGCAACCAGCTACAACCGCATTCAGCTGCAACCTCAATCAGCTACAACCGCAAACAGCTGCAACAGCAATCAGCATCAACCGCCAGATGTTCCTGCATACGACAGTTAGCAATAAAACGTCCGGTACTTACAAGTTCGGACTTTGAGATTGTTAACAGCATAGTGTGAAAACTCTCTCTAATCCTTACCAAGACCGTTCCTAATCGAAACCCACAGAGGGTTTTTTAAGATCGAACCGTAGCACATCAACGATTAGGTGAGTCGCTGGAGATCACTCCACGACTGTAGACCGTTAGAAACCGCCGTGACCACTAAGCGTAATCCACGAGGAATTACCGAAGTGACCTGCTTTCAGGGCTGCTTGATGTTGACCCTGGCAGGAATTTCCATTCAATCATTGAGAATTACATTAGTAAATTCCCTCATAAATGTTCTGGCAGATTGCTAAGATCTGCGTAGGACTCATAAGTTTACAACTGGTGTCCTTAATGTTGAACACCCAGTGTAGAAATAATTCGTGTTCCTATGAGATCTTATTATGCATCTCGTGGCTCTAGACTCGATAGTGCGTTTTGATTTAGTGAGCTGAGGCTGGAGAGGACTGCCACCTTTTCAATATCATCTAACTCGGAGTGAGAGAGACGATAGGAATGTATTGAACTCCGTGACAATTGAAACAAGAATCCTCTGAGAGACCTTGAGTGGCTAGGGAGGGTTGTGCAGCGTATCACTGGGTCCATGATACTTTGTCTTCAATGCCAGCAATCAACTAAGTGATTCTGACAGCATATGTATTGACCCGGTTTCTGCCTAAGTTGTAAGGAGGGCTATTTCTTTTCACCCTTTATCTTTACAATTCTTTTTCATTCTTCAACCCCTTCAGTGCTTACCGAGACTTCATAACTAACACCTTGTTGGGTTTGTTCCAGTGTTAGCTCCATCTCAGTCGGCACTATTCCCTTATTCACTTTTCTCCTTTTTTAAACATACCTAAGGACTTCTACACTAACTAGTGGATTGTCCCTGGGTAGATCCCTCCGGCTCTGGCGGGATCGTGGGAACTTGAGCCTAACCTAACCATCCTTATAACTCCATGCATTAATTAAAATGGTCGGTCTTTGGTGTACTTCCACGATTGCCATAAACCAAATCATTGAAAAATCTCTCCAAGTGTTCATGATTCTGAAACACAATTTTTTGCAAACACTTGAGAGTTTTATATTTTTCAAATGCTCCCCCTCAACATGTGCTCGGTTGATTGTTTTATAAATTTGCACATGTTAGGTAGAGCTCGCACTTTATGAATTGATCAACTTTCAGTGAACATGACCGATTCGAGACACGCTTACATCACTAGTTAGACTAGCTTGAAATTATTACCCGGCCTGGTCAAGTCCACAGAAAGTTTCTCGAAACGGTACACTCTACTCAGACACATCCTTTTCGAGACACGCTTACATCACTGGTTAGACCAGCTTGAAATTATTACCCGGCCAGGATATGCCCTTTCGATAGATGACAGTTATGTTTCGTCAATTCTTTTGTGAAGTCTGAGCCGTGCTCACATAAGATGCATGCCAAATCCTTTTTGTCAATTTGCTCCCCCTCAATATGTGCATCGATATACGAAAGAGTTTAGCACATATGGGAGAGCTTACATTTAAGTCCAAAACATCACATTTTATCAGATTTCATATTTAAATCACATTCTCTCCCCCGATCAAAAATTTCAAACCATTTGAGATTTGTGATCCCAATTGATTTAAATAAGTTAGAAAAATGTGGGAGAAAATGTGTCCGATTTAATATATTCTGATAATGGAACATACTATGCTCCCCCTTAAACTAAGAGGGAGATTCACTGCTTATTATGCACAATTCGACAATTATGACACAAATGATATTGACCTTTTTGCGCAGATGATGTAATCACCCGCTTTTCTGAGTTAGTAGTCAACATCAATTATCCATCCACCAACAAATCTTTCGCAAATGTCGTTGATCCCCACTTGGCGAGACCAACATAGATGAATGGTGGTGGTGGTGGTGAAAGTGTTGTTGTTGTTGTTGTTGCCGACATTGTTGTTGAGGTGAATTCCGAGCCAATCAATAGAGTTTGAACGTCTGATCAAATGGTTAGAATGGGAACTGGCACATTCATTCTGGCTATGGAATCTGCATAAGAATATCAACACAGATATGCATACATACAGATACACTATTCCTTAATAGCTACCCTTCAGCAGCTTGCCACATTATAATACCAAGTTCATCTTATAATCAAACCATAATCAGGAACTACGTCAAACCACTATCTAGCATGAAGAGCAAATAGCAATCATGAACATGGCAATTCACACGGATTTCAATATTCAATTCAGGATCTTAGGAACATGATTCTACCATAATAGCAATCTACCTAAGCGAATCCTGAGAGCATATGCACAATATCAACAACAATTAAGCAGCAGAGACAAACAACATTTGAAACTCATTCACTTAGTTCATACAAATGTCAGTGGAGTATTCAAGAACATCAAACACATCGGGTTTTCTAACTTCTTTCAGATTTTGAGTTTTAATGTATTTAGGTGATTAAACGAGGATTCCAAAGAGATACAAATGAACCTTCTAGTTATATGAAGCTAGGATACTACAAGCAAATTGCACATAATGTCCTAAACTTTCTAGCAACTAACACACTTGGTCATTTGATATATTTAAGCAATATCCTCTTCAACTAATACCCCATTAACTGCAAAACCTTTTCTAAGAGTCATGAATTAATCAAGAAACCCGTTTGATGATATAAAATTTGAATTCACTCTCCCCCTCAATCAATGACCCGTATTCTAGTTGAACCTCAACTAAAATCAAGCTTAACCCCACAACTCATCAAACAAGAACTGTCATGAGGTTTTGTAGTCGTTGATTGAGTGACAAATTTTATGCATAATCCAAGTATATAAAAAAATTTCATACAACACATATTCACCAAGTGTCTCACAAATAATTTTCAGAAGAATCATAGAATGAAAACTATTTGTTATACTAAGAAGATTTCTCTTCTTTTACAAGAAATGATGCACTGAAACGTACATCAAATCAGGAAACATGGATATGAAGTAATCCATGCCCAGGTGAACATCACCCAGTTGGAGGAACAACCGTCTTTTTGGCGACGTGCTTTCCCCAGTATGAAGCGCGGGTTGCTATCTAAAGTAATAGCAAGCCATTAAGACATGTTTTAACTGATTAGTATAACTTCTGCTCGAGCTTCATTTAAGAATCCGTGCCATTGTTGAATGACATTTCTAGATACGTAAATGTTATCGATAAACAGAAGACATGCCTAGGTAGAACTATTTTTGGTATTTTCTGATTTTTCGATTTTTATGGTTTTTATAGGTTTTATATTTTTGTATTTTCCTTTTTGATTTAAGATATATACAACTATGTACAAGGATATAAGAAGACAATCCTTTACTCCTCCTTTTCTTCCTGAAGACACTTGAGGGTTTCAGGAGTCATGCTTTTCATGCCAAGGCGTGGGAGAATAAACTGAAACCTTTCTCTTGGGAGGGTCTTGGTGAAGATGTCAGCTAACTGAAACTCTGTCCTCACAAAGTATAGCTCCACAATTCCTTTTTCCACCTGTTCCCTGATGAAGTGATGCCTGATGTCGATGTGTTTTGACCTGGAGTGCTGAACATTGTTACAACAAAGAGCAATGGCGCTTTTGTTGTCACAATATAGGGGAATTTTGTTGTATGAGAATCCATAGTCCGAAAGCTGTGATCGCATCCAAAGGATTTGTGCACAGCAAGCAGACATAGCAATGTACTCAGCTTCAGTAGATGATATGGAAGTACTCATCTGCTTCTTAGAAGACCAACTAACCAACTTTTCCCCTAAAAATTGAGCTCCTCCTGAAGTACTTCGACGTGTGTCTTGACATCCCGCATGATCAGCATCTGCGTATGCCGTTAACTCCATTGCAGTGTCCTTAGGATACCAGAGACCCATATGAACCGTGCCTTGAAGATATCGGAAGATCCTTTTCACTGCTTCAACATGCTTCTTGGTTGGTCTGGATTGATACCGAGCACACATACACATAGCAAACAGAAGATCTGGTCTGCTAGCCGTGATGTACATCAAAGATCCAATCATGCTTCGATACTGTGTGATATCAACTGGAATCCCTGAAGAATCTTCATCCAGCTTCGTTCTATCAACCATGGGAGTGTCAACAGGTTCACTTGAGTGGAATCCAAACTTTTTCAGGATCTCGTTGGCGTATTTAGATTGATTGATGAATATGCCTCCGGGACTTTGAAGAACTTGTAGTCCTAAGAAGAATGACATTTGTCCCATCATGGACATTTGGAATTTGGAATTCATCTCCTTTGAGAAACTATCACATTCACCAGGATCTGTTGAAGCAAAGATGATATCATCTACATATATCTGAACTAGCAATAGATGGTTTCTTGATTTCCTGGTGAATAGTGTAGGATCAACAACACCCTTGGAGAATCTGTTTGCTAGGAGGAACTTGGACAATGTATCGTACCATGCCCTTGGCGCCTGTTTTAGCCCATAAAGAGCCTTCTTCAAGCGGTAAACATGAGTAGGGTGTTCAGCATCCACGAATCCTTCAGGTTGACTCACGTAAACTTCTTCCTTTAAGTCACCATTCAAGAATGCCGTTTTGACATCCATCTGGTAGACTATCATATTACGACTAGCCGCATTAGCTAGGAAGATTCTTATAGCTTCAATTCTAGCAACCGGAGCAAACGATTCTTCAAAATCAATGCCCTCTTCTTGTCTAAACCCTTTAGCAACTAGCCGTGCCTTGTTCTTTAAGACATCACCATACTCGTCAAGCTTCACTTTGAAGATCCACTTTAAAGCAATGATCATTGCACGCTCAGGAGGAGGCACTAATTCCCATACTTCAAGTCGATCAAATTCATGGATTTCATCCTGCATAGCCTGGAACCAGCAATCTTTAGTCATTGCTTCTTTGGCATCTTTTGGTTCAACTTTAGACAGTACGGAATTGAAGAAGCACCATAGTGCATCAGTGGCTAGTTGATTACGAGTGGATACTGGGCGTGAGGGATTGCCTATGATGTTGTCGATTGGATGATCACTGGTCCATTTCCTGAGATGGTCGTGAGGTTGATGGTTGTGAACAGACGAAGCAGTGCTGTGATCTTCAAGTAAGGATGTGTCTGATGAATGTTCAGGAGCAAAGATGTTTTCAAAAGGAGCCTCTTCAACATGAGCAAAAGGATTAACTTCCAAAGAGTTATTATCTGAAGATTCTTGCATGACTGGAGAAGTTTGAGCGTTTGATGACGAAGGTGATTGACTGGCAGCAGGAGCATTGTGACTGACTGATACTGAAGCTGCAGGTCCTTCTGAATCTTGTGGGACTTGAACCTCATCCATAGGAATTACAGCTGATTCACTCGGGATGGTTCCATTTGTTGGCTCAAAGAAGTCATCAAACATGGGATCGACCTAAATTTGTTGGCAAAAAGTATTCATCAAACATGGGATCGAATAACTTCTTCAACTCCTCACATGTAGGTGGCACATAAGAATCTGCAGGCGTGGAATTCTGTACAAGTCCTGAACTAATGGGTCCAGGAGACAAAAGGTGAAGATCGGGTCCAGAACTGATTTATCCTGAAACAGGTAGCTCACTCAGCTCATCGAACGTAACATGAATGGTTTCCATGATTTTACGGGTCCTTTTATTGTAGATTCGATACCCTTTACTGTCTGGTGCGTATCCAACGAAAATACCTATATCTGCTTTAGCTCTTAATTTTCCCAGGTCTTGACTATCGTTAGTTGGATAGCAAAGAGCACCAAACACACGCAGAAAGGAAAGATCTGGTTTCTTGTTATGAATTAACTCGAAGGGAGTCTTCTCATGAACCGGATGAATTAGGGATCGGTTTTGAGTGTAACATGCTGTTGCTATAGCTTCTGCCCAGAGAAACATCGGTGTCTTTGAAAATATAAGCATGGTTCTTGCAGCCTCCACCAGAGTACAGTTCCTTCGTTCAACCACCCCGTTCTGTTGAGGCGTGCGAGGGATACTTTTCTGATGCGTGATGCCAATACTTTCATAGAAATTACGGAGTTGTTGGTTAACAAACTCAGTACCATTATCTGTGCGAATGATTCTGACAGTTTTATCTAGCCTTACTTGCAGCTGTTTTATCAGTTTAATGATAACCTCTGGAGTTTCGTCCTTGGTTCTCAAAAACTTTACCCATGTGAACCGAGAATAATCATCTACTATCACCAGAACATACTTCTTTCCATTTATGGTTTGTATTCTCATTGGACCGCACAAGTCCATGTGGAGGGTGTGAAGAACTTCCAAGTTGGTGTTGACGGTTTTAGGCTTGTGGGTTTGTTTCTTGCTTTTACCCAGTTGACATGCAGAGCAGAGATGATCTTTCTCATATTTCAGTCTGGGCATCCCTCTAACAAGATCTTTACGGGAAAGATTATTTATGGTACCGAAGTTCAAGTGGTTCAAACGACGATGCCACAGCCATGATTTTGTTTTAGAGGCTTTAGAAAGCAAGCATATTGGAGAGGACTTCAACATTTCTTCAATTGAGATGGTGTATAAATTGGTGCCCCGACTGCCCTTGAGGAGATCTAAACCATCCAATTCTCTGACGAAACATGTATGCTTTCTGAAAGCCACTTCCAGATCTGAATCACAAAATTGACCCACAGAAAAACAAATTGTGTCCTAGTCCTTCCACATAATATACCCTTGAGATTACACTATTACCAAAACACATAATCTCCATAACCCATAATAGCACCAAAGTGGTCGTTCCCAAATCTAACTGTCCCGATAAACTTTTTCACGAAGTTCTTGAGCCGTGAGCGATCTCCAGTCATATGTTTTGAGCAGCCTGAGTCCAAATACCACAGGACGATTTGTACGACTGCATTTGAAACCAGACAACAATGGATGACTGAAAAATGTGGATCCCCAAGTGCAATTGGGGTCCATTTGGTCAGCACACACATATTCAGGAACCACAGATTTCACAGATGCTACTATCTTTACTGTGGAGACAGAACTTGAGACAGGACAAGACCTAGATGGAAGGCATTGTGATTCTAAAGGCAATATTCTACCAGTTGGTCTCCATTCCTTATTCTTCACAATTTTATGCATATTCATTTTAGGTAATGGTCTCAGTTTTCCTAAATTGAATTTCCTTCCAGTGGGTCTCCATTCCTTAACGTTAACAATTTTATGCTTATTCATTTTAGGTAACGTGCACTGTTTTCCTAAATTGAATTTCCTTCCAGTGGGTCTCCATTGATAGCCTATGCTAGCAAATGTTTTTCCTGTTGCTTTCCAAACCTTTTTGCATGCTTCAGATATCCTACCATTCTTAACATGGGATGATGCAGAAGACATCAGGAAAGACACAACACATTCATCATGATTAGCAGAAATTAAACAATTGTCGCAAGTTTTACAGATAGCATTAGAATTCGAATTAATTACAGTACTTTTGATACTAGAATCAACACGATTCATCCTACTCATTGTAAACTTATTGTTCCTAGGTTGGGCTTCTACATTCTTCAAGTGATCATTCTTAGCTGGCGCAGTCATATCCTTTCTTTCATTTCCTCTAGACCTTGACCCGCTAGCTTGGGTGTCACTTTTTACTCCTGTAGAAGCATCGAAGGTAACATTAGTTTGTTTTTCTGTCACATGCCTTCCTGATAATGATGTGTTGGGTTCTGATGTTTTGGGTGGTGGGTCAACGGCTACATACTTGTTCACAACATTGGATGATGATGCAACAGATCTATCTCTATGGCCTCTAAACTTAGGAATTGAGCCTATGGCATATTCTAAGTTTTCCTGAATCCTTTTCGTGAGTTTGCATGCATAGACAACTGCTTGATCAAGTGGCTTATCATTCCTATCCTCTTCAACTACCTCACGAAGTGTGTCAAGACCTTCTCTAAGATGATCTAGATATGTTTGATGGGCAAGGTTGTTATTTCTAAGCTTAAACGGAATACGCCCAACATCAACATCATACTTTTTACAATCAGTAGCCTTTGGTGTATCACAATTGCAAGTGGTGCATGGCATTTTACCTTTCACCCGAGCCTTAAGATTCTCAATTTCATTTGTCAAAGAGGTTATTTGATCATTATGATTGCTTCTTGTAACTTTAATAGAATCATATAACTCTTTGAAATGTTGTTTGACCTTTGAATTTTCTTCTCGATAACACTCATTTTCGTAATGTAACTTATTTATGGTGTTTTGATATTGAAAATTCTGAGAATCTGAAGACGAAGGTTTATTGGTGCCATATACTTCATGCTTGTTGGATTTCAGTTGGGCAATTTGGGCCCTCAGCAGTCGAATCGTGTTCGTGTGAGCTTGAATTGATTCATCACGTTTGCTTAATTCAAAATATGTATCAAACTCAGGAGCATCCGTGGATGTCTTGACATTTGATATTTTGCATTTTTCTTCTAAGTGTTGATGTTTAAGTTGCAAGTTCAGATAATCAACTTCTAGTTTCGAAAAACGTTTAACCATGTTATCATGGTCATCATTTTGAATTTTTTCAAGCAATTTCAAATTCTCCCCCTCAAGCTCAACGACACGATTCTGGGTGACATTTAACGCAATAGCATACTCATGAAATTGACAAGCAGACAATGCAGAATCAGTGACAGTGTAAAATACATCTTGTGCAATACATTTAGCAATCAAGTTGTCATTAATGATGAGTATGTTTTTTCTTTCAATCTCTCGACTCTTAAGTTCTATTGCATGTTCATTCACCTCATTTTCCATATCTTTAAACACTACTTTCATTTCATTTATTTCGGCTTTAAGGGCAGTTTGCAACCCTTCAAAGTGTTCTTTAAGTAGTTTAAAGAATGGCATGACCTCAGTTAAGTAACACCTTTTTGCATGTTCAAAACACCTTTCCCCCTCAGTAATGCCGGTTGGTGTGATTCTCTTCTTACATGTTTTATCAAAATCAGCAAACAGTTGCCAAAGCACATATAAGCTAATAAAGGTTTTGCATTCAGTGGGAAGAGACAAAGGCACCAGATTCCTAGGTGTATTGGGAGGATACACCGTTATGGACGCAACTTTTCTAATGAGGGGGGTGTTGGCCTTAAGTTTTTCTACCTTAAGTTTTTCATTATCTTGTTTCCAAAATATCTGCTCAGGTGTTAACTTCATTTGAGGAGCAAACACAGTCAAACGATTTTCTTCATAATAATCATGGGGTTTGATTATTATTCGTCTGGCTATGCACTCAGGATCCCTCATTTTCACATTCATTTTTTCCCTCGTTTTATCACTCAACTCATCCTCTTCATCAGTGTAGATATGCTCAGGTTGGTCATGAATAGGCTTAAGCATCACATTACCATCATATAGGGCTGGTTGAAGTACTTGCATGTCCCTAAGGATGGTTGACTTAGGTTCACCTATCATGATTTTACTGTGCTTATCACTCAACTTTCTGTGCTTATGAATCATTTGAGCAGTTTGTATAGTTTGATTTTGTGTGTACAACTTATCTTCAAGCTTATTTTTTAACGTCTTGAGTCTAGAGAAATCATTTAAAAGAGTTGTTTCTTTTTGTTTGAATTCTTGCTTAAGTGTGGTTACGCACTTTTGTGCTTCCTGTTTCTGTTTGACAGACTCTTCTAGCTGACTTTTCAAAGAGCTCAACTCTAATTTTAATGTTTCTTCCCGCACTCTAGACTCTTTAATAAGTGTACTCATTTGACCTTCTAATTTCTGCTCACGATCATTAAGCTCAAACTTAGCACGCTGTTCATACATAGCAACTTGTTCTTTATAGATGTTTAGTCTAGTGATCAAGGTATCATCAGGGACAGGCAATTTGTTCTCATGGTACACACATGCATTATCTACACAACCCGCATTATCTAAGGCACATACATTACTCATAGCACACACATCATTATTGACAAAGGATTCACCATTTGGTACATCAGGCGAGTTGTTGCTATTCAAATACTGTTCATATGAGACAATATTGCTATTTTCCATATCAACATCACTTGAGTCAGAAACAACTGCCTGATGTACTTCTTCGGGAATCTGATGTCCCTCGACAATATTATATGTGTCATAAATTTTTAGTACCTCAGAAATCACGGATGCATTAGAAGAACCAGCTTGACGAGATGAGGCCAGGGAAGACAAGTTAGCCATGAAGATTGTTTGAGCAGTAGGTTCATCATCCACATCAGAGTCAAATGCATCACAGTCATCTGCCTTGAAGATGTTAGGATCATTAAGTGCCAGATCCTGAACAGGTTTCTCATCCACATCTTCATCAAAAGTATTTCCTCCATCTCCTGCCAAGAACAATAACTCTTCCTCATCCAATACAGCACCATTTTCTTGAGCTTGCATTAACAGCATCTTGTCTTTGAAGTAATCTGAGTTCTGAGGACGTTTAGGTTGATTGCAGTTTCTAGCAATGTGTCCAAGCCCCCCACAATTATAACACTTGATCTGTTTCCCTTGCCCCTGATTGGCATTCCCTGCTCTGTTCTGCACATAACTCGACCCATGTTTCTGCCAGCTCTCCCTTGCACATTCTGGACCACAATTTTCCCGTCCTCCACCATTGCTAGATTGCGTGGGTTGGAAGAATTCCTTAACTGATTGTTGGTCTGAGGGAGTGATGCTTGAAACTGTTGAACCAGTAGAGATACTTGATTGGTGAGGTTGTCAATCGTTTTGTCGGTCTGAGAGTAGCCTGAGTCAAGTTGTGAACTCATAGCAGGTACTTGTGAGTGAAGTTGGTGATAGCTTGGATTGGATGATGATTGGATTGTTGGTTGTACATTTGTCATGAAAGCCAGTGGGTCATTCGTAGTTGAAGGATTCAACTTTTCTCTCAGCACCCGATCATAGGCAGCATGCTTCTCATGTTGTTGCAGGTAAGCATACAGCTGTTCATAGTTAGTCTCCCTTAAACCTTTGTTGAGTTTGACGGCAGTAACAAATCTGTCCATTCCGGAGTCATGTTGTTCACAAACTTTGAGTTAAGTTGGATGTTGGGCATAGTCATTCTGATCATCCTCATATCATTCACCAACTTATGAAATCTCACATAGTAATCTGTGACATTTTCTCCTGGGTTCATTTTGAAATGCTCGAACTCATCATACAGCTGTGACTCACGATCTTCCTTTGTGAGTTCTGACCCTGCCAACAACATTTTAACGTTGTCCCACACAGCCTTGGCTTCAGTGTTAAAATTGATGAGCTTGTATACATCCTTTGGAAGACCTTGAATAACTATGTTGGAGGCTCTAATATCGGCATCATACCTCTTCTTTTCTTCTTCATTAAGATCATTGTAGTTTCTAGGTCTGTCGATGCCCCAAGTTACAGTACCATCTTCACCAGTTGTAACAACGTCTCTGGTGGTACCCATCTGATAAGGTCCTTCGTCAATTGACTTAAGAATGTTAACACCATTATCTTTTCCCAAGCAGTACAGTCTAATTCGTTGTGCCCAAGACTCATAATCCGTCCTATCTAGCATAGGTGGACGAGTGTCAGATCCTGCTGCTTGAATATCATCTGATGATGTACTTGATGTGGTAGCCATAGTAACTACGGGATTTTACTGATCTTGTGATTTAACCGAGAAATCGAATCTTTCGCGGGAATTTCTAAAATCACCAAGACACAAACCGCCTAGACAAACAGTGTAGACACAAACCGCGTATGTGCCTAAGAGACAAACCGAGTTAACACAGGAGACACAAACCGCGTGTGCGCCAAAGAGACAAACCGAGTTCACACCAAAGACACAAACCGCGTATTCGCCAAATAGACAAACCGAGTTCACACAGGATATACAAACCGCGTATGTGCCAAGAGACAAACCGAGTTCACAATGGAGATACAAACCGAGTTCACACCAAAGATACAAAACCGCGTTGACACAAACCGCGTATGCGCCAAATAGACAAACCGAGTTCACACCGGATATACAAACCGCGTTGACACAAACCGCGTGTGCGCCTTAGAGACAAACCGAGTTCACACCAAAGATACAAACCGCGTATTCGCCAAATAGACAAACCGAGTTCACACCGGATATACAAACCGCGTATGTGCCAAGAGACAAACCGAGTTCACAATGGAGATACACAAACCGCGTAGACACAAACGCGTACGCACCGTAGAGACAAACCGCGTTGGCACAAACTTCCAAACCTGTCACTATCAATGCCGTTTGTCCTTTTGCCTGAACTGGTATAAAGACAAACCGAGTTCTCGATGCTACACAAACCGCATTCAAGAATCGTCCAAACAACACAAACCGCATCCAAGAACTCTTGAAAGAAAAGCACTCGAATCACCCACAAACACCACACGAGCCTTAAATCTGTGAATCTAAACACTAAATACCACTCTAATACTAATCTTAATCTAGAAAGTACAAAGTAAAACAACTTCTAATCACTAAACAAAGTAGAAAGATGAAATTTATGCAACTTAAACAAACCGAACCAAAACTTAAAGAACACTACAAATCTAAACAAATCTAACCAAGAAAAACCTAAAGAACTACACAAATTCAATATAAAACAACCTCTAATCACTAAACAAAAACACAAAATGAAGCGTATGCCACAAATCGAACCGAACAAAGATCTTGAAAACTCCAACTCGACCCAAAAGTAAAAAACACCTCACAAACTACACAAATTCGTGAATACCAACTCTCATGGACCTAACCATGGCTCTTGATACCAATTGTAGGGTATTCACAATGCATGAATCACTATCTTGAGGCTTGTTTGGATCGAATAGAAGATGTTTTAGAGAGAAGTGGGAGCCTTTTAGAGAGAAATGAACTTGTGATATATTAGATTGAAAAGGTCCAACCCTTCCCATGTGTGGGAAGGGGTATTTATACTTCTACATATTTGTGCCCCTAGTAGGCTGTAGAGTGAGCTGACAGTGGGGAAAGCCCCGACCCACTCCACGAATATATATTACTACACTAATAATACTGATAATACTAATACTACTAAACAAATATATATAAGCCTACGAGCTATATAAATGCTAATTAGATGCTCGGGGTGACCGAACCTTCATACCAATATTTATATTCAAAAGTCTAACATAAATTTTAGCAGGTCAAATATTCCATTTTTCAAGAGTCAAATATTCTCAGTTTTTGTCAGGCTTTTTTATTTCCCATACACCTAACATTTTATTTTTTTATTATTTATATTGGTTTACTTTTGGCTTGAAAACAAAAAATACAGTTAGGAGAGTTTTAAAACAATAAATACAGTTAGGAGAGTTTTAACAGTCTAAGTTTATACCAGTCAAATTATTGTAAACATAATTTTGTTTAAAAAGAGAGTTAATTTAATTGAAATTTTGGAACAATACAATACAGTTAGTAAAAGAAATTAAATACAGTTCATACGTCCAAGAACCCGTGAGACACAGTTCATACGTAAGACACAACTCATACGTCCAAGAACTTGCTAGACACAGTTCATATGAGAGACATAGTTCATACGTTCCAGATAATAATAGCGAAGATTTGATGAAGTATATTCCAGGGTTTTTCCATCGATACATCATAAGTTTTCATGATGTGTTTGGTGATGGAAATTGTAGATTTCGGTCAGTTGCCGTCGGTCTTGGTCTCAACGAAAATAGGTGGTCACTAATTCGACAACATTTGTTGGAAGAGTTAGATTTTCACGAGCTAAATTACACGGCTATGTGGCATAGTGATGACTTTCAACGAATTCGAAACTCTGTGGAGTTTTTTGAAACTGGATTTGCACCGCAGAACAAATGGATGATCATGCCAAACACGGGGTTGGTTATTGCTTCACGCTATAACCGGCCAGTTGTATGTATATCCCCGACACAAAATTATATATGTTTTCCGCTTTGGTCTGGTCCAAACCCATCACAAGAAAGTGGTCCCATTGTGATTGCACATGTGAGGGATGCTCATTACATTTATGTGACGCTAGATGAAAGTTGTCCAATCCCGCCAAATCACCAACAATGGAGGAGGTACAAAACTGAGGTCGCATCCGCATGGAAAACTATATATTTAAGTCGACAATGCATGTATACTCAAATTATTCAGAATGAAAGACAAATGTATTCATGACTTTTTATTTTATAAAGTTATAAAGTTTTTATTTTATAAAGTGATTATGATAAATAAGATGTGTTCTTTATTTTATAAAGTGATTATAGTTGTTACATTTTTTTATTTTTTCAATAAGCAATTAAACTAAAAGTAAAAACATATAATTAGAAATTAAACTAAAAGTAAAAACAAAATAATTAAGTATTAATAACAAAAAAAAAAAAAAAAAAAAAAAAAATGTTGTAACAATTCATTTAATGCTACCATTAAATACTAATGATTGTGGTTGTATTAAATACTAATGATTGTGGTGGTGGGGTGGCCCTCCTAAAACGGTGGGGTATAAACCCACAAAGCCTAAATAAATTGACTATATGAGGAAAACCTATCAAAATGTGGTCTACATCTTTTTTATTCCCGATACAATAAAGTCTAGGTTACAAAAGTTAAACCACTAGAGTGTTGGTGAACCACATGACTGTCTTTGCTTTACACTATTTGAGATGATGGTATAGTACTTTCATGTCAGGTCTATGGGCTTTTCTGATCCGTTGACTAGTCTTTACTTTATAAAAAGTAATTATAATTATTTTTCGTAAAATGAACCCAGAGGCCTCAAAGTATTATTCTTTTCCAACTCATACTGCACGAACAGTTTAGGAGAAGATGATAAAGAAACATCTTTCGAGGTGCTGAGGGCCATAACTTCGTATTAACCTTTGTATATAACACATATTCATGCCACCTACAAAAGATTCTTTATTACTAGCATCATGTGGGGTTTGAAACTGACAAAGTCGCATGATTTTTGATAGGTGTATTTTACATACACATCATAGCATGTTAATTACGCATTGTTGCATTGTTATTCGTTGTTATACATGTACTTTGAGGGTATTTTGTGGTTATGTAGGCTATGCACACAAAGGAGCTAAAATTGCGATATTACAAGTTTAAAATGAAGACAAGAGAGGTTTGGACATTGTCGCAGTGTTTTGGTCATAACTTTTTCGTCCGAACTCTGTTTTAGATGATTCAAAAGGTCACGGAAAGAGTAAAAAGAAATCTTCACATCAAAATAATAAAATGCAAGAAATTCTGAAGTTTAATCGTGATTTTACCTGTTGGAACAGCCAACTCGTGGCTATTGGGCTTTTAACCCATTTATGGTCACTAATTATTTTGGTATTAACTAATTGAAGAAAGCCCATAATTTACTCCATCTTGGGCATGTGGTTTGCTGGATTGGACGAGAAGTAAAAAAAAGGGATATAACCCTTTTGTTATATATACATCATTCGGTACAGAAGAAAGGGGATCCCACTTTTAATATATTTTAGCCGACACTTTGTGAATCAGCGGAGATATTGTTTTATATTCGTGAGACATAGAAGAAAGGAGGATCGACCCCATTTGACCATTCGAAAAGAAATAGCAGCCGCCATTATTTTTTTGTGAATCATTCGAATATATTACGGGATAGCATGCACGGCAGTAAAATATATACGATGAGGTCTACCAACATGATGCGCGGCTAAACCTTTTTGTAGTCTCTCCCGGTAAAAGATATTTGGTTTGATCATGTTTACGGATTTTATTTTGTTTGTCAAACATTAATTCATATAATTTTAATGCATATCATTTGTTTGATTTTAATGTTTTAGTATAATTATTTGATTGAATGATTGAAGTCATATTATTGCGAGTCAACGATTCGTGCCAAGCATAATTAGTATAAGGGTTAAGACGGTCGTGTGGTAAACATAATTTATACCCAGAATTGTTTATTTGAGTAATTATAAGATTAATTGATAGGATTATTGTAAGATATGTTATTTCTATACAACGAGTCGTGCCAAGTCCAACTAGTTTAGGTATTAAGACGATTCGTGTGGTGAGTGTAACTTGTGCCCAAAATTGTCCTTTTCAATTAATACAAAATATATCTATGTGGTTTGAAAACAAACGTTAGTAATAATCCGTAACTTTGTCATATCAATATATCCGGAGCCGGGAGGGATTGCTTTTCTAACCAATTGTTTACAAATTTTACTTTTATTTGCTTATTTACTTTTTATTGTTTATTTACATTCAAGTTGATTAGTAGTTTAATTATTAGCTTATTCCCTTTCTAGTTAATTAGTATTTAGTTATTAATATTTCAAAACCACAACTTTTATTGATCGGTGATCACCCCAAAACTTAAATTAAAACCACATACTCCTCGTGGATACGATACCCGCTTGCCCTATCTAGCATAAGGTAATTAGGTTTATTTTTGATCGGTACAACGACATCGGTCAAATTTTGGCGCCGCTGCCGGGGAGTGAGTGCGCTTTTGGTTTAAGTTTTTGTTAATAGTTTTAAAAATAAAAAATACAAAAAGATTTTCTTTTTCTCTTGTTTTGTTTTGTTGGTTGTGAGTGTGCAGGTTATTGTATGAGCACGCATAGATCGGGACGTACATCACCGTTAGTTTACGATCCCGAGATTTCTAGGTAATCTGGCATGGTCAATTTCATCATTTATTTAACCTAGAGCTTCTATGGATTCATGTTGGACTTGTGGGAATCCATTTCATTCTTATGAAAATTGTCTGGAGGAGAAAGCAAGTAGGAAGGAGCGAGTGCATGAGACATATGACTATCAATCTCAATATGATGATTATGAGCATAACACATATCATGCTAATTACAATATTGAGATGGAAGATTACATGAGGTATCGAGGGGAATATGGGGGTCAAAATTATCATCCTTCATATGAGAGCTCTAGTTTCTTCGATCAACCACAGAGACCGACTCAACAATATGACCATCAAGGGCAAGGTCAAGGTGATAACCATATCTTGTATCTTGACCAAAAATTGGATAAGCTCAATTCAAAGATAGAATCCAACAGAGAGGCAAATCAAAGATACACTAGTATTGTAGCTCTTGAGACACATGTGGATTCGTTGGCAGATCAATTTAATAGGCAAGAAACATATGAATCTCAAGGCGTCACCATGTTTGATTTTGTTGATGAAGATGAAGATGAAGAAGATGGATATAATGTTGATGCAAATAATGTTCTAAAAACGTTATTTCTATCTTTCGATAACTTCACGTTTTGAGGATGACAAAATGTGAAAACACGCTACGTTAAAATTAACGTAAACAAGTTTTTAATCGGAAGCTCCCGTTTCTACACAAATCACTCTAGAACAAAGTTACAACTTAACTAATGATCAAAGAAGTGAATTTGAGTTTTAGACTTCACATTTTTATGTGACAAAACATTTTCTTCAAAAATATACTTTACAAATTATTTTTGAATAATTAAGAAATGTTTTAATGGAAAAATAAGTTTAAAATACATAACAGCTATTTTCCCCCCCAAAATCAGCTCCAAACTTCCCCAAATAAGTTTTCACCAGAAAAGACAAAAAATGGAGCGTCTTTCTCTGACACGGCTCCACGGTTCCACTAAATTTAGTGGAGCCGTCCCCCTATAACGGCCAGATTTTTTCTGCCTATAAATACCAGCCCACTTCACAGATTTTCATCATCCTTTTTCACACAGAAACTTCTGAGTTTAATACTCCCACACCACTCTCTCTTCTTGATCATTTAGTTAGGTTTTCTTTTGTTCAAGAGTGATCCAATCATCCATTCAAGTGATCCTCTTCATTCCTCTTCATTAGCAAGAGAAGAACACAAAGTATCCAAGTAGATACAAAGTGTTGTCATTCCTCTTCATTTGCAAGAGAAGAACTCAAGGTATCCAAGAAGATACACGAGTTGTAGTTGTTAGGTCTTGTAACATTTGTTACACACTTGTTGTATCATAGCATACATCAAGATCATTTTTATTTTGTGAGAGAGTGAGTCAAGATCATTGTGATCTTATAGAGATATTGATTATCTCTTGAAGCCATTGGGCTTGTGTGATTGATCAAGAGGATCATAGATAGATAGAATAGGTTGAGAGAAGTGAGAGTTGATCATTGTGATCATGTCGAGATCTTGGAGATCTCTTGAAGCCATTGGGCTTATGTGTTTGATCAAGTGTGATCATAAGTAGATCGGGTAGATCGAGTCTTGTGTGAAGTTGTAAAGGATCAAGTGGATCGTGGTAGATTGGTGCTAGCTAAGATTAGCACTCGACATCTAGCTTAGTGTCGGAAAACAAGTTAAGCGACGTGTACGGTTTTCTCCGCCTTAAGGGAGGTTGTTGACATAGTGCTTGAAACTCTCGAGTGTGGTACTCGGGGAGTGGAGTAGGGTGAAGAAGAGCTTCGTAGCTGAACCACTATAAATCCTTTTGTCCCGGTTTGATCTTTTCATCTCTACTCTTTACTTTCATTACTTATTATTAGTTAGTTTAGTGTGTAGTTCATATTGGTGCTGTTTGATTGCACATAAGAATCAAATCAAAGGTTTCCAATAGCAAAGTTTTTAAGAAGTCTTAAAAGAACTAAAAGAACTTAAAAACCGGTAAAACTATTCAACCCCCCTTCTAGTTTTCCACAATTGGTATCAGAAGCCACGTCAGTCAAGATTTTAAAGTAAATTGTATTTTGAAACTTGAATCGATCAATGGATTTCGAAAAATATCTAGAAGGGCAATCTATGCAAAGACCACCACTTTTTGAAACCGATTGCTTTATCTATTGGAAAACAAGATTCGAAACGTATGTGAAATCAAAAGACATTGATCTTTGGCATGTTATTACCGAGGGTGACTTTCAACCGATTCAAATGAATCCGGAAACTAAAAAGGATGAAATAGTTTCTTATGATAAACAAAGTGATGAACTTAAAAGAAAACTAGCCAAAAATAATGAGGCTAAAATGATGATTTACAATGCTTTGCCTAAAAAGGAATTTGAAAGAATTTTCATGTGTAATACGGCAAAAGATATTTGGAAAACTTTGTTAGTCACTCACCAAGGTAATAACCAAGTCAAAGAGAACAAGATAGATCTTCTTGTTCAACAATATGAACAATTTTCCATTTCGAAAGATGAGTCAATAGATAATGCTTTTGCTAGATTTAATACTATTATCACTAGTCTTAAAGCTCTTGATGAAGGTTACTCTAGCAAGAATTATGTTAGGAAGTTTCTTAGAGCTCTACATCCTAAATGGAGAGCAAAGGTCACCGCCATTGAAGAGTCAAAGGACTTGGCGACATTATCACTCAATGAACTAATAGGAAACTTGAAAGTTCATGAGATGATAATCAAGAAGGACTCCGATATAGTCAAAGGCAAAAGCGAGAGAGTTAGATCTCTAGCATTGTGAGCCAAGAAGGAGTCTAGTGATGAGGAATGTTCGTGTTCCGATAGTGAAGATGAAGAGTATGCACTAGCCGTTAGAAACTTTAGAAAGTTCTTTAGGAGGAAAGGTAGATTTCCTAGACAACCTCGCGATGAAAAGAGGTCATTCCAAAAGAACCAAGATGATAGGAAAGGGACAAGTGATAGGAAATGCTTTAGATGCGGAGATCCTAATCACCTCATAGGAGAATGTCCCAAACCACCGAAAACCAACAACCAACGAGCTTTCATAGGAGGCTCTTGGAGTGATAGCGGTGAAGAAAAAGAGAAGAAGCCCAACGATGAAATGTGCCTAATGGCTCAAGCTTCTAATGAGGTACATTCCGACTCTTCTTATTATAGTGATGATAACTCATCAATAGATGACAATAGATTGCATGACGAGTATAATAAATTATGCGAGGTTAGCTCTAAAATTTTAGGTAGAAACAGAAAACTAAAATTAAAATTGCATGAACTTGAAATGCTAATTCTAGAACTAAAGGATCAAGTCAAAAGACTTGAGAAAAATAAAGAAGAAGACTTAGGATGTGGGTCATGCATAAGTCTTCAAGTAGAAAATGAGAAACTCAAAGAAAATGCTTTGAGAATCATTAAGTTCGAAGAAGGAACTAAGGCACTTAATGAGATGCTTGAAAACATTAGGTTTAGTGAACATGACCGTGCGGGTTTAGGATTTGACCCAAATCAGGCTTCAACAAGTAGTACTAAACAAGTAAAATTTGTAGAGCCTGAAGTGTCTGAGTCTGAAGGTGACGGCACCACTAAAGGTACGGACGGTACCATTAAATTTAATGGTACCGTGGTACCGTCTGGTGCTGAAGTCAGATCAGGGTCAATTTTAAAAAATAACTTAAGTTCTAAACCAAGTCACACAGTTGTAAATGGTACTAAAGTACCTATTGCTAGCGTAGAGGAAGTCAAAAGATTTTACAAACCCTTGTCAACTCCCGAACTTGGATTTGTAAAACCCGACACTAAGTCGAAGACTCCTTCACCTAGAAAAACAAATTCTCTCAAACCTCGGTCAAGAACTCCTCTACCGAGAGGTAACTTTAGAAGACAAAGTTATCCAAGTAACTTCCCCGTAACTTGGAATAACCGTCAATCTCAAAGTTACTTACCATGGGAAATGTGTCCTCCATTCTCACATCCTAAACTAATGCAACAAATGCGTAGGATGTTTGCCACTAACAACTTTGGACCCATGAGATATTGGGGACCAGATGTTTGAACTTCTGTTTTGCTAGATAAACATGGTTGTAAATAAACGGGAAGTCCAACAAATGGAGTGTGATTAGTCATTACACTAATCTAGTGATGAAGAGTCAAGTAGTGTGTCATATGCCTAGCTTTCAACAAAGGTAGTCTAGTCTTCAAAGTTTTAAGGGCAACACCTCAGGCTCAGGTACGCTTTCTTAAAACACCCTTTGTTGGTAGAAATGCTAAGCATGTAGTGTCGTTAGAATCTAACATAGTAGGCACTATAACAAAGAAACAAAATTTATTTTCATCATGACTCAAGTATTTGTCAAAGACTATTATGACAAACTCAACTTGTCCAGAAATGTACAATGATCGCTCAAAAGATCATGCATGACAAGTTTGAGATGAGCAATGATGAGTGAATCAAGTTTCTTCCCTAGCCCGTATATAATACTACTCAAAGAAAGTATCCTCATAAACCTAAGTATACTATATATGTATAAGATACTTAGCTTAGAAAAATCTTAATTCATTTCAACGCCCATATCCGCAAAAACGAATCTCACAAGAGACGATGAAGGTGAGTGCGCGGATAGTACTAGGTTAGGGGCATGATAGGTAATTTAATTTACCTAACGGCATGTAGGCCCATTATCATGTCTAGTGTATGGTTTTGTGCCCACTTGTAAGAAGGATCCCAAGACTTCTTACCTTAAAGTGTTTGATGTATCTTTCGA
This sequence comes from Artemisia tridentata subsp. tridentata, assembly GCA_021014915.2. Classification (NCBI taxonomy): domain Eukaryota; kingdom Viridiplantae; phylum Streptophyta; class Magnoliopsida; order Asterales; family Asteraceae; genus Artemisia; species Artemisia tridentata. The sequence continues at coordinate 270,813,456 of CP139504.1, forward strand.
TGCATTAAAGGTACTATAGAACTTGAGATTATGAGATCTCAAGGAGATTGGTGTAAGAAATTGTTGTCTATACCAACTCTGATAATGCGGGAGATAATGTGGAATGATAAAGAGAAAGTGATGTTTGTACCCTCATAGGTTGTTGTCTTCTTGGTTCTCCAAGAAACAAACCACTCTTACTATCTCCACTACCAAAGTCGAATACGTAAGCGCTGGAAAGGCATGACAACAAGCACTATGAATGAGACATTTCCCCATGAAATGCGGCAACCAAAGTGCAAATAGACTTGACCGAGAACCCCGTGATTTGCTCATGTACGAAGCTCGTCAAAGTACGTCACCTCCTCCGTCATGATAATGTTCAAAGAGAAATCCTTTTCTTGGAAAAGTTTCTCACAAAAGATAACATCGTCGATATCATAACCAATACGTCCTTCACATCCCTCTCATGACTATTTGAATATTTCTTTGGAAATAGTTAAGTCATCTCTCATATCTTGTCTCATGACTTTCTAAATATTTCACTGGAAATAATGAAGTCATCTCTTGCGTCTCGCCTTATGACTTCCTTAAGTCATCCTTCTCATCCCACTCATGACTATTTCAATATTTCACTGGAAATATTAAAGTCATCCCTTACGTCCTATCTTGTGACTCGCTCAATATTTCACTTGAAATATTAAGTCACTCTTCCTATCCTTCCAATGACCACTCGAATATTTCACTGGAAATATCGAAGTCATTTCTTACATATCGCCTCATGACTTTACAAGTCATCCCCCTAAATCCGTCTCATGACTTCTCAGGTATTTCACTGGAAATACTAAGTTATGTTTCTCGTCTTGCTCCATAACTCTATGAGTTATTCGTCTCATTCCGCTCATGACTAATTAAATATTTCATTGGAAATATTGTAGTCAATCTCCAAATCTCGACTCATAACTTCTACTTATTTCACGGGAAATATTAAAAGTCAATCCTCATTCTCCTTCAATGACAACTTAGGCATACTAAGGTCATTCCTTGTCATTTCACGTAATCGCTTTCGTCAAAGAGTTTATTAGGTATAAACTTTTTCCTCGCATCAAAAAGTCTTACTAAATAAGTGAGATTAATCAGTCAAGAGTCGAAACAGAACTAAAATGGGTCTCACAGACACACGGCTCCACTAAAGTGGCACGGCACCACTAATGTTTAGCGGTACCATGGTACCGTGGATCTGAGGAAACCCGTTTTTCTTTTCTTTCCCTCTGCACACCCATTCAAAACTAACACACCAATTTCCTGCTGCTGTCAAAAACCAAACCCAACTCCAAAATCCAATTACACTCTTGCTAATCAAGTTCGAGGCATTGCAATCAACAAATCTTAATCACTACAACACAAATTGTAAGTCAATTATCTTTAATTTCTTTTCAATTTAAGTCTAGGGTTTGTTCTTATGCGTAAAATCGAATTGGGGGTTATCAATTTTTGTTGAACTTTTATGCAATTAGAACTAGGATTAGACAATGTTGTACTTACATGATTCCCTAAACCTAGGACTTTTACAAACCCACTAATGTTGCATAATCTAGTCCGAATTTAACCATTTAAATCGGATTAAGATGAATTATTTCTAGTGGAATCATGTCTAGGATACTTAAAATTGGATTAGGAATCATTAACAATGAGGCTTTTCAATTTTGAGAATTTTGGCGCCAAGTTGAGGCATTTTCCAAACACCCCAATTCCAACATTTTTGAAAAATTTCACGTATCTAGGATCATGAAACCTTTTTCGTGCATTGTTGATGCAAACCAAAAATGTTTTTGCATGCATACATGATCTCACAAATATGGATCGAATTACATAATTAATGTGTATTCTTCGACATATTTGCTTGAGCAAAATTAAAGTTAGGAGCGTTTGGGTAATCTCATTAGGTTTATTTTTAGAGTCGAGATCACCGCACCTCCACATTGTTTGGATTTAAGCACACGCACACATTGAAAATATGATCACCAAATTGCATCAAGTTAACATGTACAAAATTATACTTTTGTAGGTAACGATGCCTCGTAATGATTATCAAGATACCAAACCTTACATTCCCCGTCTATTAGACGATTCAAACATCCCCGATGAGCAAAAAGCTTATCTTGCTAAAGTCCAAGATCGATATATACACGAAGGTCGTGTAGTCGATGCTCATTTCGTTCTCTTGGATAACATCCAAGCTTGCTTCCCTACTATTGACTTTGATTGTTTATACAAAATAAACGATCAAATTTGTCCTCGTTTTGTCCTTAAGTTTTATAGACGAGTCCGTACCTTCAATGACCTTGAGGGTAATGTCTTCCTTGATTTTTGGATCCAAAACCAAAACATCATTTTGTCAGTCTCCGAGCTTGGTGAAATTCTCGGTGTTCCTTTGTATGGTCAGTGTGCATACACTGAAGACCATTCCCTAGAGTCTTTTTTCTACAATCTTGAAAATCAAGGTACTTATCGTACCGAAATCCCCAACCTCGAAGCCATCAAACAAGTCATCCAAACTCCTCGAGTCGCCAACACGTATAAAAAACATGATGGTTCCATCGTCCATCTTGACCCAAACAAAATCTACCTCAAAGAACTCTTTCCCGACCTCAGAAGTTGGGAACTTCTTCTACGTGAGAACGTGTTGAGCCTTGCGGGCAACCGTGATCACGTTTCGGCGAGTCTCGCCCACATGCTTTATTGTCTTAGTATCGAGGAACCATATAACCTCGCATACTACATGGCCAAAAGGATGGCCAACATTCATAGTCGTTCCGATAAGCTCATGCCATACGGCATGTTGCTTACTCGTCTCTTCACGTGGGTCATGGAAAATTTCCCACATCTTAATAATGTCAGCTATGTCCTAGTCAATCCCGTCATGAAATTCACTTCCGATATTCCTCTCTCTTCCTCCTCCTTCGGTCATGGTTCGTCGTCTCAACCTATGGATGAGGACGATGATGACGTGAATGAAGAAGGAACGTCTCGTCCTCATACTCCCTCTCCCGACACCTACTTTCGTAACCTTGACACTTCATCGTTCAAACAAACCTCCGACCTTGAATTCGGCCAAACCAACTTATCCATGATGATGAGAAGGCAAACAACCATGTACAATCGACAAGTGTCGATGCATGAGCAAACAATCGGGGGGTTCAAGTCCATTGGCAAGGCAATCAAAGGACTCGGGAATAAGATAAAGAAGTTGGGGAAGAGAAGGGATTAGATAGTGTTACTTAAGTATTATTACTAACTTAAGTATTATTAAGCTATTATCAATGGGGTCATGGCAATGTCCATCTAACATTAATAGGTTTAAATTGTCTTAACAATTTTTACTTAACATTGGTAACTTTAAGTAGTTAATCAATATTAATGTTTTTATCTTTTTCATGAGCTTTGCCTAGTTCATATTATTTGTTTTCATGCATACACTAGATGATAAAATTGCTTGATGCATGCTTAATAGTTGCCTAAACTTAGATGATCACATGATTTTGTTAGTTGCTAGTTGAAGACTAGTGTTAGAAAATCTATGTGATAACTCTTTAGAAGTTTGAGGCTTTGGGATTTGCTGCAATACAGTCCACCCAGAATTACCCATTTTAGGCAGCCTAGAACCTGCAGAACTGGAAAAAGAGTCAACTGCAGGCCACGGATCCACTAAATAGGGCACGGCTCGACTAAATTTAGTGGTGTCGTGGTACATTTAGTGGTACCGTGCCCTGGGAAGTCGAATTTAACTGTTCTCTTCCACTTTTTGACTCTCTTTTCCTGGAAATCTGCAAACACAACCTGATTCCAATACACCCAAATCCCTAAATTCACAATCCTATCCAAACTTGCATGTTTTGATTTGGCTATATAAGCTAACATCATACACTGCTCATCCTCACCACTTCACATTCACCATACAATTATCATATCTTCAACCATGGCTACCACTTCACACAAAGCTAAAAGGCCAAGATTTAACCTCAAACCAACCAATGAGACAATTCTTATTGATCAATGGATCAAGAATGTCAACACACCACAAACCTCAACCAAACCTTCCAATGAGATAATTTTCATTGATTTAACCTTAGATGATGATGAAGAAACCCTCACACCACAAACCTTAACCAAATCAACCTCCTCAATCTCTACACCCCAAGCTCCATCAAAAGCCAACTCAACAAGGCCAACATCATCATCCACCTCCACCACAAGAATCACCACACCCATGTCTCAACCAAGTCCTATTCATCCACTAGCCTTAACACTCACCTTATCACCATCAACTCCCTTTGAACTTGGCACTAACACATCATCCTCATCACTCTCACCATCACCACAACCACTAATGGGTCATCCCATTCTTTATCCCCTACAACCACATACCCTAAGTTGTCATTGTTGTCACCACAGCCAACACCTCATCATGTGCCTTAGAGATGAGTTGAGTCTTCAATTCTCCTATCTTGAGCACCTCCTCACACCACCATAAGGACCCATCATACTACCCCCTCCACCACCAAATAGCCCAACCAACTAAACATGGTTATGTTTAGTTTCTCCAATACAAGTCTAGGAACCCTTTTGGAGTTTGAAGCAAATTTTGAAGTCTCATACAACTATTGATGTTTATGTGCTTTCTTATTGCTTAATTTTCTTCTATCGTGTAGTCATACTTATGTATGACATTTATTTTATTAATGAATGTTTTCTTTTATGTGGTTATTTTATTATGTTTGGGGCTTGGCTCTTTAGTCGTTTTTGTGGTTGGATATTTTTCATGTGTGCTACATGTTAGATTTTGTATACTTGTTATCTAACCTTGTTTTGTAGCACGAATTATTGCTCGATTCCTTGGTGTCCTCTAAACGAGGGGGAGTATACATCAAAGGGGAGCCTTAGCAACCTTTTTGCTTCGACAAAAAGGGGGAGAAATGGGAGTAAACTCATTAAAAACTTGTTAAAATTAATTTTAACCTAAAATGAGTTTATGTTTTGTCATCATCAAAAAGGGGAAGATTGTTGATGCAAATAATGTTCTAAAAACGTTATTTCTATCTTTCGATAACTTCACGTTTTGAGGATGACAAAATGTGAAAACACGTTACGTTAAAATTAACGTAAACAAGTTTTTAATCGGAAGATCCCATTTCTACACAAATCACTCTAGAACAAAGTTACAACTTAACTCTGATTAAAGAAGTGAATTTGAGTTTTAGACTTCACATTTTATGTGACAAAACATTTTCTTCAAAAATATACTTTACAAATTATTTTTGAATAATTAAGAAATGTTCTAATGGAAAAATAAGTTTAAAATACATAACAGCTATTTCCCCCCCCCCCCCAAAATCAGCTCCAAACTTCCCCAAATAAGTTTTCACCAGAAAAGACAAAAAATGGAGCGTCTTTGTCTGACACGGCTCCACGGTTCCACTAAATTTAGTGGAGCCGTCGGTGATTTAGTGGAGCCGTCCCCCTATAACGGCCAGATTTTTTCTGCCTATAAATACCAGCCCACTTCACAGATTTTTATCATCCTTTTTCACACAGAAACTTCTGAGTTTAATACTCCCACACCACTCTCTTTTCTTGATCATTTAGTTAGGTTTTCTTTTGTTCAAGAGTGATCCAATCATCCATTCAAGTGATCCTTTTCATTCCTCTTCATTAGCAAGAGAAGAACACAAAGTATCCAAGTAGATACAAAGTGTTGTCATTCCTCTTCATTTGCAAGAAAAGAACTCAAGATATCCAAGAAGATACAAGAGTTGTAGTTGTTAGGTCTTGTAACATTTGTTACACACTTGTTGTATCATAGCATACATCAAGATCATTTTTATTTTGTGAGAGAGTGAGTCAAGATCATTGTGATTTTATAGATATATTGATTATCTCTTGAAGCCATTGGGCTTATGTGATTGATAAAGAGGATCATAGATAGATAGAATAGGTTGAGAGAAGTGAGAGTTGATCATTGTGATCGTGTCGAGATCTTGGAGATCTCTTGAAGCCATTGGGCTTGTGTGTTTAATCAAGTGTGATCATAAGTAGATCGGGTAGATCGAGTCTTGTGTGAAGTTGTAAAGGATCAAGTGGATCGTGGTAGATTGATGCTAGCTAAGATTAGCACTCGACATCTAGCTTAGTGTCGGAAAACAAGTTAAGCGACGTGTACGGTTTTCTCCGCCTTAAGGGAGGTTGCTGACATAGTGCTTGAATCTCTCGAGTGTGGTACTCGGGGAGTGGAGTAGGGCGAAGAAGAGCTTCGTAGCCGAACCACTATAAATCCTTTTGTCCCGGTTTGATCTTTCCATCTCTACTCTTTACTTTCATTACTTATTATTAGTTAGTTTAGTGTGTAGTTCATATTGGTGTTGTTTGATTGCACATAAGAATCGAATCAAAGGTTTCCATTAGCAAAATTTTTAAGAAGTCTTAAAAGAACTAAAAGAACTTAAAAACCGGTAAAACTATTCAACCCCCCCCCCCTCTTCTAGTTTTCCACATATAATATTGATGTTAATAAGAATTCATTTGATGACCTCATTTTGCTGATAAAAGACCGTCATGAAGAATTGGTTCCTCCTAAAGTTGGGGAGGGAGTTGTGGAGACTAATACCACACCTTATCTCTTAACTTTAAATGAACCAACACTTTTATTAATTGATGATACAAAATCAAAAGAAGATGAGGACTTGTTCGCTCCTTCGCTATACGAAGATGAGTGTTCAAATTCATTGAAAGAACAACAATATCACAATGAGGAAGAAGTCGAGGGCCCCCGTATCGACCCAAACCCACCACATGTGCCTCAAGTATTAATCAAGAAATTTGGTATGGGTGACTCAACTTATACAAAGGGGAAAGCACAAGCAAGGTTGTTACTAATAGAAAATCATTATGTTGTTGAGCGGTGTAATAAGAACTATAACAGGGCACTCCTTCATATTATTCTTGAGCAAGTTCATAGGAAAGCACGAGTAGGAGTTCGTAAATTGAGAGAACCCCTGCACAAAGAAAAGAAGAAGTTTCATGGAGTGCCAAATTGTGGTAAGTTGATTAAGGATGCAAGCAAGAAGGCCCGTGTGAAACAGGTTCGTATGGGTTTCAAAGCATAAACACTTCTTCTGTATAAGGGAAACTAATATTCATAAAGTGTTTGAAAAGAGGGATATGGCATGGACCCGTAAAGTTTCATTGCGTCTAGGTAACTCGTTTGGTAAATGTTCCATCATACCACCGTGAAACTAATATTAGGTATTGTCGGGCTGACGACGGTAAACTTAGCGCTTCGCGGGAGGCAACCCGTGGGTTGTAGTGTGTGTGTATGTGTGTATGTTCTTTTTAATTTATGTTTCTTTTTATTTTCTTATTTTTTTTGTATGTTAAAAACTTTGTGGGTGTGTTCACTACAAACCCTCACGAGACTAAACTCGTCCACTCGGGCTACCGGGTGGTTTAAAAGGCTTGTTGAATACGCTAAATGCAACCGTGATTCCTACGAAAGTGAGTTAGGTTTTTGTGTTGTGTGAGTTTGTCAAAGTGATTTTTAACCAAAATTTCAACTTAAAGTTTTTGCATTAGGGACAATGCAATGCTTTAAGTTGGGGAGGGTGTCACATGTGTGACATGTTTTTGTGTGAAATTGTGGTTAAAAATGGGTCAAAATGTGATTTAAAAAAAAAAAAGGATTGAAATCACATTATAAGAGTTTTGTGCTAATTGGATGTGGAAGTTTCTTCTACGCATATTTGTTGAGTTTTTGGAGATTCTAAAGATTAGCTTATCGATGATTTATTGGAGCAAACTAGAAGATCCAGCCATGATTATAAGGTGCACCCGATTCCATTGTATAATTTGGTTATAAAATTAATTTGATGGTTTGCATGTAGTTAGGCATATGTATAATTAGTTGATGATCAAACCATACCCGATTGAATTTCCCTACTTACTTTTGCTTAGAACGGGAAGAAAGTTAAAATAATATAATATAATGGAATAGTTGGGTTAGGACACTTAAATTGATCTTATCCGGCTTGTCACCCGCGCACGGTGGCCACACACAAAAAAAAAAAAAAAAAAAAAAAAAAAAAAAATGGAGAACTGTCATAATTATTGGTGGTAGTCATATGCTGGGCTTGCCTATCTGATTCGTCACCCACGCAAGGTGATATTTTAGTTGTTAGCATGGGTCAGACGCCAATTCTTATGATGGATAGCATTGCACTTAGCTGAGACAATTTTATGTGAAATAACCCAATCCTTGTATTATTGTTAATGAAATTAGAAAGGTTTGTTTAAGTTAGTGCATTAATTAATTAGACTATGTGGTAGATAACTCCATCATATGATATACCAGTATGCACGAAGCATAACTGTTCCCGTTTAATTAAAATAGACTAAATTAACTGGTTCCCATGTGCCGATGTATCTTAGTATACACCTATAGGATAGATATTCATACATTCGAATGATTGGTCTTTATATCAACCTTAAAAGGAGTGTATTAAACATTCAGGATGACATGTATAAGAAACGGTTCTGGATGTCTAAAAAAGGAGCTTATGTATGTTATGAGAAAAAATGCTTGAAATATGAAGTAAAATTCATGTGCGAAAACTGAGTAAAAAGTGAAAATATGTAAACTAATGTATGATGGCTTATGTGCTCTTAAAAAGTTTACTCCTATGGTATAAAAACTCCGGTATTATAAAAGGTATAATATATTCTCACCTCTTGTTTTGGATATATGTTTAGATTGATTATAGGGGTGTACTAAGTATGTAGGGCACATGGTTAATTATATGAAACATAAAGTAAATGGAACCAATGGGAACGGTTATGTTAAGTGTTTAAGAAGGACAAAAATATTGGTAAACATTTTGGATTATTGGTCACATAGGATAGTTATTAGTGTACTAGGTTAAATTTGATCTTTTTGATGGAATTTCAATGGTATGATTAAAAACTATGTAATTAACATGCTAAGATATAGTAGAATTCTTCCTCGGGAAGAGTAAGGGTTAAGTTTGGGAGGTTTGATCGGTGTATTTTACATACACCTCATAGCATGTTAATTACGCATTGTTGCATTGTTATTCGTTGTTATACATGTACTTTGAGGGTATTTTGTGGTTATGTAGGCTATGCACAAAGATCTAAAATTGCGATATTACAACTTTAAAATGAAGACAAGAGAGATTTGGACATTGTCGCAGTGTTTTGGTCATAACTTTTTCGTCCGAACTCTGTTTTAGATGATTCAAAAGGTTACGGAAAGAGTAAAAAGAAATCTTCACATCAAAATAATAAAATTCAAGAAATTCTGAAGTTTAATCGTGATTTTACCTGTTGGAAAAGCCAACTCGTGGCTATTGGGCTTTTAACCCATTTTTGGTCACTAATTATTTTGGTATTAACTAATTGAAGAAAGCCCATAAATTACTCCATCTTGGGCATGTGGTTTGCTGGATTGGATGAGAAGTAAAACAAAAGGGATACAACCCTTTTGTTATATATACATCATTCGGTACAAAAGAAAGGGGATCCCACTTTTAATATATTTCAGCCGACACTTTGTGATTCAGCGGAGATATTGTTTTATATTCATGAGATAGAGAAGAAAGGAGGATTGACCCCATTTGACCATTCGAAAAGAAATAGCAGCTGCCATTATTTTTTTGTGAATCATTCGAATATATTACGGGATAGCATGCACGGCAGTAAAATATATACGGTGAGGTCTACCAACGTGATGCGCGGCTAAACCTTTTTGTAGTCTCTCCCGGTAAAAGATATTTGGTTTGATCATGTTTACGGATTTTATTTTGTTTGTCAAACATTAATTCATATAATTTTAATGCGTATCATTTGTTTGATTTTAATGTTTTAGTATAATTATTTGATTGAATGATTGCAAGTCATATTATTGCGAGTCAACGATTCGTGCCGAGCCTAATTAGTATAAGGGTTAAGTCGGTCATGTGGTAAACATAATTTGTACCCAGAATTGTTCATTTGAGTAATTATAAGATTAATTTGATAGGATTATTGTAAGACATGTTATTTCTAGTCAACGAGTCGTGCCGAGTCCAACTAGTTTAGGTATTAAGACGATTCGTGTGGTGAGTATAACTTGTGCCCAAAATTGTCCTTTTCAATTAATACAAACTATGTCTATGTGGTTTGAAAACAAACGTTAGTAATAATCCGTAACCTGGTCATATCAGTATATCCGGAGCCGGGATGGATTGCTTTTCTACCCAATTGTTTACAAATTCTACTTTTATTTGCTTATTTACTTTTTATTGTTTATTTACATTCAAGTTGATTAGTAGTTTAATTATTAGCTTATTCCCTTTCTAGTTAATTAGTATTTAGTTATTAAGATTTTAAAACCACAACTTTTCTTGATCAGTGATCACCCCAAAACTTAAATTAAAACCACATACTCCTCGTGGATACGATACCCGCTTGCCCTATCTAGCATAAGGTAATTAGGTTTATTTTTTATCGGTACAACGACATCAGTCAATTTTATGGGAGGCTGTAATGCATAATTATACTTTTTGATGGGTACTTCTCACCAACCATCAACCTTTTTTATACATTTCAAAGCAAACTTTGAAGACGTAAAAGTCTAAAAATAAATACAGCCGCATCCCCGACTTTATCGCTTTAAGCATTGTGAGCCCCGAGCCTCACATATTATAATTTTGGTCACATGTTGATCTCTGATCGACATCTTCGACCTCCAGAAAACCATGCTCGGGCTGGTCAGATCGAACACCAGACATAAGGCGCAAAAAATACGAAAACACCCATTAGTCGTCTTTTGTCTAGGTCCGGACCTCCGGAACCAAGGCTCACAGCCATACGCCAGATACATAACACTACCTACGTACCCCGGTCGGTTAGCTTATTTATATTTTATTTTGTTACACAATCCCTGGTCGCGGCACTAATAAATGATCTGGCTGAAACTGTGTTGGACCAAGAATTTTAGATTTTCCCGAGGCATGGGGAGAGTCATCTTTATATTGTACAACCGGATATTTATGGGGTACATGTAGCAACACGTAAATTTTTACACATCAAAATGACTATTTTACCCTTTGACTTTTTTTTTAAAAGTTGACTTTAACTTTGACTTCTTGACAATTTGACTTTTACCTTAACGTAAAAGCAAATACGGTAATCGGTAGTTAACTAGTAACTTCTCAAGTTAAATAACCCACTCATATTCGAATTATTACTCTCTGAACGTTACGTTCACCTTTGTCTATTTAACAAGAGAATATATTATTTTTATTGCATACCAAAACCGCAATAAAAATGGTTTACATTCGATAGTCATTAACAGACATCAATAGTTTCGTTAATATATTATTTCTATTAAAACATCTCCAAAAATATATTTATCGCATCTACCCAACTGTGGTACCGCGTTTACATCTCGACTCAACGGGACACGAGGTGCCCCAAATACACTCTATATCACTAAATCTTATCTTATCCTATATCTTATCTTATCTCTTTTTTTTCACTCTCACATATCTTATCTTTATTCCCATCTCTCTCACTTTTCCCTCCATCTCTCTCTCTACCAAACCAACACCCTTCGCCAACCGACCCTCATCACCACCTGACGCCACCACAGCCACCCCAATCACCGCCGCACCATCACTTCAAGCCGCAAAGAAGATCAAGGTTCGTGGGTATTTATTTGGAGTTTTTGGTTCGCGTGTTTCGAGTGGTACCTCGTGTTTATCGATCTCTCATCTCAAGCTGTCATCACCACAACTATACTACCACTTCATCCCTCTTAAATTGGTATGAACCAACTTGTATTTTATCTCTTCTATTCACTTTTTCTTTTACTCGAGTATATAAATAAATTATACTATGGGTTTTATTATTTTAATGAAATACCTAAAAATTTTGAATCAAAGTATCATTAAGAAATCGTGTTGGTGTCGTTTGGTACACAGATCGGGTTAAACCCGATTAGGTTTATGGGTCGAGACCCGAGAGGGCCACGGCTCGGGTTTGATTTAGTCATGCTTGAGTGGGTAATATTACTATGGTTGTTTAATCTTGACAAGGGAAGAACCCGACCGAGAGGTCAAGGGTTCAAAACCCACATCAGGGGTCATTTGATTTATTTTGGCTCCTTTTATTTTCTAGCTTGTTAATTTAGCATATGGCTTCTTTGGTCTTGTTGTTGTGATCTCGGTATACGATAGAAAACACCACAATGGGTGCTTGGTTGCTCTCGGCTGAAAACCACCCCGAAAGGTGTGGTTGGATGCTACTCGCGATGACATAACGCCAGCCACAAGGTCTCGGGTACGAGCCTTGTGGTAGCGGGATTCATCCCTTTTTAATATTTATTTTTGCTTGAACTTATCATTTCTTTGGCTTATAAGAAGATTTATAAAGGTTTGGTTTAGCTTATTTGTTAAGCCTATAGCCTTGTGGCTTATATGTCTTATTGTTAGCTTGCTTTGAGAGTGTTTGTTTATGCTTTTCCCAGCCACACCGAAAGGTGTTGGATTTGGTTTGGTCAGCCCACCGCGAGCCCATGGGGGTGCGGTGTGGGTTTTGGTCTCGGTTCATGACCCGTTTGGTTGCGATTTATAACTTATTTGTAACTACATATTTTCATATTGCTAATTAGTATTGCTTATTTGACTTGTTGTTACAGCTTATCTTGGGCTTATGTGTTCGGCTTATTTCGGCTTATTTGAGAGCTTAGTGCTTCGGCTTATTTTTAGATCTATGATTCTCGGATAATTTTTGTATCTAATATGTTACGGATTATTTGTAACTTATATGTTATAAATTAATTGTAGTTTGCATGTTTAGTTTATATGTTGGACTATGGTTGGAGTCGGATTGTACATATACTTAACGGACTAAAATAAGTTGGATTGTGACTTGAGTTATGGACTAAGACATATCGGTAAACATTAGACTACATTATAATGGACACGTGATGAACTTGGACATATACTGGACTATCGAACTATTAATATTTGACTTGGTAATATAAACTGGTAAACAAATATTAACGATCACGAATTATATTGATGACTCGAATCACATTTAGATACAATGAAGAAGTCATATAAATAACCGAGTTATTACCCAAAACTTAACCGGTCTACCTATCTCTCGCTTATTTGCTATTTGATTCTTAGGCGTTTATTTTACCTTCCATACTTATTATGCTATATGCTTTATGCTTTGGCGTCCGTTTTGTCTGAGTCTATGACTTCATACCACCACATGAAATGAGATACTAAACTTTTACAAACATTGATACAAATATTCCACGAAAACTACAACACTCTATCTTTTGAAAGTCGTACGTATCGATTACTTTCCGCTTGTCATATCTTGAAACAAACTTATATTCATTAGGTTATGACGATTCTGTATCGTTGTGCTATACTCCTTACACTGTTCTGCCATACTCCTTGGCACCATTGTGTTACTATGTCACTACATTCCAAGGTGAGCCATAGCCCACTTTTACTCATTTAACAACTTTATACTCTTTGGGGGAGATACATGCTCGTTCTGCTTACAAATTTACTCGTTTACCTTAAATATTGTACTCAAATGATGACACACTCTATTGGTTTATTGAAACATAATTCTTGTTTTCACTTATACAAGTAATTTACACTTTTACGAATTACCATGAATTCATACACCCACTTTTACACGTTTTCTATCTCCTATGGAGATACATGCCACAAGATAGAACACAAGTATTTTTCTTTTTGCAACACCCGTTTGATATTGCCTAAGTTACACTATTGCCAAAAGCCCCTCACATCATGAACCATTAATCACTTGCGAGTGAACGCGAATATAGTGAATAGATCTATTGGAGGCTGACAGCCTATTCCACTAATACCTGACGGATATCCTTAGTTGCTAGTCGGATTAGTCGCAATGCACTATATTTGAAGGAAATAGGAAATGGCAAATCACCTATTACACGAGGGCCATAACTCACACCATTAATTTGGTGTGTTCACCACCGTTTCACGGTATACTGTTAACGTTTGCGTGTCATGAGACTTAGGGAAATATATCCAACTGAAATATCACCATTTAAAACAAAGATTTTAATTCACAGGCAATCACAAATTTGTGTTCAACTTATTAGCATGCAAATCCTATGGATTCACTCACATTTGACCCGGTTAGGGCAAACAAACAAACTATGGGCGTATAACAACGTAGCTCACTTTCACCCAAACTGGAAACTTGTGTTCAACTGAGATGCAATTAAAAACACTATGGATTTCACCCAACGTAACCTACTACTTATTTCATCAATATTGGTATTTATTACAATTATCATTTCACACTTGAAACTATTGGAATCAACTGTTTATTTACAAACTCTATGAACTCGCCAACCTTTGTGTTGACACTTTAAGCATGTTTATCTCAGGTCCATAATGAACGAGGATGGCACGGAAGGAGCACGGATACATTAAAAGGGCTATAAATTTTGTTATCATTAGAAAACTTATTTTGTATATCTTACAACTACTGGGACCTAATTTGTAAACTCTGATATTCGAATGGTAAATCTTTTAAAACGACTCAACTAGAGATCGTTTTCTATCATTATAACTGTTATGCCATGAAGTAACACCCAGTTTGAATTCCGTTGCGTATTACGAAATCGGTGGTGTTACAGATTGGTATCAGAGCTATAGTTATAGAGAAACGGGTCTAATTGAGACCTGAACTATAAACACTTTTACAAACAAAATGTTTTATAGTCTTTCGCTCTCCGTGCCTTCCATCCTCCAGACGATTATGTGACTTCTAGGTAATTTATGCTACTCAAACACTTAGTATATTGATATATACACACTCAACATACTTTCGTTCCCTTTAGAGCTAAATACATCTGCGTATGCCTATTCTAGGGCATTACAGCACAACCACATTTCTTCAATCATGTACCTACTCATACTTTAGCAGTGGGTTATAAACACACAGGTTGCAAGTCTTATATGGGCGGGACTTGGGACTGAGTGGATTTACGATGCCTTTGTTGTGAAAACTTTATTCAAGGGCTTACAATTCAACTATACAAATATACCCTACTCATATACTTTTGTGGTCTAGGAAACTTCCTCCAGGACATTGTAACTGATTTCAATGGTCTTTCCTACTACCCAGACATTGTAATTTATACAATGGTCTCATTTATTTTTCAAGGCACTGTAAGTCCTACAGTGGTCTCTATTACATCCCCAGACACTGTAAACGAAACAGTGGTCTCACTTATTTCTCAGACATTGTGTGTTGCACAATGGTCTCATTTATTTCTCAGACATTGTGTGTTGCACAATGGTCTCATTTATTTCTCAGACATTGTGTGTTGCACAATGGTCTCAATTATTTCTCAGACATTGTAAATGATTACAATGATCTCTAAACTTTTCACGACCTTGCGTAATATTGTTTTACATGAAACCCATCGCGGTCTATCGATTTCCATACTAGAAATACAAGATATAGAATTGCTAAGGAACAATCTGATTCATCATCTACAAAAGTTGAAGTTCAGCAACTTTCTCTACATTCATCAAAGTTCTCTTCCGAAACTTTCATTGTTAAAAGTCTATGATTCTAGCCCAGTGTGGACTATTTTTCCTTTCCACACGTACGAGTGTTTTGTCAGAAATTCTTAAGTAGGATGATTTACAAAGTCTTTATTTGAATGGATTGGGACGCCTTTTTATTTAAATAAAGAAATTGTGAATCGCCTAACCATAAGTTTATACTTTTTTATTTACATTATTTGGGACGCTTCTCTATGTAAATAATGAATTATAAATAAGTGGGCTTATTTGTATCCGATATGACATGAGTATGAACTCGAAATTGAGAATCTCCAGTATTCAATTACTCAGCAAAAATCTTAAGACCTCATTTGAACTACCTTAGTTCATTCTTAAGTCATCACTTTTGCAGTTACAAATCCTTACAATCATGAGCTATTTATTGAGTTAACAGACTTGTTACACTCTTGACTTGGTTCAATCTCGAACTAACAGACTGAGTACGATATTTCACCCACTTACTTGAGTACGTAAGATGCCTACTTTACTTAGGTGTACGGACACCTACGCTCTCCCAAGAGTTCCTTCCATTTGTTGACCTTTATTTTAGAGACATTGTTTCTTGAAATGTTCTCTCTCCACATCCCCAAACCGTTTGTTACTGTTGTTATTTTTGCCATTATTGGATTCTTAAGCAGACCTAGCTCTTACAACATGATCCACTAGGTCGTGAGACATCTAAATTGTTTCGTCTAGTGTGAGTGATCAAACGAAGTTACGTTCTCTTGAATAATGAGTGGAAGTTCTTAGATGAACTTTTCCCATGACTTCTCTTTGGTTGAGACCATTATTGGGCACGCTATTGCCAACTCTTAAAGCCACAAATATAAGTTGTAATATCAACGCCACAACAAGGAAACCTCACCTCAATTTCTTACACCTCATTCTGAGGACAATATTACTTGATCAGATACTTCTTCAACTTAGTCCAATCAAACTTATAAGTATTCTCAATACTAATAGATTGTGCAACAACTTTCCACCATGACAAAGCATCCTCCAGAAGTATGCTTGTGGCATATTTGACCTTGCAGTCTTCAGCACAGTTGCTAATTTGGAAATACTAACTCTATTCTCTCAAACCGACGAGTCAAACCAACCACTCACTCTATGCTTTTGAAATTGCCGAATTTGCAATTCATGAAATCCTTGTGAGAACAACCTTAACTTCTGACACAACAATCACCCGAGAAGGCGCCACAACATTTGGTTCTCCAGCGTTTTTCAGCTGGCCTTTCCCTATTGTCCAAAATTTGTTAGAACTTTCAGTAAGAACTCGAATTCACCTACGAGCGTGAAGACTAGATGCGTCGCAAATACTCCTATCTTTTCTCAAACTCGCTGTTAGCAAATAACACCCACTGAACTTCGGGACGAAGTTCCAATTGAGGGGTGGATACTGTAGCAACCCGTAAATTTTCACACATCAAAATGACTATTTTACCCTTTGACTTTGACTTCTTAAAAAAAAGTTGACTTTGACTTTGACTTCTTGACTATTTGACTTTTACCTTAACGTAAAAGCAAATACGGTAATCGGTAGTTAACCGGTAACTTCTCAAGTTAAATAGCCCACTCTGATTCGAATTATTACTCTCTGAACGTTACGTTCACCTTTGTCTATTTAACAAGAGAATATATTGTTTTTATTGCATACCAACTGTAACACCCCAACCCGATAAGGGTAGAAGTATCACGTTATGGTGACATATCAAAGCAAACAAAAGCATATGACTAAATAATACAAAATGAATTTCAAAGGTTACAAAGAGAAAATCTGAAACTACAAGGGTTACAAATGAATTACAATAACTACTAAGTCTAAATATCATCTCTTCTAGTCATCTCTAATCCAGAATGGCTTCTAAGTCAAAGATACTCTCCACTCATAACCCAGCTTCCAACTAAACTGCCGCAGGAAAAGAAATGCGGCTGAGCTTAAAAAGCCCAGTGAACAGATATATACATAACATAGTATAACGGTAAATAAGCATAAGCAACGAAGGAAAAAGAATACGAAACGAAAAGCATAATCATGAAATCAATACGAATTTCAAAGATAACTAAGAATCAAGAGTGCATGAGAACTGAACAAGAAATGAATCATGAAATGAAATGAAAACAAAGGAGGGTTCATAAAAGGATGTGCCATAAGAACTCCATACATAATCCGTCAAATCAAATCTAGAGCACATATAAGTATACGAAGAAGGGAGACCTCTAAGTAATAATAAAAGTGTGAGAAGGAGTGCAAGGCACACACCACCTGGTCACCATAATACATATTCATAAAACCTAGGATATATCCATACGCTCCCAAACATAAGTATGTGTGACAGCTCTAGACTAAGCACACATAAAGGGTTGGCCAATAGTGCATGCAAATACATATACATAGGGGGAACGCCGCAGATCTATCACACCTCTACGGGGGTGTCATGACTAGGGTGCCATCCTAGACATGGTCCTAGTACCTCTAGAACTAGTTAAGCTCAGGCACGGAATATCATATCATACATAATCAAAATCTAACATGGCAAGAGAAACAGAAAGTAACTCAAATAAGCATGGCAAACAAATAAACATAGCATAGCAGAGACATTTAAAATAAATGTCAGAGAGGATCATAGGAATGACAAACATACAATGAATGTCACGAATCAACTAAGGGAAACATAGCAATGGCTTAGGATCGAAAGAAAATATCCCTACTGAGAAGGGAAAGAATATCTGTACCTTAACACAGCACACAACGAAAGCAAATGAAATCAAAAGAAGCAGAAGGTCACTCCTTCTTCACCCGATCTACATAATCATAAGTTTTCTTATAAGTTCATAGTCTCATAGTCGTATAGGTTTCATTTTAGTTTTCTTTCCATTTTAGGTAACTTTCCATAATTAGCAGGTTTCCATAATTAGTAATTTTTCCAAAAATAGCAAGTTTCCATATTTAGTAAATATTAGTTATTAACATTCCCGTTTATCAAATCAAAGTACTAAAGATGACCATATTCGTAGTTTAAGGTTCATAATGTGGTTTTCATAAGTTTAGAGTTCATAATATAGTTTTCATAATTTTAAGGTTCAATATGTAATTATTACATGTTTAGGGTCTAAAGTGTCATTATGTTAAGATTAGGGTATAAAGTGTAAATATATTCAAGTTACAGGTTTTTACAAGTTAAGTCCTTTAGTTTTAGCAAAATAACCATTTACACCCTTTAGTTTATAAAATAAACACATAACACTCTTTTAACAACTTTTACACTTCTCACAGATTTTACACTCAATTTAGTACTGTTTTCCCCGATTTTTAATACTTATAATAACTCAGAGATAAAATTCCCAAAAATTCATAAAGGTGCCCAGATTTCTTAAGAATTTACTCTAATTTTTACAGAATTTATTATTAAGTATAACTATAGTTTAAAAATCCTTTATTCCAAGTCGTCCAGATTACTGATAAATTTTAACATACGAAAAGTAAGCAGTTCAAAGCCCTATCAAATAAATTTATAAAAATCTGAAAAAATTTAAGAAATTCACCTATATCCCATATATTATCATACTAAAATTGTAGATTATAAATATTTATAGATTTAAAATTATAAATAGAAAACCACAGGTGAATTTTCATAACCCGAAATACAGTTTTGACACCCGATCTCATAAATTCGAAAAATGTGCTTCCCGACCTCTAAAAATTACAAGATTAATTTTCCCAGAAATCTATTTTCCTGAACTTATTTCTAGACTCAAAAACCACCTAAAAACACGTTACCATCATTTAATTACAATCGATTAAAGTCGGATTTATTTCCAGATCAGTAGCAGTTTTTATTATATTTCATGTATAACTCATTTAAAGATTCATCAATTAATACAAGACCTTCATATATGATATAAAACACATTAGGGTGATTCTTACATGATCTTAACATATTCGTAACCATCATAAACACAACCAAAATTTTAGATCGATCCATATTAATATCCATATTAGTGTGTTCATATTCATTATTCTATGTAGTATGATTATTATTTCATGTAACTTTTATAACTTTTTATGATGAGATCGACAAGCATAAAATAGAAACGAACAAGGATTAAACAAGATGATACCATTACCCTCGAAGAACAAAACACCACAAGATCGAATCACAAACTATGTCTCCTTCCTCCTTCTTGATAATACGCACGGCAAAAGAACAAGACAAGAAAAAGAATGGGTCGATTAGGGTTTGATCAAGAGTTCAATGGATTAAATTATGTTATTACCTTGTGAACGAACAAGAACAAGATCAAGACTTCTTCTTCTTTTCTCCTTAGTTTGGATCGAACAAAGGGTTTTTAGAACAAAATGTGGCAGCCGAAATTTTGTGATTAGGGAGATTTAGGGTTTGCTATGGATCGGTTATATAAAAAAAAAGAAAGCCGTGTGTTTTGATTTGCACAAATAAGGTATGATTGGATCTTCATAATGGGCTAGAATCAATTAAGTTAAATGCATTCTCATCTCTAATATATGGGCCAAAAATTTGTGTACATAACACCTTAAATGGATCGACTAGTCTTAGCATTAGATGTAGAGATTTTAATTTTGTACATAACCTTATAATGTAAAGTTTTTATTGGTAGCTTAATTCATTACATAACATAAGTCATAATCACTTTAGGTTAAGTATAATAGATGTTACTTATAGGATATTCATAGGTTCTCAAAATTTTAAATTTGAGGGCATTTTTGTCATTTCGGATTTTATTAATTTTGGGGTTTTACAACTCTCCCCCTCTTAAAAAGGAATTTTCGTCCTCGAAAATTGAAGTGCAAAGTCGAAATGAAAATGCGAAATCGAAAACAATATCAAAATGAATACGTACCAAGTCAAAAGAGAAATTTGGATAACTGGATCGTATTGATTCTTCGGTCTCCCAAGTAGCCTCGCTCTCAGGATGGTTCTTCCAAAGAATCTTTACGAACGGAATTGTTTTAGTTCTCATGACTCTTTCCTGACGCTCAAAACAGCCTCAGGTTCTTCACTATACGAGAGATTTTCCGAATCTGATCGAATGGGCAAAACACAACATGAAGCGGATGATAATCATACTCTCGAAGAAGTGACACATGGAATACATCGTATACGTGGGATAACTGGGAAGGTAACGCCAAGCGATGAGATACCTCGCCAACCTGATCAAAATCATCGAAAAGCTCTAGGCTTTCATAATTCACAACGAATTCGTTCCAAGGAATACGAAACAACAATGTAGCGGATAACGATTTAAGTCTCACACAGAGATACATGAAACATTCATGCTTGTAAGCAATACGAAGGTAGTACTAACGAGTAAAATTTCATCAACTCAGTCCAAATTCTTAACGAAAATGGAATTAACGCATCATATTAAAAGAACTCATCAATTTCCAACAGATCCTGATCGAACTAAGGAACGTACCACCGATCAACTGAAGCGCGTAACGAATCATCGAATGTATCAAGAGTTTTATAAGAGATAGATAGTATAATTGTACTGATGATTAATCGAGTACATCTCGAAATATCAACTTGTATTGAAACGCATAATGAGATGGGTAGCATATTTGTACCGACGATCAATAGAGTATAAATCGGAGTACCGAAACGCATAAGAACAAAACAAAATAGGTCGAATAATCATACGGATAAAATACATCAAAGAGCTAACGTAGTCGTACAAACGATAAACTAAGCACATAACGGAGGATCGGAACGTATCGGAGAGCATAACGGAATAGGTCGGATAATCGTATGGAAAACAACAACTCAAAGGATTAACGTATCATGAACCAGATCTTCTTCCTACGCCCAAAACGTCTAACTCTCCATAACGGGGACATCGTACGAAACCTACAAACTTCATAGTCCACTATTCAAGGTTTTTCTTCCACAAGGATAACTAATCCACCAATCACAGTAATTAATCCCGGACCTTAAACCAGCGAATCTCTAACTTAATCAAATCCAAAAGGTGTTCTACTTCTCCGTAGGCAAACTCAATCATGCCAATACACTTGTCGAACTCTCCGTCCTATACATCTTCAATTTCAACCTAGTTGCTCTGTCCGTCCATCCATCTGAAGGTGAGTAGTCGCCATAAAATTTCGAGCCGGTCTTTGAGGTCTTCTGCAATTCTTCTGGAAGTGTGAAACAAAACTCAATTTTTCTGACACGATCACTGCAGGTGTGCCAAGGAGCTTGAATAATCTTCTGTTGACATACTAGACACTTCGCCATCAAAGCATTCACATCCGTTGTCATACCATCCCGTCATAATCTATGCTACAAGTCTCTACATAATAGTACAACTAATATGTATAGAGCGAAAAGAACGGGGTGCTTCGAGCACAACCGTTTCATTCAAATCTTCTACGTAGATCATAATTCCACCACCTCGCTCCTGAGCTTCTTCACATCCGTCATAACCAATCTCCAGTCGTGCGTCTGATAGTTCGCCTCCCACGGTTTATCTGCATAGATGCATCACTAGCAATCTTTCTGTATAACCTATGGACATAGCTCACCTTCTTTTCAAGTAGAAACAAATATCTCTCTTAACTTTCCAAAAGTTCTCCAACTTATTCTTCATCTCTACCAAATTATACTCTTCGAGAAACTCACATCGAGTTCTTCTGACATAGAAATTTTCAACACCAAAATACAAGGATGATTCCCGTGTTTCTCTTTCGTCCCTGAATATACTAAATCGTCATACTATGACAATTGTCCAAGCATTCACGAAATACACGATTCATCAAGCTCACAAGAAATAGTCAGAGCAGTAGCCAATACGATTGGCATCACAATGCTCATAGAGATTATAACGATACAAATCAATGCTAGGAACATCTTGCTCCTTCACATGAAAATGGACATAATCAGATTACAAATCGATCATAGAGAAAACTTCACCCTGAAGTTGATTAGATAAGTCGTCGATAACGGTATCAGTCCTAATCACCATACTACTAAGATTCCATAATTCCATGAACAACCTCATACCACCATCATTCTTCTTCATAACCAAACTGAAACACAACACAGAGACGCACACAGACGGATAAACCACTTCCTTGAAGTAGGTCCTTCAATACTCTTCATTCAATGTATGTCGTTCGTAAGGGATTTCGGAAATAGGCAAAACGTCGATTACACATGAATGGCGTTCTGACTCCAATAACACACTGACCTCAGGCACTCCTCAAGACATCCTATGACTCCAATAAGTTCAAGGTATATGATGTAACTATTATCACGCTGGCCAGACGTCATAATACTTGCATCATATACACATGCCTTTATTGCAATCACAGTCTACCTCAAGTCGTGACAAAACACATTCTAATAAACGGATCAAAACAACAGCATTCGAGAGGAAATCTTGGTAGTCCATCCAGGGATACATCGCGAAATTCAACATCGGAAACTCTCGAGCGAGTTACATCAAACGGAATACCTTCACCAACGCGAGGGATTAATAAACGGAATTTCAAAGCAAAGGTGATCACAATAGTATGCCAGGTTAGAAACCTGGGCGCGGAGTTTGAGTTTCATAAGTCATCAGAGGTGATAAAATCATAACTATTGTTAGCATCTCAATGCTCAGTCAACAATTACATGACCAGAATGAAGATGAATCGAACATTCCCAAAGAAATCAGATTAGCAGAATGAAATTGATCTTCAAACATCCTTAACCCTACAGGATAATCTACACTCGTGATGGATAGTCACAAGATTCTCATAGAGATGGAATTAGGAATAGTAATTCAATAATGCAGAGGGGACTTAATGTGCTTAGTAAAAGCAAGAGACACCACAGGATATGTCGTTCTCGTATCAAATAAAACTACGCCGCACGATCGCATAAGTAAGGAATAACCGAAACGGTACTTGATGTGTCAGCAGTTTGGTCCCTGGTCAGAGCGAACACTCGACCCTCGGCAGATTGTTGTCCATCATTCTCATTCTTACGGTTGTTACCATTCACCTTCGGACACTCTTTCGTCCGACGTCCAATCACACTACAACTGAAACCGTCACCCCACGTCTTAAAACACGGTCATCCAGATGAAACTTCTCACAGTCAACACATGGAGGATATGGAACTTGGTCCCACAACTTTCTCTACTCAGACGAACTCGAACATAGGGATCAAAATGAACAATGAAGACAAATCAAACGTCAGGATCAAAATACGAAGGAAGAGATCGCGTCAAACGAGAAGCCTAATGTCTACCCAATATTCTCACCGGTCCTTATAAGGGAGGGAAACAAATCTTCCAATATCCGTGGTTAATAATTATCAGAGTTCTCATAGGATTAGCAATGGATTATGCAGATTCAAGTAGTATCAGATGATACATTCTATATCCAGCATAAGTAATGAATTCACCGAATGTGTCAAACACATGACGGTTGAATGACCTTCGGGATGGTCGGAAAGGTATCAAACTGTTTATCAACAAATCGGAGATGGAGGTCGGAATCAGGAAGTGAAACCTAAATGGTGTAAGGTATCCATGCGGTTCTTAAGGCATTCCAATCTTACTTGGTTACTAAGCTTAGGTTGCAAAACTTTCTAGCTTCTGAAACAAATGTTCTTACAAGGCATATCTAAAGGCATAGGCACGAATCAGAGTGATGCGGAAGCAATGCTACTTATATAGATGTCCTAGTCTACCCATTCCTCACCGGTTATAACTTATGTTCCTATGGGGAGATCCTAAAGCAATTTCTCAAAGGTTGTCTTATGAGCGCCTACAGTGGAAACTTAGTGGTCCAAATTTCACAGGTCAAGGGTAAATGTATTACAAGTCGCAGCCTGTTTCTCTGATACCATAATTGTAACACCCCAACCCGATAAGGGTAGAAGTATCACGTTATGGTGACATATCAAAGCAAACAAAAGCATATGACTAAATAATACAAAATGAATTTCAAAGGTTACAAAGAGAAAATCTGAAACTACAAGGGTTACAAACGAATTACAATAATTACTAAGTCTAAATATCATCTCTTCTAGTCATCTCTAATCCAGAATGGCTTCTAAGTCAAAGATACTCTCCACTCATAACCCAGCTTCCAACTAAACCTGCCGCAGGAAAAGAAATGCGGCTGAGCTTAAAAAGCCCAGTGAACAGATATATACATAACATAGTATAACGGTAAATAAGCATAAGCAACGAAGGAAAAAGAATACGAAACGAAAAGCATAATCATGAAATCAATACGAATTTCAAAGATAACTAAGAATCAAGAGTGCATGAGAACTGAACAAGAAATGAATCACGAAATGAAATGAAAACAAAAGAGGGTTCATAAAAGGATGTGCCATAAGAACTCCATACATAATCCGTCAAATAAAATCTAGAGCACATATAAGTATACGAAGAAGGGAGACCTCTAAGTAATAATAAAAGTGTGAGAAGGAGTGCAAGGCACACACCACCTGGTCACCATAATACGTATTCATAAAACCTAGGATATATCCATACGCTCCCAAACATAAGTATGTGTGACAGCTCTAGACTAAGCACACATAAGAGGTTGGCCAATAGTGCATGCAAATACATATACATAGGGGGGAACGCCGCAGATCTATCACACCTCTACGGGGGTGTCATGACTAGGGTGCCATCCTAGACATGGTCCTAGTACCTCTAGAACTAGTTAAGCTCAGGCACGGAATATCATATCATACATAATCAAAATCTAACATGGCAAGAGAAACAGAAAGTAACTCAAATAAGCATGGCAAACAAATAAACATAGCATAGCAGAGACATTTAAAATAAATGTCAGAGAGGATCATAGGAATGACAAACATACAATGAATGTCACGAATCAACTAAGGGAAACATAGCAATGGCTTAGGATCGAAAGAAAATATCCCTACTGAGAAGGGAAAGAATATCTGTACCTTAACACAGCACACAACGAAAGCAAATGAAATCAAAAGAAGCAGAAGGTCACTCCTTCTTCACCCGATCTACATAATCATAAGTTTTCTTATAAGTTCATAGTCTCATAGTCGTTTAGGTTTCATTTTAGTTTTCTTTCCATTTTAGGTAACTTTCCATAATTAGCAGGTTTCCATAATTAGTAATTTTTCCAAAAATAGCAAGTTTCCATATTTAGTAAATATTAGTTATTAACATTCCCGTTTATCAAATCAAAGTACTAAAGATGACCATATTCGTAGTTTAAGGTTCATAATGTGGTTTTCATAAGTTTAGAGTTCATAATATAGTTTTCATAATTTTAAGGTTCAATATGTAATTATTACATGTTTAGGGTCTAAAGTGTCATTATGTTAAGATTAGGGTATAAAGTGTAAATATATTCAAGTTACAGGTTTTTACAAGTTAAGTCCTTTAGTTTTAGCAAAATAACCATTTACACCCTTTAGTTTATAAAATAAACACATAACACTCTTTTAACAACTTTTACACTTCTCACAGATTTTACACTCAATTTAGTACTGTTTTCCCTGATTTTTAAAACTTATAATAACTCAGAGATAAAATTCCCAAAAATTCATGCAGGTGCCCAGATGTCTTAAGAATTATCTTAATTTTTCCAGAATTTATTATTAAGTATAACTATAGTTTAAAAATCCTTTATTCCAAGTCGTCCAGATTACTGATAAATTTTAACATACGAAAAGTAAGCAGTTCAAAGCCCTATCAAATAAATTTATAAAAATCTGAAAAAATTCTAGAAATTCACCTATATCCCAAATATTATCATGCTAAAATTTTAGATCATAAATATTTATAGATTTAAAATTATAAATAGAAAACCACAGGTGAATTTTCGTAACCCGAAATACAGTTTTGACACCCGATCTCATAAATTCGAAAAATGTGCCTTCCCGACCTCTAAAAATTACAAGATTAATTTTTCCAGAAAGCTATTTTCCTGAACTTATTTCTTGACTCAAAAACCACCTAAAAACACGTTACCATCATTTAATTACAATTGATTAAAGTCGGATTTATTTCCAGATCAGCAGAAGTTTTTATTATATTTCATGTATAACTCATTTAAAGATTCATCAATTAATACAAGACCTTCATATATGATATAAAACACATTAGGGTGATTCTTACATGATCTTAACATATTCTTAACCATCATAAACACAACCAAAATTTCAGATCGATCCATATTAATATCCATATTAGTGTGTTCATATTCATTATTCTATGTAGTATGATTATTATTTCATGTAACTTTTATAACTTTTTATGATGAGATCGACAAGCATAAAATAGAAACGAACAAGGATTAAACAAGATGATACAATTACCCTCGAAGAACAAAACACCACAAGATCGAATCACAAACTATGTCTCCTTCCTCCTTCTTGATAATACGCACGGCAAAAGAACAAGACAAGAAAAAGAATGGGTCGATTAGGGTTTGATCAAGAGTTCAATGGATTAAATTATGTTATTACCTTGTGAACGAACAAGAAAAAGATCAAGACTTCTTCTTTTTTTTCTCCTTAGTTTGGATCGAACAAAGGGTTTTTAGAACAAAATGTGGCAGCCGAAATTTTGTGATTAGGGAGATTTAGGGTTTGCTATGGATCGGTTATAAAAAAAAAAGAAAGCCGTGTGTTTTGATTTGCACAAATAAGGTATGATTGGATCTTCATAATGGGCTAGAATCAATTAAGTTAAATGCATTCTCATCTCTAATATATGGGCCAAAAATTTGTGTACATAACACCTTAAATGGATCGACTAGTCTTAGCATTAGATGTAGAGATTTTAATTTTGTACATAACCTTATAATGTAAAGTTTTTATTGGTAGCTTAATTCATTACATAACATAAGTCATAATCACTTTAGGTTAAGTATAATAGATGTTACTTATAGGATATTCATAGGTTCTCATAATTTTAAATTTGAGGGCATTTTTGTCATTTCAGATTTTATTAATTTTGGGGTTTTACCCCAACACCGCAATAAAAATGGTTTACATTCGATAGTCATTAACAGACATCAATAGTTACGTTAATATATTATTTCTATTAAAACGTCTCCAAAAATATATTTATCGCATCTACCCAACTGTGGTACCGCGTTTATATCTCGACTCAACGGGACACGAGGTGCCCCAAAAACACTCTATATCACTAAATCTTATCTTATCCTATATCTTATCTTATCTCTTTTTTTTCACTCTCACATATCTTATCTTTATTCCCATCTCTCTCACTTTTCCCTCCATCTCTCTCTCTACCAAACCAACACCCTTCGCCAACCGACCCTCATCACCACCTGACGCCACCACAATCACCGCCGCACCATCACTTTAAGCTGCAAAGAAGATCAAGGTTTGTGGGTATTTATTTAGAGTTTTTGGTCCGCGTGTTTCGAGTGGTACCTCGTGTTTATCGATCTCTCATCTCAAGCCGTCATCACCACAACTATACTACCACTTCATCCCTCTCGATTGGTATGAACCAACTTGTATTTTATCTCTTCTATTCACTTTTTCTTTTACTCGAGTATATAAATAAATTATACTATGGGTTTTATTATTTTAATGAAATACCTAAACAATTTGAATCAAAGTATCATCAAGAAATCGTGTTGTTGTCGTTTGGTTCACAGATCGGGTTAAACCCGATTAGGTTTACAGGTCGAGACCCGAGAGGGCCACTGCTCGGGTTTGATTTAGTCACGCTTGAGTGGGTAATATTACTATGGTTGTTTAATCTCGACAAGGGAAGAACCCGACTGAGAGGTCAAGGGTTCGAAACCCACATCAGGGGTCGTTTGATTTATTTTTGTTCCTTTTATTTTCTAACTTGTTAATTTAGCATATGGCTTCTTTGTTCTTGTTGTTGTGATCTCGTTATACAAGAGAAAACACCACAATGGGTGCTTGGTTGCTCTCGGCTGAAAACCACCCCGAAGGGTGTGTTTGGCTGCTGCTCGCGATGACATAATGCCAGCCACAAGGTCTCGGGTACGAGCCTTGTGGTGGCGGGATTCATCCCTTTTTATTATTTATTTTTGCTTGAACTTATCATTTCTTTGGCTTATAAGAAGATTTATAAGGGTTTGGTTTAGCTTATTTGTTAAGCCTATAGCCTTGTGGCTTATATGTCTTATTGTTAGCTTGCTTTGAGAGTGTTTGTTTCTGCTTTTCCCAGCCACACCGAAAGGTATTGGATTTGGTTTGGTTAGCCCACCGCAGCCCATGGGGGTGCGGTGTGGGTTTTGGTCTCGGGCCGTGACCCGTTTGGTTGCGATTTATAACTTATTTTTAACCACATATTTTCATATTGCTAATTAGTATTGCTTATTTGACTTGTTGTTACAGCTTATCTTGGGCTTATGTGTTCAGCTTATTTCGGCTTATTTGAGAGCTTAGTGCTTCGGATTATTTTTAGATCTATGGTTCTCGGATAATTTTTGTATCTAATATGTTACGGATTATTTGTAACTTATATGTTATAAATTAATTGTAGCTTGCATGTTTAGTTTATATGTTGGACTATGGTTGGTGTCGGATTGTACATATACTTAACGGACTAAAATAAGTTGGATTGTGATTTGAGTTATGGACTAAGACATATCGGTAAACATTGGACTACATTATAATGGACACGTGATGAACTTGGACATATACTGGACTATCGAACTATTAACATTTGACTTGGTAATATTAACGATCACGAATTATATTGATTACTCGAATCACATTTAGATACAATGAAGAAGTCATATAAACAACCGAGTTATTACCCAAAACTTAACCGGTCTACCTATCTCTCGCTTATTTGCTATTTGATTCTTAGGCGTTTATTTTACCTTTCATACTTATTATGCTATATGATTTATGCTTTGGCGTCCGTTTTGTCTGAGTCTATGACTTCATACCACCACACGAAATGAGATACTAAACTTTTACAAACATTGATACAAATATTCCACGAAAACTACAACACTCTATCTTTTGAAACTCGTACGTATCGATTACTTTCCGCTTGTCATATCTTGAAACAAACTTATATTCATTAGGTTATGACGATTCTGTATCGTTGTGCTATACTCCTTACACTGTTCTGCCATACTCCTTGGCACCATTGTGTTACTACGTCACTACATTCCAAGGTAAGTCATAGCCCCAATTTTACTCATTTAACAACTTTATACTCTTTGGGGGAGATACATGCTCGTTCTGCTTACAAATTTACTCGTTTACCTTAAATATTGTACTCAAAAGATCACACACTCTATTGGTTTATTGAAACATAGTTCTTGTTTTCACTTATACAAGTAATATACACTTTTACGAATTACCATGAATTCATACACCCACTTTTCTACGTTTTCTATCTCCTAGGGAGATACATGCTACAAGATAGAACACAAGTATTTTTCTTTTTGCAACACCCGTTTGATATTGCCTAAGTTACACTATTGCCAAAAGCCCCTCACATCATGAACCATTAATCACTTGCGAGTGAACGCGAATATAGTGAATAGATCTATTGGAGGCTGACTGCCTATTCCACTAATACCTGACGGATAGCCTTAGTTGCTAGTCGGATTAGTCGCAATGCACTATATTTGAAGGAAATAGGAAATGGCAAATCACCTATTACATGAGGGTCATAACTCATACCATTAATTTGGTGTGTTAACCACCGTTTCACGGTACACTGTTAACATTTGCGTGTCATGAGACTTAAGGCAATATATCCAACTGAAATATCACCATTTAAAACAAAGATTGTAATTCACAGGCAATCACAAATTTGTGTTCAACTTATTAGCATGCAAATCCTAAGGATTCACTCACCTTTGACCCGGTTAGGGCAAACAAACAAACTATGGGCGTATAACAACGTAGCTCACTTTCACCCAAACTGGAAACTTGTGTTCAACTGAGATACAATTACAAACACTATGGATTTCACCCAACGTAACCCACTATTTATTTCATCAATATTGGTATTTATTACAATTATCATTTCACACTTGAAACTATTGGAATCAACTGTTTATTTACAAACTCTATGAACTCACCAAGCTTTGTGTTGACACTTTAAGCATGTTTATCTCAGGTCCATAATGAACGAGGATGGCACGGAAGGAGCACGAATACATTAAAAGGGCTATAAATTTTGGTATCATTCGAAAACTTATTTTGTAAATCTTACAACTATTGGGTCCTAATTTGTAAACTCTAATATTCGAATGGTAAATCTTTTAAAACGACTCAACTAGAGATCATTTTCTATCATTATAACTGTTATGCCATGAAGTAACACCCAGTTTGAATTCCGCTGCGTATCACGAAATCGGGGGTGTTACAGTAGAATACTACTCTTATCCTTCCGAGGCACTATTGCTCTCACAGTTTCAATTCTCATGTCAACGCTTGCTTGTAGATTGGGAAAAACACAAAAATAAAAAGTTTTATTATATTAAATCATAGCACACTGGATATTTATGGGTGCCATGTTCGGCTTTCTCTTAGCTATGAACTTATAATTTGTCCACTCATAACTCATTTTTTTAAATAGAACCTTCAAAAAAGCGAACTTATTGACTTTTCCTCAAGACATGCTTACCCGGATACGCGTAACCTGCGGTATATTCCGAATAGATATTTAATAAAAAATATTTTTCACCCAACATAATGTACTTTTCATTTGGCTATTGTTATATCAGTGTTATGAAGATATCTTTTATTCACTTAACACAATGTACAAATCAAACTTTTCATTTGGCTATAACCGTTAGGAAAGTACTTCAAACAATACATATTTTTTGATAACCGAGTTTAAAAGTTTAACGCTGCTTATAAATCGAAGTAACATTAAACTTGGGGGGCTATAATGGTATGATAACACCATTGAGTATATCTTATTTGATAATAACCCGACATTTATTATAACGCACATGAAATACTATTTTTATTAAAAGCACATTATACTACATAAGGGATGAGCAGCCTCATAATTAGCTCCGTACTTGAAAGTAATATTTGCTAAAAAGTACGAGAAGGCGTAACCTTAAAATTAACTCAAGTGTGTAAGTGGTATTGTAAGCCCGACACACGGACAGGTGACCTCATAATTAACCCAGCCCCGTGTAACACCCCCGTTTTCGATATACGCGGCGGAATACAAGTTTGGGGTGTTACTTCAAGTATCATAGTCATGAGAATAGAAAACGACTCAAAAAGAGACGTTTTAAATAAAATTGTTATCATTCATTTATTTAAATCAGAGTACATAAGATAGGTCCCAGAGGGAGGTTCGGAAATACGTTATAAAAGTTACATTATTAATTTGAATGATAACAAAATGGACACTCTCTTTTTATAAGAAGAAAGTCCACAGCCACTCCGTGCCAAAGTCATGCTTCTAGTTACCTGAGATAAAACATGCTAAAAAGTCAACACAAAGGTTGAGTGAATCCATAGCGTTTAAAGTTATAATAAGTTTTGAACACAAGCTAAATAAAAGAAATCAGTTATATCACAATTCGGAATATTGCACTAAACCTCATGACACGCAATGCGTTGACAGTTTCCAGTGTCACTAACATATAAAAATGAAAGTGGTTTGCCCCCAAGATTAGATTTCAAATATAATGCATCTGTCTAACCGGCTACCACAAAGATATCCATCCGATTAGTACAAATGGGTCATCAGGCCAATAGATCTATTCACATATTCGCGCTCACCCAGCAGGTGACTAATGGTGCATGATACGAGGGACTTTTAAATAATAAATATAAATAGGGAACAGTTAACTTAGTGCAATAACAATCAGGAAAATACTTGTGTTCGGTTTGGTAGCATGTATCTCCCCCACAAGTGGGACTATGAACTCACCTGGTCAGTCTAGATGGAAAACAAAGTTAAATAAAGTTGATAAACGTCTCCGGCACACAACCTGGTTCGTTATGTCAAGTTTCAGTAATCGTTTCCGAATAAATTTTAATATTCGTTCCGTAACGTTCTAGTTGATAGTTAAATGTTTAAACGAGACAACATGAAGTCTCTTCAAAAGTTGGATAAGATTTTATCTTATTGTTCATTTTTATGTTTTCGTCGTTCGTTAAATATATATTACGTCCTGCTGATGTGTTGCTCTACTCGTGGGATGGTGGACTTGATGTATGTGTTGATTTGACTGGATCATCACCCTTGACGCAAACTGGTATGGTTGATTTCGTGCCGGGTCGTGTGGTGATTGAGGCTGCACAACGTAAACGCGTCAAGTATGAGGCTAAGTGCGCAGGTATGGGATATGGGTTCCTCCCCTTCTCTTTCTCTTCTTTTGGGGAACTTGAAAATGACGTTGTGACTTTATTGAAGCGTATTCGAAAGTTTTCGATGACTCAAGACATTGGAGCACGTGCTGCTGCTCACATTTTTGGTAGGATTAGCTTTTCTATAGCTAGAGGAGTTGGAGCCCAATTAGTATCTCGGCTCCCTACTAACTTCTTGTAAATCCTACATGTTTCTAATAAAGTGATTGTTTTAATTAAAAAATAATAATAATAAAAAAAAAAAAAAAAAAATAAATAATAATAATAATAATAATAATAATAATAATAATAATAATAATAATAATAATAATAATAATAATAATAATAATAATAATAATAATTATTATTATTATTATTATCATTATTATTATTATTATTATTATTATTATTATTATTATTATTATAAAACGTTACGCTTTCTCCCCTATAGTTTCATATATTGACAGTTTATACCCCTGAACTTTCACAAAATGACAATTTTTACCCCTGAACTTTTATAAAATTACAATTTTTACCCCTCAACTTTGGTCAAATGACAGTTTTTACCCTTGTTCTTTTGATAATGACACTTTACACCCTTATCTTTCTATCGTTGGCAAATTTAGTCCTTAATTAAATAACTTTAAGAAATTGACATATTCGGCCCAATAAAACTCCCTTTTTCAATATTGACACTATTTACCCTTTAACTATACGTCGACTTCATTTTAAATCCAATTTATAAAACTAGATAGAGTTTTGGCAAAAACTACCCCTCAAGCAATTTACTCTATTCACTCGACATCCTTAGTTTGCAAAAATACGTTTTACACTTCGGAAAAAGACATAACTTTTTACGACTCTTTTACATAATTTATTTTTATCTTATGGACAGCTTATTTACAGATTATAGGCTTGTCATTCGAGCTTATCAAGCTCGAATGAATTATTTGTTATGCGTTCGAGTAACAGAAAAGGGGCAGAATTCAAACACAAATAACTTTGTGAATTCTTAATCTTTTTACTTCGTTCTTTTTCCTATAGTTAGACAGCTAGGTGGTCTTTAGGTGTGCAAAAATCTAGAATTTTTAGAGTTAGTTTGGTGGTCGAATTTTAGGTCCAAAGTGGGCGACCTGCTGTTTTTGCGACAGAAACAAAAAGAAAGAAAACGAAATGGTTTTTGGTTTTTGAACTTATGAATTAATATTCTTAGCATATTTACAGTACGACTAACATACTTAAACTATTTTTAGCATGTTTTATCAGTTCTTGGTTTGTACATAATAATAAGAGGGTGTTTGTTTGGTTCGATAGAAAGAAGAAGAAAATAAAATCAAAGGTTTCTAGTTCTTGAGTTCAAATATTGTTTTAGTATATGTAGTTATCATTATTTTAGCATTCCTAATCCATTTTTAACATATTTTCTAAGTTACTTGTTAAAAAAATATATATACGAATTAGGGTTTGTGTTGGTTTGGTTTGAAAAAGAGAAAAAGAAAGGAAAAATCAAACTTTTAATCCTAGTTTCTTTTTAGGGCATACTTAGTGATATTTTAAGAGTATGATAAGTATGTAAAAAGGAATGAAAAAGAACTAGAATACTTACCTAGCTATATTAATCAATTAGAGAAAATTTGTGGCGAATTGGAATTGGAAATGGACACAAGGGTATATGTTGGTCCCTTCACACGCTTAGAGTTAACTAGAAAGTTAATCTATTTGTGTTTATGACTAATACAATGTTATGATTAATTCTAACAGTTATAAAACGTGAATATAAAAACTCAAGGTAATTTTCAACGTTTAAATTCTTATTAGAAATGAATCAAAGAATCTATACCCAAGTGTTTTGCGGAACAAACACTTGGGATTGAATAGACAAGGTATGGTGGTGTCTCCTATCTAAACTCAAGTTTTGCTTGAGTGGTAACAATGCGACCTCACTGAGCTATCTCAGGGATGCGTTACTCTTTGTAGGAGAGAAGTTGTTTTGCAAAAGTCTAAGCTTTAATTGTACAAAACACACACAACTTCTCTCCTTCTCAATCTATTTATACATAAGTAAAATGAGTAAAAGTAATTAAAATATTACAAGTTGTTGAGCAAGCGTGTCTGACAATTACAACAGTAATTGTCATTTCCAAGAACCAATAGAAATGGCTTATTAAGTCTTTAGAAGTGGTTGGTCTGACACTCCAAGACTTTAAGCCGTCTTAGGAAGGATTTCTACCTGACAAGATAAGATTTGATCTTATCTTAAATCCTTCCTAGATATTTCTGCCTTTCTTCTCAGGCACTTAGTTCTTCAGGACACGCTTCTTAGTTATCATTCATAATTACTTCATTGTTGTTGGGGAGACTGGGGTTCAGTGAGTTCTTTTCCAACACTCACTGAACCATCATCTTCTTCTTTGGCTTAAGTGCTACTTCAGGGAGTACCGCCTTCCTGTGTAGTGAATCCTTCTTCTTGAATTCGCCTTAAGCATCCCGAAGATGACTCACTGAGAGGCTGTTCTCTCAGTGACTTGAATTGTTCCCGGTTTAAGTTAACACTTTAGTTAATTTGTGTCCAAATCATGTTTTAAGTATTCTTGGGTTTTTCATGACCCAACAATCTCCCCCTATTTGGATATAAATTATTCCTAAGTGTTTTGATCAGTTATGAGTGAGCTAATGACTTCTACTCATACTGAATGTACTAGAATGTAAATAAGGACACTGAAATAATAAAAACATCATCTTATTGATATCATTACAAGTCCTAACAAACTAAGTACAAAAGGGATAGTGGGGGTATTCAGGCAGATTTATCAGTTCAACTTAATACCAAGGGCTTCAAGCTTGGGCTTCTTTGACTGCAGCTCTTGTTGGTCAGGATGCTCATTGATTTTCCTTTTCAGATCTTGACAAAACTTCACATTTTCAGGACTCTTTAGTGGAGAGGCCATCATTAGAAAACCAAGCATAGCTTTGATCCCTGACAAATCGATATCACTCCACCTTTGGAAGGCTTTGTCTCCGAACTCATCAATGAAGAACAAACCTCTTTCAGGTTGTTCAATGACCATATTGTTCCTGAAAAGAACACCTTCAGGGAGAGCCCTATTGCAGTCAAGACCAGGAACCTTGATCTCAGGCTCAGCTTCTATCTTCTTTCTTTTCCTTGAAGAAGACTGAGAGGGAGCTGGTTGTGCTGAATCAGGAAGAAGAGATGGAGTGCCAAGTTCCTGAGGTGCAGCTGCCAGTCTTTCGTACCTCAGACTCAAGGACTTCATCAGACTAGGGACCACAACGTTTGATTTCTTTGCTATTAATGGACCCAACTCATCCAATTCTGAGATCCCAAAGTCAGCGAATCTGAAGGGTTGATGAACCTGAAAGTCTCTTTTGTCAGCACCTCTATAGACAGTGACAATGGCAGGATTGGTGTTTCGATGAATATGAACATCAGTGATTGGTTCTGGCTTCAACCTGTTAGTCATATACCACTGATATTTCTTAATCCTGTTCTGCCTGATCTCTTCAGCCCTTTTATTCCTTTCCTCCCTTTTCTTCCTGAGAGTGATCATCTCCTCAGTCTGAGCCTTTACAAAGGTCATACCACCTTCTCTTCCTGAGAGATCCTTAGCTTCAAGACCAATCTTCTCAGCCTCTTCATGAACAACCTTAATAATAGCAGGCTTGCTCACCTTTTCTTCCTCCTTTAACTTCTTCTTTGCTTCCTCTTCCTCTAGGTAAGCACTGAGTTCATCAGCTGAGAAGTGGTGAAGAACTCCATCAATGTCATACGGGATCCTGGGTGGTGATTCAGGATCCTTTGCTACCATGATTGGTGCTAGTTGAGGCTCAGGATCAGTGAGGATGCCTTTGCCTTTTTCTTGATGGGTGGAAGAAGCTTCAGGAATCTCCCCTTCAGTGTGAGAAGTAGGAGAAGGAGGTTGCTGGCTTGGACGGCATCCCTTTCGGGGGTTCCTTAGGGACTGATTCACTCTGCGTAGATTGACTGAACGCAGAAAACCTTCCATTGGCAGGCGATCATGTTTTTAACAGGATTTATCGTTACTCACTCCAGTGTCTTTCTCCCCCTCAACTGTTGCTTGAGCCATGGTGATAGCAAGAGTTGGAGCCACTGGAGCAGCAGGACCCTTGAAAGCCTGATAGATCTCAGTCATCATTGATTTGATGTCCGAGGTGTCTTTGTAAAACCCCAAAATTAATATAATCTAAAAACACAAAAATG
This sequence comes from Artemisia tridentata subsp. tridentata, assembly GCA_021014915.2. Lineage (NCBI taxonomy): Eukaryota > Viridiplantae > Streptophyta > Magnoliopsida > Asterales > Asteraceae > Artemisia > Artemisia tridentata. The sequence continues at coordinate 270,850,715 of CP139504.1, forward strand.
CCCTCAAATTTAAAATTTTGGGAACTTATGAAAATCATATAGATAACATTCATGATACTTAACCTAAATTGAATGTATCCTAAGTTATGTAACGATTTAAGCTCCAAATAAAAACATTTCGTTATAAAGTAATGCACGAAATAAAAATCCCTACAAAACTAGCCAAGCTAGTCAATCCATATGTAGCCTAATATTCAAAATTTTCGGCCCATATCAAAAAAAAAAAAAAAAAAAAAAAAAAAAAAAAAAAAAAAAAAAAAAAAAAAAATAAAAAGAAGAAGAAGATAAGCAAGCCTTAAAAATATGATTGATAACAATTCCATAATTTTAGCTCTTCCCATACTTAGCCCAATCAAATATTCGGTTATATCAAAACATCACATATCGATTATCGTTGTTCCTCACTTTGCAAAACCCTAAAATTACTCCCACTCCATCCCCATAATCTCGGCTCCCTCTCACATCCATAATACCGAACAAAAATTTTCTTTAAAACCCTAAAAACAAACTGCCGACTTTCTCATATCCTTCTGTCGATATGCTGCTGCTGCCTTTTGTTCCTGCTGTACGCTCCAAAAGCAAGCCAAGAAGGAGGTTTTGTGGGACTTCTAGACGTGTGGATTTTCTAGTTCGTGGTGGTAAATGGATCGTGTGTGTAAGGCTGATCGAATGGAGTGATTAGGGTTCGTACGGCTGTGATTTATGCTTAGGGTTCGATCCTCTTGTTTTGATTCTTCTTAGCACTCTTCAAGGGTAAACCTTATAACCCTTGTTTAACTCTATTCTTCTTGTTTGATAAATGCTTCCATTTGGTGTTCTTGTTGAGTTGATGTCACATAAAATGATACATAAAACTTTGATCATAAAAACCCTAAAACTAATATATAAGAATCGACCACATATGTATATGATGAATTTAATCGTTTTGATTATGATAAGACCTGTTATGAATCGACCTAAACATGATATAAACATATCTATAATCGTTATGTGTTAAGGAATAAAGATCGGAATGAAAAACCTAAGAGATTACATGATCGGATTAAAAACTGTTACTGATCTGGAATTTTGTTCGACTTTTAATCGGCTGTAAATAAATGATGTGAACATGTATTTTGGTGTTTCTGGAGTCTAGAACTAAATTCAATGAAATAGCTATCTGGGAAAATTAATCTCGTAATTTTTAGAGGTCTGGAAGGCTACTTTTTGATTTATAGAAAATTAAGTGTCAAAACTGGAATTGTAAGTCTGGAAAATCAGTCTGGGTTTTTGAATTTTAATTTGCAAACCGTGTTGAATTAGAAGGATTCCTTCGAAATTGGTAATATATAGGATGTCTATTAGTCACTGGAATTTTTATAGATTTTTATGAATTTTTCTTAAAGGGTTTCTAATTGCTAACTTTTCGTATAATAAAATTTATCAGAAATTTGGACAAGTTAGTTTAAGTGAATTTTAATCCATAGTTATGCTACTTAATAAAATCTGGAAAAATTAGATAAAATACTAAAGACATTAAAGTATCTCTGGGAATTTTTTGGAATTTTATTACTAAGTTATTATACGATTTTCAATTTATAGAAAACATAACAATTTCGTGTGAAAAACTGTTAGAAATTATAAAAAGGGTTAAAAAGGATTTTGAAAGGTGTTTTGTGTTTATTGTCTAAACTAAAGGGCTTAAATTGTTATTTTTCTAAAACTAAAGGACTTAACATGTAGAAACCTGTAACTTGATAGTATTTACATCTTATACCCTAATCTTATCTTAATGACATTTTAACCCTAAACTTGTGATAATTGCAAAATGAACCCTAAAATTATAAAAACTACATTATGAACCTTGAACTTATGTAAAGGGCATTATGAACCTTAACCTACTAACATGGTCATCTTTAATACTTTAAGTTGATAAACGGGAATGATAATAACTAAAGTTACTGAATATGTAAAGTTACTTAAAATGGAAAGGCAAGCTAAAATAAGAACCAATTGTAATTCTCTTTTACTCCTTTAGGTGCGAAGAAGGAGAGGTCTTGATCCGTTTCTGTGCTTTCTATTTTCTTGTTTGCATTCGTAATAAGGTACAGATATTCTGCCCTTCTTGTAAGGTGCCTTCGTTCTCTTGAACTCTGATTTTGATTCGTTTAGGATTCCCCAAGCCATTGCTATGTTCCCTTGTATTGTGAACCTTGACTTGAACTTTTGCCTTGAACTCTTGTCTTGATCATTTGTTTCGAACCCTGCCTTGGACCCTGTTATGTTTCCTTGATACTTGACATGACCTGTTCATAACCTGGTAACCTGAATATTTAGGACCCTGGGATACTTAAAGGTTCATAGGATTTTATAACTACTTTTCTAAATTACATATGAAGAGGTTTTGAGAATTGCTTTTAAAGACTTTCATTATGAAAACTGATTTAAAGACCACTTTATTTTAAAACCATTTTAAAATGATTACTTTTTAATAAATTGACATGAACCTTCTGGTATTTGACTTTTCTGATATTGACTTCCTGATAGTGAACCCCTGCATTGATCTCCTGTCTTGAATCCTAATATGAACCCTGATATGAAATCTGATATGAAACTTGATATAAAACCTGACACTTGATACCTGATACTTGACACCTGAGACTTGATACCTGACCTTGACCCACAGTTTGAGACTACGAGCCACCCACTAGGCATGAGGGTTTCATGTCCATGTCATTGATGCACCGGTGGCATGACTCTAGGGCAGGAGAGTGATGACCTGTCCCGTCCCTGATCTGTTACTGATTTACTTGTTACGTAAAGGAAGACCCTGTGGCCTACTGGGGGCGTATGGATTCATCCTAGACCTGACCGTATTTGTTTGTATTTCTTGTATTATCTGGTGACTAACGAGTGTGTGTGATACACGTCTTTCACAATCCTGGGAGAACGCGTCTCCAACCCCTGGAGGTATCCCCTCACCCTATACCTGGTATGCTGAGGTCACCCCTCCATACACCCTGATATGTGATTTGATTTGATATGTACTGTTTCTGGGCTCGTAGAGGATTTCTGTTTTCCTGAATCCTTGTAACCTTATGACCTGACACTTGACCTGACATTTGACCTGACTTGATTTGACTTGGGTTTGTGGTGGGTTATGGTGTCATTTACATTTACCATTGTAACCATTCTTAACTCTTAGTATATCTACATAACCCTTTTATATTCCTTTTCCTGACTCTTGTTACACCTGGTATTATTTCATTTACTTTACTATTCCGTTACTACTGCTTTGTTTCCGTTATATCTGTTCACTGAGCTCTCGTAGCTCAGCCGCATTTCTTTTCATGCGGCAGGTTTTAGTTGGAAGCTGGGTTATGAGTGGAGAGCACTTGGGACTTAGAAGATTATACTTAGATTTGCTATCCTGGACTTAGAGATAACTCATTGTTAGACTTAGTATTTATTGTACTTCTCATTTGTATCCGTTGTATTTCAGATTTTCCCTTTGTAAACTTTGGAATTCAATTGTATGATATGAGATGTATGCTTGTGTTTGCTTTGATATGTCACCATAACGTAGCACTTCTACCCTTTTCGGGTTGGGGTGTTACAGTCTTTCTGAAGAGTTGAGATCTGATCCGCCAGAGATGCCTGAGAAGCTTCGATGCCTGACATCCTTGACCCAAGAGACCATGCCAAAGATGTTGAAGATTGTGCCCAAGTACACAGATGTTTTTCCTGAAGACCCAAGGAAGTCCTGATTGAGTCCAATGAAGAGGTAAGACCCTGAATCTTAGAATCCTTCAGTAATCTGAGAAGATCACTGAATTCAGCTGATTGCTTCTGGTAAGTCTCAGCAGCCTGAAGGACCTTCTTGTTGAGTTCGGGGTCATCCTTGACAGCTGTTTGAATAGTTCCAAGGCTTTTGGTGATGCCTTCAAGAGTAAGATTGAACTTCTGGAAATGAAGATCAATAGCTGACAGGGAGTTATTGGTTTCCAAATGTATCTCGATCACATCATCATGAAAACTTTCAACATCTGCCTTCAGGTTGGCATAGTGAACAGCAGCTTCAGTGTGATGATCAAACATCTCTTCAGTGAGACCAGTGTAAAGAGCTCTATTGGTCTTGAGTAGGAATTTGACCAATTTTCTTTCAGTGAAGGGAAGAGAGTCATCATACTTTTGGAGGATGTCCCCAGTATCAGAAGAATCAGAAGATTGAGAACCTGACTCTTCACTTTGACGTGGAGATGACTGATGTGATTGTTCAGGTTGTTCAGATTGTAAATCAGTTTCCATATCCTCACCTGCCTCAAACATTTCCTCTTCACTCTCTTCCCTGAGCTCTTCATCAGACTCGATAAGAGCCTGAAAGTCCCCCATGGACTCAATACCCAAAAATTCAACCGGCTCCTCTTTATAAAAAGACTCGCCTTTGGTTTGGCCAGGTCCTGACCCCGTTGTCATAATAACTGAGTGGGTTTGCTCAGCCTGACTAGCCATAATAACTGGGGTAACACCAGCCTGACTTTTGGGGGCAGTTCCTGAGAGAATCGGACCGCCTGAGGGGTTTATGGGTTCCGTATCAGCGGGTTGTTTCTTTCCCTCTGAGTCTTTGTCCCCCTTAGCACCTTCAACCACTGATGGGTATTTTTCAGTGGTATCACTAGGTACTGATTGTGAAAGTTGGTGGACCCCCTTCCCATCAGGATTGTGCTGTCCTTTTGGGGATTTAGGGTCCTTTTCTCCCTGAGATCCTGAGGGTGATTGCTCAGGAACGTTAACGGGATGTGAATGTTTGTGGGTCCCCTTCTCAGTAAGGTAGTGCTGCCTTACCGAGGATTTAGAACCCTTTCCTCCCTTGGGAACTGATTGTTTTTTGACAGTTCCTTCATCGGGATGTGAGGGGGTGTGGGTCCCCTTCCCAATAGGGTGGTGCTGCCCTAACAAGATTCAGGACCCTTTCCTCCCTTGGGCACTGATTGTGATTTATCAGTACCTTCATCGGGATGTGAGGGGGGAATGTTTCCTGATCCCTCTGACTTGTTTATGTCAGTTGAACCATGTGGAAAGGGTGTGCCCGAGGTCACTGAGGATGATTGCTCAGTGACCTCCGTTGGCCTTTGTTTTGAGGTCAAGAGGGTCTCAGAAATGGGTGTCTCAGAGGTCTCGGCCTTTTTCAACCTCTTTTTAAGGTTTAGTTGGTTTTGAGGATCAGTCTCAGTGGCGAGTGGCTTGGGTCTAACCACCTGGCTGGACTGACCCTTCTTTGTCTTCTTCACCTTTTTGGTCGGTAAAGGAACAGGTGAGACAGCGTCGTTACCCTGAATGACTGATTGCATGTATTCAGTCAGGGCAATGTTTGTAACCTCACTGATGCTACTAGTGAAGTTTGACTTGTGAAGGACGTCAGGCTTCGTACCTTCTGCATCAGCCCTCACGTAGTCAGAACCAAGTAGGTCCTGAAGCACACAGGAAAACAAATCTAGGGTAGGACATATGCCTTTGCCTATGTTTTCCTGAGAGCTTGGCAACAAGGTCTCGGAAGATTATTCCTCCGATGTCAATTTGTTGTACCCTCAAGGAGACTGAACAACATAAATTGTTGTGATGAGTTCAATTGTTCCGTAGAGGATTTATTTCCACCCAGGATCTGAATGACAAATGTCATCAGTATCCTCCAGATAGGATGGAACCATGTTTTAACTACTGGAGCCTTCTCCAATAAGCCTCCCGCAGACGTTGTAGGACGTCTGGGGTCATGGGGAGCTAAAAAGATCAGTTCATTCTTTATATCCTGATCAGTAGGGTTGGGTGCAAACGCTTCAGCAAAGTCAAGGCCTGTGGCTTTGATGAAGGTTGAGTAGTCAAAAGAGAGGGTTCTGCTCCCATTCATCACCGTGAAGGTGATGATTGACTCTTTGGTGTCTTTGGGGCTGGTAGCCACAGCCGTGCACCAGAATTCCCTCAAATAGTCATGGTAGATGACTGAGGGGGTGTGGGTGAAAGCCTTTGGAAGAAAACAATTACGAAGAAATTTCATAACGTTCTTGTAGGCTGGGTAGTTTTGTGGATAAGAGAAATTTCCTACCACATTGTTCTTTGTTAGGTCAACGTCCCCAGTGAGGAATTCCACATTGGGGGCGTATGCTATAGCTTTAGAAGAAGCCATTTGTGGGTAAGTCTGGGTTTGACTAAGGTTTCTGGGTTTCTAAAGCTTAAGAATACACACACAATTTGTTTTTGAGAATTAAAATGGCAGAGTTTTGCTTAAGTTCTATAAAAATGTGTGTGTATTTCTTTTGGTTGGGTTATTTATAGAGAAGTAGTAGATGGGGGTGTTTTAGACATTTGAGCGATCTTAATTACATTCAAAAAGAATTATTGGAAATTGTTTTGAATAATATGTTTTGGGATCCGCATTTAATGCCAACACTCCACTTTCCTGGTTTGGCGCAACAGTCGAGGTGAACAGTTGAGCAGTTCTGCAAAAGTGTAATTTGCAGAGATGAGTCATCACATATTTGTAATGTGATTGGAGAGGCATTTAATGCCAAGTGGGAATGTGGTGGCCCAGAGGTGGAAGCCAGAAAGGCAAAAAAAAATATTCTTGAATTAAATATGAGTTCAGTTACCAACCTCGGACATTTACTAACTAGATACTTAGAGCATTTAAGTCAGTATTTAATGTCTCTTTTCAGGGCCCTGAATGACTTTTCATTCAGTGATGGTTTTTCAGGGACTTGGGATTAGTCACTGATGATTCAGGAATATGGAATGATTCCTGAGCTACAAGGATTCAGGAACTTGGGTTTAGTTCCTGAACCCTAAAGATTTCAGGAACTTGGGTTTAGTTCCTGAGGTTGAGGATTCAGTGAGATGTTTTCACTAATGTACACATTGAGTCAGGGACCTGAGGTTTTAAGAATTTACACTTCAGTTGGAAGGATTCAATCAGTGGACTGATTCTCTATATCCAACATTCCTAATTCAGCTTTCAGCCTTGTGAAAGTTGGTTCATCCAAAGGTTTGGTGAAGATATCAGCTAACTGATATTCAGTAAGGATGAAGTGTAATTCAATGTCACCATTCATGACATGGTCCCTGATGAAATGATATCTGATATCAATGTGTTTTGTTCTCTGATGAAGAACAGGGTTGTTTGAGATTGCAATTGCACTTGTGTTATCACAAAAGATGGGTACCATCTTATACTGAATTCCATAGTCACTGAGTTGACTTTTCATCCAGAGTACATTTGCACAACAACTAGCTGCTGCAACATATTCAGCCTCAGCTGAGGATAAGGCAACTGATTGTTGCTTCTTAGCACTCCAACAGACTAGTTTCCCACCAAGTATTTGGCAAGAGCCTGAGGTGCTTTTTCTGTCCATGTTGCATCCAGCATAGTCAGAGTCTGAGTATTTTTTAAGATCAAGTCCTGAGCACTTTGGATAGTATAATCCAAGGTTAGGAGTGCCTTTCAGGTACCTGAATATCCTTTTCACAGCAGTGATATGAGATTCTCTTGGGTCAGATTGATATCCGGCACATAGACATACTGAGATTTGGATATCAGGTCTTGATGCAAGTAGATACATCAGTGATCCTATCATTCCTCTAAAGAGAGTTTGATTTACTGGTTTACCAGTGAGATCAGGACCAAGGTTGTTTGGGGGGACCATGGGAGTTTTGACTGAGGCACAGTCACAGAGATCATACTTCTTCAGTAGATTCTTAACATACTTCTCTTGACTGATAGTGGTTCCTCTATCAGTCTGCTTGATCTGTAGACCAAGGAAGTATGTCAGTACTCCCATCATGCTCATTTCAAACTTCTTTGCCATTAGTTTTTCAAATTGTTTGCAAAGTTTGAAACTTGTTGAGCCAAAGATGATGTCATCAACATACACTTGTACTAGTATGACATCATTATTTGTCTTATAGATAAACAATGTGTTGTCTATCTTGCCTCTGACAAATTTGTTTTGGATTAAGAAGGCTGAGAAAGTCTCATACCATGCCCTGGGAGCTTGCTTTAGTCCATAAAGGGCTTTGTTAAGCTTACAGACATGATCAGGAGACTCATGGCTTTCAAATCCAGGAGGTTGCTGAACATAAACTTCTTCTTTCAGTGAACCATTTAAGAATGCACTTTTAACATCCATTTGGTATACCTTGAAGTTCATGTATGTAGCAAAAGCAAGGAAGATCCTGATGGCTTCCATCCTTGCTACTGGTGCAAATGTTTCTTCATAGTCAATGCCTTCTTGTTGATTATAGCCTTTGGCTACAAGTCTGGCTTTGTTTTTAATGACTATGCCATTTTCATCAGTTTTGTTTTTAAATACCCATTTCATGCCAATGACTGAGACATTCTCAGGACATTTGACCAAGGTCATTACCTTGTTTCTGTCAAATTGTTCCAGTTCATCATGCATGGCCTGAACCCAACTTGGATGTGTAAGTGCTTCTTTAACACTTTTGGGTTCAATCGTGGAAATGAAGTCCACAAATAGGCATTCATTGGTTGAGGCTGCTCTTAGACTAGCAGCCATGCTCCTGGTGAGCATGCCTTCAGTAGGCTCTCCAATAATATTGACAAGTTCAATGTCCTGAGACCTAGTCCAACTTTCCTGAGGTCCTGGATATTGATTTGAACTTGTGGAGGCCTGATTGGGTAGAGGGGTTGGTTCTGGAGTAGACACATGATCATTGATTGGATCTTGAGTGTCTACCAGATCACTGAGATTGTTTGGTTCTTGAGCATTTTGAACAGACTGATTAATTTCATCACTGTTTGCATGTGCCTCAACAAACTCAGTGATGGTTGGGTTAGGTAGGTTGTGAGGGGTTATGTAATAGGAGAGGTTAGCATCATCTTGATACTGAGTAAAAGGATTGTTTTCAGGAAGATATTCATCAGGAGGATATCTTGAAGAGTTATCAATTCCTATCTCTTTTACTGAGGCAGTTGAGAACCTGATTGCATCAGTGCTCTCATCAAAGGTAACATGAAATGTTTCCTCAGTTTGCTGTCTCCTTGTGTTGAACACTCTGAAGGCTTTTGAGACAAGTGAGTATCCCAGGAAGTATCCATCATCAGCTTTTGCATCAAATTTCCCAAAGTGATCCTTGTGATTATGAATAAACACAGGACACCCAAAGACATGAAAGTAGCTGATGTCAGGGATTCTTCCTTTGAATAACTCATATGGGGTTTTCCCATGTCTCTTGACAATGATGGATCTGTTTTGTATATAACAGGCAGTTTTGACTGCATCAGTCCAAAAATGGTTGGAAAGGACTGATCCACATAGCATTGTCCTAGCAGCTTCAATGAGTGTTCTATTTTTCTTTTCAGCAACACCATTTTGTTCAGGTGTGTATGGAGAGGAAAAGTTTTGGGAAATACCTTTCTCATCACAGAAACATTCAAGTTCATAATTTTTGAACTCAGTCCCATTGTCAGTTCTAATCTGTTTGACCTTGATGTCATTTTGATTTTCAATGTTCCTGACAAAGGACATGATTGTTACAACTGCCTGACTCTTTTTGATCAGGAAGAATACCCAAGTGTATCTAGAGTATTCATCCACTATGACCAGAGTATACTTCTCATGGTTAGTAGATCTTGGACTGATAGGTCCAAATAGATCCATATGGAGAAGATGTAGGCAATTCCTGATGGAAAAGTTGGTTTTGGTTTTAAAGGATGCTCTGTGATGTTTACCTTTTTCACAAGCTGAGCATGGTTTATCCTTTAAAAACACAAGTGATGGTAAGCCAAGGACCTTGTTTTGTTTTACAAGATTGTTTATGTTTTTAAAGTTCAGGTGGGTGAGTCTCTTATGCCAAAGCCAGTTGAGTGTATCAGTGGCCTTAGTAAAGAGACAAGTTCCATCCTGAGTTAGACTGGACATGTCTAGTACATAAACATCTTGTCTTCTTGGTGCAATTAGGACAATTTCCTTATTTGCGTTGAAGATGGTTCCTTGCTTATCATCAAACTGAACTATGTATTTTGCATCACATAGTTGACTGACACTGATCAGATTGTACTTAAGTCCATTTACATAACCTATCCTAGGAAAGACAATACCATTGCAGTTTACTGAACCATAACCCTCAGTGAGACATGATGAATTATCTGCAAATATCACTTTGGGTCCTGGTTCTTCCACATATTTGTGCAGACACTCCTTAACACCAGTCATGCTCCTTGAACATCCACTGTCTAGATGCCAAATAGGATCCTGGCATGCTTCTGCACAAATAGTAAACTGGGTCAGTTCTTTCTAGGACTCCATTTCATGGAGGGTTTGGTATTGTAGGTCTTTATGAAAGTATTAATTGATTCATGGTCAGTGGTTGAGTGGACTGAGCTACCACATGTTTTGCATTTAGTCGCAGGGGTAGCCTCAGTAGTCTGAGAGGATTGTTTATTCATTCCTCTTCTTGACTGAATGACCTTCTCTTTTCCTGAGGATTTCTGAGTGGAACTTCCACTAGATTCACAGTATTTGTCTTTTTGACAATCCTCAGGAAGATGGTCATTGAATCCACATAAAGGGCAAGGTGGAAAAGGCTTGGCCTTTTGCTTCTGTTTCTGCTTAGAATCGGAAGGGTAGTTCAGGCACTGAGCCTTAAGTCCTGAAAAGTTTGACATGACTGAGCATTGTTTATGATCAGAGGTCCTGTGATCTTCCTTTTTGCAAATCATGCAATAAAGGACTCTATAGCAATCATCAGTGAGATGATTTGTATAGTTGCATAGTTCACATCTTTTCAGGGGTTTTGTGGGTTTGGGTTTTGGTTCCTCCCGAACGGTCATCTTTATATCAGCCAACCACTTATGAATGGTCAACCATACAAGTCAAACTATAAGGGAGAAAAAGCAATTTAAATCCATGGGAGTATAGAAGTACATCCCCGGGTCGTTATGTCCCAACGAGGTGTGTAAAATGTAATATAACGAATGTGTGTGCTGAAATGATATGGAATATACAAAAACAGGAATCTGATTGACTAACACTAGGAATGTGAATAGTCATAGCTCTGTCACAGCTGTATCGTTAAAAACGTACAATCAGAAACCTAAAAACGCGAAAGATATACAAACGTACGTTTAACTTAAATTAAACGTAAACGTACAAAAACAAAACGGTTATAACTATAGTAGGGATTTGCATGCCTTAGGGGCTTAAATGCAAATTAAATAAAAATAAAATATTTAACTATATTTACAAACTTATTAAAATGTTAAGAAAAACTTAAAAACCTAAAACATATACGTTTACGTAACAATTACGTAAACGTAACAAAATAAAAAGTGAATTCGGTCCAATACAACTCCCACAAATGTGAAAATCATATTTTTGGAATCCTAAAAAGATAAGAAAATTATTAGAAAATTAAAATGAATTTTTACACTATTTACTTAATTATTATAAATTAAAAATGAATTAAATGAATTTAAAAATGAATTAAATAATAAGAAAATCTAAAATTAACTTAAATAAATGAAATAATGAATTGGAAAAATCTTAAATATTATAAAATGAATTTTAAAACTGAAAATGTATTTATTTTACAAGTATTGTATTTATTATTAATTATTTACTATTATTAAGTATTAAAAACTAAAACTGATTTATTATAAATATTAAATGAATAAAGAAAAATCTGAAACTTTTTACATAATTATTAAATAAATACAAGAAGCTGAGAAAAATATAAAAACTATATGTGCTTAATGAAAATAAGCAAATAAGCTTCTAAATAGAAGCTATCACTTATTTGTACAAGCTCTTTTTTTGGGATTTTCTTTTTCTGGATTATTTAAATACTGATATTATACAAGTTTGATGAAGATGGAACTTTACAAACTAAGAAATAAGCAATCCATGAGCTTATGAGCCAAGACAGTTAAGCTATATGCTTAACAGTCAAGCTAAAGCTTAGAATAAGCTTGGAAAAAGCTATATACAGAAAACAAAAGGTGAAATAAGATATATACAAGTCCAATGGATCAGATATATACAAGCTTGTGGACTGGCATTCACTCATAAGCTAGTTATAAGCTAATAAGCAATTCCAAATTCCACACAGTTAAAACGTAGGCCTGCAACTTTTTTGAATGGCAATTTAAGCTGACGGGATAAGCTGAAAAAGCCAAAATAAGAGTTGAAGTTGCAAGATGGCCTGGTTGGCTTTCCAAAAAGCCCAAGCTCAACCATTTTGGTCCACAGATTAGCTTTTGAGAGGCTTTTGAAAAAGCTATAATTCCCCTGATTTATCAGTGTATACTGATGCAATGGGACAAACAAAAAGCTCCTTGCAGCCCTAGCAAGTAAGCTAGAACATGGATAATAAGCATGGGGCCTTATTCTCTGGTGGATAAGCTCATAAAAGAAACTAATTTCACAAGCTGGGTCCCAGTACTAAGCTTTTTGTGAGCTTATGAAGTATGCATGATATGGATAAGTATACTGAGTGACCAGTATACTTATCAAAGTGGGACAAGCTAAAAGCTGTTTGCAGCCTAACCAAATAAGCTACAAACTGGAGATTAAGCACAGGGTCATGAAGATGGGTTGATAAGCTTCTTATAAAACTAAATCACTCAAGCTTATGACCACTAATGAGCTTGTTAGAGCTGTTGGAATTGGTGTGAATTCACTGATTTCTCAGTGAATTGCAATGAATGGGCAAACAAACAAGCTCTATATTGACTTATCAAATGAGCTCATAAATGCTCAACAAGCACTGAATCATTGTGTGTGTTAGGTTAGCTTCACATGAAACCAAAATCACAAGCTCAAGCTTCAATGAGGAGTCTGTTTATGAGCTTAAGAACACAACTCAATATCACTGTTTACTTCAGTGATATGAGTTTGGTGGGACAAAATAAGTTGGGGTGAATAAGGTATCTAAATTAAGCTACACATGAAAAATAAGCACGAACAAGAAAAATAAGCCACAAGGGCAACACAAAAGAGCCATGAGCACAAGCTAGTGTCAAGCCCATAAGCTTCTGCAAGCTTATGGAATTGACAGCTAAACCTGGGTGCAGGGCAAAAACAGACTAAAATAAGCAACAAAATAAGCTATTAAACATGACATTTAAAAATTAAAAAAAATAAAAATAACAAGACTAGCAACAAATCTAAAATATCCTAAAAGCATTTAAACTAAAATTAACTAACAAACTCACAACAAAATTATCTAGTTAAATCAAAAATGACAAAAGTAAAAAATTGACTTTTAACTAAACACTAATCAGTTGACTAAAACGAATTTAAAATCTAATCTAATGACTGATTATGGAATATTTAACAACATAAACATGAAATTAAGCTGAATGAACAAGATTTAAGCAGATATGCAGGATTGCAGGATCTAACAACCTCAGAATTCTCATATTGAGACTGTCAAGTGTCAAATTGACTTTCTAATATGCTAAACCCTTTGGTTAATGTTTCACTGAGCTTATTTAAATCATGTGCAGCATACAATCAAACAAGAACAACACCAAACATGACCATTAACACAGATCATCTATCAAATCCAAACAAGCCTTAAATGGACTCAAATTGAGATTTTTATGACACAAGACTGTATAAACTTATAATTTCCAATCCAGAGGTTTTTATTTGTCAAATAGAACCTTTTTTAGTTTAAACATGCTGTCAAACAAGATAAACCTATGATTGTCCAAAATTAGCATATTGACAGTCAAGTACCAATTCAAACCACAATCAAATCCAAAACATACAATACTAAGATTAAGCTATATAATCACTATCTAACAAAAATAAACAGGAAAACAAGAGAATCAAAGCAGATTAAAGACTGAAACAGTAAAAATGCAGGAATGGAAAAAATAAGCTTACAAGTGATCAAAGCTGCAAACCATAAGACCAAGGATTTACTCACTACCTAAGGCTTTCCACAAAGCTTCTAAACCAAAGGCATTCCAAGATTCACCTTGCATCCACAGATTCCATCAAGATCACTTTATTTTTGTGGTATTTTTCATTGATTTTCTTTGATTCTTAATCTACTTTTTGAATTTTAAAAATCTAAACTGATTAAAGGTTTCTAAAAGCCTTAAGGCTTTGTCAGGAGCCTAAGTGACTTATAGAGTCCATGAATCAACCAAGATTAACAGGAATTGTAAATGACTTTGAAATTTTAAAGGTAATTAAGCAAAACATGAAATTTAAAGATAACATGACATTAAACTGTAAAAGATGTTCCATTACACTATTTTGAAGATGAGTACAACATTTAAACTGTAAAAGACATTTAATTAAAGAAAGCATTTAAAGTTAAATTACACTACGTGACTAAGGCTATTCCAAAGTGTCTATTCTCTTCTTCATTCTTCACTCTTTATAGTCTTTTTGAACTCCACTAATTTCCTGGTCAAATCCCACCAACAATTGTGACCATTGATTGAGCAGAAGTGATCCTGACCTTTGAATTCAGTTTTGGCGCCAAAAAGTCCAAAGGCAGTTGGAGTAGCGTGAAGGACTCTCAGGGCAATTAATGGGTTTTGGAATGTTATGGAGGTGGAGGGAACAGGTTTGGGAGAGTTGGTGATGACAGGGGGTGTGAGGTGGAGGTGGTGATGGTTTTGGTTTTGCCTGTGAGGTGGAAGGAAGAAGGAAGAGGGAGTTTGGTTTGACCGGGAGTTTGACCCCGTTATTTATATAAAAGGGATGTTGGGCTAGGTTGTTGGGCTCGGGTTATATTAAGGGTTGGGTTTGGATTTAGGGAATTTGGATTTTAGGAGTAATAGGATCCGGATGGTTTTTTAGTAAATTAGGCCCAAGGAGTAAAGTTGTAATTCCTGCATTCTTTGAGGGACTAAACCTGTAACATTTCATAAGTTATCACAAGGACCATTATTGTCAATTTAGTTAAACCATAGGTCCTATTTTTCATTTATTACAATTTAAAAACACCCGATGGACCATTTATGTAATTTTCCAAAGTTTGAGGGGTGAAATTGTAATTTCCCAAAAGTTATCAATAAAGTTCCAAATTATATGTTATGAATAGTACAAGGGTATATTTTGGTAAATTTCCATTTTTAAATACCCAGGGACTAATTTTGCCAATTTTGTAACTTGAGGGGTAAAAATTGCCATTTTGTAGAAAACTTTTATCCAGGGATTAATTGTGAACATGTTTGATTTCCCAAGGACTAAAGTTGACTTTTCATTCATTTTAAACCTTCAGGGACTAGTTTTGCCAATTTGTGAAACTTCAGGGACTGAAATTGACAGTTTTGTGAACTTTGAGCATTTTTCACTTGTTTTCAATCTTTTTGTACCTGAATCACATAAAAACACATTTCAATGATATTTGTAACATTTATATGGTCAGTTGTGCGTTTTTGATCATTTTTGTGGGTTTAAATAATAAAAAATATATGTGTATTTAGACACATATCAGGTTTGGTCCTTTGAGGAAGTTGGTTTTTGTTCCTTCTTGGATTGAGAAGGTTTCTCAGAAGATGCAATCTTCTCTCCCAGCTTCCTGACCATTTCAGCCAACTGATCAAATTTTGAATCAGGGCTTTGGGTTGATACTTCTAAAGGGACTGAAGTTGATGAGTCATCAGTATTTACTGAGACATCAAGGGTTGGTCTTTTCAGGATGGTTGTTCCCTTTCCTGATCTCTCCTTTGGAGAGTGTGGTGAAAAGACCATTGGTGGGAGGCCTAAGTTAGGTGCAGCACCCTGAAGGGTATTCAGTGGAGGAAGTGGTGGGTATGATTCTGATTCAGACTCATTCACAGACTCAGTATTGAGTTGTTCAGTGAGTTCGAGCTTACTGAGTTGTTCAGTAAGTCCAAGCATATTTTTCAAGGCCTGACTTTCAGGAAGCAAGATCTTTCCAGTCTCAAAGTTTGGTAACTTACTGACTGGGTTGTCCCTGACAATCCAGTCATTAGACTTGGGAAGCATTTCTTGCTCAAAAGATATGCCAGCTGGAACAAAGTTTAGTTCGTTGTGACACACACTTGGATCAACCATAAGAGGGTCAATTCCAATGGTTTTATGAGAGATTAATCCCACAGTGTCAAAAACTTTGGGGTTCTTCTTGGTCCAGCTTTGGATGACAGTCTTTTCTCTGTTAAGTTCAGTTTGAAGGGCTTGATTTTGTTTCAAAATCTCAGTGTTCTGAATTTGTAGAGTTATTGTTTCTAGTTTGGCTTGCTTTAGAACAAGCAGTTCATCTCTACATTTATTCAATTCTGACACAATATTGTTATATTTTGAAAACAGGTTAAGCCTTTGTTCCTCAACAAACTTTAGATCAACACAAATATAATTCATATAAGACTGCCAATCAGAATCATCATCCACAGAAAGTAAAGTATTTACCTTCTTCATGGTGATGTTGACCCACTCTCCATTCCTAGCATGGCTTTTTCCTACAGCCACCTGATCCTCTTCAGAAAGTGCCATTAGTGCACTAACTCTTATTTCCTCATCTGAGGAAGCCTCTTCTTCATCCCAATCATATGCTTCAGCTACTAATACCTTGTTCTTTGTCTGAATAGGTTTAGATGTTTGAGCAGCCTGAGGCAATATGGGGTTAGTTTCAAGAAGTGCAAGTTTAGCTTTGATTTTCCTATATTTTGTTTCAAAATCCTTTTGACCCTTGTTTTGAAATTGTTGGGTGGACTAAAACATTTTAGGTTGAAACTTGCTAGTTCCTGAGAATTTGTAAAAGGGTTCTGAGATAGTTTTAGAATAACAGTCCCTAGCAAAATGACCCTTTTTACCACATTTAAAGCATTCAGTGGTCTCATTTGCTTTTGGTTTTGTAAAGTTGGACTGATTTCTTTTGATGAAACGTCTTGAACTAGCAAGGAGTGCCCTTTCTTGGAATTCCAAGTTCAGGTCGTTTAGGTACTCCTCACCAGTCCTTTCATCAATTTCTTCTTCAGAATCCTCTTGAGTATCCTGCACAACACCATTAGAATAGAAAGCAGTTGATATGGGTGTCGAGGTTAAGGCCTTTTTGGACTCAAGAGCTTTTGAGTCAGGATATCTCCTTGAGATCAAGTTGTCTTCATAGACAAACTTCCCATAAATTTCAGGGAGCTCAAGGGTCTGAATGTGGTTAGCATTCCTCAGGCCTTGTGAGAAGTTGAGCCACTTCTCAGGGAGACTTTTGACAAAGCCAACATTTGTCTCATGCTTAGACAGTACAACACCATCATTTGATAATTCATTTATCAAAGTCTTGTATCTGGTGTAGGTCTGTGAGAGACTTTCAGAGTCTTTTGCCCTGAAAGTATTATACTCAAGTTTAAGGTCCATGACCCTATTTTCCTTGGTATCTGAGGGACCCTCAAAGCTGTTTACCAAGTCATCCCAAGTTTGCTTGGCTGTTAGACAGTTGATGACTGATTCCATTATATCGTCAGGAAGACATGATATAAGGATGCTTTTCAGGCGTTGGTCTTGATTGACCACCCTCCTCTCATCAATGGTCCATTGGGCCTCAGGCTTGTTTAGCCCTGCGGCTGTCTTAGGGACAAATGGGCCATCCCTGATACAGGTGATGTAGTAGGGTTCCATACCGGTAAGATAGCAAATCATACGCTTCTTCCATTTGCTAAATTTCCCAGCTTCAAGTCTGGGTGCAACAGCGGAGTAGCTGCCACCCTTTTTGTCGACTAGCTGGGGTACATTGATATCAGCCATAGTAGGATCTTGGTTTTAAAAACCTAGAGCACTCTTGGTTAGTTTAAAAAGGTTTTATAAACCAGAGGCTCTGATACCACTTGTTGGTCCCTTCACACGCTTAGAGTTAACTAGAAAGTTAATCTATATGTGTTTATGACTAATACAATGTTATGATTAATTCTAACAGTTATAAAACGTGAATATAAAAACTCAAGGTAATTTTCAAAGTTTAAATTCTTATTAGAAATGAATCAAAGAATCTATACCCAAGTGTTTTGCAGAACAAACACTTGGGATTGAATAGACAAGGTATGGTGGTGTCTCCTATCTAAACTCAAGTTTTGCTTGAGTGGTAACAATGCGACCTCACTGAGCTATCTCAGGGATGCGTTACTCTTTGTAGGAGAGAAGTTGTTTTGCAAAAGTCTAAGCTTTAATTGTACAAAACACACACAACTTCTCTCCTTCTCAATCTATTTATACACAAGTAAAATGAGTAAAAGTAATTAAAATATTACAAGTTGTTGAGCAAGCGTGTCTGACAATTACAACAGTAATTTTCATTTCCAAGAACCAATAGAAATGGCTTATTAAGTCTTTAGAAGTGGTTGGTCTGACACTCCAAGACTGTAAGCCGTCTTAGGAAGGATTTCTTCCTGACAAGATAAGATTTGATCTTATCTTAAATCCTTTCTAGATATTTCTGCCTTTCTTCTCAGGCACTTAGTTCTTCAGGACACGCTTCTCAGTTATCATTCATAATTACTTCATTGTTGTTGAGGAGACTGGGGTTCAGTGAGTTCTTGTCCAACACTCACTGAACCATCATCTTCTTCTTTGGCTTAAGTGCTACTTCAGGGAGTACCGCCTTCCTGTGTAGTGAATCCTTCTTCTTGAATTCGCCTTAAGACTCCTGAAGATGACTCACTGAGAGGCTGTTCTCTCAGTGACTTGAATTGTTCTCGGTTTAAGTTAACACTTTAGTTAATTTATGTCCAAATCATGTTTTAAGTATTCTTGGGTTTTTCATGACCCAACAGTATATTCCTTCTTCTAAGCTTCTTATGGTTCCTTCTTAGCTTATGTTTGAGTGTTTTGGCAGTAGGGAAGTGAGTATGTGGGCTGTGGTGGTGGTGTTCGACTAGTTTGAGAGAAAAATGGAAAGTGGTGATCGAATATTTATAGGGAAGGAATATTAGGGTTTCCTTGTGTTTCTAGGGTTTTCTTGTGGGGTGTAGGGGAGACAAGGTGATGTGGTTCCATCTTTGGCGCGCCACATGGTTGGAGGGGGAAAGAGGTTGATGTGGAAAACCCCCCTCCATACAAGTATCCTCCTTTCTAGAGAATGGGTGATGTGGAGGTGTTTAGTGTATGACATATATGTTACTTGGAGTTTGAAAAAAAAAAAGGTTTAGTTTGTCTAGTGTTGGATTCGAACTAGACTAGGAAGGAATGGAAATATATGGTTCGAATAAAGCTTTGTAGGGTTGTACATTAAGCTTTATCATGTTGTATTCCAGGTTTTGAGATGTAGTTAGTCTTCTAGGGTTTGTTTGTTAGTTAGAAAATAATTTTCTAGGGTTTCTATATTTATATATATATATATATATATATTATATATATATATATATATATATATATATATATATATATATATATATATATATCGAGTTCTAAAAATAAAAGGAATTCATTTGGTGCTTTAAGGAGTTGTACTTTAGGCTTAGGAGAGTTGTACTAGGTTTTAGAAAATAAGAAAAAAAAATACATTTTTAATATTTACTTAAGTTATATAAATTTTATGTAATTTTTATTATATTTTTAAAGTATTTAAATGAGATTTTAAGGTTTTGTGCATTGGAAGGTTGTACAATGGGTTTAAGGAATTGTACAATTAATTAGTAAGTCTAATAAATTTTATTTAAAAATTAGTGCATGAATTTGTTGTATAATATGCTTTAAAATAATTACTTTTAAGGTTTATATAGTTTTTTTATTAATAATTAGTTTTTATGCATTAATAACTTGTACTTTGGTTTAAAGTACTTGTACATATATATTTTATAAAAATATTATTTAGGGTTTGTGATTTTATTACATAAAATCATAGTTTTGTGAAATTAGGGTTTTTATCGGGAGTTATAGTGGAATTAGGGTTTCTGTGCTTTAGTGACTTGTACATTACTCAAATAAGTTGTATTTTAGTATTTCTAGGGTTTTGTTATTCTCATATGTTGTTATGGTAGCTTAGGGTTTCATAAAAACTCTGAATTAGATAAGAAACGTTCAGTTGTTAAACGTACGTTAACGAATTTACGTAAAGTGGTAAATGAGACATCATAAAGTTTAGACCAAAAATGTTTATATGAATAATCATTAAATAAGTTAAGGTTGGGTTGCGTGTGAGCACGTTTATCGAGGATGTGATCTACGTCACATTTGATAATAGTTATAATCAGATAATAGGTAAATAATAAAAAATTGTACGTAGAAAAAGGATAAGTATTAGAATATTATATAGTGAAATTCTTACAGTGGTTACATTATCCCCCCGTTGAAGGGAATCTCGTCCCGAGATTCAGTCTGCGTTGGTCGGTGAATTAGGAAAAAGATGTGGGTATTTTGCCCGGATTTGATCTTCTCGTTCCCAGGTAAATTTTGGTCCTCTCTTGGAGTTCCATCTAACCTTAACGATGGGAACGCGACTTCGTTTTAGCTGTTTGATTTCTCTATCCATGATCTCCACAGGTTCTTCTACAAAATTGAGCTTGTCATTGAGACGAAGCTCTTTCATGGGAATCACAAGTGTTTCATCTGATAGACACTTCTTTAGATTAAAGACGTGGAAAATATGATGTATTTTACTGAGTTCTACGGGAAGTTCAAGTCGATAGGCTACTGGACCGATTCTCTCCAGAATCTTAAATGGTCCGATGTATCTGGGATTCAACTTTCCTCGTTTTCCGAATCTAACCATGCCCTTCCATGGTGACACTTTTAACATGACTCTGTCTCCAATTTCAAATTCCATAGGCTTCCGCCTTATATCTGCGTAACTCTTCTGTCTATCTTGGGCCGCTTGCAAATGTTGTCGGATTTGCACTATTTTATCGGTTGTTTCCTGAATTATCTCTGGTCCGGTAAGTTGGAATTCTCTGACTTCCGCCCAGCAAACAGGTGACCGGCACTTTCGTCCATAAAGTGCTTCAAACGGTGCTGCTTTGATACTCGCATGGTAACTATTGTTGTATGAGAATTCTGCCAAAGGCAGATGCTTATCCCATCCTTTACCAAAATCTATTACGCATGCCCTGAGCATATCTTCCAACGTTTGAATAGTTCTCTCGCTTTGTCCGTCGGTTTGTGGATGATAAGCAGTGCTCATATCTAGATTAGTACCCAAAGCTTTCTGAAGCTTTTCCCAAAACCGAGACGTGAAACGAGAATCACGATCCGAAATAATGGAAATTGATACTCCATGTCGTGAGACTATCTCCTTCAGATATAATTGAGCTAAATCCACTACTTCATCAGTTTCCTTGATCGGCAAAAAGTGAGCTGATTTCGTAAGAAGATCAATGATGACCCAAATAGTGTCATATCCGCTTGACGTCCTAGGTAACTTGGTGATAAAATCCATAGTTATCCTTTCCCATTTCCATACCGGAATCTCAGGTTGTGTCAATAATCCAGATGGCCTTTGATGTTCAGCTTTAACTCGTGCACATGTCAAACATTTACTGACATAATTAGCTATGTCAGCTTTCATGTTTGGCCACCAGTAAAGCTTTTTGAGATCCTGGTACATCTTTTCAGATCCTGGGTGGATAGAATACTTGGATTTATGTGATTCATGCATAATCACATTTCTTAAATCACCAAAAGAGTGGTAACCAGCTCCGGTTCTTTATACAACGAGTCCCATCAGGACGGAGTTCAAACGCCTTGTCCATACCCCTCAAATTCTCAGCCTGAATATTTTCTTCCTTTACTGCTTCAGTTTGTGCGTTGAGAATTTGGGATGGCAAGTCCAAATTAATGGTCATGACTAAAGCTCTGACTCGAAGAGGCTTAATTCGTTCCTTCCTGCTTAAAGCATCTGCTACAACGTTTGCTTTTCCAGGGTGGTAACGAATTTCACAATCGTAGTCACTTAGCAACTCTAACCATCGGCGTTGTCTCATATTTAATTCTTTCTGGTCGAGAATGTGTTAAAGGATCTTATGATCTGTGAACACGACGCAGTTTGTGCCGTACAGATAATGTCTTCAGATTTTAAGAGAAAATACAAATGCTCCCAGCTCAAGATCATGAGTTGTATAATTCTCCTCATGAGGCTTGAGTTGTCTAGAGGCACAAGCAATAACTTTATTCCTTTGCATCAATACCGCGCCGAACCATTGGTGTGATGCGTCACAATAAACAACAAAATCATCGTTTCCTTCAGGTAAGGCTATAATTGGTGCTTCCCAAAGCTTTTGATTTAACAGCTGGAAAGTTTTCTCTTGAACTTCTCCCCAAACGTACTTCTTGTTTTTCTGAGTCAATTCTGTTAAAGATTTGGCAATCTTCGAAAATCCCTCAATGAATCTCCGATAATAGCCAGCAAGTCCTAAAAATTGACGTACCTCCGTGGGAGTCGTAGGTGTCGGCCAATTTTTGATTGCTTCTATTTTGGAAGGATCCACGTGAATACCATGACGATCAATCACGTGTCCAAGAAACTGCACGGTGTGAATCCAAAAATCACATTTGGAAAATTTAGCGTACAGCTGTTCTTTCTTGAGTAATTCCAAAATAATCTTTAAATGCTCTGCATGTTCTTCTTCGCTCCGAGAATAAATTAGAATATCATCAATGAACACGATCACGAATTTGTCCAAATAGGGCTTGTACATACGATTCATGAGATCCATGAATACAGCTGGTGCATTGGTTAACCCAAATGGCATCACTTGAAATTCGTAGTGACCGTATCTCGTTCGGAAAGCTGTTTTAGGAATGTCTTCTTCCCTAACACGCAGCTGATGATATCCGGATCTTAAATCGATTTTCGAGTAAACGCTTGATCCTTGCAATTGGTCAAACAAATCATCGATCCTTGGCAATGGATATCGATTCTTCACCGTAAGTTTATTCAACTCCCGGTAATCGATACACATTCTAAGAGATCCGTCTTTCTTCTTGACGAATAGGACAGGTGCTCCCCAAATTGATGAGCTTGGTCGAATAAAACCTTTATCCAATAACTCTTGCAGTTGATTTGGATAGTTCTTGCATTTCCAATGGCGCTAGACGGTAGGGTGCCCGTGCTACTGGTGCTGCTCCCGGCACCAAGTCGATCTGAAACTCTACCTGACGAACAGGTGGTAGTCCAGGTAACTCTTCAGGAAAAACTTCCGGAAAATCTCGTACTACGGGCACATCTTCCATTCGTTTTTCATCTGTCTTTTTCTCAATTACATGAGCTAAAAACGCTTGACATCCTCTGTTGATGTACTTCATGGTTTTGACGCAGGATATTATGCTTAGTCTGGTTTTGCTTTTATTACCCCGAATAATCAAAGTCTCACCCTCAAAAGGGATGTGAACCACTTTCTCGTCGCATAAGATCTTTGCATGGCATTTGGATAACCAATCCATACCAACGATTACGTCGAAGCTTCCGAGTTCGATGGGCATGAGGTCGATGTTGAAGGGTTGGTTTAATAAGGTTAAGGTACAATCTCGGATTATAGAGTTAGTGCCTACTAATTTTCCATTAGCTAGCTCAATTTCATATGTATTGTTTAAGGCAGTGGGAGTGAGTTTAAGTAAAGAAGCGAAAGTAAGAGATATAAAGCTTTTATCGGCTCCGGTATCAAATAATACTCTAGCTAGATGTTGGTTAAGAGGAAACGTACCCGTGACCACTTCCGAGTTCTGTTGCATATTACCATCTCCTAGCACATATGCTCGTCCGCGGGCACCATTGTTTGGATTAGCATTCAGCTTCGGACACTGGTTCCTATAATGCCCTTTCTCACCACATCCGTGGCAAGTCATGAACACCGGCTGCAGATTCGCTCCCGTTGCCTTATAGTCTTTGGTCTGATGTCCGACCTTCTGACACTTCATGTACTTAACAGTGCATGGACCAAAGTGGTGCAACAAGCATCGATTGCATAACGGCTTCGTTCCGACATAACCACTTTTCTCAGCAGGAGTGGCAGTATAGGCTTTGGCAGTTTCCTGTCGACGGTTTTGCTGGTGATGGAATTGGTTACGGTTTTGGTGGTAATTATTTTGATTGTGACGGTTGTTGTGGTAGTTGGGACGGTTGTCGTAGTGATGGGTGTTTCTTCTATCATCAAACTTCCGTTTGTGATCGCTGTTTCCCTGAGTAGAATTGCGCTTGATTTCCTGATCTTATCAGCTTCTGGGCTATAGATATTGCTTCTTCTAGCGACTGAGGCTTCGAAGCAGTAACATTTCCCTCGATGCTTCGAGGTAATCCTTCTGTATATTTCTCCAACACTTTTTCCAGATCAGGCACAATAGTTGGACATAGGAGAACAAGCTCCTGAAACCTTCTATTGTATGCCTTTAGTTCCATTCCTTTCACCACTAGCTGGTGAAATTCATCTTCTAACTTTTTTATTTCGGTATGGGGACAATACTTTTTCAGCATTTTCTTCTTAAGATCATCCCAAATGAGTTGATGAGCTGCTTCCACACCCATGGTTTGGGAAGTAGCAGACCACCAAGACAGGGCATCATCTAATAAAGTCCATGTAGCAAAAGCAACTTTGCAGTCCTCAGTACATCCGCTCCTTACAAAGACTACTTCCGTACGTTCAAACCAACGAGCTAATTCAGTAGCTCCTTCTGTTCCCTTAAAGAAAGTTGGTTGACAGTTTATGAAGTCTTTATAAGTGCACTTGCGAGCATTTGCTGGCTCACTTTCTCCATTGGGTCTACTAGTGCTTCCAGTACGAGCCAATTCCGCTGCTTGAGTCTCAAGTGCTGCAGCAACACTGTCTGCAACAAGTTTTCGAATAGCAGCTTGGGACATGACTGGTTCTTGGGATTTGCGAGACATATTTCTATTAACACCATAAGAAAACACATGTTTAGATTTTTGCATAATGACCATTAACAATGGTAAACTCATGATAATCATAAGGTCACAGCATATCCAAATATGTATATAAAGGGATCGGCACTGGTCCATGTCAATTTATATCATACATAGCAAAATATCTTAACCATATATAGTCATAAATAACTTGTTAATTTGTTATATATATAACAAAATACAAGCGTCTCATTTATGCCACATATCTCGTGGCTAAGTACAAAAGCTATCTGATATAAACTACATACTAGTGCTATGTCTATACTATATATCCCAAAATTTAGACGTAGCACCAAAAGATAATATATAACGATCTGATCTACTGACCACTAGGAGTTCCCTTATGTCGACTATCGAGTTCGACTATCATGCTAACGAGAACCTGCATGTACTCCTGGTACTGAGTCTGCATCTCTGTCACTGTCGTCTCTAAAACTGCAATCCGGTTCTGAGCTGTTGCCAATTCTTCATTTCTCTTGATCATTTCTTCTATCAACTTCAATTCATTTTCATAAATAAAAGGTATTTCGCGTCTGACCTGCTCATAACGCTTCTCGGACTCCTCACGATTTTCATCTATCTTCTGCTGCATAGCTTCTTGACCCGTTATCAGATCTTCCACTCTATACTCGATGCCTTCAATACGTTCTAATGGTAATTCGTCCAGATGACCCAAGGCAGTCTCAATTTGTTCTTCTTGCCGCTCTAGCCGTGTTAGGAGGGTGGAGACGGTCGGCTGTCGTTCTTGGGCTGCTTGTGAACTTTCTCCCACCTCAAATACTCGTGGCGGAGTAAAGATGTCGGGAGTAGGTGATTGGGGTAAAGCACTATATCGGGCGATAATGGCTCGGACCTCATCACTAAGTTCAAACGGGACGGATGGAGGAGTGAAACTGGTAGATGACGTAGGGATTGATGGAACATAGGTAGGCAGCATGTAAGGATGTTGTAGTAGTGATGAAGACGGAGGCACATGAATAGTTCTGATTCTTTCCGTTCTTCGGATTCTCTCTGGAGGTATCTCTGTAACCGAAGGAGAATCTGGGTCGAACGGTTCTTCGTCGGCAAAAGTACGAGCTCTCTCTCTAGCCTGCATATAGGGATCATCAGAGAATGGTGCGACATCAGGCATCAAAGTATCCTCAGACGGCTCTTCAGAAGGATCTGACTCTGTATCATGTCCAAATGCTGCAGAAATCTCAGGCACCACGGAAACATCTTCTGATGGATTCGACTCTATCATTTGTCTAGGTACGGTCGTGATGTCCGGTACAGTCGCGATATTTTCAATATCCGAGTCCGACATAAGAGTGATAGAATGAGGAGGGGAAGTCATAACTCTGTAACCACCCGGTAATTATGAATATTTCACTATATAACTAAATAATTAACAATAAATCGTGTATAAATAAAGTTTCAGTAGCGTCGTGGCACGGAGGACTTTGGTTTAGTTTGTGAAAATTGGTTATAGTTCAATGTTTGAAAACATTTGGTTCCCTATAACCATGAGCTCTGATACCAATCTGTAACACCCCCGTTTTCGATATACGCGGCGGAATACAAGTTTGGGGTGTTACTTCAAGTATCATAGTCATGAGAATAGAAAATGACTCAAAAAGAGACGTTTTAAATAAAATTGTTATCATTCATTTATTTAAATCAGAGTACATAAGATAGGTCCCAGAGGGAGGTTCGGAAATACGTTATAAAAGTTACATTATTCATTTGAATGATAACAAAATGGACACTCTCTTTTTATAAGAAAAAAGTCCACAGCCACTCCGTGCCAAAGTCATGTTTCTAGTTACCTAAGATAAAACATGCTAAAAAGTCAACACAAAGGTTGAGTGAATCCATAGCGTTTAAAGTTATAATAAGTTTTGAACACAAGCTAAATAAAAGAAATCAGTTATATCACAATTCGGAATATTGCACTAAACCTCATGACACGCAATGCGTTGACAGTTTCCAGTCTCACTAACATAAAAAAATGAAAGTGGTTTGCCCCCAAGATTAGATTTCAAATATAATGCATCTGTCTAACCGGCTACCACAAAGATATCCATCCGATTAGTACAAATGGGTTGTCAGGCCAATAGATCTATTCACATATTCGCGCTCACCCAGCAGGTGACTAATGGTGCATGATACGAGGGACTTTTAAATAATAAATATAAATAGGGAACAGTTAACTTAGTGCAATAACAATTAGGAAAATACTTGTGTTCAGTTTCGTAGCATGTATCTCCCCCACACGTTTAGAAAACATATAAAGAAAAGTGGGACTATGAACTCACCTGGTCAGTCTGGATGGAAAACAAAGTTAAATAAAGTTGATAAACGTCTCCGGAACGCAACCTGGTTCGTTATGTCAAGTTTCAGTAATCGTTTCTGAATAAATTTTAATATTCGTTCTGTAACGTTCTAGTTGATAGTTAATTGATTAAACGAGACAACATGAAGTCTCTTCAAAAGTTGGATAAGATTTTATCTTATTATTCATTTTTATTTTTCCGTCGTTCGTTAAATATATATATTTTGTTCGTTTGTTATCGTATTTCGTTTATTAATCAAATCGAATTATATATATATAATAAAAATAAAATAATAATAAAAAAAAATAATAATAATAATAATAATAATAATAATAATAATAATAATAATAATAATAATAATAATAATAATAATAATAATAATAATAATTATTATTATTATTATTATTATTATTATTATTATTATTATTATTATTATTATAAAATGTTACGCTTTCTCCCCTATAGTTTCATATATTGACAGTTTATACCCCTGAACTTTCATAAAATGACAATTTTTACCCCTGAACTTTTATAAAATTACAATTTTTACCCCTCAACTTTGGTCAAATGACAGTTTTTACCCTTGTACTTTCGATAATGACACTTTACACCCTTATCTTTGCATCGTTGGCAAATTTAGTCCTTAATTAAATAACTTTAAGAAATTGACATATTCGGCTCAATAAAACTCCTTTTTTCAATATTGACACTATTTACCCTTTAACTATATGTCGACTTCATTTTAAATACAATTTATAAAACTAGATAGAGTTTCCCCTCAAGCAATTTACTCTATTCACTCGACATCCTTAGTTTGCAAAAATACGTTTTACACTTCGGAAAAAGACATAACTTTTTACGACTCTTTTACATATTTTATTTTTATCTTATGGACAGCTTATTTACAGATTATAGGCTTGTCATTCGAGCTTATCAAGCTCGAATGAATTATTTGTTATGCGTTCGAGTAACAGAAAAGGGGCAGAATTCAAACACAAATAACTTTGTGAATTCTTAATCTTTTTACTTCGTTCTTTTTCCTATAGTTAGACAACTATGTGGTCTTTAGGTGTGCAAAAATCTAGAATTTTTAGAGTTAGTTTGGTGGTCGAATTTTAGGTCCAAAGTGGGCAACCTGCTGTTTTTGCGACATAAACAAAAAGAAGAAAACGAAATGGTTTTTTGTTTTTGAACTTATGAATTAATATTCTTAGCATATTTACAGTACGACTAACATACTTAAACTATTTTTAGCATGTTTTATCAGTTCTTGGTTTGTACATAATAATAAGAGGGTGTTTGTTTGGTTCGATAGAAAGAAAAGAAAACAAAATCAAAGGTTTCTAGTTCTTGAGTTCAAATATTGTTTTAGTATATGTAGTTATCATTATTTTAGCATTTCTAATCCATCTTTAACATATTTTCTAAGTTACTTGTTAAAATATATATATATGAATTAGGGTTTGTGTTGGTTTGGTTCGAAAAAGAGAAAAAGAAAGGAAAAATCAAGCTTTTAATCATAGTTTCTTTTTAGGGCATACTTAGTGATATTTTAAGAGTATGATAAGTATGTAAAAAGGAATGAAAAAGAACTAGAATACTTACCTAGTTATATTAATCGATTAGAGAAAGTTTGTGTCGAATTGGAATTGGAAATGGACACAAGGGTAAATTCCTTCTTCTAAGCTTCTTATGGTTCCTTCTTAGCTTATGTTTGAGTGTTTTGGCAGTAGGGAAGTGAGTATGTGGGTTGTGGTGGTGGTGTTCGACTAGTTTGAGAGAAAAATGGAAAGTGGTGATGAACTCAAATAAGTACATTTTATTACCGTCATTTATCCTATTTATTTGACTTGTTTTATTATATTATCTGTGAGAATTGATACGTTAATGTTTACTTTTGTAATTCTCAGGTAAAAACAAGTATTATGTGAAACTTGGCGATTTTGGACTAATTATGGAGCAA
Organism: Artemisia tridentata subsp. tridentata; assembly: GCA_021014915.2. Classification (NCBI taxonomy): domain Eukaryota; kingdom Viridiplantae; phylum Streptophyta; class Magnoliopsida; order Asterales; family Asteraceae; genus Artemisia; species Artemisia tridentata. The sequence goes on from CP139504.1 coordinate 270,879,812, forward strand.
AACAAGCAAGAAGTTAAGAGTCTACTAAAATGTACAAGATCAAGACATTCTGCTCCAGATACGCCGCATCTTACTTATTACATACGGCGCATCACTATCAAGATTTCACAAGATACGATCCAAGACAGCAAGGACATGCGCCGCATCTAAGAATGGAGTTACGCCGCATCTTCTGGCGGTGTACGAATATTCCTGAATATATTAATCTTGGACCCCACGCAAAGTTAAGTCAATGCGCCGCATCTACTTATCCTATGCGCCGCATCTTACCCTCAGACAGAAACTATAAATACCCCAAGACCAGACGAATTTCAAGAGCCCTAGTTTTAGAAGACAGAAGACCACAGAAACCTAAGGCCGAATTCAGTCGAAGTAGCAGCACAAGACACACCTTGAACGAAGATACAAGAGCTGTAAGAAGGTCCTGCATGTATTCAATTCATTAAGTAGTTTTGTTTTATTGTATTAGTACACTTTAATTGGTCAGGATTGATGGGCTTGTGATCATAGATTTAACCATGCACTTCGACTCCCCTTAAAATTGCTTTCCCATTAATTAAAGTTTATATGTTGATGTCTTTGGTGACTTTTATTAGTGCATTGATAACCTCTGTGTCTAGCTGAGCATTGCTTGGGTCGCCATGCCCCTTCCTCGCCTGTTTATTAGATCGCCTATGCATTCTATCGTCTGTAGAAAAGTAGGAAGAAAGATAAATAGGATAGTCATAAGTAATCATTAAGGGTTTACTCGCCGATAAGATTAGAACCAACGAGAAAAGACTTAATCTCGGTGCGTTGCATCGAACTATACACTTCATATAAAACTAGCAATAAAACAAGTGACAAGCTACTTAACTATCAGGACAGGTCTTCTTATTGTCTCAAGTATTTATCTGTGTACGTGTGTGCTACTCGCTGATTCATGCTCATTAGTTTAGTTTATTATTTAATTGCAACCAAAACGTGCCAGTCTCTCAGGCTGAACCCCCTTGCGTTAGATTAGGTTGTATAACTAACTTAAGATATTAAAATACTGATTAGGATAACTAGATAATACGTTCCACTCTTAGTGATCGACACTCTACTTACCATTATATTCATACTGACCGGGTACACTGCTCGTTAAAGTGTGTGTGTTATTGATAAGTCGGCTAAATATAAATTTAAAACTTGAATACTGCTAAAACCACAACGACATACCGTGGGTATAAATTAGAGCATACGCACACGCGCATCAAGTTTTTGGCGCCGTTGCCGGGGAGTGAATTGTTATTATCTGTTAATTTGATTAGTATTTTAATTAGGTTTTTCTTTTTAATTTTTAATCTAACCGCTAACCGTGTTGTGTATTAGATTAATTGCATTCATTGTATTATTTGCATATTTTCTGTTTTGTGTGTTATTTGTTTTCTTTTATTTTTGTTTTCGTTTGTGTTTATTTTTTGTTTTTATTTTTCGTATTTTCTGTATTCTGCTATCGTTGTACTGAGCTAATATAAACGATACGGCGCATCTATTTTCATAGATACGGCGTATTGCGTTTAATTTTTATAAAATACAACGCGTTTAATTAATTCGAATACGACGCATCTTTCCCCAAGATACGGCGTATTCTGTTTTTAATAAGAAATTTTTCTAAACGATAACGCCATACGACGCATCTGCTTTTGCAGATACGGCGTATCTATTATTTTAATTAAAAACAGTTTTCGAATTATTAAACAGATACGACGCATCGATCTCTGTCGATACGGCGTATCTTCTGAATCAAAAATCTTGTATTTTGAAACGTAACGAAAATACAGCGCATTAACTTTTGTTAACACAACGTATTTAATTTAATAAATATAGTTGATTTTTGATATTCGCTTTGATCGTTCCACTACTCTCGTGCGCAAGTTGTTTACTTTCAGGATAAATGATGGCTTAAGCATCACTATGGAAGATTACGTCCTGTACCAAACCGAGAAACGCTAGCTGGAGTGATCAAACCTTTGACAACTAGAAGGCTGTAATAAGACGACAAGAGTGACGGAACCTGCAATGGGGGAAGTATAATTGGGATGAAACGAGTTGGAAACGATGTAACCTTTGAAGACTATGAGTGGTATGATAATGTTGAAGACTGCCCACAAAAAGCGGAGGCTTTGCAAGAAAAGGGTAGGATCGAATACTTGAAAGAGCTAAAGGGAACATCGAATACTACTTTCTGGGATTGGGTGCATGGACAATTTGATGATTATACTAAGTTTAGTCGACGCTTGCAATGGGAATTGAAAAATGAGTGGGATGAGATTCAAGATTATTATCAATCCTTTAACGTGGTTAATTATGATCCCTGTGCTAATAACGATGAGTCGCGAGAAGAATTGATTGATGAACTTGATGACTATTTGAATAAGGATCCTTATTTCGAGTTTGTTGATAAAGACGAAAAAGAATTCACCAAGAGAAAATGTCGACTACTTGGGATCCCTTATAATGAGCCACCCATGATTATTTCTGAAAAATTTAAAATCATCAAATATTCTTTGGGACCTGATAAAGAATATGTTGCGATAAAGACCAAAAAGTTTGTTAGATCAAGTCGCACGGAAGAAAATGTTGCGGAGCTATACGGGAACATCTTTCGGATGAAAGAAGAAGGATGGCTCGTAACAAGAACAAAATAAAGAGCTGAACGTGAGTCTAACTTGAAGACTCTGGAATAAAAACAAGTGCTGACCGGGAGACAACCCGGAGAAAATTTTTACTATTCTGTTCTGTGTCGAGTCAGTCAGGCCCGCAGAGGATACGGCGCATCTCAATCCCAAGATGCGACGCATCTCCTGCACTGGTCATATCTTACTTTATTTTCTGCATTTTTATTTTTGACTTTAAAACTTTCTATCAGTTTATTTTAATGCGGCGCATCCCTGGTTAAGGATGCGACGCATCTTCTATTCTGATTCGTATTTATTCCAGGCTCGATACGGCGTATCTTCTTCCATAAGATACGGCGCATCGACTGACCTGATGATTTTCAGTTTTAATTTTTACATTTTATTTTTACTAACTACTAATGTATTATGCAAGTTTGAACCTTCTTAACTCAGGTGTGTTAAAGTCTTGATGGTATTATAGATTCCTGCATTTCCTGTGGATACATCAAATATGAAGCTTAAACGTTCTCATCCACAAGAAAGTTAATTTTTGCTCTTATACAAATAATGGAGGATCATACCGAGCAAATCTCAGGGGAGTTTTTCTGTTCTAATTCTTTTATTTTCCAGTTTTTTAATCTTTGATACAAACAACGAGGACGTTGTTAAACTTAAGTGGGGGGATTGGAGAATTAGAACACTCACTTGTCCTAAACTTTTTCAAAACTTATGCTTAAAATGTGCTTAATATATCAAAATTTAAAATTTTTAGCATGTTTTTGTTTAAAGTCTAAATTACATAGCTGCACACATGACGTTATTTTCAAAAATTGTGATTTTTCAAAATTCACAAATCTATGAGTGTGCCGGTGACTTGTAAACTTTAGAACTTGGCTTGTATACTATTCGAGACCACCATAATAAGTATTATTTATATAATTGGAATGACTTGTCTAAATTGGTAAATTTCTAGGATTACACCCAAATAGCCTTTATATGTTATGTGATATTAGCTAACTACACTGGTTAGTTAACCCCCGTATAAACCCTTTTGTTACTCTCACTTTTAGAGTAAGATACCCCTAGAAAAACACTCAGAGCCATTCCTTTCGTTTCTTACACCTTTGTTATAATGTTTCGTTACACCCTAGCCTACCCTGTAGATTAAAATCCGTGGTTGGTTAATTGCTTTAGGCAAAGTGTGTTTCCTTACATTACCTGTGTTCGCGTGCGTAATTCATTATCTATGGTTAGGTCGGGAAATTGCACAATGCAATTGGAGTGAAAGTAAATATTGTATATCTTTGAGTTTATTTTTCGTGTGTTTACTACTTTCACTATTACCGTTATTTCTGAAGTCATGAAAAGTATGGAAAAATTATCCAGAGTTATCGTTATAGTGATGTGGTGAAATTTTACACATCTATGTTTATGTTTCAAGTTAAAAAAATAATAAAAAAATAAAAAAATGAGAAAAGAAAAAGAAAAAGGAGGAGTTGGATGTTTGTTTTGACCAACTTATGTAAAGTTTTGTATTAAGTGGTTGATATCACCACTATTTGTTGTATATTTTATTTATGGATTGAATGGGAGTTGGCCGTTATGGGAACGCCAACTAAAGGTTATTTTTTGATTGAGATCTTGTTGAGTATAATTCGTGTCTACCTAAAGCGTGTGTTTCAAGTGTTAAAGCATGAGTTATTCAGTGATACGAGTCTTATTCATGGGATGGTTGGGATAGTGATTAACCACACTTAGGATTTTAATTTATCTGTTTTGTTTATTTTTCATTTTACAATAATTTGTATCCCAAATATTATCCATACCCTATATCATTCTTCATCCAAACCTTTGATTTATTGAGATTAGGGATTTGAGCAATCTTAAGTATCGTAGTCGTGGATTCGGCTTTGTATTTATGATTTTGTCGCCCTTTTTGATATAATATTATTGGTGAAGATTACTTGGTCCTATCTTTAGCCTATTCGAGTTAAGGATTTGAGCAATTGCAAGTATCTTGTTCGTGGATTCGATAATGTATTTGTGATTTTGTCGCCTTTTCTGAAATTTGAGATCGATAGAGATTGAGAAGAATGATTAACCCTTAAACCTCAAACCCTTTTTACCCTTTAGACTTGTTATTCCTTGGCTTTAGTGGAGGAGATGCGTATACTTGCCAATCTTATGATAGAATATTCGTCACGACTGGACAGTTAAACGATTAGATTTGCTTTTATCAGAATATTTTATTTTACTTCTAATTCGTTAAGTGTTTGGTTGTGTGATCATGACAAAAATGAATACATGCTTAAATATAAAAATAAATCCTAATATCTTTTAGGATACATTTTCATAAGATTAATTCTAAGGTTTACTTGGGGACAAGTAAAGTTCAAGTGGGGGGATATTTGATGAACTCAAATAAGTACATTTTATTACCGTCGTTTATCCTATTTATTTGACTTGTTTTATTATATTATCTGTGAGAATTGATACGTTAATGTTTACTTTTGTAATTCTCAGGTAAAAACAAGTATTATGTGAAACTTGGCGATTTTGGACTAATTATGGAGCAAAACAAGCAAGAAGTTAAGAGTCTACTGAAATGTACAAGATCAAGACATTCTGCTCCAGATACGCCGCATCTTACTTATTACATACGGCGCATCACTATCAAGATTTCACAAGATACGATCCAAGACAGCAAGGACATGCGCCGCATCTAAGAATGGAGTTACGCCGCATCTTCTGGCGGTGTACGAATATTCCTGAATATATTAATCTTGGACCCCACGCGAAGTTAAGTCAATGCGCCACATCTACTTATCCTATGCGCCGCATCTTACCCTCAGACAGAAACTATAAATACCCCAAGACCAGACGAATTTCAAGAGCCCTAGTTTTAGAAGACCGAAGACCACAGAAACCTAAGGCCGAATTCATTCGAAGTAGCAGCACAAGACACACCTTGAACAAAGATACGAGAGCTGTAAGAAGGTCCTGCATGTATTCAATTCATTAAGTAGTTTTGTTTTATTGTATTAGTACACTTTAATTGGTCAGGATTGATGGGCTTGTGATCATGGATTTAACCATGCACTTCGACTCCCCTTAAAATTGCTTTCCCATTAATTAAAGTTTATATGTTGATGTCTTTGGTGACTTTTATTAGTGCATTGATAACCTCTGTGTCTAGCTGAGCATTGCTTGGGTCGCCATGCCCCTTCCTCGCCTGTTTATTAGATCGCCTATGCATTCTATCGTCTGTAGAAAAATAGGAAGAAAGATAAATAGGATAGTCATAAGTAATCATTAAGGGTTTACTCGCCGATAAGATTAGAACAACGAGAAAGGACTTAATCTCGGTGCGTTGCATCGAACTATACACTTCATATAAAACTAGCAATAAAACAAGTGACAAGCTACTTAACTATCAGGACAGGTCTTCTTATTGTCTCAAGTATTTATCTGTGTACGTGTGTGCTACTCGCTGATTCGTGCTCATTAGTTTAGTTTATTATTTAATTGCAACCAAAACGTGCCAGTCTCTCAGGCTGAACCCCCTTGCGTTAGATTAGGTTGTATAGCTAACTTAAGATATTAAAATACTGATTAGGATAACTAGATAATACGTTCCACTCTTAGTGATCGACACTCTACTTACCATTATATTCATACTGACCGGGTACACTGCTCGTTAAAGTGTGTGTGTTATTGATAAGTCGGCTAAATATAAATTTAAAACTTGAATACTGCTAAAACCACAACGACATACCGTGGGTATAAATTAGAGCATACGAACACGCGCATCAGTGGTGATCGAATATTTATAGGGAAGGAATATTAGGGTTTCCTTGTGTTTCTAGGGTTTTCTTGTGGGGTGTAGGGGAGACAAGGTGATGTGGTTCCATCTTTGGGGCGCCACATGGTTGGAGGGGGAAAGAGGTTGATGTGGAAAACCCCCTCCATACAAGTATCCTCCTTTCTAGAGAATGATTGATGTGGAGGTGTTTAGTGTATGACATATATGTTACTTTGAGTTTCAAAAAAAAAAGAAAGGTTTAGTTTGTCTAGTGTTGGATTCGAACTAGACCAGGAAGGAATGGAAATATATGGTTCGAATAGAGCTTTGTAGGGTTGTACATTAGGCTTTATCATGTGGTATTCTAGGGTTTGAGATGTAGTTAGTCTTCTAGGGTTTGTTTGTTAGTTAGAAAATAATTTTCTAGGGTTTCTATATTTCTATATATATCGAGTTCAAAAAATAAAAGGAATTCATTTGGTGATTTAAGGAGTTGTACTTTAGGCTAAGGAGAGTTGTACTAGGTTTTAGAAAATAAGAAAAAAAATACATTTTTAATATTTACTTAAGTTATATAAATTTTATGTAATTTTTACTATATTTTTAAAGTATTTAAATGAGATTTTAAGGTTTTGTACATTGGAAGGTTGTACAATGGGTTTAGGGAACTGTACAATTAATTAGTAAGTCTAATAAATTTTATTTAAAAATTAGTGCATGAATTTGTTGTATAATATGCTTTAAAATAATTACTTTAAGGTTTATATAGTATTTTTTTATTAATAATTAGTTTTTATGCATTAATAACTTGTACTTTGGTTTAAAGTACTTGTACATATATATTTTATAAAAATATTATTTAGGGTTTGTGATTTTATTACATAAAATCATAGTTTTGTGAAATTAGGGTTTTTATCGGGAGTTATAGTGGAATTAGGGTTTCTGTGCTTTAGTGACTTGTATATTACTCAAATAAGTTGTATTTTAGTATTTCTAGGGTTTTGTTATTCTCATATGTTGTTATGGTAGCTTATGGTTTCATAAAAATTTTGAATTAGATAAGAAACGTTCAGTTGTTAAACGTACGTTAACGAATTAACGTAAAGTGGTAAATGAGACATCATAAAGTTTAGACAAAAAATGTTTATATGAATAATCATTAAATAAGTTAAGGTTGGGTTGCGTGTGAGTACGTTTATCGAGGATGTGATCTACGTCACATTTGATAATAGTTATAATCAGATAATATAATAAATAAAATAAAAAAAATTTGTACGTAGAAAAAGGATAAGTATTAGAATATTATATAGTGAAATTCTTACAGTGGTTACACCCCGGGAGTAGCTTCCCCGGTGGTATTAAGACGAATTCAATATTCGCACTAGGAGGCGTAACCTTCTAATTAACTCAAGCATATAAGTGGATTGCAAGCCCATAGTTAAAGACGAATTCAATATTCGTATAAAGCCGAATCCAATATTCGCACCAAGATGAATTCAATATTCGCACCAAGATGAATTAAATATTCGCACAAGGACAGGTAACCTAAAAATTAACCCACTTACGGAAGTATATTCTCTGGAAGTCTGAAGACAAATGTGATATTCGCTGGTACAAGGTGGCTGCACCTTTACCCTTTCTCATCACACAATGCATGGAGACCATCTCCATCTTCATAAACCCTTTTCATCATCCTCAACTAAGAGATGAACACGAAGGTATCCGGTCGATGCTAGTGTTACCCCGACTATAGAAATATCGTTCTTCTCACGGGGTCTTTACCGTTCAACACGGGAAACCAAGCATCCTACCACCATGCCAGGCGCAACTGGCGCAACCCAGAATGGGCATGATTAAGTTTGGTCCGAAATTGGATATAACAACATAGTCCGGAAGGAAAATGATGGCCACTAATAAAGTATGAGTCTAGCACAACATGGTCAGAACCATATCATACTAGACTAAGGGACATAATGATGTATGGTCCGGGAAGGATATAAAGAAGGAGTCCGGGCTGGAGCAAGACCCTTCCGGGGCTGGAGCAAGTCCCTTCCGGGGCTGGAGCAAAGACCCTTCCGGGCTGGAGCAAGACCTTTCCGGGCAGGACATAAGCAAGTCACGCCTAAATTGTTTCCCGCCTAAACTGTTTCCCGCCTAAGTGTGTCGCTATCGCGACCACCAGATAACGACAATGAAGCCTATCTATAAATAGGGTGCATTTACCTCTCTCAACGGTATGATCTTTCTCACACTAAAACACATACATACTCTTTCATTAGAGACTTACTCTCACACCAGAGGTCGACCGCGGGAACCCCCTCCCGCGGTGAGGCTAACGGTGGTTCTTTTTCTTAGCAGCTAGCTTTCAAGCAATTCACTTAGTTCAAGATTCAAGGAACTTCCGCGGAACCTCGTTTCAAGGCAAGTTCGTATCGGCCCAAATTTTGTATTAACAATAAACCTGTAAATTACATGATCCAAAACTACCAGCAACACCCAAATACGTATAATGTCATTCCACAAGCGAACTAACTTCATAAAGTCTACGCTTAGTTCAGAAATCTAGATTCCGGAATCAAAAACTTCCAACATAATTTCTCTATATCCACTGCTCCATAGACAATATGATAAGACCACTCTTAACAGTGAAATGTCTCTTTCTATGTCAGGTGTGTCATCCCGGTGTCACATCGGCACTTTCCAAATTGACACACAAACTAACACACCCTTGCCAATGGTGGTTTGTATTTTTTGTGTCACTTTTACACAAATTAAACACTCTCTCTCACACACAAAACACTCAAACGGGTCTCACTCTCTCATCCCTTCTCCTCGTCGATTGCCAAACCGACGAAGACCAAGTTGACGCACCACCGACAAGGTGGTGCCATCGGTGTAAAAAAACCACCATAAAGAGTGGTTTAACAAACTGTTACAAACCGAAGAGCTCTCGAGTGTACTGTAGGACTTATAATTAAATCTCTAATGGAAATCGATGATGGAAAATAGGTATCTCGTCAACTAAATACTTTTCAAAAATAATTTACGATAAGCATTCCACGGCCTGAGAACATGTTCATTAGATTTAGGGAAGAAGCCAAATATAGGGCACAATAAATCTTACGATAACACCTTTACTGACCAATTTTGTGGATGCAAGTAAATTGTCTCTAGCTAATAATACCAAAAAAACAATAATAATATTTATAAAATAACCAAAGTAACCAACTTGGAGATATAGTGCATTCGCAAAGTGGGTCGCATATTACCAAGATCTTTTGCAAGAGTATGTCCTTGATAGTGGTCCAATAGTAAAGTTTGAAATTGATTAGTTTTCTTCATAAACATCTTCGACATCATGTTGAGGAACTCGAGTATTTTGATAATTCAATTAGATTGTATCCATTATGAAACAATAACCTCTCATTTCAAGCATTTTCGTCATTTTCTAGATTTTTCCTTATCAAAATAGTTATACACAATCATATATTTTGTGATTAAAACCTTTAAAACACTAGAAAATATTCAAGAATTACTGATCAAAGAAAGTGCCACGTAAGTAAGTGAAAAGATAGAGTAGACCCATGACACGTAAGCACCACAAACAACAATCCACAAACCCAATTGAACTTTTTGACAATGTGACCTGACTTGATCAAAATTTCCACTTGCTGTAGTACATTGTTCTTAAAGTCAAACTTCATTGCACAAGTTGTCCATTTCTTATACTTTCATTACCCAAACGGCCCTTGGTGTTATGATCATGTCATTAGATACCATAATGTTAATATGCCCGTTTAATGATGTTGTGTGTAAAAATAATAAAAATATTAAGTGATGTTCAAGCGACATATTGAATGGCTTGAAACCAAAGACACCCACAAACTGTTTGGGTCAAAAAATTCCATTGAGATTTTTGTTTCTTAATAGCTTTTATCAATCAAAATTTGAAAACTAAACAAAATTTATTCTCTATATTTATAGTGGATTATTAGCTCGGAGAAAAAGATAATATAAAAATTTTCGAACTTGAACCCTAAGAAAAATAAAGATATTCAAAACATACCCAAAACTTAATTGAAAAAACTGACAAAAGCGTAAAAGCTGCCACAACACTAGGTTCACCTAAGATATTCATGTGATAGAATGTTGAGTGAACTGGCTGAGGGCTATTCAAGCGGATAAATCGGATTTGCATCCAAACGCAACAATGCTTATAATCCCGACATTATTAACGTTAAACAAAAGATGAGAATAAATAGGTATATTGTTCTTGAGTATGTCACACATTCATGTTGGTTATATTATTCTAACGGAAAATAGCTAATTTTGAACTTATTACTAGTATATTTGATTTAGAACAAAAAAATGTTAAAAATAGATTGATGCAGCTCTTCGAATCTTCAAGACCAAAAACTTGGTTACGTTGAGAATATGGATTTGTGAAAACATTTCTTGAAACAACTTAAAATGAGACGAGTTCTCAAATGGCTAATTTCATGGTTTTGGTATATCTTGTTCTAGTAGTAACATGGTTGAATCTTATTACAATCCTTGAGTAATTAGCTTTGATTAGAAGTTTATATGACAAAATTGTGGAAGCAAATAAATTGAAGTTATTCACACAATCACACACGACAAGAATTATATGGATATTAGATTATTTTTTTAATTGTATTTTTGAACAAGGATATTAGATGAATATGATAAAATTTAGGAAAAATGTTGCCTAATAGTAATTAAGTTTCACCACTGTTCCAATTTAGTCACTCGAACTTTATATTAACCACAAAAACCACTCAAGTTTAAAAAGTGTTCCATTGTTGTGTAAATGTTTAAAATAACTGCATTGTTTGGTTGTACCTTGATAATAAACATCCACCCCTGAATTTCACTAATCTCAACTAACTAAATGTACAACCAACTTATGCACACTTAAGAAAAATCTAAGTCACAAAATAATAACGAAGTTTGAGAACTGTTTCATTTTGGTCACTGAAACATAAAAATTACATAAGAATGGAACACTTTTGAAACTTGAGTGGTTAAACCTCAACAAAAAAAGTATGAGTGACTAAATTGGAACACTAATGAAACTTCATTACTATTCAATGATTTTTTCCCTAAAATTTAACACCAAATTTCTTGTGGTTTGGAACCTTTTTTTTTTTTTTTGGGAGCGATAAAATCGAAACCTATACTTCTCGACTATAGATTAAATTGTTTTATCCTAAACATTATTCTACGAACAACTTTCTAACTCACGAAATAAATATCCTGATACAAATGATTTAAATTAGTTTTTAACATGTTGGTATCGAAATTTTTGCTCATGCTATTTGTATAATGTATTGTAGTTTCTCTTAGATCAATGGTATATAATTTGTCACGAAATTCTATAGTGTGTATCTCACTTTTCTTTCCGATTATTATATTAAATTTTTTGATCGTCCTATTCAGCGTACTAAAGATCGAATTTAACATAAAAATGACAAGGCGTCACTAATCAAGAGTTTGTTAATTCTGTCATTTACTATACACAAATACAAGAATTATCAAGTTTAATATAATTCATAGGAGATAAAAATAACACAATAGAATAAAAGTATATAACTATATGCTACATTTTAAGATACTCTTATCCTATTGTTTACAAGAAAACAATAAATACATAGGCTAGTTTTATAACTTAGCAATAACACCAAGGACTAAAAATAAAAATACAATTTCCACATTTTATTCTTATCATATGATATATCACCGTAGTATAAATAATAAAATTTGGATGAATTATTAAAGCCACTTTCATACAACCACACGACTCCAAAACCAAAACCAAAACCAAAACCGCAATTAATCCAATTCGATTCCAAGCTTAATTTTTAATATTCGGGTATTTAATTTTATCTTAAAGTTTTATATAATTTTAATTTAATTTTCTCATGTTGGTATTATAATTTACATTTTTTTTGCATGGAAGATGATCTGATTTATATACCCATTTGATATAACTGAGTAATTTTTGTTTTTACTAGTGCTAGTAATTTTTATTTGACTTTTTTGGGTCTTGATTTTAACGTCTTGACCCTTTAAGGTATTATTATGGTGTTTTTTTTTTTTTTGGTAAATTTTGAGAAAATTAAGGTACTTTTATTTATTTATTTGTTTATGTTGTTATTAGTATTGTTAAAGTAAAAAAGAGGTGAAAATTGGTTTTGAGATTTGATCATGAGACCATTTATATTTGATTGAGTGAAGGAAACAAGATATCTAAAAATTAGGAGATTTTATCTAGGCCGTCCAATCTTGGTTTGATCTTGTACATTAAAATTAGGTTAGTCATGTTATTGATCATGATTGATAAGAGTTTTTTTGGGAAATGGATTGATTATTATTTAGCGAAAGTGATGGGAGGTAACCATTGTGTACATAACACGTGGTGCACGATACGCTTGTAGTATATTCACTAAAGGATACCATTTTAAGCACGTCCATTTAATTTCGTCTAATGCTATTTTGATTATCGTCCAATTATTTAGGGAAATTGAGGGATAATTATCGTTTTGTGGCATGTCACAAACGGATTAGTGGTAATTCAAGCTCTGTCTTGAGGTTAATGTGGTACTTCAGCCACATTCCATTGTACTTATTTTTATTAATATATTTTACTAGGGTAACCCCCTTTACCCAAAAAAAATTATCAGTTTGATACAACATTTTCAACTTAAGCCGATTATATAGGGAAAGTGAGAGTAGGTAATGGTCCGCTGCATAGCACGGGTATCCTGCTAGTGTGATTATAAATCTATTATGGGTTTTTAGTTAATTTTTTTTATTTGCCTATTAGAAGGTTCAACTTAATCTATTGTCTCTAACTTTTACTTTCTTGTTCAAAGGTGTTTATAGGTGAAATGGCGGTGGTGTTTTCACAGTTGTCATGGTGGGCATGGAGCGGAAAGCATCAAGATACAAAACTTAAAGGTTCCTCTAAAAACTCTTCATCGGATGCTAATAAGTTAGAATTTGAGGTTTTGAAATTCCCGTTAGTAAATGTGGCACCTTCAACGTCTAAAAGGGTAAAAAGAAAGTGGCATAGCCGAAAAGAACGTGAAATGGATAAAGAATACGATGTTGTGTTGGTTCCATCAGATGGAGGTTGTTTATCAGGATCAGAATCTGATGATTCTGATTGGTCAATTGGATGGATGGAACCCCACGGTGCTGGCTTTTGCAGCGATGATGACGATTCTTCAAATGATAGTTTTGCTGTGTTGGTGCCTTGCTATGGTCGTGGAAGTGGTGATACTGTTGATGCAAAAAAAGGTTTAAATGACAAATTCTTAGATACTATTGGTCAAGTCCCAGACATATATTCTGCTGGTATTGCTTCTTATATTGCTACTTAATATTCATGAATCTGGTATAAAACTTAGGGGCTGTTTGGATGTGTGGTTTGAAGCTGATTATATGATAATTCAATAATCTTTATTAATTGTTAGATGTGACACAACGGGCTTAGAAGATGGCGTTTACGTGTGCTTTTGTTGTTTTTATGGCAATTAAGTTTGAGTGTTTGACAAATCTGATTATGTACCGGATGGAAGCTTACTCGTGTGAGTTTTGTGGAGTTAGTCCTCGCCAAGTCACCATGGTGTTGACTATCAAACATGGAACATGCTTGTCTATGAGCAGGGTCTTTATGACAATTAAAACTCAACTGGTTTTGACCAATCTTTATATTATTCACCGAGTCCATCACAACAACACTACTGTTGTGAGAGTTATGTGGAAGTCCTCACTATGGCTCTGATTGGGGAATATGGTTGTCTATTAGCATGCTCCTTATGACAATCAGGCCTCATGCAGTTTTGAGTTTTGACCACCCTCCACAATACTTAACTAAGCAAACCCCCTCTTCCGAGTGAGATAATCATAATCATGCGAGAAGAATTATTATTAACTAAAATAACAAAAAGGGACATATTGTGTAAGAACGAAAGATCTCTAGTTAGAAAGGGATGCATTCTATCCTTAGATCTTTAGTTTTGGCTAGTGTGCGGTTTTGGCCCTGCTGATATGAAACTGATGCCTTATATTTCTAAACACTAAAAAGTAAAAACTGATTGTTGCTACTTATAGATGCCTGCAATTCGTTTTTGAACCGATTACCATATCAAGTAACCTCGCTCCTTTCACGTCCCATAAAATTTGCGATGCCTGACTTAACATATGGCTCAAAGTGACTTTCAGTTGAATGTCTAAACTACCCTCCCTTGAAATCTTGTTTTAATCTAAATTATGTATCATGTGATGTGTACTAAAACCTTTCTGTAGGTTTTTTACTACTTGAGAGCCTCAAACTGAAAAGTATGGTATATAGAAATGAAATAAGGAACCACTAGGCATTAGATTTATATCAAGCTGCATAAAATAAGTAACAATGAAGATGTAAATGAGCATAATATATGTACATATCTAGTTTGAAGCTTTTGCTTGCTCTTAGTAAAAAATACATCACAATGAAGTAAACATAATCTAATTTTTTTTATTTGACCTCTTACCTTTTTGAAGAAACAAGGAAATGGAAACACGTATCAATAAAGTTTAAGACATGATCAGGAATAAGCCTTCCTCTGAAAATTAGTTCTGAGTATCTTGTTGTGAGGATTTAACTTAGTAAGAAATCTTTCATAAGAAATCTTATAAATCGAGATAAGAAAGTGTGGGACTTATGGCGGTGTAACAGTAGTTGAGACGTGGAAAAGTCTGGCTCTAGGTAACGTCATATGCTTCATGACTCGATTCCAAGGGTACTCAAGTACTTTCTTGAGAGTCGGTAAGGGCAAAATTGGCAAATAAGATGATAACTTGGTAAGGAATCTGTATCACAAAGCAGAGTAAACATAAACTACCTTGTATGCATCACGGAAATAATTTTGGAGATTATTTGACAGCTTCACTAGATCCTTTCCCTGTTATGTTCTTGATGTACATGTATTCTAGTTCTAGTGATAACTTTTTGAATAATCGTATGGGTCTTTTCTCTAATTTTCGAAATTTGTTTAAATTTGGCAGTTTTAATGACAGAGATATTCTGGTTGGTATTTTTTTTGCTTCCAGTTTTATATCTATGTCTTACGAGCAATCGGGATGATATGTTTTGCAGATAATGAAGTCTACATGGAGCAATGGCTGTCATCTTTACAGCACAACTGAGCCTCTATCTTATTAGCCAATTAACTGTAAATATGTATCTATATGTAAACTTATTGGTTTAATCATTGTGGTGGTGGTTACTACTTATTGTTTCGGATTTATAGTGATACTTGATTTGTGACGACAACAAGAAATAGATCGATGTATCAAGAAAACTGAAGCTTAAAATATATGGGCAAAAATGAACTAAAGACTGAATCATTTTGTCCTAAACTTAGCATTGATCTGGATAAGAATCAAGATTGAAGAAAATCAAGATTTGTTGGGTGATCTGTTTTATGATGTAAATACTTTGTATCATGTAAATATTGATTGGAAGTGAGGGTGAAAAAGTGAACTTTCAAAAAAAGAAAAAAAAAAATGATAATTATTCTTGTAAATTAGATTATAAACTTAATGCAATCGTAACTCGTTTTATGTTGTAAAGTCTCTGTTGTGTTGATATAACTTTTGCTTATGTGTTACCGCAAATGTAGTTGTTTGATTACAAAGTAAGAAACTTTAACAGCAAGGATATATGTATGAAACTTGTGCAATCGTATCTGAGTATTTGTCAATTGTACCTTTCTTCGCACTAACACAACCCATGCAGGTGAAGACTCTTCATGATTACTACAAAAACCAGCAGCATGAGGTTCTAAGCATCTTATTGACCAATATGAAATTATGAATCATCAGATTCTGATCATGATAAACAACGGCCTGTCTGATGGGACCAACAAACATCATACTCTTTATGGACTTTGTCAATCTCTCAATCTTATAAGATGTTGATAGTGCCACATTTAATAAAACCAGAAATTCAGTTGCTTGGATTCCAACATATGTAAATCACTAAATCAGATGTTGGCATTAGTTTTTGGAGGACCCTTTGCAAAGTTTTGTTGTATCTTGATGGTTTTGACTTTTGACTTCTCAACCATTGTGAAAATTGTGAAAATGCCACTGCCATCTAACCTATCAGCACCCTTAATCTGGTCGACTAGATGCACATTCGTGTGATAAATCAGCAAATGAGTATCAAAAAGTTAGTTGCATTTAGGAGCATAATTGTCCTACTCTTCATTGCGGCAAATCGATTATTTACAGCAAGCAGGCATGACTGACATTTACGCACTGTACAGAGGCAATTTAGAACTTAGAAGTAACCTTTGTAAGGTTTCATATGCCTTTCTGTAATGTATCTGTTAAAAATTGCCAGAGTAGGATTGATAAGTTTGGCATTCTACAAGCCCCCGTTTCACCCCGATAAGCAGGCCTCATTTATTGTGCAAAAAACATCATGAATGAATTGACAAATATGACTCGTATCATAAAAGTCAATCATCTAATGCATATTAACTAACTACACACATATTTAACTTAACATGCATGCAATTTAAGATCTGTAGCTAAATAACATAGCGACTGTTCTACTTGCCTTTCTTTAGTTATGAATGATTGATGATAATATTATGAGTTTTTAATTGGAATTAAACTCCATTTATTAATAAGAGTTTTCATCAACACCCTAATTCATCGAAAGAGTCTCATGGCAATCAAAGATTACTTTATCCAATATTGGATTGATTTGTGAGATGTTCTCAATTAACCTCAATAGTAGTGAGCAAATTACACAAAAATATAAAAGTTATGTCCAATTTTAATCAAGGCAGCAAAATAGTTGTTTAACTGAAAGTTCTCATAGCATCATCTACTCAGTTTGTTCTTTTTGTCTACACGACATGCCATATCAACGGGACATGTAAATAACTGGTGGATGGAGTGGATCATCATGACGTTTTTATATAAACACACACATAAATCACAGGCGAGACCACCACCCTCACCTTCGTTCACCATCTTTCACCACCAAAATCCAACCCCCAAATATACAGGCAATGTTTACTCAAGAACCGCACATCAATCAAAAAAATTGGTGGGGTATAACTAGGCAATTTTCTGAATCTAACCCGCGAATCAACATTTGGCATTGCATACCAGAAGACAAGAAACCGGTGCAGAAAATAGAAAGTACCATGGATAAAATAAACATCTAGCTATTGATTTCATAAACTTTAAGGTAAGCTTCCTGACCATTCCTAACAAAACTGTATACAACACTGAACATACATCAAGATATAAAGTTACATATCCTACCAAAAATGCACACTATATCAAACAGACAAGAAGAAACAAAGTTCTTATTGGTCCTGTTTTGCACTTTCATTCTCAACAGATTTCTTGATCTCAGTTTGAACATTAGGCAAAGCCACATCTTCTTTAACTTGTTTTTCTGATGTATCTTGAACAGTCTTAACTTTAGCTGATATAGTAGCAGCTTCATCTTGCTGAACTTTTTTTGGCAAGTTTAATGAGCTGGAAATGGATGTACCTTTTGTTTCTTGGGTGGCAGTGCTGGGTGCATTTGACGGTGTCACGGGTTCCACTCCTATATTTGGATTATGATCTAGAGGCCGTGAGACATTTGGTTGATGGAGCTCACGAAAGTTGGTAACACCTTTTTTAATGTGCATGGCTGACTTCAAGTGTTGTTGGTTCAGCATAGCTGCTGCTGCAGCCGATTGTGTAACAATGCGGGCCCCAGCAGCTACTGCAGCAGCTTTAACTGGATCTGGGCCATTGATGAAAGACTTTGGTGATGTTTTGGGCCGAATCTTAGAAAATGTTTTTGTTGTAACTGTTGGGGCAGAAGTGTCTTCGCTGGCTTGCTTATGGGGAAGGGTGGTAGCTGATGGTGTGTCGGATATAATAGGACGCATAGAAGTATTGGTAATGGTGGCGATGTTCGATTTTGTCCTACCTATTTACATTAGAGTCGGAAATCATATCAGCACAAAAGACCTTTAATATTATAAAGATATCTTTATTGATGATAAGTAAAGTTGGCACG
Source organism: Artemisia tridentata subsp. tridentata (assembly GCA_021014915.2). NCBI lineage: Eukaryota > Viridiplantae > Streptophyta > Magnoliopsida > Asterales > Asteraceae > Artemisia > Artemisia tridentata. The sequence goes on from CP139504.1 coordinate 270,898,365, forward strand.
ATTGGTGGGTTGGGTTGGGTAACGGGTCGAAAACAGGTTGAGTCATGCGTTATTTATGTATGGGTCAAAATAGTAGGCTCAAGTTTTTTGTGCATACATTATTAATAGTTCATGCTTATTATGATGACAAAAAACAATATTACATGTTACAATAATACAATAATACTTGAGGTATAAAAATGATTGAGAAGGTTAAACACACTATATAGTATATACTTTGCTCGAACGTTAACCTGATTTGACCCATTTTTGCCCTTAAAGTTTAGAAAGGCAAATATTCAAACACCTAGACAACCTAAATATTTCACACATGTTTGAATTGAGACTTAAACCCTCATTAAAATCATTTAATATGAGAAATTTGCAGGAAATGAGAAGTTTTCACCAGACATGGAAAAGGCTTAAAACATTTAACCTGATTTATAGTTCTGGAAAAAATTTCACATATAAAAGATAATGATCAGTAAAAGAAGAGAGATTGTATGAGCCAAAATCAATACCAGTAATTGGAAAATATTTAACTTTAATAGTTAAGTATAGTTATGAAGCAGTTCCAATAATGCAAAAGGCATCCAATTACCATGGGACAAATAAGGGTACTCAATCATGTGACCTACATAATGTGCAAATTATAAATGATGGATTCAAAAAGCAACAAAAGTTGTACCAAGTGAAGAAGATGGCTTCAAACTATCCACTCCAGGTTGATCAAGAGCCATGTTAAGCGCCCGTCGAGCTGCCAGGTGTACCTCAGAAAGTTGTGATCCCTTGACATTAGAGTTGCTCTTACGCTTCTTGATAATATTCCACCTCTGTGAATGTTCATTATCTCATAATATTAGCACAAAGGAAAAAAGAATTCCAGCTAAGCTGGATAAATGATGTGTATATGAGGTCATAAGACACTATAATACTCTGTTAAATTTGAACCCAGGAAACCTGGGAAAACCCAAACATCCTAACCAAACTGGATAATGGATGCTAATAAAATAGATCTTCTGAGCAGAAGGTTGTATTTATATAATAAATATGTAATTACATAGAGTTATAGCATTGTAAAATCACATTCAAGTATGTGCAACTAAATTCTGAAAATAGTAATGGTTACTGGTTAGTGTAACTATAAGGTGATTGTGCCTCTTAAATTATCACCCTGGTACGAAATAAATGACAGTTTAAAAAACACACACACACACACACACACTAAAACTTCATACCTTCTTATTTTGTAAAAAGTGTTCACGAGTTGCTAAGTCATATATAGCTTAAAAGAACTTGAAATGATTTTATGACTAAATATCAAAATAAATAGCATTTATGGTAGAGCTATGAAAGTAAAAGCCAACTGTCAATTTGATTGGCATGTATTTAGTATTAGAACTTATATTTACAAGTGGATCTCCAAATAATAGTGTACAAGGATCGGAGGGAATGAGATGACAAACGAAAGGGTGCAAAGCGAATGGACAAGGTAATTGAATGAACAAGGCATTGGAATGGGCATTACATTTCGTTAATCATGGTTGGTTGCAGGAATGGAAATGAATTCATGTATATTTTTTGGCATGCACTGAAATGGGTGGAATTAAAATTGTAGATAGGGATAAAATGTCCGTAATTGTAATACTTGATTATTACAAAGATATCTGTATTCAAAATTATCCATTAATGTGAAAGACGTATCCTTACAGAATTGTGCCAACTAGAAGTAATGTTACACACATGCATTCATTAAGTGAGATTCTATTAATTCCAGTTGGCACAAAATTTGATACAGACTCCTTATATGCTATTTTTACTAAAATAAGTACAAAGACATTAATAGATCAAAAAAGATCTCCAAAGAGACTATAATCTAAAATATGTTTTCAGTTTAGTTTTGAAGTTTGCAGAAAAAATGGGTCATATTGTAACTTAGAGTTGAGATCAATATAGACTCATAGATCCAAACAATCAATCTTACCCATCCATTTCATCTAAATTAATAAAAAATCATTTTTCACCTTTTTTTTTAAAACAACATATCTAGCAAACTGTAAATCTTCAAGCTACAAAAAATACACCATCGCAACGAGAATTAAATTATCTATTTATAGATATGCACTTCTCTATACTTTCAACGAACTTTTTTTTTTTTTTTTTTCAAAATTTTCGCCCAAAAAAATCACATGTGATTTGAAAAAATAAAATCATTTTACAAAAATCACGTGTGATTTTTCTGGGCGGAAATTTTGAAAAAAAAAAAAAAAAAAAAATCATCGAAAGTATATAGAAGTGCATATCTATAGAAAAATAATTTAATTCTCGTCGCGATGGTATGATTTTTTTCGCATAAAGATTAACGGTTTGCGAGATATTTAATTTTTAAAAAAATGGTGAAAGTTTATTTTTTTTGTTTTGATCAAAAAAATGAATGGCCAGGATTGGTTCATTTGATCTATGACAAATATGATATCTATATTGAACTTTTGTCTTGTAACTTATCATTTAATTCTCTGGTGTAATGGGAAAAAACAGCCCCATGGAATAAAAATCAACAAGATGAAAGACATTATACACTAGAGGAATGCTTCATTCCATGCGTATGTGGTAAACAAAAATATTTTTCCTGTTCCATCATTTTAGTGCATTATTCAAACCTACATTACTGCATATCAAACACGACATAATACTACTAACACATGAAGAGTTTAAAATTAAAAATACCAAAGTTTAACTAAAATGTCTCAGTTTGCTTAATACTCTAGGTTTTAAAAAGCGCAATGCGCGTCAATGCAACAAGGGTCAAAAAGCCGAGGCGCGCAAGCGTATCACGTACCCGAGGCGACAATTATATAAAAAAATATTTAAATTATATATAGTGCACAAAACTCATTAATAACACATTTATACCACATTTAATGTCAAAAGATACCATGCATGTTCATAGTTCACGATTCTATATCGCTAAAATACATAAATAGTCGAAAACTAAGATCAAAAGTCTTACCGTTTATAAGGAATTGGTCAAATTGGACCCATATATTAAAAGTAAAGCCCATGAGAAGAAGCCCAATACACATTATTAAGTCTAATTTTATGTTATAAGGCCAAAAGTACATGATGCACAAAAAAGCGCCGATGCGTGCATCAGCTGATGTATGATGCGCGCGCATCACCTCGCATCCCGTAAACGCAACGCATCATAGCCGCGCATCGCAACGCATCACGCATCAGGCGTGCCTGATGCGCGCTTTTTTAAACACAGTTAATACTTCGAAGAAAGGCAAATAGATATCATTATTTATTATGCATGGATATTACACTAAATAGTTTAAATAAAAAAAGAGTACCTGAGAAAGCTGGGAAGCAGTTCTATCACCCTTAAAATCTCCTTTTAAGATGTTTGCCCAATTCCCTTCACCACATTTCTGGACTGCAGCAAACAGTTCCATGTCCTCAGCTGCAGACCATGGCTTTCTTTTCCTGCGAGGAGGCAAGTTGCCACTGCCTGAACCATTTGTATCCAATACTTCTGTAGAAGTTGCAACAACTGGGAGTGGCTGTTTATGAACAGAAACTGGAACCGTAATGTTGGTCCCTCTTAGATTACTAGATTGTGGATTTTCGGATGAATTTCCGGTTGACTTGCCATTAGGTATATTTATAGTCAATGGAGCCTCGATGGTTAACCCCTTTTCCAAGCCAGAGTCAGATGTTGAACCAGAAGCTATGAGTACCTGAAGAATACAACCAGTAATAACTTATAACCAGGAGTCGACTAATGTATTACTCCACTTTATAAGAAAGGGGCAATTGCATATATACCCACTAAAACTTGCATATTTGCATATATACCCAACACATGCTTAACTTGCATTGTACATCATGCATTGAAAACTTGTATTTTGGGGAAATATGCAAGTATTTGAGTTTTAGTGGGTATATATGCAATTCTCCCTATAAGAAAAATAAGAGGCAGTGCCAATAACATAAAACCGAAGGTGGAAATTTCAACACCCATTTTACTTGTAAACGGGTCGCTAATCAGGTCAAATGGGTCGTTCGTAAATATAGCTACGGGTTGAAAGTTTCTGAAAGTCTATTTTTCAAGCATAAAACCGTCTAAACTAGTTTTCTTTAAAATGATAATAATTGTTATAAATTTTGTACTAATGTTAACCACAACTATTTATAAATTTTAAAAAATTGGAAAAAGAAGGTATTACAGGTCAGCCAGAACCACCCAACTGCTTTGACCTGTAACCGTTCGTCCCAAGTCCCTTTAGACCCGTAAGCCACCTAAAACCAGAAGACACGCTTCCTAATAGTCTCATATGTATCGTAATTATACCCTAGCTTCGGAAGCATCCCACTTTAAAGATTCCAAAGAAAATTTCTCTTGGAATTGGAAAAATAATAAATAACGCATATACAATTCTAGAAATCACAACATAACATCTAGTAAAATTTAACTACTTTCTGGAAACTATTGCTTAATGTGCATCATGTTACTCTAGGAAGTATAGCAGAAAAATAATAATTTTTTGGCAATTGAAAATTAATTATACTTTAATCTTGGTACACAATAATAACTTCAGTATTCTTGTTTACCTTAACACATGCTGAAGCCTCCGTCGAAGCGTCAGTGCTGACAGGTGGAAAAGCTTCTAGCTCAAATTCTAAATCACTATCATCGTCCTGCCAATTGGTATTTATATGAGGAAAGACTTTATGTAAATTGATAAATTAATTATCAATTATGGTCAAAAGGTGCAAGAAAATCTATTAATATTTGGGGATAAGAGCAAATGGGCATCCATCCAGTTTCAACAAGCTTAAATGATACCTATGATTCAATCAATATCCGCAACAGTCATGAATAATTATGAATGGAACAGTTAAATCATTTATAGATTATATAATATATGAGTCTTAAAACAACCCCACAAGTACAGAATATCAAACTAAAGTCCCTACACACATATTTTTTTATCAGGGTAGAAGTTTAGTCCTATTTGGTAAATTTCTTCATATACGCTATTTGGTCACGAAAGTAACTATTCATCTACTCTTGGGAATGCAGTCAACACAAAGGAAATATATTCTATATTTGTATTAAAGCTTATAGATTGATGGGTTTATTAGATGTCATACACAGAGAATCTTCGGGTCCATATTTTGAAGAAAACATAACGCTTCATGCACATGTATATGTATAAAAAAACACGTACATATCAAAGATAAAGGACAGCAGCATACCTCAACAAAGAAACATATTACTTAAATGAACATAATAAGTTTATAACTCATTGCAAACACATATATCTTAACATTACATGTAACTATCACATAACCAGAATCATATTACATACTACTAATTCATAATAATTCAAGTGATCAGCAAATTATGTCATCACTGCGTAACGTTATCATAACATCCACGACATAAACCACTAGACAACAACAAGCTTCATACTTCTATAGAATCAAATACTACTAATCAAATTACGAAATCAGCATATTACATCATCATGTCTTAACATTATCATAACTATGACATAAACCACTAGACAACAACAAACTTCATAATTCTATAAAATCCTATTATTCCTATACTAATAATCAAATTACGAGGTCAGCATATTACGTCATCACGACTTAATATTATCATAACTTCTACGGCATAAACAACTAGACAACAAAAACCTCCATAACACATCAAACAATATATCCAAATCCGTATCCGTATTAAATTCCATAGAATCATACACTACTAATCATATTACGGGATCAGCATATTATGGCATCACTACTTACACATCACCAATAGCACATACTAGTATTATGTCATCACAAACATAAATCATGCTTACCAGAGGTTTAACCTCATCTTCCATCTTGTCCACCAACTCATGACGATACGCCAAATGGCGCCACAACATCTGATACTCCCTGGCATTCGTTATACCGGTGCTCGTCCTTTTCGCCAACAAATTCCAATCAATTTTCGCATCCTGAACTTGCGCAACTTCTTGAAGCAAACCCAATACAGCTGTAGCTGTATACCTTCATTAAAACCCATAAAGCAACCATCTTTAACATAAAATAAAACATACCCACTAACCCAAAACTAATAAAGAGGTGAAATTAACCTTAAAAACTGAAAAAGGCCTTTTTACCTTTGTAAGATGACTGATACGTCTTCTTCACTAATTGTGCCGTGATTTTGCTTATTTGATGGATCATTCATTTGTGTTTGATGGTTAATCAGTGAAAATAATGGATTGATTTGATAATTAGGGTTTGGTTTTGTTTTGTTGTGGTTTGGGAATTTGGGTATTTTTGATTTTGAGTGTGAGTGAAGGAGGATGAAGTGAGAAAATAGAATGGAAATTAAATTAAATGATTTTGATTAATTGGATTTTGTGAGGAAAATCATTGGTTGCGGAATGTTTTTAGTCGATGAAATAGTTTATGGTTTTGAAAAGGGATTATGGATTATGTATACAAGTTAACTAGGGGGATTATCGATTATGGATACAACTTAGGGTGCGTTTGGCACTATAGGAAAGAAACTATAACTATGAAAGTAATCAAGGTGTTTGTTTAAGATGATTCATACTTCATGTACATCAAAAAAGGCGGGAATAAATCTTTCATAAGTGAGGGACGCATCACTATTATCAAACTCATACCCATTGTCATTCATGGCATACCAAACACACCCTTAACTCCTCACTCCACTCCCTCAAAAATTATAAGTCCACTTTCACTTTGCACAAAATTTAAGAAATTCCCACTAACTACTCTATTAACTAATCAAATATCATCTTTTTCCATTGGTTGAAATATAAAAGTTGACAAATGTTTTAGGACAACAAAAAATAGCAATATGGACTTATAATTTGGGACGGGGGAAGTATTAAACTTTTAAATTTTAGCCGAGCTCAAGTCCGCTAGAGCTTAAGCTCGACTCGTTTATATATATAAAGCTCGAGCCCGTTTCGAGCCTCATATTTTGAGTTCGAGCCCGGCTCGTGAAATTTTCAAAAGGTCGAGCTTTGCTTGGGCTCGACTAACTAATATAAGGTGTTGAATGAAATAAAGCTCGAAGGCTTGTTAATCACACTAGGCTCGAGCTCGTTTATTTTTTTTAAGCTTTTTTATACAAGGTTATATGTATAGAAAATATATATACTTATATATTTTTAGGGCTCGTTTAGGCTTGCGAGGCTAATCGATCTTTATACATAAAGCTCGAGCTTTATTATTAAACTAGCCCAAATTTAGGCTTGAACTCGGGCTCGAGCTCATTTAGGCTCGACTCGTTTGAGTTTTATACCGATCCGATCTCGAGCTTTTCACGAGCGGCTCGGCTCGTTTTCACCCCTATTCATTTATCAAAACTAATGGCATGCTTGGTAGGGGGTTAGGGGGGGTGAGGAGTGGGAAAGATAATGAAAAAAATGTGCTTGGTAGGGTATAATGCAATGGCCCATTACCTAATATTGGGTAATAAGTCATTACCCAATAAATTGTGGGGAATGCTTTTTTTTTTCCCTTTCCCTTTCCTTACCATTATCATTGTCTTTCCCTTTCCCTTTCCCGATTTTGAATCAAGCACACCCTAACTTATATGCCACCGATTTATGAGTTCGCTTTCGTTTATACCACTTTCGGATAATTATATCTTGAAAATCTTTGAAACAACGAAAATAAAGCTAAATAGAACATATTAAAATAACACAAGCGAGTATTGAAAGGTAAAATATCAGTTTTAGCCATTATTTGAGTGCAGCTTTAGTCAATTGAAAGTGAATTAAAATAGTTTAAACGAGATTGGTATAAGGGAAAACAAACACATACTTGGGTGGCCCATATGTCAATTTAAAAAATTGGTGGCTTAAAAGTAAAATGCTTAATAGTTGAGCGATCTTTAAATACATAATCCCTTTTAAAAATATGATTCAATTATTAGACAAACAATGGTTTCAAACTTTCAATTATACGTTTTTCGTGAAAACAATTTTATAGGAGGCGAAAATTTTTTGACGAGATGAAGTATTAATTTTAATTTGTAACTAGTTATTTTATTGCTATCTGATGCAGAATGTGGAAGCGAATTTTGTTAAACCATAATCCAAGGGTTGATAACGAGGATGAAAACTCCAAGGAATAAAACCCTAACAACATATAAACTCTTAAAAACTGTAGTTTATTAATAATCAATGATAAAAAAATATCAATTACAAAACCCTAAACCCTATATTTATATGGGAAATTATCTTGAAGAAAAAGATAACTAATTAAAGTAAATAACATAATTAAAAATAAATAAACTTTCCTAAATAACAAAATAATAAAAATTCTCCCACGAAATACTTAAATATTATCCTCATCATTCCCCCTCACTTCAAAAGAACTTGCCCTCGAATTCTCATGAGTAATTTTACTCGTGAGATAGACACTTAACCTGTGGTTAACCTTTTTAATCTTTACTCGCTTTTCGCACTCCCACAAGTCAATACACGAACCCGAACTTCATTTCACCATCATTCTTCAAAACAAAAATCATATTCAAGATCTTTGGGTAAATGATCTTTGTTGACGAGTTGTTGTAAACTTTTGGAATCACCAACTCTTGAACCTCCTTTTCCTTACTTACTAGTAAGATTTCCAGTGGCTCCTAAAACTCAACATTTAAATCATTATAAACCTTTAAATCCATGACACATTCGGAATCTATGCTTAGTTCAATACCAAAACCTTTCACGTCTTCATCATTATTAAAACCCACAACTTTTCTTGCACAAGTCTTCAAGGTACCAACTTTATTTGTTGTTTCCAACACTAAAGTTAAAATCTTGACTTCATGTTGTTTATAACTTTGAAGGTCTTGGATTTTCTCAACTTGTTCATTAGCAACCTAGGCCTCCAATATCTCTTCTTCGTTCTTAACCTCAACCATTGGTACATGTACTTGGTCTTCGGATGAAATCATTGCAATTCTCTTTCCTTCCCATGAGAAAAGGTAGAGATTACACTTTAATTCATAAAAACCTTGAAATTTGCAACTCTAAGATTTTCTCAACCGAATATGACAATCCTCCAAGTCATCCAAATCACAAATACCTCATCCTTTACCAATAGATATCGGGATCCTACAAACCTCATGGCCTCCAACAAAATAAGTTTCTATTGGAAAATTATAGTAATTGACCAATTTTCTCGACACTAAGTTCCTAGCACCATAATTATCAATAACTAAAGAAAATACATTTTTATTGATCAAAACTCTTGAATGAAACCATTTGATTGTTGGTACTCGAATCTCCATCTTTGTTCTTTCATCCCATTCATCAACCCTCCTATTGTTGAACGAGAATTGATTGCACCTACTGTTGTCAATAGATCCGCCCATGGTTGGACGAATTATTTAACCTCCATAACTGCTACCCTCATGATTTTCGTGGTTGTTACCTCCACCTACGAACAGAAGACAGAACGTAGTTTTTGGTAGATAGTGGATTTTCTATCGAGTTTGGATACGACTTTGATAAAGTCATAATCCATGTGCTCTTCAGACCATACTCCACCAATAGTATGTGTTTTTGAATCTTCTACACAATTCATCAACTAGGATACTAACAAACTCTAGACGTTAATTGACGCAAAACCTTCTACACCACTTGCAATGCTCTAGATGCCAACTGACGCAAGACGCGAAAGCGAATTTTGTTAAACCCTATGTTAGTGCAAACATTACGACGTTTAATCCATATAGTGTCTTCATGTTTTAATGATGACAAACATGTAACTTGTAATACATAACGTATAGTGCACAAGTTACTCATTTACACAAATCATCAATGCATACACACATTAACGTCTCTCGACGACTCAAGTCTACATCACTTCAGGTATGAACAAACACTATACCAACTTAGTGAAGTAATCAAAGAAGTTATTTTTCTTAAAACATCACATTTTTATGTGACAAAACATTTTTACAAAAGTATTTTTGTAATTATAAAGAAATGTTTTAATAAGAAAATATATTTGAATTCAAAATTTTCCAACAGCTAGTTTTTCCGCCCAAAGCTATTAAAATTTTCACCAGATAAATTTTCACCACACCAGGACAAAGTCTGTCGGGACGGTCCCTTATATATATGGGACCGTCCAAGGTTTAAGGGATCGTCCTTGCTCCTCCTGGTGCCTATAAATACTGCACTGTTTCTTTAGAAAAAGCAGAGCTCTTTGCACAAAAATATTCTGTTCTTTCTTCCTCCTTCTTTGATCATTATAACTCTTTGGTATGTGTTTATAAGTGATCCCGTCATCCTCTATCTTAAGTGCAAGAGAAGAACACACGAAGTCGTCAAGAATCGAAGTGTTATAAAGTAGTCCACACAAGCACGTAACTTGTGTTACGATTCTCTTCTTCCTCCAAACTCTTTCATTTGTACATTAGTGTATCCGACTTGTGTGTGAGTCGTGATTAGGTGTGTAGGTGTAAATCTGGACAAAGTGTAAGTTCGTGGGTGATTGTGTAGATTAGGACGGTGTGTACGTTCATAGGTGATTGTGTGTAGATTAGGACGGTGTGTACGTCCATGGGTGATTGTGTGTAGATTAGGACGATGTGTACGTCCGTGTGAAGATTTGAACGGTGTGTACGTCCGTGTGAAGACTTGGATTGTGTGTAAATCCAAGTGGACAAGGTGTATGTCCGTGTAGTGTCGTGTGTCGGTTTGTGGATTGGTTCTAGCCAAGATTAGAACTCGACATTCCGCTTAGTGTCGTAAATCGGTGTAAGCGTTGGTGTACGGTTTGTTCCGCCTAATGGGAGCGTGTTGACTAGTGAGGTAACTCTCGAGTTGGGTACTCGAGGAGTGGAGTAGGGCGAAGAGGTGCTTCGTGTCGAACCACTATAAATCATCGTGTCTGGTTTGCATTTTCTTTACTTACCTCTTTACCTTTTATTCTTGCATTTATCGTTCTATATTTACACTAGCATTTAGTTTGTTTTTGTGTGGCTTGTTGCTCATATTGTGATTATCCCTGCTTATTGAATTCTGCATATTTCTAACCCACTGCCGACGGTCCCTCAAATATATGGGACCGTCCAAGCATTTAAAGGACCGTCCCAGTGTTTATGATGTTTCTCTATTTCCTTATTCTTATCTGTCTAATTTTTCTGTAAGTTGGATATAGATAAACATAGTAGTACGTGACATATATATTTGCTATAACTGTCAATAACCACTGTTCATATTTAGCCATGCTTGATCGGAAATTTGATACGAAAGTTTTAAGATTTTAAACGAAAATGTATTCACCCTCCCCTCTACGTTTCTACAATTAGTATCAGAGCCACGTCGCTCTAGTTTTCAAAACAAATGGTTTTTAAAATAGAGTACGGTCCACGTATCAAATTTCTCATTAAGAAGGATTAAATATGAAAAGTGTTTAGTTGCTAAATTTGTGGTAAAATGCTTTGCTGTCTTATTCGTAGTAGTTTTGTTGGTTAAATGCACTTCGTATACTTTCTTGAAGGTAACACTTCTCAAAAGATTTTGAAAGTGACTAAATGAATTTATACACGAAAAAAGTGTTTTTGTTTACTGGTGACGGTCCCAAATATATGGACGGTCCCTTAAATATTGATGCGAGATTTGCAAGACCTCACAAGGAAGTTTTACAATCCTCTAGGCAGTGTACCTAACTGTTATAGTGTAGTATAGGTAAGTCCGGGGGATTGATCGTTCTCTAGGGGAATAGTCTCGCATTATTTGTGGAAAGGTCGAAGTGTATGTCGAGATAGGTTTATAGGTGAGGGATGATTCTTTTTATATTTTTATATTTTTATAAAAGCAGATAAACATCTCGGGTTTTGAAAGAGTGGGTGGAATTAGTTGCTAGTCAACTAACCTAAAACTAATAATTAAACTAAAATAAATAAAAATAAATGAAAAAGGTAAATTGGTGGTAACTCTTATGATAGGAAAAGTAGTGTTTACTTAGGCATCTTTACTCCCTAGTTATCTCCTACTGATTTGTCGAATTGTCACATCCTTGTTTTAATTGAAGCGTTATATTCCTTAATATTGGTCGTGGGGAGGTGTCGAAAGCCCTAACTCTATGAACATTAGTCTCCCCTAAAACCCTTAAAGTCTATTAAGTTTTCTAGGATCTACAAGCCGCAATTCACGCAATAAATACAACAAAGAAAACCAATAGCGCACTCTATTGTTGCGTTTTATAAGACGTTCAAGCTAATACATATAAGAACTTAGCCAATTTTCTTATCCTAACGCGAGGCAATCAATTAAACAAGAGACGACAAATCAATTATCAATAACTAGGTTTCATTAAATCTAAGTAAACACCTATAAACTTAAGCTAGCATGTTAAAGTAAAGAGAAGATAAACACATAATCAAACAATACATAGACATATCGAATGATCAAAGGAATAACTTATCTCTATTGAAACATGAAGTTCAAATGCTGTAAAAGCCTTGCAAAAAAAGTAAAAATTGTCTATGGTTTGCCTCTCCAAAGTGTTACACGAATTAATGAAAACATGAGAAAGTATATATGTGACAACTTGTAAATTTCGGGAGCATTTTTAAATACCGCATTACGTTTAAAACGAGCATTTAATTAATTAGAATCATTTTCGAAGTTTTTTGGGAATTTATCCAGATTCTTGGTAATGTTATGTGGATTATCGTTATGTGACGAGTAGTTTCCTGTACACCTGGTTAGGCACTACATGAGTCGGCACAATTTAAACTTAATAATATGAGAAATATTGATTATTTTTGACGCATTAAACGAGCATGGACATATTTATAGTCAATCTTATTGGAAAATAGTTTTAAGATCAATAGCATAAATTAGAAATACTCGGGAAAATGTTTTGGCACCCAAATCGGTCTTAATAGCGTTTTATTAAAAGAATAAACAAATTTCCACTTCCCACCCTTGCCTTAAGTTACAATTTTAGTCCTTGGGGGTCATTAGGGTTTTCACATGAGGTCCTAAGGAGCTATATAAGCCCCACTTATACTCATTTAGGGTTAGTGATACCCTATTGCTTCTCTCTAGCCGCCCCTCCTCTCTCCCAAAATCCGGCCACACCTTCGGCCACCACCGAGCAACACCACCGCCACCTCTCTTATCACACCGCCACCACCATCATCACTCTCGTGACTCCCTTGTCACGATAAGCTACCACACGCGCCCCACACACCCGTTTCACCATCACTACGCGCCACCAACCCCTTTTTCGACCAAGATCCTTGTAGATCCGAGTGTTTTGAAGGTAGGACACACCGTTTCACACGCGTGTGTGACTCGATGTGAGTCAAACTCGTATATAACGAGTTATTTTTGGTTGTTTTGATTCGGTTTGGGTATAAAACATGTGGGTTAACCATTTTTACAAGCTAAAAACTAATATAACGAGCTTGGTATCATTCTTGTTGGGTTTTGTTGTCGTGTCGTGGGTATGCCGTGAGCATAAGCTCAAGACTGAGGCTTGGTTGTTGCGTTTTGATGTTAAGTCGAGTCGTGTTATAAGTCTTGAGTCATTTATATGCTTGTGACTAGGGGTGTCATTAGGGTCGGGTTGACCCGAACCCGAACCCGATAAGCCTTATCGGGTCGGGTTAAATCGGGTTAAAAAATCTAAATTGTGAGCAATAGGCTGGGCCACACAATAAAAAAAAACCATGCAAAGAGTCACGTTAAAAGCAGGATACTACACTCTAATACCAAAACATGGTTTCTCAGTAAACTGAAATTATGCATCACTGTTACTTAATCGGGTCACCCGAATCACCCAACCCGACATAACCCGACCCGACTACCACCCGAACCCGATAATCTGATTCCTTATCGGGTCGGGTTGCGGGTGAGTTTTGAAAAAAATCCAAACCCGACTCAACCCGACCCGACAAACCCGATAACCCGACCCGATAACACCCCTACTTGTGACTACTTTTGGTCATTAGGGTTTGGATTATAATTCGATCTGAAGTGTTTTGGTTATGATGATATTGAGGCCGAGAGGCCTAGGGCTCGTTTGGATTATGGCTGAGAGACCTACGGTCCGCTTGGTTTGTTTGGGTTTGTCACGGCTCGAAGCCGAGACCATGATAGGCCTCGGCATTGTGATGTTGATACTATTGTTGTTGATATTGAGACTTGAGTATTGGAATTGGATTGGGATTATTAGTTAACGTGTCGTAGGTTTAGGGCCGTTAACTCTCGTTGATGTTATTGGACTTATTATATTGCGAGCTTACGAATATAATTGTGACGATTTGAGCCAAGTCGAGTACCATCGAGACTTTGTAGTCTCGGCATGGTCTCGACAAGCCAAAAAATGCTTATTAGACTCTATTTGGGCAATTGGAATATTATAGTTGACTTGTTGACCCGAGAATAATATAACTCGGACTCGTGACTCGAAACGGATGATAACTCGAGAAATATTCATTTGGAAATGTATATAAATGGATATATGAGTAATAATGGCTAAATACGAAGGATATTAATTAACAAAAACCTATTTTGTTATTTAATATTTAACAATAACTTATAAATAGGAATTTTAAATAAATAAGAGTTATTGAATGTTTCGAGGGCACGCAAATAGAGAAATACCATTTATGAAAATATTGATGTTTAGATGGAATTAATGTCGAGTTACGGATTGGTAGACAATAATAGACCCGATCCACATGGTTATTGGACTTATTGGGTTAACGAGCCCAATAAGGGCCCGATAAGCATGTTGGAGGAATTTATTAGTGTACGACTTATCCTTAGGACTCATTATTTATGGTGATTTAGTTTTTGGAATAATAAGTGGGACAAAGGAATTGTAAGACTTATCGAGTTGACGAATTCGATAAGGATTCGACAATTCGTTTGGATGACTTATTAAACTTTAAACTTCATCCCTTGACCTTGACCTTGTTTGGTGAGTCGTTTATGTTGTGGTCATTTGTTTGGCGTGAGTCCACTTGAGTCATGTTACATCTTCACTGCACACACGATGATACCAAACGCTGGTAAATGGAGATAATAAGGAGATTTTGGAATCGAAATGGAATATACTTGGGGATAGTTAGCTTTTGGAAACTTTTACATTTTGGGAATATACGTTAAGACAAGTTTATATTATTAGGTCGTGCCATGATGTGTTACCTACTATTGTGTTTTACCACTGTTGACTTGTGTATTGTGCTTTGCTTGATCGAGGTGAGTTTCATAGCCCCACTTTTACTCTTACTAATGTTTATTTAAACCTGGGGGATAAAACATGCAAAACCGTTTTAACGGACCTACTGCTACCTTTTTGATTTGCTATAACTTGTTGACTGGCTAAGGTTAGATATGCGACAGATGTTTGTCTTATACCAGGGTAGCAAATAATCCAGTTTCAATTTGCTATCACGTGGTGCCTGGCTAAGGTCAGATATACCTATGGCCTTACTGTGATTGTCAATATGAGAGAGGGCTATTGTGACCTATCATATTGTTACTTGTTGATTTGTGATTGTTGATATATGTGGAAATTGTGATTTATATCTACCTTAGTCCAGTGTAGCAAATTTATTATCTTGGTCCGCCGTTACTTATTTCTTAAACTTATGAACTCACCAGCGTTAGCTGACCCTTTTAGCATGTTTTCTAGGGTAATTAATGATGTTCATTTGTGATGATCGCTGTTTGGAGGCTTGGCAAGTGGCATGGCTAAGGATCAATTCAAACTCTGATGACACTTTTGGGGACCTATCTTATGTTTCTTTTGGGCCTTATTTTCAGTATTTTTGAATAAATGTAAACTTGAAGTTTGGATTTTGAAACGTTTTTATGTAAACAGATAATGTTATCCCGTTTTCCTACGCTTGTGTTGTGTACCAATCCCGTAGCACCCCAATGCTTGTTTTTGTCTTCTGCTGAACCAAATTTTGGGGGTGTTACATATTGGTATCAGAGCTCAAGGTTATAGAGAACTGGGTACTTATCAAGAACCTAGACTATAACCATTTTTCAAAAAAAAAATTTTTTTGATCCTTGACCGATACATGCTAGCCAGCCAAGCCGAAGCCTCGTGAGTTGAGAATTGGAATATTATGAGAATGCATTATGATTGATATATATTGGAATTTATGTGAAAGATTTTGGCTATATGCTAGAATGATACATCATGACTTATGCGGTATTTGTCTTGAACATGTTTAGAGTAATGCGGTATTCATTGATTAATTGGTTTGGATATAGTTGATGATATTTGGATGTTGGGGAAGTCTTGATATAATTTTGGTTTATGAGATTTGTAGGAAATAACCATTTTGATTGTGTGGTTGATTCGGGTGGTCTTGGTTCATGGAAGATTAGATCCATGGTGAAGTTTTAGAGAGAAGTTAGAGAGAGAGAGGGAGACTCTTGTTGAGAGAAAATCTGATAATGTTAGATTAAGTGAATGAAGAGTTCCAACCCTTCCCAAGTGTGGGAAGGGGCTTATATACTACTACATATTGGTGCCCCTAGTGGGCTGTGGAGTGAGCTGACAGTGGGGAAAGCCCCGACCCACTCCACAAATATAAATACGACTAAGATAATACTAATATTACTAATACTACTAAACTAATATATATAAGCCTACGAGCTATATAAATGCTAATTAGATGCTCGGGGTGACCGAACCTTCATATGAATATTTATATTCCTAACAATCTCCCCCTAAGGGAGGTCACCCCGGAAATAATAACTTGAATTCTAGCATTTTATCTTTTGATCTTGACTTCATAGCTCGTAGTCTTCGATTCTTCAACGTCTTGTATCTTTGTGCCTTTAGCAGTGATCTTTTGATGACCGTTCTTTGTCTTGGATGATCTTTGAGTATTCTTCGACTTTATCATCCAACATTTGTTTCCAAGTCATCTTTCAGCAATATGTTTCCATGTGATGTGTAAATCTTTGAGCCGACATGCTCACACTATTTGGTGTCATGATCTTTAGCATCAGAGTTTGCAGAAGCCGTGTTAAAGGTCTTTTAGGTTGATCATGACTTTGTTGAGTTACAATGATGATGTAGTGTGAACATGTGGTAGAGGATTGGCATCTTTTCTGCAACCAGCTACAACAGCAACCAGCTACAGCATTCCACAGCATCAACCGCCAGAAGTTCCTGCATACGACAGTTAGCAATAAAACGTCCGGTACTTACAGGTTCGGACTCGAGATTGTTAACAGCATAGTGTGAAAACTCTCTCTAATCCTTACCAAGACCGTTCCTAATCGAAAACCCACAGAGGGCTTTTTAAGATCGAACCGTAGCACATCAACGATTAGGTGAGTCGCTGGAGATCACTCCACGACTGTAGATCGTTTGAAACCGCCGCGATCACTAAGCGTAATCCCCAGGGAATTACCGAAGTGACCTGCTTTCAGGGCTGCTTGATGTTGACCCTGGCAGGAATTTCCATTCAATCATTGAGAATTACATTTGTAAATTCTCTCAAAAATGTTCTGGCAGATTGCTAAGATCTGCGTAGGACTCTTAAGTTTACAACTGGTGTCCTTAATGTTGAACAACCAGTGTAGAAATAATTCGTGTTCCTATGAGATCTTATTATGCATCTCGTGGCTCTAGACTCTATTGTGCGTTTTGATTTAGTGAGCGGAGGCTGGAGAGAACTGCCACCTTTTCAATATCATCTAACTCGGAGTGAGAGAGACGATAGGAATGTATTGAACTCCGTGACAATTGAAACAAGAATCCTTTGAGGGACCTTGAGTGGCTAGGGAGGGTTGTGCAGCGTATCACTGGGTCCATGATACTTTGTCTTCAATGTCAGAAATCAACTAAGTGATTCTGACAACATATGTATTGACCCGGTTTCTGCCTAAGTTGTAAGGAGGGCTAATTCTTTTCACCCTTTATCTTTACAATTCTTTTTCATTCTTCAACCCCTTCAGTGCTTACCGAGACTTCCTTACTAGTACCTTGTTGGGTTTGTTCCAGTACTAGCTCCATCTCAGTCGGCACTCTTCCCTTATCCACTTTTCTCCTTTTTCATCATACCTAAGGACTTCTACACTAACTAGTGGATTGTCCCTGGGTAGATCCCTCCGGCTCTGGCGGGATCGTGGGAACTTGAGCCTAACCTAACCATCCTTATAACTCCATACATTCATTAAAATGGTCGGTCTTTGATGTACTTCCACGATTGCCAAACCAAATCTTTGAAAAATCTCTCAAAGTGTTCATGATTCTGAAACACATTTTTGCAAACACTTGAGAGTTTTATATTTTTCAAATGCTCCCCCTCAACATGTGCTCGGTTGATTGTTTTATAAATTTGCACATGTTAGGTAGAGCTCGCACTTTTTGAATTGATCCACTTTCAGTGAACATGACCGATTCGAGACACGCTTACATCACTGGTTAGACCAGCTTGAAATTATTACCCGTCCTGGTCAAGTCCATAGAAAGTTTCTCGAAACGGTACACTCTACTCAGACACATCCTTTTCGAGACACGCTTACATCACTAGTTAGACTAGCTTGAAATTATTACCCGGCCAGGATATGTCCTTTCGATTCATGACAGTATATGTTTCGTCAATTCAATGGTTAAGTCTGAGTCACGATCTCTTGCAATGCCAAATCCTTTTTGTTTCCACAAACCATTTGCTCCCCCTCAATATGTGCATTGATATACAAAAGAGTTTAGCACATATGGGAGAGCGTTCATTATACTTTCCAAAACATCACATTTTCATCAGGTTTCATATTTAAATCACATTCTCTCCCCCGATCAAAAATTTCAAATCTTTTGAGATTTGTGATCCCAATTGATTTAAATAATTTAGAAAAAACATGGGAGAAAATGTGTCCGATTTAATATATATTCTGATGATGAGAACATACTTTGCTCCCCCTTAATCTAAGAGGGAGATTCACTGCTCATTTTGCACATTAGATTATTATGACACAAATGATTTTGACCTTTTAGCGCAAACGATAAAATCACCCGCTTTTCTGAGTGAATCATTGGTCAACATCGATTATCCATCCACCAAACAAATCTTCTCAAGTAATGTCGATCCCCACTTGGCGAGACCAAAATAGATGAATGGTGGTGATGGTGGTGAAAGTGTTGTTGTTGTTGTTGCCAACATTGTTGTTGAGGTGAATTCCGAGCCAATCAATAGAGTTTGAACGTCTGATCAAATGGTTAGAATGGGAACTGGTACATTCATTTTGGCTATGGAATCTGCATAAGAATATCAACACAGATATACATACATACAGATACACTATACCTAGATAGCTACCCTTCAGCAGCTTGCCACATTATAATACCAAGTTCATCTTATAATTAAACCCCAATCAGGAACTACGTCAAACCACTATCTAGCATGAAGAGCAAATAGCAATCATGAACATGGCAATTCACACGGATTTCAATATTCAATTCAGGATCTTAGGAGCATGATTCTAACATAATAGCAATCTACCTAAGCGAATCCTGAGAACATATGCACAATATCAACAACCATTAAGCAGTAGAGACAAACAACATTTGAAACTCATTCATTTAGATCATACAAATGCCAGTGGAGTATTCAAAAACATCAAACACAACTGGTTTTCTAACTTCTTTTAGGTTTTGAGTCTTAAAGCATCTAGGGAATTAAACGAGGATTCCAAAGAGATACAAATGAACCTTCTAGTTATATGAAGCTAGGATACTACAAGCAAATTGCACATAATGTCCTAAACTTTCTAGCAACTAACACACTTGGTCATTTGAAATATTTAAGCAAGATCCTCTTCAACTAATTCCCCATTAACTACAAAACCTTTTCTAACAAGTATGTTTCAACCAATAAATCCGTTTGATGATATAAAATTTGAATTCACTCTCCCCCTCAATCAATGACCCGTATTCTAGTTGAACCTCAACTAAAATCACGCTCAACCCCACAACTCATCAAACAAGAACTGTCATGAGGTTGTGTAGTCGTTGATTGAGTGACAAATTTTATGCATAATCCAAGTATAAACAAATTTCATACAACACATATTCACCAAGTGTCTCACAAATAATTTTCAGAAGAATCATAGAATGAAAACTATTTGTATGCAAAGAAGACTTCTCTTCTTTTTCAAGAAATGATGCACTGAAACGTACACCAGATCGAAGAAACATGGATATAAAGTAATCCATGCCCAGGTGAACATCACCCAGTTGGAGGAACAGCCGTCTTTTAGGCGACGTGCTTTCCCCATTTTGAAGCGCGGGTTGCTATCTAAAGTAATAGCAAGCCATTTAGACATGTTTTAACAATCCATTTTAACTTCTGCTCGAGCTTCATTTAAAGACCCGTGCCATTATTGAATGACATTTCTAAGTCCGTAAATGTTATCGATAAACAGAAGACATGCCTAGGTGAAACTATTTTTGGTATTTTCTATTTTCTAATTTTTATGGTTTTTCTGATTTTACGTTTCTCTATTTACAATTAGCAAGATTTTCTATATATCTATTTACAAGATGGTATAAGATATGAACAAGTATATATACAAGGATACGAACCAGAAACCATTACTCCTCAGCATTCTGAATCTTCTCCGCATTCATCACTTGAGTTGCTGAAGAGCAATGTGAGCACTTTCAATCAGGGAATGATTCTGGCTCAACACTCTCCCCTAATTAGTGCTCTCCCCCAATCTGACAACCTCTGACGATCACCCATAATAGGAAGAAGACTTTGGATGAACGCCCGAAATATGAAGAAGTCTTTTGATAACCAAATGCATGCCGTCTTTAATCTTCTAACACTCCCGTCCTAGAGTGACTCCGTCAAAAACCTTAGGCAACTTTTCGGTAGTTTAAGTTGAGCCTCAACTGAAATCTAGCTTAACCTCACACAACTCATCAAACAAGAACTGTCATGAGGTTAAGTTAACATCAAGTTGGACCTAACCTTACACTACGGAACAACTTGAACCTAACTTAACTCCACAACTCATCAAACAAGAACTGTCATGGGATTAAGTTAAATATCAAGTTGTAAGAAAAGAGCTCAACATTCTTGACTGTGGAGAAGACTGTAGACTCGACCTTCTTCAAGATTGCCCAATGTGGAGGAACAGAATACCAATCAACTTTATCTCACCAAATGCCTTCCAGTAACCTTACATATATCCCATCAGCCCGCAGCATACACATGAGAAGATAACTCCCAACAGAGAATGTAGAGTAGACTGACGACTCGACCTTCTTCAGTCTTTAGTATAACACCAAAGTAACAAGTTGAACCACTGATCATCTATAGTATGTATCCATCCTTGGATATTAAGCCCTGATCACGTGAACCTGTTGTGCGTCCTTGATGTACACATTCTCTCTCCCCTGATGGTTACGATTAATCAGCCCATGACGTAACAGTGAAACGTAAATACCAAGGTAACAAGTTGAACCACTGATCATCTCTGCGGTTATCAATACCGGAATATATGATTAAGCCCGATCACATGAACCTGTTGTGCGTCCTTGGTGTACACATTTCTCTCCCCCATGATGTTTACGATTAATTGGAATCATCATCATGATGTGTACATGTAGCCTGATGACGTGTACTTGAAGCATTGACTGGAAACCCATTGTTGCTGATTATACCAACCCGTGAGACTTTGTCGATTAGCATTCCATGACCATGTTCTTCAACACCTTGATAGACGGAAGAAGTAGTGTTGGAGAAACATGGTTTGCACGACTCCTGAACTGACGTATTCAGGAGTCGTATGACCATCTCAATCATCAACTAACATGTAGATTAATATTCACCCTTTCCCCCCCTCAAAAATTGCATATGCCTTCCAACTGCAATTTTTGATGATTGAACTAGTGAATATGAATACCATCAGCGGTAAGTAGCTCCACTTGACGGTTCTTGACGACTGACATGTTGTTTATTCACCCTTTCTCCCCCTCAAAAATTGCATATGCATGTCAACTGCAATTTTTGGTTGAACAAGTGAATAAGAATATACTCCAAGGTGCGCCGATCCACTTGAAGACTGAATAAGCACGGAAAGAGCATGAAACTTGTTGATGAGAATGGCCATAGATAAGAAGACTCCTCTTCTTTTGAAGATAAAGTGCACTCAAGCGTACACTTTTCTTTTCTTTGAAAAATGAGGCCTGAACTGATGTATTCAGACGTCATTTAATTAAGAACGAGGCTTGAACTGCTGTGTTCAAACGTCATTATATGAAGAACGAGGTCTGCACTGACTTGTACAGACATCATTATCTCTCTCTTTACTTCTTCTCTCATCTAACTCGTTACCAACCCCATTATCATTCTGTTGGCTTGATGTCGTGACCACTGATAGAGAAAACCCAATATGATGAACTTGATACTGAAGTAATATAACCCGAACTTGTGACTTAAACTTGTACTAATGCGTGACAAAGAGCGGTGTAGAGACTTCGTGCAACATCGAATCCCTAAGTACTCTATACTCTTCAACCAACCAACCATCAAGTATAAGACGTACATCACCTCTTGGATATCCACAACTGCGTGTGACACTGAGCACTACAACGTGACTCTTTAAAGTGATAGTTATTTTGTAATAGAGAGAAAGAAAAAAATAACTAGATATCCAAGTCTTTGTCATTGTATTGAAAGCTCGAACAAGGATCTCGAAGAATCTTCATCCAACCTCCCCGATATCTTCAGATACTAAGTACACGCACCCATGAAATTTCACTTCAGCCTCAAATAAATAATAATGAATTAACGCCGTAGTCACTTCTTTTGGTTAATGCCCAACTCTAGCCCTTTATGATGTATCGACTGAACTTTGATAATGGTTTTAACCCGATCATGGTTAAGAGCGCATAGACCATCATCACGGGATTTTACAAATCTATGGTTTAAACCGAGAAATAAGTTCTTTCGCGGGATTTTACAAAACCAAGAAGAAACCGTGAGACAGTAACCGATTGAATGTGGCGTGACTGATTTGGTTTTAGTGAACATCAGTTTGGGTTAAGAATATTTCGTGAGAATTACAGATCACATCACAACTTTTAAAACCTTTGGCCAACTAACCAACCTTGAACATAGATTAGTGACCACTCGATGAAGAGAACCCGATATACCAATACTGAAAACTGAAGTAGAAGACCCCAAATTTGTTACTTAAGCTTGCACTAATGTTGGAAGAACGGTGTAGAGAATTAATGCTCCAAGCAACTCTCTAAGAGCTCCATACCCAACCAAAGTATGAGACATTAACACCTCTTGCGATTATCGACATCGTCATTGACGTGTGACACTGAGTACTCCCATGACTCTTAAGTGATAGTTACCCCGACTGCTGGTAACTAGATAACCCAAGTCTTCAACTTAAAATTTTAACGAGCAAGTTATCAATGAAGGTCATGCATCCAACCAACCCCGACTTCACGATAAAATAAGTAGACGCCTTCGTGAAATTCAACTTCAATCACAAATAAAGAATATCTGATTAACTTCGTGATCATCTTGTGCTGTTGACTAGCCAAAAAGAGAAGAAACATGAGCTAATTCTTAGAAGTGCCCATGACTCATAGTCAGTCCTATCAAACAAAGCTGTCTGGCCCAGCTACTTGGATGTGGAATAGTTGTCGTACTGTGTACAGGATTTTACAGTTCTTGAGATTTATCTGAGACATAAATTCAAGAACTAACTGCACAACAGTAAGTATCAAACTGCTGTAGACTGAACCACTGAATCCTGAATCGCTACGATCTGACCCGCTGTAACCGACACTGCTAAGATTCAAACCGCTGGAGACTGAACCGATACGATCTGACCCGCTGTAACCGGAACCGCTAAAATTCACATCGCTGGAGACGGAACTTCTAGGAAACTTGCGATAATTCTCCCCCTCAAAAAGGACATGAAATGACCTTTTTGCCAAAGCTGAGAGTCCGTGATGTTTGTGAATTTGTCAGGCACAAAACATGGAAAGAGACAAATGAAACTACTGCAACGAAGAAGGTGATTCAGACTCTCTTGTAGTAACCCCTTGCTTTCCTCATCATCAATGGTTTAGTAGATTTACAATTCATTGAAGCTCGTAATGTGCCAAAACCACTTGATGAAATGCATATGACTTTAAAGTGAGTAAAAGGTTAACACATGTCTCCAAACAGATCACCTCTTGTCTTAAAGCCTGACTACCTCTTGAGAAGATCTCGAGCAACAATCCCATTAGAAGCTTGAGAGACAACAATCACTTGATGAAGCTTGATAAAGAACAAGTCCGCGACTTAAACTTGCACTAAATTATGATTTAGAACCTATATTGAGCACAACAACGTAACTCCTTTAAATATAGGTAGTGATATATACCCAACCTTCCATCCTTAATTGTATACATTCACTTCGTGAACATCCAAGTCTAATCACCTTAAATTGCAAATTGTGATTTAGAACCTATATTGAGCACAACAACGTAACTCCTTTAAATATAGGTAGTGATATATACCCAACCTTCCATCCTTTATTGTATATATCCACTTCTTGAACATCCAGGTCTAATCACCTGAAATACGCTTGAGCAAGGGTCAACAAACATCATGCATCCATCCACCCCGAGATGTTTGTGACACTAAGTACACCAACCCGTGAATTAACAAACCAACCAAGTTACCATAATTTCCCAATTCCTGCTGATCTTGAAGCACAAACTTATCCCGAAAAAGCAGTCAAACCCCGTAAGTTTCATAATGTCTACATTCAAGTCTAGCCTACTTGTCCAATATTAATTTCACGGGATTTTACAGCTCTTGAGATTTAAACCGAGAAATCGAATCTTTCGCGGGATTTTCAAAAAATCTACAAGAGAAACCGTGAAATCAACCTGAATACCCAAGAGTGAGGTGCAATACCAATCTTCGAAATTCAAGTCACAGAAGTCAAATCACAACTTGATCAAATCGCAACAAGTCGAGTCACAGATTGTCAAATTGCAACAAGTCAGATTGCAATCAACCAAGTCACAATAAGTCAAATCGCAAGTGTCAACTCGCAACGTCATATCGTAACTGGTTAAGTCGAAATCCGTCAAGTCGCAACAAGTCAAAAAGCAACATGTCAACTCGCAATTAACCAAATCGCAATTTGTCAACTATAGCTCAAATAGCAAAGATCAACTTGCAGGATCACTCAAATTGTGGGCACTAATATGACCGAGCAGCCAATCCACTATCCTGTAATCACATTGATATTCATGAACCCAAGTACTAGCCGTGACGTGTGAGTCCATGTGACAATAATAACCGAAATGCCACTTCTTTTAGCAATCAATTGTAACAGGAATAAATTAACACAATGTATGAAGAGTACATTTGTTAATTATGTTTCAGCCACAACTGTTAAATTGATTTGAATAAACACAACTCCCCAATCCACGCATCATGTACTTCAGTCCATAATATCATAAGTACCATAACAATCCGATGATAAGTTACCACAGCCCAACACAAAGGATCCAAATCCAAACTTTAATTTCACACAGCCATATAGAAGCAAGTTTCGGCTAACTAATTCTTATGTGAGTCCAGTCCAAATCACTCAAATAGTCCAGCCCACTTAACCAATCATGAGACCCAATCCATTACACTCTTAACCCTACTAATCCGGTATTTAACCCCCACATTTAACATAACTCAAACCCTAATCCACTAATAATTCGCCCCTCTCATCACACTCAACATCCTCTCACCCAAACCCTAATCTCCATCTTCATTACCAACTAATCCGCCTCTCTCCTCATCCAAAGAATAATCGATCAGTAAGGTGCCTACAACACAACCCTTAACCTCTCATCATCTTCAAATATACACGACACCTCATATTTCCTTATGATGCTCAAACCGGATCAAGATACACTTCTTCAAGGGTAAGTGTTATGATGTACTTTTTTATTTTAATAACCGAATCAAAAAGAAGATTAAAGCATTTGATTGTTTTGATTTTTCTTTTAATGTTCGGATATTAATCATGAGGCTTGGACCTCAACTTGATCTCAAAGGGTTGTATATTCATTTATCTTGATCGACCGAAAGAAAAAAGAAAAAACATTATTGTTATATTCTTTTATCTTGTTTGTGTCGTATATTAAATGACGCGAAGCTTCAATATGATCAATGATGGTTTCTCATACTTTCGTGGGTTAGACCTTAGAGAGTCGCGATGTATCTTGAATCCTACGAAAGAGGAAAAGAAACTGAGGTCTTGTAATTAGTCATCCCTTTATGAGGTTGGTGTTGTGAAATTTTCTTTTTCTGAAAATGGTACGATTATGTAGATGTAATTTACTTTGAATGAGTTTCGTTGATTATGTTTATTTGCTTTGAGTGAGTTCTGTTGAGATGTATGTTTCGAGTGATTAGGATAGAATGAAATTTGTTGTTGAGCATTTCAAGTGGATTTGTTGGTTCTGGTTCGAAGTAGATTATGTTTTGGGTTGAACTACTTGTTGTTGACTGTGACATCAGTGGTTGACTGAGTAATATTTGTTGTGAATATTGAGACAAACCGAGTTTATGACAAAGTAGACAAACACACAAACAAACCGCGTCGTCTTATATACACAAACCGAGTCCATTGTTAAACAGACAAACCGAGTCCGTGAAAAATAGACAAACCGAGTTCGTGTTTGAGTGGACAAACCGAGTATACTTTACGTACCATATATGTATTTAGTTTTTGGTAAATGGACAAAGAAGTCAAGCGTTAACGAGTAAACCCGAATTCGTAAGGAATTGACAATCGCGATGACCATCAAACTTGTCCACTTGATTGACCTTTTTGTGGTCTTATTATGCCATTTTTGGTTAAGTCCACAAACATTCACTGCCCACGATGATACCAAACCGGTTAATAAACGAGCATTTTGAATCGAAATAGAAAACTATATTACTTTAAACCCCTTTACGCTTGCGAATAACAGACAGATTTACCAATTGGTCCGGCCATAATGTTAGTCTATTTTTGACCACTTTAACTTGAGCTTTTTGACGAGATCTTCTATAGACCCACTATATACTCTACAAGTTATGCTTTAGACACTCGGGTTAAAACACAAAACGTTTACAGCAGCCACTGCTAACCATTTTATCATAACATGTTACTGGTAATAAACCACAGATGTTTTCAACAATGGTTTAGAAGTAAATTAACTACACGTTGGGCCGCTAAGCAAAACCTAAGGACCTATGTGATTTCAAATATGAAGGGGCTATTGTACCATAACATATTGGTAAACGTTGTTAGATTTAATTGTTGATACAATGAAAAAATTGTGACCTTATATCCTCACCTTTGCCAGTGATAGAAATTTTATATACTTGTCGCCGACATGCTACCTATGAAACCACCGTTACTGACCTTTATAGCAGAGTTTTAAGTATAATATTTCTTTGATGATCGTGTTGACGCAAGTATGAAATCCAACCAAACTATAACTACTTTTGCCATCTTAGTTTTTTTGGAGTTTAGATTGAAACAAACGAATTTAATTTTGAAACGTTTTTGTAACGATAATTGACCCGTTTTCTACGCATGGTTGTGTACCAATTCGTAGATACCAATCTTGATTTTGTGTTTGGAATTTTGGGGTGTTCTATGGTTCATGGAAGGTTATGATCCATGGGAGTTATAAGAACTAGACTATAGACAATTTGTTCAGAAAAATAAAAATAAAATGTTTAGATTAAGTGAAAGAGAGCCGAAGCCCTCAGTGGTTGGAATTGGAATATATATAACTACATTATGGATGCATATATGGATTGAGTGAAAGATGTTGGAATGCTCGAACTGCATAAATATAATTATGCGTATATTTAATGTTAAGTAATACTATTACATTGATTATATTGGTTGAGTATAGTAAATGTAATTTGATGGTTGAGGAACTTCATATGAATTTTGTTTAAGATTAGTTATTTTTGTACACTTATTCCTACCCTATTCCGTTGTCACAGATTATGTCTTCTTTAGCACTTGATGTCTATGAGGAGATCCTTACTGCTGCATCTCGCTCAGCACGGTCTCTGATGACTCCAGCTCAGGACGATCCTTATGCGATTGTTCGACACTCAGCTCTTGCTTCACCATCACCGGTCACCCCTGTGTCACAGACTTCACTCACTTCTCAGCCATTACCATCATCAGCTGGTCGCCCTAGTCCTTTACGACAGCTTACCTTGCACCAGGCACTAGCCCGTGCTCAGACTCCTCGGCTTACCTATCGCACTACTACTCACATGTCGATGCGACCACCAACACCACCCATGCATTTCTCAGATCACTCTCTTCTGTCATCACCACTTTCATTATCATCCCACCGAAGACCTCGATCACCTACTCCATCATCTCATGATTCACCTGCCCCACAGAGACGTCGTTTCAGAGACCCATACTCAGAGGATGAGGATGAGGATGGGGATAAGGACGTTGACCCTGAGGAGGAATAGGTGATGTAGCAATAAACCAACAGATAGTCATCACAATCAAGCCTGACTTAGACTCACCTAACAAGGTCCCTGTACCCAAAACGCACAATCAATATTATATGTAAAACACAATTACAACAGGAAAACACTAATGCGTGACATACAATGTTGATGGTCGCATCTCCACAACCAGATAAGTACCAAAGATCAAAAAACCAAAGTCTCAAGGTAAACAACGTCATAAGGAATAAATGCAACGTCACGGATCAAACTCGGGAGGTTTGTCTTAAGTCTTGCTAACCAGTCAATACTCACCATCTATGCAGCTTCAATAACACTGAAAATGGTACTAAAAAAAGTCAACATAATGTTGGTGAGCTCGTAGGTTTAAAAGTAAAACCGCTGAGCTGTGATAGCATAGTGTAGGACAAAAGTGAGCATGATAACCAATTATAAGCACAAGTCAAACAAAAATAGTGTCGCGCCAACTGAACTGCATTGGTTGCACACATAAACAGAACACGCAGAGGGGAGCTACCCGATAGATTTATCATATTGCTTCGCTCTTAAAAGAGTTAACAGTTGCGCATCAATGTACACACAGTCAAAATATTTGTAGCACATAATCGTATCAACACACATAATGTCCAAAAACATGAAAACAATATAATCACAGCATGAAAACAGTTAAAATATCATTTGAGTACCATTTTCCCCCAAGGAAAACATAATGAAAAAGGGCTACGAGAACTCACCTTGTCAAGTAGCAGTCAGATAACACAACAATTCAGACAGTGTTCGGCACAACACGCGACCTAGATTAGTAAGTTTGTTTTAGTTCAAAAACTAAGTTAAGGCTCCACGAATTTAATTCCAAAGTTTTAAAGTGTTTACGTTGTTGTTGCTGGTGTGGCAGCATTTAAGTTTTAAAGCAGTTTTCTAAGTATTTGTAGGTATTGGCTCTTGGAAGTGCATAAGTGTATGACACAAAGATATCAACGATGATAAGACTACGATTTGACACTAACAGAAAGACGATGAACAAAAAAATTATTATGAATGACACTAGTCGATGTCGAGATATGGAATGTTATTGTGAAGGATATGTCAAAATAGTCGTTACAGAAATATATAAATAGTTATATATGTTTTGAAATGTAGGAAAATTATGTGTAAGTGATGACCTCCGTTTAAATGATTTGTGATTTGAAAACTAACTTAATACGGTTGTATACAAAATATTTTGTTTGTCCCATTAAAATATAATAAGTACATTTATTTAATAGAAGTCGGGTATGACCCGTACATGTATGTTGATTTCTTGATTTGTCACAAGTATACATGTTTAGGAAAAGTCTCTCTCTAAAATCGTTATAAAATCTTAAGTATAATTATACTTTGTTGGCAACTACAATAATATAATGTGTGGAGGACAAGCTGATATGTTACCTTTGTTTCATTGTATTATAGTCAATATTAAAAGTGGCAATTTTGGTCCATTTATTATGAATGGGTCGATTTGGTTGTGGGCTTGTAGCTTATCTGAAAGGTGTTAATTATTGCTAGAGGATTAAATAACAATCTTAATGGCCATACTCCCCTTCGTGTTGTTAAAACATCATTTTTTTTTTGTTTGTTATGCAACAGGTTTCGGTACTCCAATCTCAGTTTCTACAGTGACTGAACTAGACATTAAAAAGGCTGCATCTGAATGGTTTTTTGGTGCGATTTAAAAAAAATGTTTCTACTTTGTTTCCTTTATGTTTTAAATGAGGAATGGATCCCCTGCGCATTGCAGCTGGACGATGATGTTGGTTTCAAATATATGTTTGGCCTAAAATCAAATAATTCATATGTATCGTAGCATTACATATTCTATAATTAACCCGTAGTTGCAGCTATAGGAATACGTATATTTATATAAATGACTAATACATGTGTACAATTACTGCATAGTTAGTAGATTTTATTCTGTAACAAAAACAGGTTTTATAAATTGCTACTTGGGCTTCGGCCCAAACTGAAACCTTGAAATTTAAAAGAAAACTTAGCCTGGTCATCGACACATGAGCCCACTTTGGGGCTTAAGGACTTTCAGCCCACCATAGCACTAAAATCCTCAGTATACGACATTTTGGAATATATGAATTTCAAGTGTTTTCTAGTGTAAAACCAGTGAGGAAAATACTCGAATATGTGAACCCGACTGGACACAAATCAAAAGTGTTCTATTATAGGGTGTGAAACCTTTTGTTTGAGCGAGTGAGGATAACACCCCGTGGGTGTTTTTGATGACCAAGTGGTCGAACCAACAAGGGAAGGAACAAGCTTAATCAAGACTCGAGTTGGGCTCGATGACCATAATCCATGGTCTCTCGGTTCGTGGCACAGCCAAAACCAAAAATGTCGAGCACCAACGTACGCCAAATCGAACCTGAACATGGATTTTTTTATTTTTTTTTTGTATCAAATCGCATCCTATTCAGACCTAACCTCAAACACCTTATGAGCATCTATTTTGACCATGAACACAAGTAACCAAATCTTTACGCAAACACAAACATTTTCGAGTAAACCGTGAATACAACGCAGGATGGACACAAACACAGAAGAAGTGTGAATCTTAATACAAACACCCGGATTCGAGTCCAAACGTATCCCAACATCAGACTTCTTTTTCTACTACATATCTGCTTATATTTCTACCAAAAAGAACTTGAACACAATTATTTTAACAACATTCACTTCCTAATCTTTGAGCCAATACTAGTGATTGTTTTTAGATTTCCAGTTTTTAATTCTTGCCACACCACAATCACAACACAAACATCATCCTTAAACTAAAATCAACACATTTCTTTAACCACAACATTTAATAACAGATCTTTCATTAATCGAAAAAAAAAACATAACAGAGATCGAATACAATAAAAAGAATAGTTCAAGAGCTTACAACACCGAACGAGTGAAACTGATTTATGACACAGATTGGACCCGATCTCCAAGCAAACCCACACACCTTTGATTCTCAATCAAGCCCTTGAATTCTAACCCTTGCGACCGATTGGTTGTAGTTGAGGAGTGTGTGGATCTACTGGAACCGTATAGTCCATAAAAAGGAAACATTAAGGAAGTTTTCGGTTCTTCTTTAGAACATAGGGGATTGTAGATCATCCAATTTCAGCAAAGATCATTTTCAATCCGAGTCACTTGGTTGTCTTTACTTGTTGACTTCTAAGGTTTAGACAAGGAACCAGACTTTGTTTTATGTATGGCATCACCAATTGTTGTATTTGATCTGAGAAAGGAGACAAGGAGGTGACGCCTTGATGATCAGTAGGAATCAGAAGAAAAACAGATGGGGAAGGAGAGGCAGAAGAGGAAGGGGTGAGGCTGTGTTTGTGGGGGATAAGGGAGAGAGTGATTTGTTTTTAACGTTTCACATATATATATATATATATATATATATATATATATATATATATATATATATATATATATATATATATATATATATATATATATATATATATATTATTATTATTATTATTATTATTATTATTATTATTATTTTATATATTTTTTTTTTATTTAAAAGTAAGGTTTTAAATAAAAAGAAGGTAAATGTTGATTTTAAATAAAAGTAAGTGTTAGGTTAATAGGTTTAGGTGCGTCCCGTTGGGCTCTGGTGTAATCGTGGTGCCTCGGGTTGGTATAAGCGTGGCAAGTTAAATTTTGGAGACGTTTTTACAAAACTGACATAGAATAAAATTTATTGACACCGAAAATGAATTACAAAATTAAACCGTTACTAAGGTGGTGTCGGTACGCGTGCGGTATCGTTCTCTAAATTCGTGCAGTTTAGATATAAGTTATACGCAAGAGAATGTGTAACGTCTAAAATAAATTATTTTGAGTTTCAAATATTGAGTCAAGACCTGGAAAATTCGCGGTTGCTACACTCCCCTTGGCACATGCCTGAGCCTGATTCACCAGAGCAGTTGTTTGACTAGCCTCACCTCCTCACTCACCTGAGCCAGAGAGTCCACCAGCCCCAGACACCCCATCAGAGGTTGCCTCAGAGGCAGCAGCCCATGGGGAGATTGGTCATATTTGGGAGCAGATCACCACCCACCAGGAGAGGATCAGTCAGTTAACTGATCGATTAGTGGGTGTATCAGCAGCGAGATTTGAGAGGTTGAGAGAGATGTGGGGGTATTGTATGGTAGGACCACGTCATTGAGACGTGACTTGTTGGATTAGCGAGATGCGTTTAGAGATTTGCAGAGAGGTCTCATGACTGCTCGGGATACTGATAGAGCCCTTTGGCGTAGAGTCGCAGAGCAGCAGACTGAGATTGCTCAGCTCAGGAGAGACCGCGAGTCAGATCGCATTGAGATCTCATCTGTATGGAGACAGATGGTAGATCTGGAGATTACCTTGAGAGAGATCCGTCGAGATCGTGGCTAGATGTACCTAGATTTGTGACTATTGTACCATCCCTAAACTGAGGAGTCCTCAGTTAGAGATGTTAGTTTTATCAGCTATCTTTGTTATCCTTGTTTATCGGTATCGTCTATGACGATCAGATTCTGTTGTACTTCGGGAACCATGTATCGATATTGATGTTATCATGGATGTGAACTTTTGGAATTCTGGTTCTGAGCATAAATTGTTTGTGGTGTGAATGGAATAGTATTCCTGTAATTGTGATTGGTATTTGCGTTGGTATTCAACCCTGTGATGACCACTTTCTTGCGTGATATACTATGTTGTTTGGAATCTTATGAATCTCTTATGTTGTGATTCAGATCAATGGCTCCGAGACAAA
This sequence comes from Artemisia tridentata subsp. tridentata, assembly GCA_021014915.2. Classification (NCBI taxonomy): domain Eukaryota; kingdom Viridiplantae; phylum Streptophyta; class Magnoliopsida; order Asterales; family Asteraceae; genus Artemisia; species Artemisia tridentata. The sequence continues at coordinate 270,931,736 of CP139504.1, forward strand.
ACCCAACCAGGACTACCCGAACAGGGCCTGCTGTTGTCAACACCGGTCGTCATGGCCGGCGTCCAGTTCGAAACATTAACAACCAGAATACCGACAACCAAAATACCAACAATCAAACTAATGAAGATTAGAATGTCAATGATTAGGGTGTCGATGGTCACACTCCACTTAACACCCCTCCTGTGAACCAAGCTCTAATTGATCAACTTGTGGCTCAGCGCGTTGCTGAAATCCTAGCTGAGTCGAATCACTCAAATGCCTCTGCTGGAACTCCATCACCTATCAGAAACCGTGGTTGTACGTACAAGGAATTTCGGAGTTGTGGACCAACTGAGTTTGGCAGAACCGAAGGTGTTGTGGTGTTAATGAGGTGGATGGAGAAAACAAAGTCTGTATTTACTGTTAGTAACAGTGAGGAAGATGCCAAGGTGAAGTATGCCACCTTCACTTTGAAGGACGAAGCGTTAACCTGGTGGAACAACTACCTCAAATCTGTTGGAAGTGATGTGGCTTATGCTATGACTTGAGAACAGTTCAAGGCCTTGTTGATTAAGACCTACTATCAACAAAATGAAGTTAAGAAACTAGAGATTGAGTTTTGGAACCATAAAGTGAAAGGTACCGACATGACATCTTACAATCGTCGTTTTCAAGAGTTGTCGTTACTATGCCCAGAGATGGTTCGTACTGAGGCGCTCAAGATTGAGCGATACACTGATGGGTTGCCACTGGCTACTAGGAATGACGTGATTGCTGCAAACCCGACTAATCTCCATGAGGCCATCACGATAGCTCAACGCCTAATGGATTCACTGGTTCTTGAAAATGCAGAAAAGGGGAGAAATGATAAGAGGAAAAGGGACGATCAATCTAAGGGTAATGACCACCCAAATAAACGGCAAGAGGTCTCCAAGTTTTATGCTATCGGGGATGGGGAGAAGAAGGGTTATAATGGGAATCAGCCAAAATGCAACCGTTGTAGGCGTCATCATCATGGGCAATGTAGTATGGTGTGCCACAAATGCTCTAAGGTAGGACACATCGCCAAAGACTGTAGATCCCGACCCCTGCCATGGTGCAAACAACTCAGGAAACGGATTGGAAGGCTAGTGTCACCTGTTATGGATGTAGGAAGAAGGGACACTACAGGAATGAGTGTCGAGAGCCGTGGAACCAAGGGAATGGAGGAAATCACGGAAATCGAGGCACGGGAAGAAATTGGCATAATCATGGTAATCGAGGAGCATGAGGAAATTGAGAAAACCAAGGCACTGGGAATCAGCAGGGAGATGTGGGAGCAGCTCAAGGAAGAGTATATGTTATTGGGAAGGAGATTAAGGAGGACCCGAACGTTGTCACTGGTACGTTCCTTCTCAACAATCGTTATGCTTCCATATTGTTTGATATTGGTGCCGATGGGAGTTTATCCACTACGTTTATGCCTTTGCTTGAAATTCCCCCAACAGCCTTAGTTATTGGTTACGATGTAGAGTTAGCTAATGGTAACCTTGAAAGGATAGACACCATCATCCGCGGCTGTACGCTGAACTTTCTGAACCATCCTTTCAATATCGACCTCTTACCTGTCACATTAGGTAGTTTTGATGTCATCATCGGTATGGACTGGTTATCCAAGTATCGTGCCAATATTTATGCGATGAGAAAATTGTTCGTGTGCCTTACGGAAAAGAAATCCTAAACATACAAGGGGTTAGGAGCGATCGTGGAGGTCCCTCCAGATTGAACATTATCTCTTGTACTAAGGCACATAAGTATATAGAAAAAGGGTGTTACCTCTTCTTGGCTCAAATTTCTGAGAAGAAAGGGAAGGAGAAAGGTGAAAAGCGTATAGAAGATGTACCTATCGTTCGAGACTTTCCGGAGGTATTTCCAGATGACTTACCTAGAATCCCACCATTAAGACAAGTCGAATTTCAGATCGAGTTGATGCCTGGCGCTACGCCCGTAGCCCGAGCACCTTATCGACTCATCCCTACTGAATTGGAAGAGCTGTCAAAACACTTGGCAGTGTTGTCAGAAAAAGGATTTATACGACCGAGTTCCTCACCATGGGGAGCTCCAGTATTGTTTGTGAAGAAGAAGGTTGGATCTTTTCGCATGTGCATTGACTATCGAGAGTTGAATAAGTTGACAGTGAAGAATCGATACCCTCTACCCAGGATCGACGATCTGTTCGATCAACTTTAAGGATCAAGCGTTTACTCAAAAATTGACTTACGATCTGGATATCACCAGCTTAGAGTTCGGGAAGAAGATATTCCAAAGACTGCGTTCAGAACTCGTTATGGATACTACGAATTCCAAGTGATACCGCTTGGTTTAACCAACGCACCAGCGGTATTCATGAATCTCATGAATCGAGTGTGCAAACCCTATTTGGATAAGTTTGTGATAGTATTCATAGACGATATCCTAATCTACTCCAAGAGTAAAGAGGAGCTTGAAGAGCATCTAAGGCTTATCTTGGAATTACTGAAGCAAGAACAACTATACGCCAAATTCTCTAAGTGTGAATTTTGGATTCCAACCGTACAATTCTTAGGTCACATGATTGATAGTCAGGGAATTCACGTAGATCCCGCGAAGATCGAGTCCATCAAGGAATGGGCCGCCCCGAAAACCCCAACTGAAGTTCGTCAATTCTTAGGCCTAGCTGGCTATTATCGGAGATTCATCGAGGGATTTTCTAAAATAGCCAAGTCCCTAACTAAACTGACTCAGAAGAATGTAAAGTATGAATTGGTGGAAGAAGAAGAAGAAGCGTTTCAACTATTGAAAGAAAAGTTGTGTAGTGCACCTATCCTAGCCCTATCCAAAGGGAGCGAAGACTTCGTCGTATATTGCGACGCTTCGCACAAAGATTTAGGAGCTGTCTTAATGCAACGGGAGAAAGTGATAGCATATGTTTCATGATAGCTTAAGACCCATGAGAAAAACTACACAACTCATGACTTGGAATTGGGTGCGGTAGTATTCGCACTCAGAATATGGAGACATTATCTGTACGGCACAAAGTGCATTGTGTATACCGACCATAAGAGTTTGCAACACATCTTGAACCAGAAAGAGCTGAACATGAGACAGCGTCGCTGGTTAGAATTACTCAGTGATTACGACTGCGAGATTCGCTATCATCCTGGTAAGGCAAACGTTGTTGCTGATACTCTTAGTCAAAAGGAGAGAATACCACCGTTATGAGTCAGATCCTTGGGAATGACTATTAGTTCACCGTTACCATCTCAAATTCTTGAAGCCCAAGCCGAAGCGTTAAAGGAAGAAAACCGACCGACTGAAAACCTCTATGGTATGGTAGAAAACAAAAATGGCTTTGTAAAGCGTTCCGATGGAACATTATGCTTTGGAGATAGAAGCTGGGTACCACACTCTGGAGGAATTCGTGAGTTGATTATGCACGAGTCGCATAAATCAAAATACTCCATCCATCTCGGATCTGATAAAATATACCAAGACCTGAAGAAACTGTACTGGTGGCCTAACATGAAGGTTGATATAGCCCTATATGTCAGTAAGTGCTTAACATGTTCGAAGGTGAAGGCCAAACATCAGAAACTGTCAGGGTTATTGATACAACGTGAACTCCCTATTTGGAAATAGGAACGAATCACCATGGACTTCATCACTAAATTACCAAGAGCAGCTAGTGGTTGTGATACTATCTGGGTAATCGTAGATCGACTCACTAAATCTGCTCACTTCCTCGCTATCAGCGAAAACGACAGTATGGACAAACTTGCCCGACTATACGTGAAGGAAATTGTTTCCCGACATGGTGTGCCAATATCTATTATCTCTGATCGGGACAGTCGTTTCACGTTAAATTTTTGGAAGTTGCTCCAGACGGCTATGGGGACAAACCTCAATATGAGTACTGCTTATCATCCCCAAACAGACGGCCAGAGTGAGAGGACTATTCAAACGTTGGGAGATATGCTTCGAGCCTATGTTATTGATTTCGAAAAAGGCTGGGAGAGACACTTGCCTTTGGCCTAATTTTCCTACAACAATAGCTATCATGCAAGTATCAAGGCCGCACCTTTTTAGGCGTTGTATGGCCAAAAATGCCGATCTCTGATTTGTTGGGCCGAAGTTCGTGACAGTCAACTCACTGGTCCCGAACTTGTTCTAGAAACGACCGAGAAGATAGTTCAGATCCAAAACCGTTTGCAAGCTGCACGTGATCGACAAAAGAGCTATGCTGACAGGAGACGTAAACCTCTTGAATTTCAGGTCGGAGACATAGTCATGTTAAAAGTCTCACCATGGAAAGGGGTGATACGTTTCGGTAAGCGCGGAAAACTAAATCCTCGTTGTGGAAACCGTAGAGGGGGGGGGGGGATGAATATGTTTCCATTTAAAAACTTAAAAACTTTTGTATCAAACTCCCAATCAAGTGTGACATAATATAAAAAGTGTCAACTATTGATCTACAACAACTAGAGATAATGTTAAGTAGATTACCACACAAGCATAACATAAGTATTATGCCACTACACAAAAATAGTCAACACAACATAAGCAACAAACCGCACAAACATAAATACAATGCAAAGATAAATGTAAAGCGATAAATGCAAAAATAAATGTAAAGAGATAAGTGAAAGAGAACCCAAACCATACACGATGATTTATAGTGGTTCGATCACAAAGCTCCTCTTCGCCCTACTCCACTCCCCTCATCATTCCACTAGAGGAGATTCAGCTTGATGACAAGGTTAACTTTTAATAAGGAACCAGTTAAGATCATAAAACTACTTGACTAAACCGAACATTACATTATCGTTCCTCAATTATACATAGCCTAATTACCTATGTCTAATTCAGGAGGGATCATGTTATGCTGGGAGCAGTCACCGGTAAGTTTTATTAAAAACGACTTTTCGCTTATATCCTTAAAACAATTTGTGAATCTTCTTAAGATTACACGACTGATCAAACTACATCGCTAATTATCTTAGAAACCATTCGCTGCGAGTACCCTCATTTCTTTTTTCGACGCACCGTCAACCGATAAGATAAACTGAATCACGAGGACGTGATTCCTTTTTAACGGATGGGTAATGTAACAACCAAGAAATTTCAAGTCATTATTTTTACTAATTTTATTTGCTTATTATGCTATTTTAAGTAAATTGGCTTTTGCCGGGAAAGTTGTCCGCGTATGTCGTGACACGTACACTTAAATCCGTAATTTGACTCAGAATATGCCCATTCTACCCGTTAATATGATTTATTTTCCCCCATGTATTTATTTTCATATGGAATAATTTAATTTTCTATTTCTACGCGAAGTTTCCATTTTTTACGTTTTACGCGTTTTCGGCTCGCGTTTTAAGCTTTAATGACGTTATAACACTCCGAAAGGCTCGGGAAATATATGAAACATCAATTTAGGTCATTTTAAGTTAAATTTGATATTTTTATGGAAATATTATCCTTGTGACAGTTATGTTTACAAACTATGCATAAAAAGTACCCGATTTAGCGATTCTCGCGTTTCTAGCTATTCATGAGCCGTGTTTAGGATTTCTATCCGTTTTCATGACATTAGTGGTTTAATATTCTATCATATGCTCCTAGTATTCAAAATTTTCTATAATTCACATTTTCTGTTTCATTTCACGATTTCGTCAAATTTTGGTAACAACTCGCGTTTTGAGCTTGCGTTTTTTATTTTTAGTTTCGTTTTAACACTCTGGAAAACCCAAGGCTCCCATGAAATATTAAAATTATCCATTTTAACACTTCATAACTATTTCATAATGTTTTGATAACACTTTTCTAAAATTCACATTTTCAGTTCACCCGGTACTGAGTAATTCGCGTTTTTAAGACCGTGCGCTTGATTTAAACCCCACAAATACACTAATACTTCAAATATTAGTCAAACATGAATAAAAATAAGATTTTTTATTTCCTTGGGCCCCTAAAACCGTCCACCCCCCCCTCCTTTATTTACTTACACACTCTTTATAACTTTTTCATTACCAAAGTAACATCATTACTTCACCTTACATGCAAATCTAGCTAACCATCCAACTTTTTGCTCCTCTCCTCCCTATGAACGACCCAAATCAGTTCACAACACCAAAATTCATCAAGTTTTTACAATTTTTATTAATCATAAGTTGAAGATCATAATTCTTTTTAACTAGTCCTCAATCCTAGTAAGTTTCCCTAACTCATTTTCATCTAATTCTTATGTTTTTATAGATTTTTCTAGATCTAAGCTAAAAAACTCTTGCATGTATGTTTGGAAGATCTTGATTCAAGTTTTTATAAGAATATAAGATTTAGATAAGTGGTTAGGTTTGATTTGGTTAGTAGATGCAAGAGTTGTTTTGATTTAAAAGGGTTTTGATTAATTATTATTGATTTTCTTTAAGATTTGCTTATAAAAACTGAATATGATCTTCAAAATAATCTTGATACTCCTGGAATTTTTGAGTCTTTAACTAATTAAATGGTAGTGATGATGGAATATAGGCATGCATTGGCTCAAAAACCCATTTATTAGGCTTAAAGTAGATCATTGTCATTGGCCCAAATCTGTCCCAGATTTCATCCAACAAAACGACTTCAGCATTTTGTCCTCAGAAGGTTTTAAGCAAAAATAAAAATATTGGGAGTTAGCCACAGATCTTAGGATCATTTCCCCGAAAACCTTACCTCTTAATTCATCCCGATGATTTTTGGAGAAAATCCACACTAAAACTTGTCCAGAAGTTGCATGTCATTCTTCTAAGGCCAAAAACTCCTAGATTTAGGCATTTCCTCTACCTTATCCTTTTGAATGAAATATATCCAAGACATAAAAAATACTTCTCCAATTGGATTCATGTCCATAGGACCTGTAGATAAGAAGATACACTCTTTTTTCTAAACTTATTTGGATGCTGAGTATAACTATTTAGAGACACAGGGGTATATTGGTAATTTCACCCATGTTCTGAAGTTCTCAGTTAAGTGAGACATTGATTTTCATATAGTACAGAGTCTTACCTTTCTAAGCGTATAAAGTTCATAATTTTAGCATTCACGGTTTAGAAATGGCGAACCGATTAGTGCGGCAATTTTATAAAATTTCCATCAGCTTTGCATTTTAAACCATATAAGCTTTTATAAACGTCTTTTCGACCCATGACTTGCTATAAGACTTTTAAATAAATGACCATATGATGTTAGGAGAACAAGTACTGAGTTAAATCACAAATATAAGTATTATACTTTAATCCCCGAGCCTAAGTCGTGTCATATTTTACATAGGTCATTTGTGACTTTTGCGGCTTTTCTCAACGTGCACATTTCTCCGATTTCTGTTGCTACTTCATCGTTGGTGAGTTCATAGCCCCACCTTTTACTCGTTTAACTGTTTACAAACTCCGTGGGGGAGATACATGCTACTTACTTTTACTATGATCACAATCGCTTGAAAACTGTATTCTAAACTGAAGGTATTATTGACACTAAGTACTACTATTGCCATGAAGTCCCAACTGATCATGAATCGTTAGTCACTTGCGAGTGAGCACGAATATTGTGAATAGATCTATTGGGATTGAACTCCCCCATTTTGGACTGCTGCCCTGCATGGGCTACCATATGCACTATATTTGAGGTCTCTAGGTGCTTGGCAAGGCACCCACTGGGGCAAATTTACATATATATTTCTTAAGGCGTCGATGTCATGAGCTTAGTGTAATAATAACCTTACTAGGCTCTGCATTTGTTGCTTAATCGCTTTTATAAATGATATTGTGATCGACTGCTTATTACTAAAACTCTATGGATTCACTCAACCTTTGTGTTGACGTTTTTAACATGTTTTATCTCAGGTTTGAAGGCATGAAGGTCTTGGATGGAGTTGCACGGATATATTTTGAAGACTCGACATATTTTCACATTTGAAGAATCTATATTTTAAAGATTTATGTTATGTTTAAAACATTTGCAATCTTTTGAAAACATTGTGTTTTATGAAAACTGTTGGGACCTTTGTAAACTCTGAGGTTTTAATGTATCAAATGTGAAACACTTTTAAAACGTCTCTTTTAAAGGGTCGTTTTCTATGACTTGTACTTTGTGCTAGGAAGTAATACCCCAGTGATCTAGTTTCCGCTGCAATAATTTTGGGGGTGTTACAATGTGATAGGAGGTTTGAACTCAGAAAATTGTGTGTGAAAAATGATACCTAAAAACTATGGACTGGACTGGTATTTACAGGCAATAAAGATTTGACCGTTACAGGGGGCACGATACCACTAAATGCCCGACGGTACCACTAAATTTAGTGGTACCGTCCCAGACAGGGACGCTCCAAATTTTGTTTTTAGTGGCGAAAGTTTATTTGAGGAAGTTTGGAGCTGATTTGAGGGGAAAAATAGCTGTTAGTGATTTTAAACTTATTTTTCAAATTAAAACATTTCTTTTTAATTCAAAAATAATTTGTAAAATGTATTTTTGAAAAAATGTTTTGTCACATTAAAAATGTGAAATTTAGAGAAAAGTATAATCCTTTGATCATTAGTCAAGTTGTAGATTTTTTTGTTCATACCTTGAGTGATTTACGTCGGGTTGGAAATCTACGACTTTGTTGAAGCATACTTGAGAAGTCAAGAGGTGTTGATGTAAGTATGCATTGATGATTTATATTTACAAGTAACTTGCGCATTTTACATTATGCATTACAAGTTACATATTTGTCATTATTAAAACCGAAGAAACCGTTTAGTTTAAACGAGCAGGTAAGTCCGCGCGTTGCTGCGTGGCGGTCGTTTTTATTTTTATTCGAAATATGCTAAAGTTTTTTGGACCAAGCAATCTGGTTTTTTTATAGATTATAGCTAATATACATATAATGGTACCAAACTGACCTAAATAAAACACAATCCTGATATATATATAATGCTAACAAAGTATATGTTATATCATTGTAAAAAAAAAAAAAAAAAGTATCAAAGAGAATGATTTTACATGTATCTTTAAATCCCTAATGAAAGATAAAGGGAACTATAAATCTTGATTAAACTTCAACTCTTTAACCGGAAGAACAACTTGAAGGTTACGTCAAATGCCATGGTGAACCTTTCTCAGACATCGTCTAAATCTGGAAGGAAAAAAAAAATACACCATTAACAAAAATATAATACACCATCAACAAAAATTACCCTATACAAAGATAGATTTAGCAGGTTATATGTGCTCAAAATGTCAGGATAAAGATAGATACAGCAGAAAATATGTGCTCACTTTAGTTTCTCCATATCTCCTGGAGTATTTTTGTTATGATAACATTTTTTGACGTCAAGAGTAAAATCTCGTTCAAAATCCTCGTTGAAAGCCTCAATGTCAACCCCAACGGCAACTGCTGTCTGCTGATCATGAAATAATAAAACCAAACAAAAGTTATAAATTGCCAGTATATAAAATCTGAACTACAAAATCAAACACAGAAAACATAAGCAATCATACAAAATAAAACATAATTACATATTTGTTTTTCAATATATGTTAGTAATAATTAGTATAGGAGGGTGAGACAAACGTCATAGCACCAACACCCGGCTACGTTATTCACAGTGTACCCACCACCCCCTAGGATCATTAGAGGAACATTGAAAGATCTTAGGAAGTATAGGCAATCCGTATGGCCTTTCACCGACAAATCAAATGTCCCTAGTTGATCACCGGCCAAAGAATCAGCTCCACATTGAAGCGCAATAACTTCGGGCCCATAAACTTCCATCACTTTTGACAGAACCAGTCTAAATAGACCACAGAAGCTGGTATCATCCATACCATCATTTAAAGGGACATTTAACAAATAATTTTTTCCTTTTCCTCTACCAGTGTCTTCGATGTTTCCTGTCTTAGGAAAAAAATTTCTGTCGTATTTGTGGAATGATACAGTCAAACAATTAATAAGCAAAACTGATTTAGAAACATGTAATAAGGTAAACTGAAGATGTAGTAGTTGCATTAATCGTAAACTGCATATCCCTAATGACAGATTATTGCTACAATGATATAGTTTTTAAAATCATACCTGATAAACATTCCCGATTAGTCATAGCAAACTATATTGACTCCGTGATGTGAAACATCCAGCTCCAGCTTCTTCTTCTTTTTTTTTTTTTTTTTTTTTTTTTTTTTTTTGGAACAGCTATAACTATTGAAGGTAACATGTCCAGTTCCAAAATCTTAGCATACTTACGGTCAACCATATTCAATATCGGGCTGCCAAAGATTTATGGGTCATCTTTTCCAACATCCGCTCACTTTTGCACTTCTGCAAATCACAAATGATTGAGATTAGCTACATGATGACATAACATTGAGTTTAAGCTATGTGCAGAAATAAGCAAATTAAAGTTACAAATTCACATCTCTAACGGAAATAGCAGCTGAAGTGATAAGTATCAGTGTAAATGGTATACGATCATGTTACTTCCGTAACATGGTCTAATCCAAACACACTTGTGTGATAATTTGGTCAAAACATACCTTATTCTAAATTTCTATTGTAGCCTAATCTAAATACACCTTATCCTGATTTTTTTACTGGCCTGATGCTAACATATCTTAAGTCCACAGCAACCTTATATAAATATTAACTCAACATCTAAAATACCTCAAATTGTATCATATAAGGAGGAAAGAAATTCCTACTTCAGTTGTTAATCATATCGAAGCTTCCTGACTATCATCTATAAACAAATTCCTTGCCATGACCTATTTTTAATGATAGATAAGTCGTATGTGCTTGTTAAAAAGTAACTAACCTTATAACAACTCTGCATAAGTTATTGTGGCCTAATCCAAACACACCTTAGTCTGATTATTTTAGCTACATTATGACATAACTGTGAGTTTTCCAAACACCCAATCTCATGATTAGCCGACTGACCGAATGCATTTTTGATGGAATTATACGTTACAACGTTTGGTTGAATCCCTTTTTTAGTCATCTCATCGAGCAATAAAACAGAGGATTCAGCAAACCCTTTTTTACAAAGCGAATAAATTATTTCACTATACAAAACAACATCCGCTTTCAGACATCCATATTTAAACTCCTTATACACCTCTTCTTTTATTTCCTAATTTGCTTGCTGTTAATCGATAACCAATCACTTATAAACCATAAAAATATATAAACAAATACTTCTTAAATTCCTCATTTTCTATCAATTACTCACCACCTATTTAGATCTTAATGAATCGAATTTCATTAGCTTCAGTCCCCTTCAAAGACCCTTCACCATCATTTACTACAAACACAAATTCAAAATCTGTTACTTAAGAAAACAACGATTGTATATGCTATAAAAAGTACCTCGTTAGCATTTTAGAAGCTATAAAGAAGGTGGGTGAAAAACATACCATTTGGTGATTTGGGTGATGAAAAACGTGTATGTATTGCCAATGCTCATTCCAGCACCACCATTGCGCGAATAGTACCCCTGAAACCTTGCACCCGACTTACCTGAGTGATCGCTCGCTATATGGCTTGAAAAGGTGGTCTGGGTAAGGCGGTCAAGCTACCTGCGCCTGTCTGGTCCGATCGTTTAGCGGCTCTTTCTTTTCTCCCTTCTCGCCTACCATATCCTGAAATAATAAAAACGATTAGGTTCGAATAAGTTACTATCCTACAACAGTAAATTAGCTAAAATATTAGACACCATTACAAACCAACCAAAAATATGATTACCAGACACAACATCTAAAGACAATGAGTCGTTGACATATTTATCGTATGTCGCACTACCACCTGATCACAACCCATTGAATCCTGACACATCTGATCTCTGGAAACGGACCAGAACATTATCCACAATTTTTTTAAGAAAAAATAATAACTTTGAACATTAAAAGGAAAAAAAATAATAGAAAAGAGAATCCTATCTAATTTTGGTCGTACACGACTCAGTGTTGAGGTTTATTACTGGTAGTACATTGGGGCCCGTGTGGCGGGAATTCCTGGGTAACCACCGTCATATACTGCCCATTGGGCAGCAGCGCCACCCATCTGCTGATGCATTAACACTTGCATACACGCCATTTTGCTAAGAGTCAGATGTCTTTCGTATGCTGTGAAGTCCATGGCTGAAAAACCGAGATTAATCCCAGCAACAGGCAGAGGTAGAGGGGTGGAGCTGCTTTCTGGGGGAGTCGGTTTGCTGCCCCATGAACACTGTGTTGCACAAAACCACAAATTAAAATCACGAATCCATATCTTTATTCTTGTTATGATCACCAATTTCATAAGATACACAATAACATTATTTAAAGGGAAAATTACATCAAAAGGTATGGAGTAAAATTGCTTAGGGACATGTACTTTACTTTGGGCTTATAACTTTAAAGGGTCACAAACCTTTAATTTTGATCATTAAAGTGTAACAAACTTTGAAAAACGCATAAGAAAAGGAAAAAATATTTTTAACCACGGGAAAATCACTTGAAGACTGGGAAGGTAACAATTTATAAAAAGATTTGTTATTATTCAATGAAAAGGATATGTAATATATTTATTCTTCTAACAAATTACTTATTTTTAACTACTATATCTTCAATCAAAATAAGACATTACATTTTTTAAATATATATGTGATGATTTGCCGAGTCTAGACATTTTTAATGCGTGGTTGCTTTTGGAAGATTAAAACTGACTTTAATGATAAAAAAAGTTTAGTACATGATGTAACACCCCCTAATTTATGAGATAACAGCGGAAGACTAATTAGGGTATTACGGTGAGGATCAAAGTCATAATCACATAAAACGGCTCGAAAGAGGCGTTCTGAAAGTTATTTGTCATTCAAATAAAACTTGTGGTATAAAGGAGAAATATATGATTTGTAAATCCCATAAAAGAGTTTGATAATTTAGAAAGAATGACATATTTGATTTTTACACCATTTAATTTATCAGAGTATATAATGCCCGCTCCGTGTCTTGTCCTGCTCCGTTAATTACCTAAGATAAACATGCTTAAAGCGTCAACACAAAGGTTGGTGAGTTCATAGAGTTTAATGGAAAACCATTTATTTCAATGAATTCAGAGGTGAGGTGACATAATGACCGTAATAAATGCTAACAGTGATGAAACAGTAATAATTGATGTTGAGTATAACCACAAGTAAATCATATATGTATTCAGTTAAGTTCAAATATTGGATCATAATCCTAACATGAGGTGGAACCCATGATATTAAACCTGAGATCTATAATGTGGTGAGGTGAAATAATAATACAGCTGTATCTAGATATATGTGAAGACACATAATCTCTTATGGATATTTTCCCAAGCCTCATGACACACAAACATTAACAATGAACCGTAAAACGGAGGTGATCAACATCAAATCAATGATGGATAATAATGCCCTCGAGTAATAGGTGATTGCCATTCCAATTTTTCTCAAATATAGTGCATCGCGACTAATACAACTAGCCACAAAGGCATTCCGTCAAGTAATTAGTGGGATAGGATGTCAAGCCTTTAACAGGTTTCGAAGCTGTCCACTATATTCGCGTTCACAACAAGTGATTAATGGCTCATGATAAAGGGACTTTCTGGCAGTAGGGGTACTTAGGCAATATCAAAGTAATGATGTAACTTAAAGTACTTATGCTCTTTCTTAGCAAGTATTCCCATTGAAGTTTTGAAATGATATATAACAATGATCTGTACATTCGCGATGTTACTTGAATGCGTATCTTAAAAACCAATATCATGCTACAACTAGCATATAATTCTCCCAAGGAGTAATTCAAAACATATAAGCAGTAGTTATATTTTCAAGTAAATCCTGATAGTTTTCAATGTACTTATACAAATAAAAATATGTAATTTAGCATGTATCTCCCCCAAAGAGTATTTAAAACACAAGTATAAAAACGGGGCTATGACTCACCTTGAGCGTATCTGACAAGGTGGAATTACGAAATCGAGTAAGATTATGGAAAAGATTACGGAAATGTCTTCAACACTTGACCTGAATATAAAGGAAGTCTAAGAATCTGACCAAATACAAACGGTGGAATTGATAACGAGAACGAATAACGATTTGATCGTTAGAGTGAGAATGTGATATGCTTAAAATGCCTAAAGTTTAAAAATAATATTACATATAAAATTATCTTGTTTTTATGTCAAATATTCCAAAATATCATTTCCTCGAATCGTATAGTTAAATCGTTTAAAAATCTCGTTATATATAAAATTAACGTAAAGTTAAATTATAAATAAATGGAATATACAAAAATGCAAGTGACGAGTAGGGAAAATCGTAAAATGAAAAATAGAAATAAGAATGTCAAATATAATATGTTGGTCCTTGTCCTTTTCTATTTTTTACACTTTTTACCCTAACGGCGTTAGCGTTGCACCGTTAGTCCTTTATTAAATATAATTTACATTTATAGTCCACTACTTGTCCAATATAGCGTTCTGAGCTTGGAATATGATAATATATCAATTTATACCCTAAGGATTCTGTTTTTACATTTTCAGTCCATGTTTTACACGTTTGACAGTTTTAGTCCCTCCATGTGAATTCGAATTACATTTTTAGTCCAAGTGTACAAAAATTAAGGGGAAAATTTATATGAAATTTTCCGAGGCTTATTTAAGATTATCTAAGCTTATTTTAACTGCTTATATGGCTAGTAGCTTATTTTTCTTCTAATGGGCTTTTAACAAGCCATATTTAAGGCCCAATAACGTTTTAAAAACCGTACGTATTGAGACGAGTTGAGCTCATCAAAAATATCATTTTTCATGTCTTATTTTCATATCAAAAGACCTGGATAAGCTAGCTTATCTCAAGTGCTTTAAAAGTGCTTAATGGGCTAACAGCCCACTTCGCGTTTTTGTTAACTGTTTTAGTCATGGTTTTTGCGATTAACTTTGGACGATTTAGAGGATCTAGACGTGAGTATTTTTACTAGTTATATATACGAAAGTGTTAACTAGCTAGGTGGTCTAATAGGTTATGTGAAAATATCATATGTTCGTTAAGTCCATTTTTAAGATATAGGGTCGTTTGTGAGGCAACATGGGACGTGTAATATGAGTAATAGACTTAGAAATAATTCTAAGTGTTTAACAGTTTAACGATTAGGAACATGGTTTAGAATGGATTCGTATGATGCATGAAACATAAAAATAATGGTGAACGAGGTGTGCATGGTGACTCCTAGGCCTTCCAAGAAAAAGGCTCGTCACTTTTTGTGTGCTACATGATTATGCATACGTAAATAAATACGTGAAATAATATATACGTTCAAGTAGTATTAAAAATGATGCATGGTTAATAAGTAACATACGAGATGAATCAACGAGAGGTTTAGGAGTACTTACAACACTTTTAAGAGTGGTAGAGACTCACGTGAGACGAATGGAACTCAAAGATTAACACACGTTCGATTTATAACCCCCGTACACGATATAAATATGTAACTCGTTTTCCTCGATAGCTTCCAAACGAAAGAATGAAGTATTTCTGGTTTTTCAGTGATTGTTTTGTGAGTGTTTGAGAGTTATTATGAGTGTATTTAATGAGTGAAGAAAGGTGGTGAAGCTAGGATAGATATATAAGTTGTTTTGAGCACACGTATGCTCCAATAATTCAAGAGACATACTCTACTAGTTACTACAGTGTAATGGCAGAGAATGAAGGGTTTCTAAGCTAGATATCTGACATGTAATGACTTTGAGAATACATGAGAGTGAGTAGGAAAGTTGGATTTTGTTTGTGTAAACCTATATATGTCGACTAATATTTTATTAGGTGCACAATTTGATTTAACGTGTGAGACTTGATATATTGTTGTTAAAACTGATCTAACAACATGCCAACAAGCTAGAAATATTATTAGGATTGCATAGAAACAAGTTGGGTTCGAAATGGTTACGTATTGAATTTTTAGTGTTTATCGAGTTGGGTGGAATTTTGGCCGAAAGCTTTGCCTTTCAAAAGCACATCAAAACTTGATATCCCAAGCTGAGATTCGACATACATATAGTTGGGTAGGAGGGGAATGAGATGATATAAAAATATTCATATGTCGTGTTTAGAAATGGAGCAAACGAGAAGCTTTTTGGAGATGGTTTCTAGTCGAAATACCACATAAATCATAAAAATGAAGTTGGGCTTAGTTGGGCTGATGAATAGTAACGCATAGGATTAGATTGGGTTGAGTGAATTTCTGGCCCGTTTAAGTGTTAATTAGGATTAATCAACTTTCGTAATATTCGTTGAACTCGTTCCGTCATTTGGTGAATTTTGTGATATCGTAATCACAACCAAATAAGATAATAAGAAAAATTGCAAATTTTCCCGCAAAAATGGGAAAAAATTGCAAATTTTCCCGCAAAAATGGGAATCAGAAATAATGACGGAGATTAATATATAATTAACCGTTGTTAATTATAGGAAATTTTGCAGTTTGCTACAGTACTCACTCGTCATTCTGAATTTCGTCCCTATATTTGAGTTTAAAGTGATTACTAGGGTAAAGGGGTTATGGAAAAAGGGTTGTCTAGAAATTTCCATTCGAAAATTTCGGAAATGAATTCTCGTTAGATTTATCCGTACTATAGATGTAACACCCCAACCCGATAAGGGTAAAGATGTCACAACAATGGTGACATATCAGAAACATACACAAGCATACATCTTCAATAATACAAAGGAAGTACAAAGGTTACAAGTGAAATACTGAAATTACAAGGTTACAATGCGACTACAAATTCTAACAATATAAAAACTTCTAATCATCTCTAAGCCAAAATAACTATCAAAGTCTTCTAAGTCCAAAAGTCTCTTCACTCATACCCAAACCCGTCGTCCTGCTTATTACCTGCCGCACACGAAAAGAAAACGTGCGGCTGAGCTTAAGAAGCTCAGTGAACAGATACATATACAAAGCAAAGAATAACGCAACAGAAATATAATATAGGCAATGGGAATGTCATAAGGTATAAACGAAATACATGGATAATAAGAGAAGAATAGGATAGTCATCCACCACGAGCCCACACTCAAAGTCATAATCTCAAAGTCATAAGCTCAACGTCATATCACACAATCAGAGGGGATACCTCTTAGGCAACCAGATAATATGAGGGGTGTCCTCATGTATCAAAAGGGTGGAGTAGCTAGCTCCCATAAATGTGAAAGGCATGTATTGCACACAGCACCAGTCACCTCAAAGTCATACTCAAAGTCATAGTTAAATCCACTAAACACACAAATCTAGGATTGCAATCCATACGCCCCAAACTCAAAGTCATAATCTCAAAGTCATAGTAGCCATGGCAGATAATCATAAAAGGGACGGTGTGAGAAATCACTCCCCACACGGGAGTCATGCCAGTGGTGCATCACAAACATGGCCAGGTTACCTTCCTGGCTAGGTACACAGAAATTGGCTCGGGTATCAAACTAAGAGTCAGGTCTCAAAGTCATCACAAAAGGTCATATATCAAAAGGTACATCTCAAAGTCATATCAAAAGTAATATCAAAGGTTCACTCAAAAGGAACATAGCAATGGCTTGGGAGATCTTAACTGAATCATAACTCAAAATCAATGTATGGAATATGAGAACCCTTACTGAAAAAGGGCAGAGTATCTGTACCTTAACGCAAATGAAAGAACATTCGGAAACACAATCACGCCTTCTTCAAAAGATATACCTGAGTTAAGAATCGTTTATTATTTATAAGTCCCTTTATTCATTCAGTGACGTAACTGATTATTGCTATTAGTATTTATTAGTTAAACTCTTAATATTATATTAACATGTTTAGGGTTTTGGTCATATAAGAAAAACATAGATCTCAAATGTGTCTCAATACTAATAAGAAATGTCAGTTTGTAAAATAAACTGATTTCAAAGGTAATACTTGTGTGTACTTGAAGAGAGTTTTTAATTGTTCGATACCGTTTCTATTTGACTAACTTTTACCATTTACCACGCGACATGTTACAAATGATATTCTCTTTCTATTATGGCTACTGTTGTTGAATATGTTGTGTTCACACATGGGTTCTTAGTTTATTAACCAGTTTATTTTTCTTCTGCAGATCGATACAAAAGGTATACTCCACACATGTTGCCAATATCCATTTCGAATTCAGAAAGATAACCACATGAGACCCAAAATTTACCTCATTCTACCTTGTTCTATACAGCCACTTCGACACACATAACCCCCTTGTTTCTAGACCATAACACACACAACTCACATGTAAATGTAACCTTTTTCCCACGCCCCTTGACACACATAGCATACTATTTACTTCACATGAAATGACCTAAACCAACAAATCCTACATCCTTCCTTGTTCGACTCTATTAAAGACAACACACACACAAGGACAAGCTCATTCGACACACCCACGACACATAACATGCCATACTAACGCACACACAAGACACCAACACAACCCATAATGATCACATGAAATCATAGCCATCATTCACGTCATTAAATATATACACCCATGCAGATTTAATACAACACACACTAGACCACACATGCCATAACATCACACATTCTTACTACAATAACATATCATTAGAATATACTCCTGCCCATTTTTATCGAGACCCAAACCAACCATATAACCCATTCGATTTCACGCAACGTACGACGGACCCGATGCCACAATAATCACATATTAAGTCTTATGATTTTATGTGCTCCCTAGCCATTCGTAAAATCATTTTATCAAAACAAAATATCAGTTTATGTATACCAAGGAGTTTATATGTTTCAGCAGTTCATGCGACCTGAATATCTCGATACGTATTCTTATTTTAAACGAACCAAGATTGGGTTTTAGCATTAGGTTTCAATGTTTACAAGTTTTATAACATGAAGTGTGTAACAAGAAGGATTTGTGGGGATACCTTAGTCGAGATTAGAAGAAAGAGCAAGAACACAGGAGACTGAAATCAACCACCTTTCGAACCGACCAACACCCATGAATTTGGTCCTACCAAGCTAGGACAACAGAAGTCGATCACTACCTTTTTCTACCCTTCGTACAATCTTCCTTCTTGGATAAAATGAGGCTGCCGCTTTGTAGATTTTGTTTTAGGGTTTGTGTTTCCTGTTGCTGTGTATTTGGTTGAATATTAATAGGAGTGGAAGTCGTGTAACAAGAAAGCAAGTATGGGTTGGAAAAAGGTCGAATATTATTAAATTTATTGGAGCTAAAAATCAGCCGAAAATCATGGAGAGTTTTGAGTGATATAGTTCCCATATTTCAAAGTTATGATGTGAGTGCACAAGTTATACAATGGGTCCTAGTAGCAAAACGTGTGAGGTTTAAGTTAAGTTATATCATTATTTCTTAGTCGTATGCTTTAGGTTTCACACTTTTAAAATTTTAAGATCTTAACGTATATTTTCGATGTTATGTTAAGTCGTATCGATCGTGAAAAAAAAAAGAAAGTTATTCAAATTTTTGGTCGTCATAATTCTAATGAAATGTTTTAATTAATAGGTAGTAAGCTTGCATATAACGTTCTTGTGAAATCAATAGTATGCTCTTAAGAAAAGAAATTTTTGAGGGGCAAAATGGGAATTTCAAATGAATGAGATTTTAGGGTTTTACAATTCTTCCCCTCTAAAAGAAAATTTTCGTCCTCGAAATTTGAAGAGAAAACAAAACGGAAGCACAATGGAATGTGCACAGAAATGTGGATGACTTGTTTCTCATGACTCTATCTCGCTGATCGAAATAGCTTCGGCTTCCTCAGAGAAGACATAGCATAATGAATTTCAAATAAAAGAATAATATGCCAAACGTAACAGATAATAATCGTATTCTCTCGGAAGAGATACAGGGAATACGTGGGATTCTGACGGATACGCCGTCCATAGAATTTGATTAGGCAAATCAGATGAGAACGTAAAGAATCGCAAAAGATATGAGGGTGATATATACGCTTAACTCTTCAAATTCTCAAATAGCCTCGTCTTCAAATAACCTTTCAAAGACATTTTCATAAGAAAATAGGTCTTGTTCCTCAAAATCCATAATCTCATATCTTAACTCATAGCAGATCATAATGAAACATAATCAACGGATGCGAAACGTACATATAGCAAAATGTAGGTGTACTTTTTAATAGTAACAGGTCGGATCCATACTGACAGAAAACAGATGGTAGAAAGTTCTACAGCAGAACCTAAGATTCTTGTCGGAAGTACAGAGGTTAACAAACGCGTGTCGAGTATCCAAACGTATCCCGTCGTATAACGATGAAAGCAGATTAAACGCATAGGTAGAATGAACCTAAAGTCTCACTAATCCCGGATAATCCAACAGAGATCAAATTCTAAACTTCTTAGGTACTCCCCAAGATATCCTATGGCCACAATGAGTGCACGTTATATGGTGTAAGTATTATCACGTTGATCAGGCGTCATAATACTAGCACCACATAGATATGCCTTCATGATGATCATACTTTATCTCAAGTCGTAATCAAAACCACCTATCTTAATCCACCTAGTACTTCTACAGTCTCGAGGTCAACAAAATCGAATGCCATAGTCAAGAGGAAAAACAAAACTATTCGTAAGAGTATCAAAATCCCAGATTGCCTATCCGAAGTGAGGTACGCCGTCACAAGCATCATATCTTCTACAACTCGCCAAAATCTCTCAAAACAAAGCCATCATCGAACATATGAAAAATGAGCACGGAACTGAAATACTTCTAGGGAACTTGAAACATTAAAGGATCTTATTACTATATAACGAAACTTAAGAGAGTCAACGGAATGAAAGTTAGTTGCCAAGAGTTTCGGCCTCCGTAGAATCAGTTTTTCCAAACCTAAAGGGTCTGTTTCAGACATCCACTCATTCAACACATCAAATCTCTTCAAGTCCGGTTAATCTGTCTTCGTCTGTCCATCAATTCGGAAGTGAAACCAAAATTGGGAACTTGTGTCTGGTTTGTCGAGCCTCCTGCAATTCTTCTTGGAATGTGATGGAGGAATGTGAATTCCTGGCATGCTCTTCATCATTCAGTCTGCTTCCGCTCTCCATTCATCTTAGTACAACCAAGATGAATAGGGAAGTGAGACTGCGTGTCTTCATCAGCTCCGGGTTCGCCGTCTTGACTAGATCTTCAGCATCACCAACACTTCTACCTTGTAAGTAATGTCTTCATTCTCCAGGTAGCCACCGTTGTTGTCAACTCCAGGTCAGGCAGTGAAGTAACTCTTCTGACGTGCTTCTAGTTGTCCTGCTGCATACGAAAAGCCTTCTGTGCTGTAAGGGAGTATAACCGATTCTCTTTCCGATTTATCCCAAAAATTTGCTCCGCCCGAGGGTGTGGAAGCTAATCCTTCTTCAACTTTTCTAAAACTCCATTCTAAATCAACTAAGTTGTTTCTCTCTGTTCACGAAATTTCTCAATGGTATCATAAGTTGCAAACATCTTCCAGCATTCTTCTGCAAGGTTCAAAAGGTTTCAGTTCTCCATTCTGTTATTAGTCTTGACCACATGGCGATAGTTTTCAAAACTTGCGGGATTTAAAGAGATATCCTCGATTAAGAACATCGTTGCCTCTACACATATCAATCTCTCAGAAAGCACCAATGACCGACGAATTTCTAACGAAGTGCAAAAATGATTTTCATGCTCTTTCTCGTCTCCAAACGTACTATTTAGTCATACAATGACCATTTGTCCAAGTACTCACGAGAAAACCTCATTCATCCAATTCGCAAAAACAATCAGAGCTTTAGCTAATACTATTAGCGTCACTAATCGTCATAGCAGTCTTTTACGAATACTGAAGGCGATTCCAAGAATAAAATCTATTCATCAGAAGGAAACTTCGCGCTCTGAAATTATACAAGCACATAATAGTTTCAGGGTGGAGGTATTACGGTTCAGCTTCCAGAAATCAACACGCCCAGAAGATACACTTAACCCAACTCACTTCTGGTCTTCGGTTCTTGTTCCTCTCGGTTGCTCAAACAAACTGGTAGGATCCCGGACACATCTGAAAGACACCTTCGCCTGGTGACTAGACAATCTCCCGGTATCAAGTCAAATCCTATTTCACGCTCCGATAGAAAAATTCTGGTGGTTCGACCAGGAATCATATTCAAGATTCAGGGTGCCAATTAACGTTCAAGAAAAGATCCATGTTCAGAAGACTCAAGGTGCCAATAGGCTTCTACGATGAGGTTCATTTATTGGTGTACGAAATGGTTTCTAAGAAAACTTTATAACCGCAAACGTAACACACGAGTCTCCAGAGTAATAGTGATAGCAAAGGGTTTAACAATCAGAAATCGTATTAGGGAGTTCAAAATTGTTGCAAACGTTAAAGGTGAGACATAGAAGGGTAGTTGTCAATATTTGACTGATCATTCCACAATTTTCTTGTTAGAATAAAATCGAAGTTAACTATTCAAAGAAAGACGGTTCGCAAATCAAAGCTATGTCATTAGAAGTGAGGAAGAAAACATTCTTATACTCATGGTTACACACCACAAGACTTCTCATAAGGACAGAGATGGGTAAAACGAAATCAATAGTGTCGGAAACTTCATAGATACTTATCAAATAGCAAAACATATCCAGTACGTCATCGCCATAGAGGTTCTCGGAATGCCTGAAGAGGCGTCAAAGTGATTAACAAAAGAATCAGAGTGAAATGCGGGTCATTATCAAAATGATTAACAAAAGGGATTTGAAGATAAGGATCAAATAGTGTCAGGCCATTATAATGAAATTCTCAATGCCTTCAAGATTTAATCAGGTTCAAAACTTAGGTGGTGCAAAGCATAAGCTTTCACTTTCCAGAAGTGGTATCAATAGGATCTAACCAAAAGCAAGGCACGAATCAGAGTGATACGGAAGCAATGATGCTTAAACAAATGCCTTATAGTCTACCCATTCCTCACCGGTCAAAACTTAGGTTCCTATGGGAAATCCTAAAGCAATTTTCAAAGGTTGACTTACGAGTGCCTACAGGGAAAGCTTAGTGGTCCTAACTTACACAGGTCAAGGGTAAATGTATTACGAAATCGCAACCTGGCTCTGATACCATAATTGTAACACCCCAACCCGATAAGGGTAAAGATGTCACAACAATGGTGACATATCAGAAACATACACAAGCATACATCTTCAATAATACAAAGGAAGTACAAAGGTTACAAGTGAAATACTGAAATTACAAGGTTACAATGCGACTACAAATTCTAACAATATAAAAACTTCTAATCATCTCTAAGCCAAAATAACTATCAAAGTCTTCTAAGTCCAAAAGTCTCTTCACTCATACCCAAACCCGTCGTCCTGCTTATTACCTGCCGCACACGAAAAGAAAACGTGCGGCTGAGCTTAAGAAGCTCAGTGAACAGATACATATACAAAGCAAAGAATAACGCAACAGAAATATAATATAGGCAATGGGAATGTCATAAGGTATAAACGAAATACATGGATAATAAGAGAAGAATAGGATAGTCATCCACCACGAGCCCACACTCAAAGTCATAATCTCAAAGTCATAAGCTCAACGTCATATCACACAATCAGAGGGGATACCTCTTAGGCAACCAGATAATATGAGGGGTGTCCTCATGTATCAAAAGGGTGGAGTAGCTAGCTCCCATAAATGTGAAAGGCGTGTATTGCACACAGCACCAGTCACCTCAAAGTCATACTCAAAGTCATAGTTAAATCCACTAAACACACAAATCTAGGATTGCAATCCATACGCCCCAAACTCAAAGTCATAATCTCAAAGTCATAGTAGCCATGGCAGATAATCATAAAAGGGATGGTGTGAGAAATCACTCCCCACACGGGAGTCATGCCAGTGGTGCATCACAGACATGGCCAGGTTACCTTCCTGGCTAGGTACACAGAAATTGGCTCGGGTATCAAACTAAGAGTCAGGTCTCAAAGTCATCACAAAAGGTCATATATCAAAAGGTACATCTCAAAGTCATATCAAAAGTAATATCAAAGGTTCACTCAAAAGGAACATAGCAATGGCTTGGGAGATCTTAACTGAATCATAACTCAAAATCAATGTATGGAATATGAGAACCCTTACTAAAAAAGGGCAGAGTATCTGTACCTTAACGCAAATGAAAGAACATTCGGAAACACAATCACGCCTTCTTCAAAAGATATACCTGAGTTAAGAATCGTTTATTATTTATAAGTCCCTTTATTCATTCAGTGACGTAACTGATTATGGCTATTAGTATTTATTAGTTAAACTCTTAATATTATATTAACTTGTTTAGGGTTTTGGTCATATAAGAAAAACATAGATCTCAAATGTGTCTCAATACTAATAAGAAATGTCAGTTTGTAAAATAAACTGATTTCAAAGGTAATACTTGTGTGTACTTGAAGAGAGTTTTTAATTGTTCGATACCGTTTCTATTTGACTAACTTTTACCATTTACCACGCGACATGTTACAAATGATATTCTCTTTCTATTATGGCTACTGTTGTTGAATATGTTGTGTTCACACATGGGTTCTTAGTTTATTAACCAGTTTATTTTTCTTCTGCAGATCGATACAAAAGGTATACTCCACACATGTTGCCAATATCCATTTCGAATTCAGAAAGATAACCACATGAGACCCAAAATTTACCTCATTCTACCTTGTTCTATACAGCCACTTCGACACACATAACCCCCTTGTTTCTAGACCATAACACACACAACTCACATGTAAATGTAACCTTTTTCCCACGCCCCTTGACACACACAGCATACTATTTACTTCACATGAAATGACCTAAACCAACAAATCCTACATCCTTCCTTGTTCGACTCTATTAAAGACAACACACACACAAGGACAAGCTCATTCGACACACCCACGACACATAACATGCCATACTAACGCACACACAAGACACCAACACAACCCATAATGATCACATGAAATCATAGCCATCATTCACGTCATTAAATATATACACCCCATGCAGATTTAATACAACACACACTAGACCACACATGCCATAACATCACACATTCTTACTACAATAACATATCATTAGAATATACTCCTGCCCATTTTTATCGAGACCCAAACCAACCATATAACCCATTCGATTTCACGCAACGTACGACGGACCCGATGCCACAATAATCACATATTAAGTCTTATGATTTTATGTGCTCCTTAGCCATTCGTAAAATCATTTTATCAAAACAAAATATCAGTTTATGTATACCAAGGAGTTTATATGTTTCAGCAGTTCATGCGACCTGAATATCTCGATACGTATTCTTATTTTAAACGAACCAAGATTGGGTTTTAGCATTAGGTTTCAATGTTTACAAGTTTTATAACATGAAGTGTGTAACAAGAAGGATTTGTGGGGATACCTTAGTCGAGATTAGAAGAAAGAGCAAGAACACAGGAGACTGAAATCAACCACCTTTCGAACCGACCAACACCCATGAATTTGGTCCTACCAAGCTAGGACAACAGAAGTCGATCACTACCTTTTTCTACCCTTCGTACAATCTTCCTTCTTGGATAAAATGAGGCTGCCGCTTTGTAGATTTTGTTTTAGGGTTTGTGTTTCCTGTTGCTGTGTATTTGGTTGAATATTAATAGGAGTGGAAGTCGTGTAACAAGAAAGCAAGTATGGGTTGGAAAAAGGTCGAATATTATTAAATTTATTGGAGCTAAAAATCAGCCGAAAATCATGGAGAGTTTTGAGTGATATAGTTCCCATATTTCAAAGTTATGATGTGAGTGCACAAGTTATACAATGGGTCCTAGTAGCAAAACGTGTGAGGTTTAAGTTAAGTTATATCATTATTTCTTAGTCGTATGCTTTAGGTTTCACACTTTTAAAATTTTAAGATCTTAACGTATATTTTCGATGTTATGTTAAGTCGTATCGATCGTGAAAAAAAAAAGAAAGTTATTCAAATTTTTGGTCGTCATAATTCTAATGAAATGTTTTAATTAATAGGTAGTAAGCTTGCATATAATGTTCTTGTGAAATCAATAGTATGCTCTTAAGAAAAGAAATTTTTGAGGGGCAAAATGGGAATTTCAAATGAATGAGATTTTAGGGTTTTACAATAGATGAAATAAATTTAAATGTTGCAACTAATAAATCTAAGGGTTGTGAATAGTGAAATAACGGTCAGGAATAGTGGAAATTTAACGGCTAGTGAACAGTGTACTAACGGTCGGGAATAGTAAATTCCAACGGCCATGAATAGTACCCCAACGGCTAGATTTAGCCTATAAATACCCCATTTTAATTTCCATTCTCCCACCAACCATTTTCCTCTCATTCCACTTCTCAAAAATGCCGCACCTCATCACTATGCTAGCGATTGTGTACATCGTTATTTCCGCCATCTACTTGGCTTATTTCCCCGACCAAGACTCCAAATTCTTGGCCGTATTGTTATTGTTCGTCGTACTCCTCATGGTCCTAGCCATTGCCGTGGATAAGATGTGGGGGTAATAATTGTTGGGAATTTTGGAAATAAAATATTTCTTGTTGCTGCTGATAGTAAAAGCTGGTTCCTGCCGATAGTTGTGGTTCCTGCTGAAGCTCATTGCTGCTGATAGTTCTATTTTGTTTCTGCTGATAGTAGTTGTTACTGCGGATATTGTTAGTTGTTATCCCGTATGTTTAGTATGTTTGTTAGATTTATTTTTAGAAGAGATTGATGTTTATCTCTTTACACGGTTTGTTAGCCAGGCTGTATTAGGGTTTATGGTCTATATAAGAAACATACAGCCATATGTTTTGTAACACTTGAAGAAAAACATTTTCAGTTATCAATAAAAGATCCATAGAGGATCAAAGCATTATTAGTTATTCTTCTTCTTCTTCTTATTTGTTCTTATTCAGAGATTCTCTTGTAGTGTGCTTGTGATTACATAGGCATCCTACCGATCCACTAAGGCTCAAAGATCTAGCAGGTGTGTTAGATTCAACAAGTGGTATCAGAGCCTCGTGAGAATCTCTGTGAAAGAAGTGCAGTTTCGAACAGCAGATCGTAAAAATTATTGAGGTAAACGTATTTATTTTAAAGATCAGTAGCGACAAGCATTTAATTAATCGAATTGTGATATATTAATTGAAGATTGGAATAAAGGGTTTGTCGTTTATCGGTTGTGAATATTTAGACCTCGTACAATTAATTCTTTTTGTCGCATCATACGGAGTGAATTAATTGAGGTCGTGGTTACTCATATTATTGTATTCGATTGTGGGATTAGGCAATTAAAGTGGGTTGTCAGTAGCAGCAAATATAAATATTTGTTATATATTGGTCACTGAGTGGAATTGGTTGTCGTTTGCTGCTATATTGATTGGTCAACGTGTGGGAACGTGTGAGTTTGGTTTGTCTGCTGATCAAGATTCACTTTTAATATTACTTGTGGTTTTAATTGGGGATTCGAGTATTAAATTGTATCCTCGTACTGCTTGTATTAATTGGTCGGTGAAAAGTAATTGAGGGAATTGACGTTTTGTGATTTATTTGAACGCATCATTCTTATTATTTTAGTCTGCTATTGGGATAAGAATTGATAGTGGTTGATCAAGTGGGTGTTTGTCTCTTGTTGCTGTTATTCATTAATTGGAGATACAATTTTGTGGGACTTGATCATTGTATTCTGCAAGTGTCAGTCAGTGGGAATTGATTCTGGTCTGTGAGCAGTTTTGTTGTTACTGTCAAAGAAGAAACTTTTCAAACCATTCTCTTAAACCCTCATAAAATGACTTTATTCGGATATGGTGATTCTCTTGAGACATTTGCCATGAAGGTTAGAGCTTTGCTACCTATTCGTTCTAGGGTAGACTGGTCACAAGATGAGAAAAGATGTGCCACTCAAATTAAGGAAATGGTTAATGGACATGAGACAAAAGGTGAGGCAAATGTGACTAATGCTGGAGGTGCACAAGTCTATGGGATGATAGCTGGATATGGTGCTGTGACACAAGTGGCTGGAGACTTTGGATTGATGGGCCATCCATCTCAGGTACTTAAGTGTCCTTTTGATTGTGAAATTAAATATACTAAATTGAAAAAGGAAAGTGAAAATAAATATACTGAATTGAAAAAGGAGTTTGATGAAATGGAACCTGAATATAATAAACTGTTTATTGAAGTACAAGCTTATAAAAAGTCTCTTAAAACATTAGAAAAACAAAAAGTGTGGTACCAAAATAATCAGCTAGCTTATGAGGAAAAGGTTAGGGTTTTGCAGAGAGATTTAGAAAACACCACTAATGAGTTCAAACATTCTGAAAGAGAAAAGGCTAAGGTGGTGTTAGAAAAACAGGAGTTGCAGACTAAGCTAGACAATAACTTGGCTAGGTTCGATAAATGGAAAGAAACATCTAAAAACCTAAACAAGTTAATTGATAGTTCTATGTCTGTTAAAACCAAACGTGGTTTAGGGTTTGGAGACTATATAGGGCCAGATCAAGTTTATGACCCTAATGAGTATAGTGTTTTTGACCCTGAACCTGTAGACTATGAAATTCCTGTTAAGTTTGTTAAGGAAGGAGAATTGCATGCTGTTCCTCCTCCTATAAGAGGAGTGTTTAAACCTGTGCCTATCCACTCAGACCTTGACATAGACTTAGATGAATCACATAGGTCCTATGGCAAAAAGTCCATTGACTTGCCTACTTCAGACTGTGAAACTAAAGACTTTGTCTCTTGTCCTAACAGTGACAAATCCTCTCAACCCAAGTCTGATGACAATATCACATGTGATTCAAGTGATAAGTCTGGCACACATAGGCCTAATGACTTACCCACAAAAGTGACTGATGATGAATCCATTTCTCAAACAGCCTCTTTTGACAAAAGTTCTCTTAATACTGTTAAAATTAGTTCTCTTTCAATTACTGGTAGTGAGACTTTTGTGTGTAATAAAACAAGACATGGAAAGAACAAAAAGATTAAAAAGAAATCATGTTTTGTTTGTAAAAGTTATTCTCATTTAATTAAGGATTGTGATTTTTATGAGAATAAATCGGGTATGTGTGCTGTGCAAACTAGACCTTTGTGGAACAATGTTGAGCATATTCCCCCATTTGTCCCTAGAGCAAATGCATTTCCTACTGGTAATGCAAAACGACCAGCACCTGTTCCTGCTGGTAGGCCTTTTAGACCCGCACATGTTCCTTCTGTTAAGCCAGTTCCAGCTGGTCAAACCAAGTCTGCTGGTTGGAAAAGGAATGTTGCTCGACCATTAAACAGACCTACAAGTGCTTACTTTCAAAATGATTATAGGTTTGTTTACTATGATCCGATGTATATGGGGGTTAATAGATGGGAAACTGCTGATCAATACTCAACAGGTTGTTCTTGGAGGCATAATGGTTGGTATTGAGGGGAGGCATAAGCCTAAGGGGAGGCTTATTGTTGTATATTTTGTGCTAACTAACCTTTTTGTTTAGTTTGTTTTGTGTTCACTAACTAAAATAATGCAGCTGTTGAATTTGTCGCTTCCTATCCTATTATTGAGTGAGTGGTTACTGCTGTTGCAAATATTGATCTATTACTGATCTTTGTAGGAACTGATTGGGTTATATAATTTCAACCTCGATCTGATTGGCTGTCATTCTCAAGCAATATTGATTGCTGTTATCAATCACATATGGACATTAATGGCTAGTCATGTGACCTCATACTAGTTGGCTTTTATTTTTGTGTGGTCAGACGTGAGTGATCAATGAAGTGAAGCAAATTGGTTTTAGTCAACTGGAATTATTCGATTGTGGGGTCAAGATTATTCGGTGATTTATTATGGAATACAGATTTGATTGTCAGTATGTGGTTTATCAATTGATGCATTTGTTTGTCGCATTTGATCAATTGGAGTGGGGATCATGGACATGTTGCTGCTGCTAAGAGATTAATTGGGATTAATTGGTATGTTAATTGGGTGTGGGGACAGCGGTGCATTCCAAAATAATTAATTGGTCGGTGGATATTTATTGTTTTACTGATTGGGATTTGCTGATTGATGATCTTCCAATCATGGGTTAGTCATTGCTGCCGCTCGTTGATTATTTTGTGAACTTCAGATTCAATGCTACTGATTCTATTATCTTCATATGAATATTGAATTCGTGGGTCAAATTCAAGATTTGGTATATTAATTTATGAAGATATGTGGGGCTGCATTTGTTAATGTCAAACACAAGTGATTCGTAGTATTTACTAAATTGTGTGGCTAATCGATTTGTTTGTGCGTATGTGATACTGCATTCAAATGATAATTAAATTGTTTGGCATCTCGCACATGTGGTTCATTGATTGGCTGATCATTCTGATGTGCATTAATGAGGGGTTAATGGTCAATTGATTGTGAGTTGAGCAGAGAATAGTCATTTGTTGTCGACATGTGGGACCAATGTGAAATACTCAAATGGGTGTTGACTGGATTCATTTAAATCACATGGGTTCGATTGGTGATAAAATTAATGGGGCGTGAATTCTTCTCAACACTGATATTTGATTGGTCGGTGTGTGATAATATATTTGGATATTCTCATGCTAGTTCCATCATGGGTACAATAAATATCATATGGGATTTGTGATTATTTATGCTGGGTTGTCGCCTAGTGTATTTAAAGGGTATCTTCAAACAGCTCATGTGTTTGTTGCTCATTAAAGTTGGGATCATGGATCAAATGTGATATCACGTGGGTCATCTAATGGTCAAAGTATGGAGCAGTTGTGTAATTGTTATACGGTATCTCGTATTGTATTCTTGGTTTGTGGGGCTACGCATGGTTAAAAAAAAAATTACATTTTTTTCTTTCTTTATTTTCTTTTCTATTTATTTGATTTTCTTTTAGTTAAAAAAAAAAAATAAAAATAAAAAAAAAATAAAAAATTCTTGTATATTTTGTGTGCTAATAAGTTGGTTTTGAGCAACACCTTGCAGGTACAGTGTTGGTGTTTACACCTACACAACAAATGGTATTCAACTCACCATGTCTCACAGACAAGAAAGAGTTGACTCACCATGAGGGTACGGCTCTGGTGTGATAATCAAATCCGTTGATAGCTGTAATAGCTTGCTCAAAGCTATAGGGTACTTCAACTCACCCATGGTTCATTCCTGAGAGTTGAAATGGTTCTCAATTCACCATGGATGTAACCCTTTATGGGATCCAAAGAATTGGCTAGTCCACAAAAGTATGGTTTGTGGTAAAGACATTTGGTATTCATATTTGGTATTCAATTCACCAAGGTTCAGTTGAAACCAAAGAATTGGCTAGTCCTGAGCAAACGGCTACAGGTAAAGACAAGTCAAATCCGTTTATAGTTGCTGGTTTACTCAAAATCAGATGGTTATCAATGTACCATGGTCTTACACACCAAAACATTGGCTACTCCAGTAGTGATGGCTATTGGTAAAGAGACATCAAATCCATTAATTTTCAATGATTCACCTCTCACAGGAGTTAACACACCTGGATGTGATGAGAATAGTATGAAACTTAAGTGATTTGATGTACATATTGTCATAGTAGCAGTCAAGATCCAGAACAAATACATGACATGGTGACCAGCTTAGATCTTCTTTTGGTGCTAATTTCCTATTGCTGCTGAACTATCGAAGTTGCTGCTGGAAGTTTCAAGTGTTGCTGCTGGTTACTTACTGATGCTGCTGCTGGTCTAATCCTCTCCCTGTGAACTTCAAAGTACTTTCAGAGTAGAGTGAACGCTTAGGGAATCTTTTCGGAAATAAGCTATTTCCTCAAGATTAGGGGAGGATTGTTGGGAATTTCAGAAATAAAATATTTCTTGTTGCTACTGATAGTAAAAGCTGGTTCCTGTCGATAGTTGTGGTTCCTGCTAAAGCTCATTGCTGCTGATAGTTCTATTTTGTTTCTGCTGATAGTAGTTGTTACTGCGGATATTGTTAGTTGTTATCCCGTATGTTTAGTATGTTTGTTAGATTTATTTTTAGAAGAGATTGATGTTTATCTCTTTACACGGTTTGTTAGCCAGGCTGTATTAGGGTTTATGGTCTATATAAGAAACATACAGCCATATGTTTTGTAACACTTGAAGAAAAACATTATCGGTTATCAATAAAAGATCCATAGAGGATCAAAGCATTATTAGTTATTATTCTTCTTCTTATTTGTTCTTATTCAGAGATTCTCTTGTAGTGTGCTTGTGATTACATAGGCATCCTACCGATCCACTAAGGCTCAAAGATCTAGCAGGCGTGTTAGATTCAACAATCTCGAGTTAGGGTTGTTTAAAATGAGTCCTTGTTATGTTTCTATGTAATCCTCAATAAATGTGAAATAAAACTTATTCGTCTTTATGTTCATGAACTAGTCTCGCTATGGTTTTTAATATTTTGTTTGTATTTATGATACAGAATAATTAAGGTGATTCATCCTGTGGTGGCTCTCGCTATTGCTGGGTTGGTGGTGGTCTTTGTTGCTATGGCGGGTCAACCTATTGGAGATTCTATGCTTTTTATTGTAATTATTGTAACATTAGCACTTCCGATGCTAATTATTTCGCTATGTATTAATTTCCGCGGATTCTAATAAAATTTGGGCTATTTGTATTTTTCATAAATCTTCGTGAGTTTCTTAGGGTTCTTATGTTCGTACTTTTGTTGGTTTCCTATCATAAAGGTGATGGGTAATAGGTAGTAGATATCTATTATGGGTGGTCCAAAGGGATTTTTATGAACAGTTTATTTTGTCTCAAGATTTTGCTTTTGAATGAAGATTGTTATTAGAAAATCTGAAAAGATAACTGTTCCATTTATGACATGATTCTTCCTAAATTAGACATAGGTAGCTAGGCTATGTAAAATTAAGGACCAATGATGTGATGCTTGGCTCAGTCACGGTGGTATTTATGCTTTTCAAAAAGTTTTAGATGGTGTTCAACGCGTTGTTTTTGTAAAATGACAACATAATTATTTTTCAAAAGAAAGTAGAAAATTTTTGTTCATTCTCTGATGATGAGTCAGGAATTTTTAGGGTGATACTAGGATACCTTTGATATAAACTTAGAGTTCAGGTGAGAATTCTTACAAGGTGGTAATAATCTATTGTTCGGTCAGAAATGATGTTAATCAACTTTCTAAGGTGATATCAGTGTATTGTTACGTATCGACTATGAATAGGGTAAATGGAATAGAAATTGAAATAGACGTAGGTTATGGTGATTACGGAAATATTACAAGACAAAGCTTTCATATGGTAGAAAGGTAGCTGTTACACTTAGGTTACATCCATCGTACCTAAGGTAAAGTGTAAAGGAAATACAACTTTAGAGAGTTTTGAACTTATGGTTTATTTATCTACAACAGGAATTTCTCTTCTGTTTATACATTGATGTCATCCTTTAACGTTGTTAAGGTTCTAAAGAGTTTCCATTCTCTTCCACTGGTCTTTTTGTCCTAAATGGTGTTCTGAGTTGAGCACTGATTCTTGAAGTGTCCCGTTTAACTTTTTGGTCTAGAAATCCTTTGGTAATGGTGATGGTAGGTTCAGTCACTCTTATTGTACTTTTAAGGTGAGTTGGTCCACAACCCGTGAAACTTTCATGGTTATGCTTGCAAGACATAGTCGTCATCTTTTCTTCCCTTGCCATATCGTTGCTACTTGGGCGAGCTATTGTAGTCACTTCGAGTACCACTGCAACGATGTTTTTTACTAACTTCTTGATAGTTTCAGGAGTCATGGTTGTTGTAGGTGCTGATGGGGTTTATGTATTGTTCCTGTTGGACATCTTCTATAATTATCACAAGTGACACGGATTTAGAATTCTCATAATGTTAGAATAATTCAAATAATAAGGTATTTGTATATCAGTGCTAACAATGTGGTCATAATGCGAAATCAAAACCAATTGAGAATCATAAAAATTTCGATATGTCTGGGTAATATCGTAGATAAATGATCAATTCTTGGTATGGGATTGCTAAGGGACAAACGATTCATCTACAAAAGCTGAAGTTCAACAACTTTCTCTTCATTCATCAAGTTTTCTTCCGAAATTTTGCCTTAGAAAATTCTATGGTTATAGCCCGGTTATGGCCGGTATAATGAATCATAAAAATCCTAGGTAATTTCATGGTAGGTCTGGATATAACCACTGTAAACAACATAGTATTAATAACTTGATTGATTGTTGTTGCAAAACAAACGATACAATGTCTTTTATTAATGCTCCATTAATTTGCGTGGACTTATTTGTCTACCAAAGAGAGTAAAAAATGATGAGATTTTGTATGTGGGTATGAGGAGTCATTACATGCATGTATAGCATTATGATAGAAAAGGATTCATTCACAACAGAGAGATATAACAGAAGGAGATTGATTAAAGGTCGGTTACAAGTTCTGAGAGTTTCAGAATTATTGGAAAATACATGAAACACCAACCAAAAACTATTTGGTTTAGTGGGTACAACAACGATACATGTGAACTTTAAGATCAGTTACGTCCTTGACGTAGACGCTTAATCTCTGCCTCTAGTTCTCGTTGTGTGGCTTCCATGTTTGAGAAGCGTTCCTGGCACCTGTTCATCTGATTAGCCAACATGGTTTCTAAGGCTGAAATCTTTTGACCCTGGTTTCTGACCGTGTCACTGGCTATCCATAGGGTTCTTTCATTGTCTTCAACTCTACCATGTGTATGACCATGTTCTCTTCTCGAGCTGCGGATTCTGGAATCCAAGCTTCTAAGTTCCTGGTCGTAAACGTCTTTCATCTTACCAACATTCATTCCTAAGTCGAACACTTCTCGTCTCTCGACATCTGATCTTCTAAACAGAGTGTCAATGTTATGGTCATACCATTCAAAACGTAATGGTTGTAAATTTTCCAATTGCTCGGTGTGAGCGTCTAGTGTGCTGGCTTGTTGATAAAGACGAGTCCATATTGAATCACGAGGGTCTATATTATAGTCAGAGGAATTAGGTGAAGATACGTTATTTGGAATGTTTGGTATTGAGGAATCTGGAGCATCAGGTAATGGAGAAGCTGGCTCAACATCCATCCAAGTCGTCCCTTGGTGTGAACTCTGTCTAACCTCGAATGTTGCCTGAACACCAATTAAATCTTCATCTGAATAAGATACGGTAGCTCTCCTGAGTCTCTGACGTGGAGGTGAATAAGTAGGTGATGAAGGAAGTGGTATCTGAGTAAGTTCCGTATTAGGCTGTGGTCGAGATATTAGTATGTAGGGATTTTCAGCATCCGGAGTGATCTGATGAGTAGTTGATGTACTAATATTACGGAGAATAATTTCGATAATCTCAGGGGTTTCAGGAGACATGGTACTGTAGAAACCGAAAATAGTAATTATTAGTACTTCGTACGTTAAAGATGTAACAGTACGAGTGAAATAATGAATTATGTGAGAGTAAATATCAAGCATGAAAAGATTATTGTAAAATAATCTTAATAGGTAATGTATTGAGCACGGCAATCTGTAGACACGGAGGGCGTAAAATGGTATGGTGTAAAATCGTTCATTTTGAAAATGTAGTTATAGTTCAATGTTTGAAAACATTTGGTTCTCTATAACTCTAGCTCTGATGTCAATCTGTAACACCCCCTGATTTATGAGATAACAGCGGAAGACTAATTAGGGTGTTACGGTGAGGATCAAAGTCATAATCACAGAAAACGGCTCGAAAGAGGCGTATTGAAAGTTATTTGTCATTCAAATAATACTTTTGGTATAAAGGTGAAATATCTGATTTGTAAATCCCATAAAAGAGTTTGATAATTTAGAAAGAATGAAATATTTGATTTTTACACCATTTAATTTCTTAGAGTACATAATGCCCGCTCCGTGTCTTGTCCTGCTCCGTTAATTACCTGAGATAAGCATGCTTAAAGCGTCAACACAAAGGTTGGTGAGTTCATAGAGTTTAATGGAAAACCATTTATTTCAATGAATTCAGAGGTGAGGTGACAAAAATGACCGCAATAAATGCTAACAGTGATGAAACAGTAATAACTGATGTTGAGTATAACCACAAGTAAATCATATATGTATTGAGTTAAGTTCAAATATTGGATCATAATCCTAACATGAGGTGGAACCCATGATATTAAACCTGGGATCTATAATGTGGTGAGGTGAAATACTAATACAGCTGTATCTAGATATATGTGAAGACACATAATCTATTATGGATATTGCCCCAAGCCTCATGACACGCAAACGTTAACAACGAACCGTAAAACGGAGGTGATCAACATCAATTCAATGATGGATAATAATGCCCTCGAGTAATAGGTGATTTCCATTCATATTTTTCTCAAATATAGTGCATCGCGACTAATACGACTAGCCACAAAGGCATTTCGTCAAGTAATTAGTGGGATAGGATGTCAAGCCTTTAATAGGTTTCGAAGCTGTCCACTATATTCGCGTTCACAACAAGTGATTCATGGCAATGATAAAGGGACTTTCTGGCAGTAGGGGTACTTAGGCAATATCAAGGTAATGATGTAACTTAAAGTACTTATGCTCTTTCCTAGCAAGTATTCCCATTGAAGTTTTGAAATGATATATAACAATGATCTGTACATTCACGATGTTACTTGAATGCTTATCTTAAAAACCAATATCATGCTACAACTAGCATATAACTCTCCCAAGGAGTAATTCAAAACATATAAGCAGTAGTTATATTTCCAAGTAAATCATGATAGTTTTCAATGTACTTATACAAATAAAAGTATGTAATTTAGCATGTATCTCCCCCAAAGAGTATTTAAAACACAAGTATAAAAACGGGGCTATGACTCACCTTGAGCGTATCTGACAAGGTGGAATTACGAAATTGAGTAAGATTATGGAAAAGATTACGGAAATGTCTTCAACACTTGACCTAAATATAAAGGAAGTCTAAGAATCTGACCAAATACGAACGGGGGAATTGATAACGAGAACGAATAACGATTTGATCGTTAGAGTGAGAATGTGATATGCTTAAAATGCCTAAAGTTTAAAAATAATATTACATATAAAATTATCTTGTTTTTATGTCAAATATTCCAAAATATCATTTCCTCGAATCGTATAGTTAAATCGTTTAAAAATCTCGTTATATATAAAATTAACGTAAAGTTAAATTATAAATAAATGGAATATACAAAAATGCAAGTGACGTGAAGGGAAAATCGTAAAATGAAAAATAGAAATAAGAATGTCAAATATAATATGTTGGTCCTTGTCCTTTTCCAGTTTTTAAACTTTTTACCATAACGGCGTTAGCGTTGCACCGTTAGTCCTTTATTAAATATAATTTACATTTATAGTCCACTACTTGTAAAATATAGCGTTCTGAGCTTGGAATATGATAACATATCAATTTATACCCTAAAGATTCTGTTTTTACATTTTTAGTCCATGTTTTACATGTTTGACAGTTTTAGTCCCTCTAGGTGAATTCGAATTACATTTTTAGTCCAAGTGTACAAAAATTATGGGGAAAATTTATATGAAATTTTCCGAGTCTTATTTAAGTTTATCTAAGCTTATTTTAACTGCTTATATGGTCAGTAGCTTATTTTTCTTCTAATGGGCTTTTAACGAGCCATATTTAAGGCCCAATAACGTTTTAAAAACCGTACGTATTGAGACGAGTTGAGCTCATCAAAAATATCATTTTTCATGTTCTATTTTCATATCAAAAGACCTGGATAAGCTAGCTTATCTCAAGTGCTTAAAAAGTGCTTAATGGGCTAACAGCCCACTTCGCGTTTTTGTTAACTGTTTTAGTCATGGTTTTTGCGATTAACTTTGGACGATTTAGAGGATCTAGACGTGAGTATTTTTACTAGTTATATATACGAAAGTGTTAGCTAGCTAAGTGGTCTAATAGGTTATGAGAAAATATCGTATGTTCGTTAAGTCCATTTTTAAGATATAGGGTTGTTTGTGAGGCAACATGGGACGTGTAATATGAGTAATAGACTTAGAAATAATTCTAAGTGTTTAACAGTTTAACGATTTGGAACATGGTTTAGAATGGATTCGTATGATGCATGAAACATAAAAATAATGGTGAACGAGGTGTGCATGGTGACTCCTAGGCCTTCCAAGATAGAGGCTCATCACTTTTTGTGTGCTACGTGATTATGCATACGTAAATAAATACGTGAAATAATATATACATTCGAGTAGTATTAAAAACGATGCATGGTTAATAAGTAACATACGAGATGAATCAACAAGAGGTTTAGGAGTACTTACAACACTTCTAAGAGTGGTAGAGACTCACGTGAGACGAATGGAACTCAAAGATTAACCCACGTTCGATTTATAACCCCCGTACACGATATAAATATGTAACCCGTTTTCCTCGATAGCTTCCAAACGAAAGAATGAAGTATTTCTGGTCTTTCAGTGATTGTTTTGTGAGTGTTTGAGAGTTATTATGAGTGTATTTAATGAGTGAAGAAAGGTGGTGAAGCTAGGATAGATATATAAGTTGTTTTGAGCACACGTATGCTCCAATAATTCAAGAGACATACTCTACTAGTTACTACAGTGTAATGGCAGAGAATGAAGGGTTTCTAAGCTAGATATCTGACATGTAATGACTTTGAGAATACATGAGAGTGAGTAGGAAAGTTGGATTTTGTTTGTGTAAACCTATATATGTCGACTAATATTTTATTAGGTGCACAATTTGATTTAACGTGTGAGACTTGATATATTGTTGTTAAAACTAATCTAACAACATGCCAACAAGCTAGAAATATTATTAGGATTGCATAGAAACAAGTTGGGTTCGAAATGGTTACGTATTGAATTTTTAGTGTTTATCGAGTTGGGTGGAATTTTGGCCGAAAGCTTTGCCTTTCAAAAGCACATCAAAACTTGATATCCCAAGCTGAGATTCGACATACATATAGTTGGGTAGGAGGGGAATGAGATGATATAAAAATATTCATATGTCGTGTTTAGAAATGGAGCGAACGAGAAGCTTTTTGGAGATGGTTTCTAGTCGAAATACCACATAAATCATAAAAATGAAGTTGGGCTTAGTTGGGCTGATGAATAGTAACGCGTAGGATTAGATTGGGTTGAGTGAATTTCTGGCCCGTTTAAGTGTTAATTAGGATTAATTAACTTTCGTAATATTCGTTGAACTCGTTCCGTCATTTGGTGAATTTTGTGATATCGTAATCACAACCAAATAAGATAATAAGAAAAATTTCAAATTTCCCCGCAAAAATGGGAATCAGAAATAATGACGGAGATTAATATATAATTAACCGTTTTTAATTATAGGAAATTTTGCAGTTTGCTACACATGACCCAAATGAACTTTAATCTATTGTAGCTTACCCTTTTATTCAATTTTCCATATAATGATAAGAAGATTCTTAATATTTTTTCAAAAAGAGATGTCATATACCTTCAGTGGTGTCTCGTTGTATGCGGACGTCTTCAATAACACCAGCACCAAGACCATGGAAATGAGAGTGCAGATCGCCTGATGTTACCTACAATATACTTTCTCAGTTAGTGGTATGCAACACGTGAATAAAAAAAGATACAATTATTGAATTGGATTTTCGTATTCTTATCTTTGGAGATAGATTATCGACATAAACGGTTGTATATTGAGAATTATTTTCTGGAGCATCTTCATTGATCTTTTCTTTACCATCTTCTACAAATAAAAAGCATATGTAAATAGATGTAACAATAAGACAACATATGTATCATATCTCATAGGAAGCTTACCTGATGTTCCATTTATCAATTCGACAGCACTTTTGGTATCTGACCTTGGTTTGTCATCTGATGCAGCACCCTTTGCTGGCCAGTTGCATCTAATTTACCTGGTCCCAAGCCACTTTCCTAGAATAGAAACTCCATATAATTACACAAAAAAGAAGAAAAAAAATCCAGAACATGTCCGCTTTCCGGAGTTACAAATGTGTATTAATTAAAAGGTCACATTAGGCAACACACTTACCATTCAAATCATTAATTGCACTTTGGGTATCCTGTAAAAGAAAAACGGAAAGAAAAACGGAAATTAATTGCACTTTGTATGCAGTAAATAAAAACATAACTCCTCCGTCTCAAAACACACACTATTAAATATCCAAACGTATACTATTGATAACTATGCAATGTAGATTAACTCCTGCTTATTTGGATATTTAACCTACATTGCTGAATATTAACCTACATTTTGATTATTATAAACACAATAGGCAAATAAGCAATAGGCAAATAAGCAATCCAAGCACCATTTAAAATGGTCAACTAACAAAATTGTCATTATAAACACGTGGTTTACCTGCTTATGTGGTTATGGCATCGTCACAACCGTATATATAATTTCATCCGATAGTAGCATTTAATCAAACACTTTATGGGCATCTTCCAAATTGCCACCAAAGAAGTTATAAGTATAGATGATGTAACAATCATATTTACAACTAATGAACTGACATAACTTTGACATCAAAATACTAAATCAAAATAAATCAAAATACCCAGAAAAATTAAAAACTTTAAGATATTGAAAAAGATGAAGAAACCATTACCCGGTCAAAGAGGCGTTCCTATTTATAAAAGATTATAAAGTAATTGGTTAGCACTTACCTCACAATTTCAACCCCAAATCTTTTGTTCTGCACTTTTCATAGCGAAGAGCTGAAGCAGTGAAGCAAATTTTTTCAGGTAGACGAAAATGATTAAGGTACCGCAATCTTGATTAGTGTTTTGAATTTTCGTTTAGGGTTTGTGTTAACTGATCTTCACAGTTTTTTATGGTATATGAGAAGGGTGTGTCTCGGTGGGAGTTTTGACAAAAGAGTTTTGTACGTGTGGTATTTTCTTAGAGTGAAATTAGTCCGCCATCTTGATTTAGTGGTTGGATTTTGTATTTTGATTTTGTGCTAGGGTTTTGTTATTTGATGTTCACAGATTTCTCTGGAAGTATTGAGAAGGGAGGGTTTATGTGGATGGAAGCTTTGAGAAGTTTGGTGGGAAAAATATTTCATCATGCTGTCGTACAGAGATTAAGTGGGTATTACGGGGTCGTTAAGGGAAACGGAGGATGAATAGTTTTCCCAGCACCACAATCCAACCAATAACAATGCGCCACACTATCATTACCTAGGAGTGTGTGCTTTAGGCGCATTTCTTGATAAAGTTGGACAAATAGCAGCCCATATTAGAAAATTACGGACTCCTTAACAAAATACTAATGACCCCGTTAAATTTAGGGTTTTAGTATATATATATAATATATAATATCGTAATATTGCACTAACAATCTCCCCCTTTTTGATGATGACAAATATGTAAACCGTAACACACAGTAAAATGTAAAAGTTACCTGTTTACACTCCCTTCTCCCCCTTTTGTCGAAGCAAAAAGGTAGTTGCCTCGAGCTTTCCCTTGAATTCCTTCCCTACTCCCCCTTATTACACTACTATCATTTCTTCCCAAAAAGGCGAGCTTGCATCATCCCAGTGAAGTCTTCTATCACCACTATTAGAAAGACTCCGTGCTATGTATTCAAATACTCCCGAGCTCCCCCTAGCTCAATGCTTCCCTATGGTGATTGAATCCCATTCTATTTTTACCTTTGTTTCTAGCGAATCCATGGATCGAATTCTTACAAAGGCTTTTCCTACATCAAGGGTTAGCTTCGTGCAACATAATATATAAAAGAATAGGAGCAACATTATAGGGATAGAATTCACATAGTAAGACATGCAAGGGTTAAACTATGTTAATATGTAGCTACTAAAAAAGTTTGATGAGCATATCAAAGTATGCAAGAAGTTAGACACGTGATGAAAATGTGCCAAAAGGATAAAAACCAAAAATAAAGCCCAAGAAAGTTGAGCGACATAAAAAGATGAATGCATATTGCAATTCAAAGACACTTGAGTGTCACAACCCGACCAACAACCTAAGGTGTAATTGTTTAATCAATCACACTAACAAGAACGAGATTCGTTCGTTAACTGATACATAAAATGACTTCTTCCAAGTTGTCATTGGGAAGGCAAGTTCTAACAAATCTTTTGAACAACATAATCATCTACCTAAGATGATTGGTGTTAATGATAGTTTGTTGATAAGACATACTCTAAATGATTTCTATTATGACAAGTCATGCCATAAAGTAGACTCAATAGAAGTTATACAAAAAAAAAATGAAAATGAAAACGATATACACCTAGATGCGAATGGAAGTGATTCCATAAGATGGGAAGTGTTGGATTTGACCTTTGAGAAAAGGTGGGAAAAGATAGTTTAGATTAATATATCGTTTGCACTGACAATGACATGCATGATATATTTCAAAGGAGAAAGAGAAAATGTGCATGTGATCCTAACAAGATTGTGGGCGAATATCTCTAACAGGGTTGAGGTAACGAAGCTCTAGAATTCTAGTTTTGGATGATCCTAGTTGTGAGTTAGAGATGGTTTGGTGTATGAAGGATTTTGTGTGATTGTGTAGTTTATACACATTGGGTATAATGATTATGAGAATTGAAGGTTATTGAACTAACTATCACTATCAAGAGTGAAGAATAGTTGTGAGGTTTGAGTGTAATGATCGATGGGATGAAGGTTCTTAAACTAAATATCATTGTCAAGAGTGAAGTTTAGTTGTAAAGGTTAAGTGTTGTAACACCTTCATTTTCGATATATGCAGCGGAATATAAGTTGGGGTATTACTTCAAGTATCACAGTCATGAAAATAGAAAACGACTTGAAAAGAGACGTTTTAAATAAAATTGTTATCATTCATTTATTTAAATCCGAGTACATAATATAGGTCCCAGCGGGAAGTTTCGAAATACATTATAAAAGTTACAATATTCATTGAATGATAACAAAGTGGACACTCTTTTTATAAGAAGAAAGTCCACAGCCACTCCGTGCCAAATCCAGCTTCTAATTACCTCAGATAAAATATGCTAAAAAGTCAACACAAAGGTTGAGTGAATCCATAACGTTTAAAGTTATAATCAGTTGAACACAAGCTAAGTAGAAAGTAAATCAGTAATATTGCAGTTCAATATATTGCCCTAAGTCTCATGACACGCAAAACGTTAACAGGTTTACTATCATAGTTATAAACTAATGATGCATATTACTACATAATTAAATGCAGTAATTTTGCCCCCGAGTAGGAGATTGTCGGTCTCTTTATTGATCTCAAATATGGTGCATTTGGTCACGTTACGGTAACACAAAGGGGTTGTCAAACTCAATAGATCTATTCACTATATTCGCGCTCACCCGAAAGTGATTAATGGTCCATGATGGGAGGTCTTTTAAGCAACAGGTAACTTAGGCAATATTAATCAGGAAAACATACAGAAAAATACTTGTGTTCGGTTTTGTAGCATGTATCTCCCCACAAGTTTGGAAAATGTATAAAAAGTGGGACTACGAACTCACCTTAGCAGTCTGGATGGAAAACAAAATTAAATAGAGTTGATAAACGTCTCCGGCACGCGACCTGGGTTGGTATGTCAAGTTTCAGTAATCGTATTCCAATATATATATAAGTTTTAATATTCGTTTCGTAACGTTTTGGTTGATAGTTAAATGTTTAATTGAGACAACATGAAGTCTCTTCAAAAGTTGGATAAGATTTTACCTTATTTCTTATTTTTATGCTTCCGTTTGTTTGTTATCGAGATAAATGTATTTCGT
Source organism: Artemisia tridentata subsp. tridentata (assembly GCA_021014915.2). Lineage (NCBI taxonomy): Eukaryota > Viridiplantae > Streptophyta > Magnoliopsida > Asterales > Asteraceae > Artemisia > Artemisia tridentata. The sequence continues at coordinate 270,975,532 of CP139504.1, forward strand.
TTATTAGTTTTTATTATAAATATATTTAAAATATATTTCTAATAATAATTATATAATGTTACGTTTTTACCCTTATAGTTTCATATATTGACAGTTTATACCTCTGAACTTTCATAAAATGACAATTTTTACCCTTGAACTTTCCAAAAATGATAATTTTTACCCCTCAACTTTGGTGAAATGATAATTTTTACCCCTGTAGTTTCGAAAATGACACTTTATACCCTCAACTTTAAGTCATTGGCAAAAATAGTCCTTGTTTTAATAATTTCGAAATATTTACACTTTTGGCCCAATAAAACTCTAACTTTCAAATATGGCAGGTTTTCCCCCTAAACTTTTGGGTCGACTTCATTTTTGATCCTAGTTATAAAAACAGTTGGAGTTTTGACAGATTTGGCCCTCCAAGCATTTTCGCTATATCATTCGACATCCTTTATTCATTTTTACGCAATTTAATCTTAGGAAAAAGGCACGATTTGCTACGACTCTTTTATGAATGCTATAATAAGTTGGTAAACATTTTATTTATGGCTTATTAGCTTATATTTCGAGCTTATTAGGCTCGAATTAATTAAAAGGGTACGACAGTTTATTTTGCGATAGACAGTTTTGGGACACGAATAAAAACGAGGCTAAGCAATCTTTTTAAAATGTTCTTTTTCCTACCACTAGCTAGCTGGGTGGTCTTTAAAGTGGCCAAGTTTAAGATTTTATTGAGGCTGTTTGATGGTCGAAACATTGATCCAAAGTGTGGCGTGTGGGACTGTTTTGCGACAGGAAAAAGAAAAAGAAAAATGATTTGGGTTTTGATTTTTGAGTGTTCGAACAAGTTTTTAATGTATGTTTACATGATCATAATCATATCTAATTTATCTCTAAAGTATTTTAAGAGTGTCTCGATTTGTAATACTAAGAAAAATATAATTAAGGGTGTGTTTGGTTTATCTCGACAAAAAGAGAAAAAGAAAAGAAACATGGATTTTGGCCTAGATTACTATTACAACTTATTTTGTAACATGCTTTAAGTGTTTTTAAGTTTATAGGGAGTATTGAAATGAGCTAGAAAATACTTACTTGGTATTGATTCGATTTATATAGTTTTTGGGCGAAATGGGTTAGAACTTGAACACCAAATGTTTTCCTCCTTCCAAGTCTTTCTAAAATCTTTCTTTAGCTTCTATGTGGGCTGTAGGATCAGTGGAATAAGTGAGTGTTGCTGTGTTTGGTTTGGTTCAAAATATGGCGAGGGAAAAGAAAGATGGATGGGTCGATATATATAGAGAAAGGAGTGAGCTAGGGTTTGCTAGGGGTTTCTAGTCACCTTGTTAGTAGTGAAGGAAACATGGTGAGGTAGCCCTAGCTACTTGGACGCCACATGTGAGGAGGGGAATGAGTGGATTTGTGTGTTTAAACCCTAACCACAAGACTTACCTACATTCTTTGACCTAAGGTAAATATCTAGGGGATTATGGTATGTGGAAGTATCTTAACCCTAGAAGGATGATTATGATATATGAGTTACTTAGGAATTAGTAAGGGATTAATTTGGTTGGCTTGTAGCTAGAATCGAACTAGGGAAAAGAAATGGGGATCGAATGGCTTTAGGGAGTGGTACTATAGGCTATGGCGTGTTGTACACTAGGGTTTAGGGATGTAACTAGATTAGTTTAGGGTTTAGTTTAGGTATTTGTTGGATGGAAAAACAATTAGGGTTTGTATATATATTATATGTGTCGAATTGTGAAGAAAAGAAAAGAAATCGTGTGGAGCTTCAAAGGGTGGTACCATGGGCTTAATAAGGTTGTACTATAGTTTATGTAATATAGAAAATATATTTTCAATGTTTAGTTAAGTTATTTTAATTATATGTTAATTTTGTTAGGTTTAAATGTATATAAATGAGATTTTAGATTTTTATGCATAAATGACTTGTACCTTGGCTTGAAAGACTCGTAGATTTATAATGTGTAAAATTTATACACACATTAATTAGGGTTTGTGATTTTATTACATAAAATCATGATTTAATGAAATTAGGGTTTGTATCGGGAGTTAAAGTGGATTTAAGGTTTCTGTGCTTTAGTAACTTGTACATTGGTTTAAATGAGTTGTACTTTAGTGTTTTAGGGTTTAGTTATTCATATTCGTTGTTATAATGATTTAGGGTTTCGTAGAAACTCTAATAGATGAGAAATGTTTAGTTTGTACATTTGTTAACGAATTAACGTAAAGTGGCAAATGGTATATCGTAGGATTTTTATATGGAAATGTTTATATAAATTAAACATTAAGTATGTTGATGTTGGTCCGTGTGAGAGCACGTTTATCGAGGATGTGAGTTACGTCACATTAGATAGTAGTTATAATCAGATAAAAAAAATATACGTAGAAAAATGGATAAGTATTCTTTATTAGAATATATAAAATAGTTTATTACAAGGTGAAATTTTTACAGTGGTTACAGTATCCCCCCGTTGAAGGGAATCTCATCCCGAGATTCAGTCTGTGTTGGTCGAGGTATGGGGAAAAAGGTGTGGATATTTCGCCCGGATTTGATCTTCTCGTTCCCAGGTGAATTCTGGTCCTCTCTTAGAGTTTCATCTAACCTTAACAATGGGAACACGGCTTCGCTTTAACTGTTTGATTTCTCTGTCCATGATCTCCACTGGTTCTTCCACAAAATTGAGTTTGTCATTGAGACGAAGCTCTTTCATGGGAATAACAAGCGTTTCATCTGATAGACACTTCTTCAGATTAGAGACGTGGAAGATAGGGTGTATTTTACTAAGTTCTACAAGAATTTGTAGCTTATAGGCTACTCGACCGATTCTCTCCAGAATCTTGAATGGTCCGATGTATCTGGGATTCAACTTTCCCCGCTTTCCAAATCTAACCATGCCTTTCCATGGTGATACTTTTAACATTACTCTATCCCCAACTTCAAATTCCATAGGCTTCCGTCTTACATCTGCGTAGCTCTTTTGCCTATCTCGTGCAGCTTGCAAATGTTGTCAAATTTTCACTATTTTGTCGGTGGTTTCCTGAATTATTTCCGGTCCGGTAAGTTGGAATTCTCCGACTTCCGCCCAGCAAACAGGTGATCGGCACTTTCATCCATAAAGTGCTTCAAATGGCGCTGCTTTGATACTCGCATGGTAACTATTGTTGTATGAGAATTCTGCCAAAGGCAGATGTTTATCCCATCCTTTACCAAAATCTATTACACATGCACTGAGCATATCTTCCAGCGTTTGAATAGTTCTTTCGCTTTGTCCGTCGGTCTGCGGATGATAAGAAGTGCTTATATCTAACTGAGTACCCAAAGCTTTCTGAAACTTTTCCCAAAATTGAGATGTGAAACGGGAATCATGATCCGAGATAATGGAAATTGGTACTCCATGTCGTGAGACTACTTCTTTTAGGTATAATTGCGCAAGACTTTCTATCTCATCTGTCTCCTTGATTGGCAGAAAATGCGCTGATTTCGTAAGACGGTCAACGATGACCCAAATAGTGTCATATCCACTTGATGTCCTAGGTAACTTGGTGATGAAATCCATAGTTATTCTTTCCCACTTCCATTCAGGAATCTCAGGTTGAGTCAATAAGCCAGACGGCCTTTGATGTTCAGCCTTAACTCGTGCACATGTCAAACATTTACTGACATAATCAGCAATGTCAGCTTTCATGTTTGGCCACCAGTAAAGCTTTTTGAGATCCTGATACATCTTTTCAGAACCTGGGTGGATAGAATACTTGGACTTATGGGATTCATGCATAATCACATTCCTTAAATCACCAAAGAGCGGTAACCAGCTCTGGTTCTTTATACAACGAGTTCCATCAGGACGAAGTTCAAATGCCTTTTCCATACCCCTCAGATTCTCAGCCTGAATATTTTCTTCCTTTACTGCTTCAACTTGTGCATTGAGAATTTGGGATGGTAGATCCAAATTAATGGTCATGACTAAAGCTCTGACTCGAAGAGGCTTAATTCGTTCCTTCCTGCTTAAAGCATCTGCTACAACATTTGCTTTTCCAGGGTGGTAACGAATTTCACAGTCATAGTCACTTAGCAACTCTAACCATCGGCGTTGCCTCTTGTTTAATTCTTTTTGGTCAAAAATATGTTGGAGGCTCTTGTGATCTGTGAATACAACACACTTCGTGCCGTACAGATAATGTCTCCAGATTTTAAGAGCAAATACAACCGCTCCTAGCTCGAGATCATGAGTCGTATAATTCTCCTCATGAGGCTTAAGCTGTCGGGAGGCATAGGCAATAACTTTGTTCCTTTGCATCAATACCGCGCCTAACCCTTGGTGTGATGCGTCACATTAAACAACAAAATCGTCATTTACTTCAGGTAAAGCTAGAATTGGTGCTTCACAAAGCTTTTGCTTTAACAACTGGAAAGCTTTCTCTTGATCTTCTCCCCAAACGTACTTCTTGTTCTTCTGTGTCAATTCCGTTAAGGACTTGGCAATCTTCGAAAATCCCTCGATGAATCTCCGATAATAGCCAGCAAGTCCTAAAAATTGACGCACCTCGGTGGGGGTTGTAGGTGTCGGTCAATTTTTGACTGCTTCTATTTTGGAAGCATCCACGTGAATACCGTGACGATCAATCACGTGCCCAAGAAACTGCACAGTGTGAATCTAGAAATCACACTTGGAGAATTTAGCGTACAGTTGTTCTCTTTTGAGCAATTCCAGAATAATCCTTAAATGCTCCACATGTTCTTCTTCGCTCCGAGAATAGATGAGAATATCATCAATGAACACAATCACGAATTTGTCCAAATAGGGTTTGCACACACGGTTCATGAGATCCATAAACACGGCTGGTGCATTAGTTAACCCAAATGGCATCACTTGAAATTCATAGTGACCGTATCTTGTTCTGAAAGCTGTTTTAGGAATATCTTCTTCCCTAACACGCAGCTGATGATAACCTGATCTTAAATCAATCTTCGAGTAAACACTCGATCCTTGAAGTTGGTCAAACAGATCATCGATCCTTGGCAATGGATATCGATTCTTTACCGTAAGTTTATTCAACTCTCGGTAATCGATACACATCCTAAGAGAACCATCCTTCTTTTTGACGAATAGGACAGGAGCTCCCCAAGGCGAAGTGCTTGGTCGAATAAAACCTTTATCCAATAACTCTTGCAGTTGGTTGAATAGTTCTTGCATCTCCGATGGTGCTAAACGGTAAGGTGCTTGTGCAACTGGTACTGCTCCCGACACCAAGTCAATCTGGAACTCTACTTGACGAACAGGTGGTAGTCCAGGTAACTCTTCAGGAAAAACTTCCAGAAAATCTCATACTACAGGCACATCTTCCAGTTGTTTCTCATCCGTCTTCTTCTCAGTGACATGAGCTAAAAACGCTTGACATCCTCTATTGATGTACTTCATGGTTTTGAGGCAGGATATAATGCTTAGTCTGGTCTTACTTTGATTACCTCGGATAATCAAAGTTTCACCCTCGAAAGGGATGTGAACCACTTTTTCGTCGCATATGATCCTTGCATGGTATTTGGATAGCCAATCCATACCAACGATTACGTCGAAGCTACCGAGTTCGATAGGCATGAGGTCGATGTTAAAAGGTTGATTTAGTAAGGTTAAGGTGCAATCTCGGATTATAGAGTTAATGCCTACTAATTTCCCATTAGCTAGTTCGATTGCGTACGTGTTGTTTAAGGCAGTGGGGGTAAGTTTAAGTAAGGAAGCAAAAGTAAGAGATATAAAGCTTTTATCGGCTCTAGTATCAAATAATACTTTAGCTAGATGTTGATTGAGAGGAAACACACCCGTGACTACGTCCGGGTTCTTCTGCGCATTACCATCTCCTAGCACATAAGCTCATCCACGGGCACCATTGTTCTGGTTGGCATGTGGCTTCGGGCACTGGTTCTTGTAATGCTGCTTCTTACCACATCCGTGGCAAGTTATGATTACTGGCTGCAGATTTGCTCCTGTTGCTTTACAGTCTTTGGTCTGATGTCCAACCTTCTGACACTTTGCGCACTTAACAGCGCATGGACCATAGTGGTGCAACGAGCATCGATTGCATAATGACTTTGTTCCGACATAACCACTCCTCTCAGCAGGTGTGGCTGTATAGGCTCTGGCAGTTTCCTGCCGACGATTCTGTTGGTGGTGGTGGTTGTTACGGTTTTGTTGGTAGTCGTTTTGGTTGTTGCGGTTGTTGTTGTTATTGTTGTGGTAGTTGTTGTTGTGGTAATGGGTGGCTCTCCGATCATCAAGCTTTCGCTTGTTATCATTATTTCCTTGGGTGAAACTGCACTTGATCTCACGATCCATTAGCTGTTGAGCTATGGTAACTACCTCTTCCAAAGACTGAGGCTTGGATGCAGTAACATTTCCCTCGATACTTCGAGGTAATCCTTCAGTATATTTCTCCAACGTTTTCTCAAGATCAGGCACAATACTTGGACATAGGAGAACAAGTTCCTGAAACCTTCTATTATATGCCTTAAGATCTGTTCCTTTCACAACCAGCTGGTGAAACTCATCCTCCAGCTTTTTGATTTCAGTACGGGGACAGTACTTCTTCAACATTTTCTTTTTGAGATCTTCCCATGTAAGTTGGTGAGTTGCTTCAACACCCATAGTTTGGGCAGTAGAAGTCCACCAAGACAGGGCATCTTCTAGGAAAGTCCCTGTAGCAAAGGTAACCTTACAGTCATCGGTACACCCACTTCTCACGAAAACTATTTCCGTACGCTCAAACCAACGAGCCAACTCAGTTGCTCCTTCTGTTCCTTTGAATAAAGTTGGTTTGCAGTTTATGAAGTCCTTATAAGTGCACTTGCGAGCTATTGCTGTCTCGCTTTCTCCATTGGGTCTGCTAGTACTTCCAGAACGGGCCATTACCGCTGCTTGATTCTCAAGTGCTGCAGCAACACTGTCTGCAACAAGCTTTCGGATAACAGCTTGGGACATGACTGGTTCTGGGGAATTGCGAGGCATATTTCTATTAATACCACAAGAAAACACATGTTTAGAATTTGCATAGTGACCATGTTAAATTAACAAGGTAAAATCCATGATAATCATAAGGTCACAACATGTCCAAATATCATACATGTATGTAAAATGATCAACACTGGCCCACATCAATCTATATCATACACAACAAAATATCACAACCACATATAGTCATAAATAACTTGCTAATTTGTTATACATATAACAAAATTAATACAAGTGTCGTATTTATGCCACACATCCCGTGGCTAGTACAAAAGCTGTCAGATATAAACTACATACTAGTGTCATATCAATACTATAGATCTCGAAGCTGAGACATAGTACAAAAGATAACAGATAAAGATCTGATCTAATGGCTACCAGAAGCTCCCTTTAGTCGACTCTCGAGCTCGACTATCATACTGACAAGGACTTGCACATACTCCTGGTACCAAACCTGCATCTCTCCCACTGTTGTCTCCAAAACAGTGATCCTGTTCTGTGCTGTCATTAGTTCTTCATTTCTCTTCATCATTTCATCAATTAACTTTAATTCATTATCATAAATGAAAGGTATTTCCTGTCTGATCTGCTCATTACGTTTCTCTGCCTTCTCATGATTCTCATCTAGCTTTTGTTGCATAGCCTCCTGACCGGTAACTAGATCCTTAACTCTATATTCGATACCCTCGATGCGTTCCAAAGGCAACTCATCTAGATGACCCAGAGCAGTCTCGATTTGCTCTTCTTGCCGTTCCAATCGCGTCAGGAGAGTTGAAATAGTCGGCTGTCGCTCCTGTGCTGCCTGCGAACTTTCTCCCACCTCAAAGACTCGCGGTGGTGTTGGGATGTCGGGAGTAGGTGATCGGGGTAGAGTGTGATACCGGGCGATGATGGCCCTAGCTTCTTCACTAAGTTTAAATGGGACAGATGGGGAATTGAAACTTGTAGATGATGGTGGAGGTGGAGGTGAAGATGTTGGGACAGATGGTATATATGTGGGTAACATATATGGATGTGGATGTGGTAGTGGTGATGATGACGTAGGCATGGGGAGTGTTCTTATTCGTGCCATTCTCCGGATTCTAGGGGAAAATGGTGGTATCTATGACGATGATAGAGGTGGTAGTGACTCCGTTACTGAAGGAGAATCTGACTCATGCGGCTCTGCGTCAGCGAAGGTGCGAACCCTCTCTCTGGCTTGCACGTATGGATCATCAGGAAATGGTGCGATATCAGGCATCGATGTATCCTCGGATGGATCTCCTGAAGGGTCTGATTCCGTATCGTGTCCGAATACTGAAGAGACCTCAGGTACTATGGAAACATCTTCTGATGGATCTGACTCCATCGCCCGTCTAGGTACTGGAGTGACGTCGGGTACAGTCGCGATGTTCTCGGTATCCGAGTCCGACATAGGAGTGATAGAATGAGTAGGGGAAACCATAACTCTGTAACCACCTGATAATTATAATTATTTTACTATGTAACTAAATAATTAACAATAAACATGTATAAGTAGTATTTCAGTGGCATTGTGGCACGGAGGACTTTTAGTTAAGTTTGTGAAAATTGGTTATAGTTTAGGTTTGAACCTTGTTCTCTATAACCATGAGCTCTGATACCAATCTGTAACACCCCCGTTTTCGATATACGCAGCGGAATATAAGTTGGGGTATTAATTCAAGTATCATAGTTATGAAAATAGAAAACGACTCGAAAAGAGACGTTTTAAATAAAATTGTTATAATTCATTTATTTAAATCAGAGTACATAATATAGGTGCCAGCGGGAAGTTTCGAAATACGTTATAAAAGTTACATTATTCATTGAATGATAACAAAGTGGACACTCTTTTTATAAGAAGAAAGTCCACAGCCACTCCGTGCCAAATCCAGCTTCTAATTACCTGAGATAAAACATGCTAAAAAGTCAACACAAAGGTTGAGTGAATCCATAGCGTTTAAAGTTATAATCAGTTGAACACAAGCTAAGTAGAAAGTAAATCAGTAATATTGCAGTTCAATATATTGCCCTAAGTCTCATGACACGCAAAACGTTAACAGGTTTACTATCATAGTTATAAACTAATGATGCATATTACTACATAATTAAATGCAGTAATTTTGCCCTTCGAGTAGGAGATTGCCGGTCTCTTTATTGATCTCAAATGTGGTGCATTTGGTCACGTTACGGTAACACAAAGGGGTTGTCAGACCCAATAGATGGTCCATGATGGGAGGTCTTTTAGGCAACAGGTAACTTAGGCAATATTAATCAGGAAAGCATACAGAAAAATACTTGTGTTCGGTTTTGTAGCATGTATCTCCCCACAAGTTTGGAAAATGTATAAAAAGTGGGACTATGAACTCACCTTAGCAGTCTGGATGGAAAACAAAATTAAATAGAGTTGATAAACGTCTCCGGCACGCGACCTGGGTTGGTATGTCAAGTTTCAGTAATCGTATTCCAATATATATATAAGTTTTAATATTCGTTTCGTAACGTTTTGGTTGATAGTTAAATGTTTAATTGAGACAACATGAAGTCTCTTCAAAAGTTAGATAAGATTTTATCTTATTTCTTATTTTTATGCTTCCGTTTGTTTGTTATCGAGATAAATGTATTTCGTTTATTAGTTTTTATTATAAATATATTTAAAATATATTTCTAATAATAATTATATAATGTTACGCTTTTTACCTTTATAGTTTCATATATTGACAATTTATACCCTTAAACTTTCATAAAATGACAATTTTTACCCCTGAACTTTTGAAAAATGACAAATTTTACCCCTCAACTTTGGTGAAATGACAGTTTTTACCCTTGTAGTTTCAAAAATGACACTTTGTACCCTCAACTTTAAGTCGTTGGCAAAAATAGTCCTTGTTATAATAATTTCGAAATATTTACACTTTTGGCCCAATAAAACTCTAACTTTCAAATATGGCAGGTTTTCCCCCTAAACTTTTGGGTCGACTTCATTTTTTATCCTAGTTATAAAAACAGTTGGAGTTTTGACAGATTTGGCCCTCCAAGCATTTTCGTTATATCATTCGACATCCTTTATTCATTTTTACGCAATTTAAGCTTAGGAAAAAGGCACGATTTGCTACGACTCTTTTATGAATGTTATAATAAGTTGGTAAACATTTTATTTATGGCTTATTAGCTTATATTTCGAGCTTATTAGGCTCGAATTAATTAAAAGGGTGCGACAGTTTTAGTTTGCGATTGACAGTTTTGGGACACGAATAAAAGCGAGGCTAAGCAATATTTTTAAAACGTTCTTTTTCCTACTACTAGCTAGCTGGGTGGTCTTTAAAGTGGTCAAGTTTCAGATTTTATTGAGGCTATTTAATGGTCGAAACATTGATCCAAAGTGTTGCGTGTGGGACTGTTTTGCGACAGGAAAAAGAAAAAGAAAAATGATTTGGATTTTGATTTTTAAGTGTTCGAACTAGTTTTTAATGCATGTTTACATGATCATAATCATATCTAATTTATCTCTAAAGTATTTTTAGAGTGTCTCGATTTGTAATACTAAGAAAAATATAATTAAGGGTGTGTTTGGTTTATCTCGACAAAAAGAGAAAAAGAAAGGAAACATGGATTTTGGCCTAGATTACTATTACAACTTATTTTGTAACATGCTTTAAGTGTTTTTAAGTTTATAGGGAGTATTGAAATGAGCTAGAAAATACTTACTTGGTATTGATTCGATTTATATAGTTTTTGGGTGAAATGGGTTGGAACTTGAACACCAAATGTTTTCCTACTTCCAAGTCTTTCTAAAATCTTTCTTTAGCTTCTATGTGGGCTGTAGGATCAGTGAAATAAGTGAGTGTTGCTGTGTTTGGTTTGGTTCAAAATATGGCGAGGGAAAAGAAAGATGGATGGGTCGATATATATAGAGAAAGGAGTGAGCTAGGGTTTGCTAGGGGTTTCTAGTCACCTTGTTAGTAGTGAAGGAAACATGGTGAGGTGGCCCTAGCTACTTGGACGCCACATGTGAGGAGGGGAATGAGTAGATTTGTGTGTTTAAACCCTAACCACAAGACTTACCTACATTCTTTGACCTAAGGTAAATATCTAGGGGATTATGGTATGTGGAAGTATCTTAACCCTAGAAGGATGATTATGATATATGAGTTACTTAGGAATTAGTAAGGGATTAATTTGGTTGGCTTGTAGCTAGAATCGAACTAGGGAAAAGAAATGGGGATCGAATGGCTTTAGGGAGTGGTACTATGGGCTATGGCGTGTTGTACACTAGGGTTTAGGGATGTAACTAGATTAGTTTAGGGTTTAGTTTAGGTATTTGTTGGATGGAAAAACAATTAGGGTTTGTATATATATTATATGTGTCGAATTGTGAAGAAAAGAAAAGAAATCGTGTGGTGCTTCAAAGGGTGGTACCATGGGCTTAATAAGGTTGTACTATAGTTTATGTAATATAGAAAATATATTTTCAATGTTTAGTTAAGTTATTTTAATTATATGTTAATTTTGTTAGGTTTAAATGAATATAAATGAGATTTTAGATTTTTATGCATAAATGACTTGTACCTTGGCTTGAAAGACTCGTAGATTTATAATGTGTAAAATTTATACATACATTAATTAGGTTTTGTGATTTTATTACATAAAATCATGATTTAATGAAATTAGGGTTTGTATCGGGAGTTAAAGTGGATTTAGGGTTTCTGTGCTTTAGTAACTTGTACATTGGTTTAAATGAGTTTTACTTTAGTGTTTTAGGGTTTAGTTATTCATATTCATTGTTATAATGATTTAGGGTTTCGTAGAAACTCTAATAGATAAGAAATGTTTAGTTTGTACGTTTGTTAACGAATTAACGTAAAGTGGCAAATGGTATATCGTAGGATTTTTATATGGAAATGTTTATATAAATTAAACATTAAGTATGTTGATGTTGGTCCGCGTGAGAGCACGTTTATCGAGGATGTGAGTTACGTCACATTAGATAGTAGTTATAATCAGATAAAAAAAAATATACGTAGAAAAATGGATAAGTATTCTTTATTGAATGTATAAAATAGTTTATTACAAGGTAAAATTTTTACAGTGGTTACAAGTGTGATGATGAATGATATTAATGTGAGGTTTAATGTGAGGGTTAAAGGTGTTTGTATAGAACAAATATGTAGGTGGTCACAAAGAGTAGAGGTTAGGAAGCTAGAACCGATTGTGGTTTTGTGACTGAGGTTTTGCTAAGTAGTGGGTACTTAGGAGGTGAGTGTTTTAGTAGAGAATTCTAGGGAATAAGAACCACATTTGTGTGTTCTTTAGAGTGTTTGGTGAAAGACTATATGAGTGTGTTTTCGCTCCCCCTTAATCAATGACCATCCGGACAAGATGTGTTGAAAAAAAATAAAAAAAAATGAAGAGGAAAACAAACGTTAATGGAAGCGATGAGCTTAGTAACGTCATGAAAAGTGGTGGATAGCATACAATAAACTTCACCTTTGAAGTCATGTAGCTCTTCTCAATCATTGTGAATATTCATAGAACATTCATATGATGAGGCATGTGATTACGTGAAAATGTGCTAAGGGTTAAGAAGATAGAATCTTCAAGGTTATGGAGTTAGTGATAAGGTTCTAATGGGGTTATCTTTGATAGAAGAAACTATGTTGATGAAGAAGGGTTATTTCAACTTATCCTAGCGGTTCTTCGCTTGAAGTGTATGGAAGATGAGTGGGATGCGGAAGCATTGGTAGTGTAGAACGAAGGTTGAGAATTGTAGATAAGTTGAGAAGATGATGGATACGGAAGTAACCAAACATAGGGTGTGTTTAGTACCATGTGGAAGTGAAAAGGGAAAAAGCTAAGGAATCAGAAGATAGACAGAATCTATTCTGATAGGAGACGGTTCTGGTTCAAGACTACATTGAGTGGGTTTTGATAGTGCTTTTGAAACAGTGATAATTGAAAACAAAATAAACTGTCTCAGCAGACAACGGTCCGACGGTACCGTTAAATTTAGCGGCACCGTCTCCTATTTAAGGGTACCGTGACCTGCTGAGGTCAGTTTTGACCCAGAGTTAGATTTTTGACAAAGAAATTTCACATATGTTGTGATTTTTCTGGACCTTAGATTAAAGGAATTTATACCAAATAAATGTTTTTATGAATGAATCCAACGGGATTCGATGAACGTTGATTGAGAACGAGAGATGACATTTAATTGCATTTCGCAAATTAAATATACTTTAAATATTTTGGATGAAATATTTAAGCTATCATTGGAATTTAAGAGGATTTTACGAATAAATCTCGCTGATTTAGTGAGACTTTTTGACACGAGGAGAGAATTTATACCTAATAAATTCTTTCTACGATATGAACGAGACTAGACGAGAAGAGATGACTTTTATATTTCCAAGGAAATACATAGGTAGTCATTAGAGCGATGTGAAGGATGACTTAATATTTCCAGTGAAATATTTAAAAAGTCATGAGACGAGACATAAAAGATGACTTCAATATTTCTAGTGAAATATTCAAGTAGTCATAAGAGGGATGTGAATGATAACTTAATATTTCCAATGAAATATTTAAAAAGTCATGAGACAAGACATAAGAAATGACTTCAATACTTCTAGTGAAATATTCAAGTAGTCATTAGAGCGATGTGAAGGATGACTTAATATTTCCAGTGAAATATTTACAAAGTCATGAGACGAGACATGAGAGATGACTTCAATATTTCCAGTGAAATATTCAAGTAGTCATAAGAGGGATGTGAAGGATAACTTAATATTTCTAGTGAAATATTTAAAAAGACATGAGACGAGACATAAGAAATGACTTCAATATTTCCAGTGAAATATTCAAGTAGTCATAAGAGGGATGTGAAGGATGACTTAATATTTCCAGTGAAATATCTAAAAAGTCATGAGATGAGACATGAGAGATGACTTCAATATTTCCAGTGAAATATTCAAGTAGTCATAGGAGGGATTTAAAGGACGTATTTGGACACATGGGAATTGTGAAATTCACGGAACGTGTTCCATCATTCCTAGACCTAGACGTAGATAGTTGAATGGTTCGCGTTTGAGAGGTTTGGCTAATTTACGGATTTCGATGTGCTTCACACGTTTGTGTTTCACGGGGTTTTGAAAAGCGTAAAGCAAGGCCTATGGTGCTGATTCGCAGCATGGTTTGGGATCTAAAAGAATGAAGTATTTAACTGACACAACGGTGGTAGATGTGTGGGTGAGACTTGATTTGGAACATAAGGATGGCTTAAAGTTGATTGAGGTTTGGTGTTTTTAGGGTGATTGATGAGATTTTTGGGATGAACATCCATTGTAGTTGTGAGATCACTGCACGTTGGTAGGTGATCAAGATTGACAATGAAAAAGAAAAGACTCAAAAATATCAATCTTCGTATAGGCATATTGCCCGTTATTCAGAAGAAAGAGAGTATCAACGGACTCTTGGCTAGATAGGATGATACGTTGGTTTTCTACCCTAAAACCGATAGATAAGTTCGATCCTCATTATCTATGAGGTGAGCTTGACACAAAACATGATGACAAACCTATGGGGATAAAAGGAACTAACGGAAATGAATATACTTGGTCTTAAGAAGTGTATATTCACACGAGGATGAAAGGAACTACTAATCACTTATATAGTAACTCGTAATTCCTTTGTCACCCGAAGGTTGATGTTAGCTTTTAGCTTTTGGATGGGCGTTTTAACATATGTTGTTAAAAGGCTTGAATATGATGTTTCAGAAATGACATTTAACAATTGCGATTGCAAGTTAAACTTACTTGAATATTTTTGATGAAATATTTAAGTTGTCAAACCTACTCCAAGTTCTACTAGGTTTGTATCTAACCTCCCCATGACAAAGGGTGTATTACTTGGAAGAAAGCGAAATGATGACCAAGGAATTAGGAAAATTTCGCTACTACTTTAACTTATAGTTTTGACACTAGTGTATGACTATATGACGTCTAAGAGTTCATAGTGATAGGCATACCTAATTCATTATATGTTGAAAGGACATAGTGTGGGTGCAAAATTTACAAGCAAATCATGTAAAATGCACATAAGGAATAAATGCAAACATCATGCAAAACATGATAATCATTTAGCATTTAAGATCATGAAGACATTCAGTCATATCTTACGAGAATATGTTATTATTTTGAAACACATATGTGGGATGCAAGTAATCTAGGTTCGCTAAGGAGGATCCTAATTACTACTTGTTCAAAATGAAATCCTAACGGGAGATAAAGTTCACCGATGTAAACTATCTTTAGTCAAATGTAGGAATGAAAAATTTTCAAGTTAGAGAATGAGTATGAGACTGTTACTAGTGGTGCTCAATTCAGGCTAAACACGACCATTTTTACGGGTTATATCACGAACCCAACTTCTCTCCTGGAAGCAATTCAACCGTTAGGTCAAATTGAATTTCTAGTGCGATAGGTTCTCCAGTAGTCATTCTCATGTTAGAAAAATTCAAATTCCTATATTTGCCTATCGAAGTATAGCAAAGATGATATTAGCTTATTTCGCTAATACATGGCCTAATATGACTCAACTAACCATATTTTGAAAGTCGGTTAAGAAGATGACATGTCTTACACAACTCCTAACAAAGGCAAGCAAAATGTTTTAATATCGTGTTTGAGATTTAGAGGTTATTTGGTGGAGATGGTGCATTTTATGATCTCTTGAAATGAGACATATTGTATATTTCAACAAATATGCTTTTCTAAGAGGAAACTTATCACTCTTACGAATGCTTAGTAAAACAAGTATTTTAGTGTATGACCAATTTTACTTGTTTATGCAATGACACATGTTGTATTGGGTTATTACTCAAATCTAATATCCTATATTTGTTAAACAAGATGCAGTGTATTCTCTTGTAACATAACCATTCATGTTACAAAGAAAATAAGATGCATAAGATATAAGTTATCCTTTGTCAATCTTTTGATAAGAGAAATACATGTGATATTCTCGAAGATTGATGACGTACATAATAGTTAATAACATATTATGTGTGACACTTTTAATAGACATGTGATTTTGAGTGTTGAGTCGTTCATGAGCAAAGTTTACATATGTTGTTTGTTTGCTCGTGTTTGGTTTTTCAGAAATGACTCATTTACTAATTGCATTGCAATGTAAATTACTTGTATATTTCGGATGAAACATCCAAGTTGTCAATCCTACTTAGTTGTGTATTTTATACATCTTTTAAATATATTAGTTTAATGTTTGGAACACATCCATTGGACAAGAAGACTCAATATGGCATCTTCAACACATGTGTGAGTTATGATCTGATGCATATTATTTTCGTCTTGAGAGGAAGTCATTATTTTCATAACAACCGAGTGTGATTGGGTATGTAGATTCAAGATAATATATTTCGTTATATTTTGATGTTATCTTGAAGCTAGACAAATAATGACTCCAATTTCATGTCCATACTCAAAAACTTGTTAATTAGATTCGATGATGATATCAATCATAATTTGAATAATGAATTGATATGTACTCGAAATCTTTCTTGACCCTCACGATCACTCCTTTTAATTTTTTTTAAGGAATGTGTTCCATTTATTCTAATACTAGTTGTATGTGTGAGGTTAATGACATATTAACTTACTACTTCGATATTGTCATTTATTTTTATTTGCGAAAAACTATTTATATTATTAAGTATAATATTCTTAGTTTTTCGACATCTCATTAGTATAAAAATAATTATCTTAACTATTTTTATACAACATACGTAAAATACTAAATGTTTAAAACATTTTGTGTGTGTTAGATCAATGCAAGTTTAATACATTTTCTTTTACTTAAATACTAATATATTAATATGATCTTTTATCTTGTTTAGATAACCCATGGTCAAGCAAGACAAAAGGATGTAATATTTTTAGAGATCATGTCACGGATTAAATGAAAGTGTTAAATATTTTGAGGTGATATATATATATATATATATATATATATATATATATATATATATATATATATATATATTGAGGTGATATATATATATATATATATATGTGTGTGTGTGTGTGTGTGTGTATTTTACACTTAAGCCTTTGGAAAAATAATTGTGTAAGACAATATTTTTCGACACACATGATCAACCAACTTAGTTTTCATTCCTAAGAAGGTTACTAAAGCATTTTAAAACTTGCAAGATGTCGAAAACACATATGCAAGAAAAGTGGTCTATGCCTATATGCAATGCAAAATCAATTACGCAACTTAGTGCAAGAAGTCTAGTCTAAGTCTTATTGACGCATAAACCGAAAAACTAGTAATCAACACATAGCAACAAGGTATGTAAAACGCTTGTGATTATAGATATAATTAGCTCAACTAAAGATAACTATAAGCACTAAAAAAATATTAACTAACAGTACTAGGACACAAAGAAAAACAAATAACCATTTAGCATAACACACAAAAATACTTATCGTCATTTTGTGTATTAAATTCAACAATTTATACTTAGCTTTATTTTATTTGAAAATAAATTGGTTTCCACCTCATTTCAAAGATTTTTACCAAGTTACTTTGAAAATACGTCAAGGTTCGAAAGTTGAAACGCCCTTTTTCAGTTTAACCAAAAATTTACGCAAACGGCATGACCAAAAAGACCTTTAGTTGAAAATCAAGGACTCAAATATACTTTCATTTAGAATAAATTCATAAAAGTGTTTTTCAAATAAAAGTAGACTCAACTTCGTTTAAAATGATGGATGGCACAACTCCTATGGACTTACTGTTGATTTTATACGAATTTATGAAAATGACCCAATTCTGAAAACAGACAGATATATGCACGGTACCTTTAAATACCCCACGGTACCGTTAAATATAACGGTACCATCCTATATTTAGTGGTACCGTCCACTGTTGTTACAGTTCTGTCTCAGACTGAATTTTTGTTTCGACGTAACGAAGAGATGTAAAACTTCATAAACTAGATACCGAACATGTAGAATATGTTAAGTAACATTTCCATGTTTAGGACTAACAAAAACATTTACAAACGTATATTTACTATAAAACAAAGAGTTGTCCCAAACGATCATTTCAAAACCGCATCACTTTACGACTCGTTCAAAAGACATGACCGGACACTTACAAATTCTTTTCTTTTATATGTTTAAGAAAACTTTCAAGCTAGTATGACAAAGTATACTTAACAACAAAACTTGCAAGTATTAAGCACATAAATACTTTTCATATTATATTCCCCTTCATGGGTAATTTGATACATGGATCGTACTCAATTTTGAAAACTATTTGTTTTAAAAATTTGAGCGACGTGGCTCTGATACCAATTGTGAAAACCGTAGAGGGGTGGGGGGTGAATACGTTTCCATTTAAAAACTTAAAAACTTTTGTATCAAACTCCCAATCAAGTGTGACACAATATGAAAAGTGTCAACTATTGATCTACAACAACTAGAGATAATGTTAAGTAGATCACCACACAAGCATAACATAAGTATTATGCCACTACACAAACATAGTCAACACAACATAAGCAACAAACCACACAAATATAAACACAATGCAAAGATAAATGTAAAGCGATAAATGCAAAAATAAATGTAAAGAGATAAGTGAAAGAGAACGCAAACCAGACACGATGATTTATAGTGGTTCGGTCATGAAGCTCCTCTTCGCCCTACTCCACTCCCCAAGTACCCAACTCGAGAGTTACTTCACTAATCAACAAGCTCCCTTCTTGGCGGAGAAAACCATACAACGTCGCTTACTATATTTTCCGACACTAAGCTAGATGTCGAGTTCTTCTTCGGGTACAACAAACCCGTTATGTTTTATGGTCCAACATAACAAACCTTGTGTTTTGAGGCCTAAACACATAAACCGCGTCGCTTACATTATTTTCCGACATTAAGCTAAATGTCGAGTACTAATCTAGCTAGTACCAATCTCACTCACGATCTACCCAATCTTCACAAATCACACAAGCTACAAGATCCACATGATCTACACTCGATCTACCCGATCTACTCACGATCTACCCGATCTATTTTATCTTCACACGATCTACCCGATCTACTCACTATCAACACAAGTTAGACAAGATCTCTCCGATCTCTACAAGATCACAATGATCCACACGAGCTAACTAAACAAGATGAGACAACTTGATGTATATCAAGATACAACAAGTACGTAACGAATGTTACGAGTGCACTACACTAACACTATAATACTTTGTATCTTTGTGATACGATGTGTTCTTTTCTTGCACTAATAGAGGAATGAAGGTGATCACTTGAATGGATGATTGGATCACTCTTTAACAAAGATAAACTAACTACATGATCAAAGGAGAGTATATGTGATAGGAGGTTTGAACTCAGAAAATTGTGTGTGAAAAAGGATACCTAAAAACTGTGGAATGGACTGGTATTTATAGGCAATAAAGATTTGACTGTTACAGGGGGCACGGTACCACTAAATGCCCGACGGTACCACTAAATTTAGTAGTACCTTGGTACCGTCCCAGACAGGGACGCTCCAAATTTTGTGTTTAGTGGTGAAAGTTTATTTGGGGAAGTTTGGAGCTGATTTGGGGGGAAAATAGTTGTTGGTGAATTTAAAATTATTTTTTAAATTAAAACATTTCTTTTTAATTCAAAAATAATTTGTAAAATGTATTTTTGAAAAAATGTTTTGTCACATTAAAAATGTGAAGTTTAGAGAAAAATATAATTATTTGATCATTAGTCAAGTTGTAGACTTGTTTGTTCATACCTTGAGTGATTTATGTCGGGATGGAAATCTACGACTTTGTTGAAGCATACTTGAGACGTCGAGAGGTGTTGATGTAAGTATGCATTGATGATTTATGTTTACAAGTAACTTGGGCATTTTACGTTATGCATTACAAGTTACATGTTTGTCATTATTAAAACCGAAGAAACCGTTTAGTTTAAATATCGTAATATTTGCACTAACACTCGTTACATTGGACCATTCCAAATTCTTGACAGAATTGGACCGGTAGCCTACCGACTTGAGCTACCACCAGAACTGAATAGTGTGCACAATGTTTTTCATGTGTGTAACCTGAAGAAATGTCTTTCCGATGAAACCCCGATTATTCCTTTGAGAGAGATCCAGATAGACGAAAGCTTGAATTTTATTGAGGAGCCGGTGGAGATCATGGATCGTGAAGTCAAGCGACTGAAGCACAACCGCATTCCTATCGTTAAGGTCCGATGGAACTCGCGTCATGGTCCTGAGTTTACATGGGAGCGTGAGGACGAGATAAAGCGAAAATACCCTTACCTCTTTTCAACTGTATCGAGTAACTCGAATTGAAACCCGGGAAGGGTTTCTCCTGAGGCTGGGAGGCTATGACAATTGGTAAATTTTGGGAGCATTTTTAAATACCGCATTACGTTTAAAACGAGCATTTAATTATTTAGAATCATTTTTGGAATATTTTGGGAATTTATCCGGATTTTTGGTAATGTTATGTGGATTATCGTTATATGACGAGTAGTTTCCTGTATACCTGGTTAGGCACTACGTGAGTCGGCACAATTAAACTTAATAATACGAGAAATATTGATTATTTTTGACGCGTTAAACGAGCATGGACGTATTTATAGTCAATCATATTAGAAAAATAGTTTTAAGATCAATGCTTAAATTAGAAATACTCGGAAAACTGTTTCGGCACCCAAATCGGTCTCAGCGTTTTATTAAAAGAATAACCAAATTCCACTTCCCACCCTTGCCTTAAGTTGCAGTTTTAGTCCTTGGGGGTCATTGAGGTTTTCACATGAGGTCCTAAGGGGCTATATAAGCCCCACTTACACTCATTTAGGGTTAGTGATACCCTCTTGCTTCTCTCTAGCCGCCCCCTCCTCTCTCCCAAAATCAGGCCACACCTCCGGCCACCACCGAGCAACACCACCGCCTCCCCTCTTATCACACCGCCACCACCTACCTTCACCCCGTGACTCCCTCATCTCCTTTTGCTACATCACGCGCCCAAGAATAACCCTCCACCACCACAACGCGCCACTACCATCACGTTAACCATAAAATCCGAGTAGATCCGTAAGTTTGAAAGGTAGGTTACACCGTTTCACCCAAGGGTGTGACTCGGTGTGAGTCAACTCGTGTGTAACGAGTTGATTTTTATCATTTTGGTTCGGATTTGGGTATAAAACATGTGGGTTAACCTTTTAATAACTAAAAACTTGAGTAAATCGATGTTTGGTACCATTTGTTGTGTCTGTGTGGTCGAGTCGAGGTCGAACCGTGAGCACAAGCTCACGGCCGTGGCTTATGTTGGTGTTTGTTTGTCGATTCGAGTCGTGGTTATAGTCCTTGTGATTATTTGTTATTTTTGGTTGTTTTGGGTTTTGAGAGAAGTTGAGGTTGTTGTGAGGATTGAAGCCGAGAAGGACAAGGGTCCGTTTGGTATGTTTGTTGGTGTCGAAAGCCGAGCCGAGACCAAAGGGGTCTCGGCATGATGATGATGATACAATTTGTTTGTTGTTGTTGCTTTGGTTTTGGATTTGTTTAATCGGTTATCGCGCCGTAGGTTTAGGGCCGGTAACCGTATTTTGATGATATTTGACTTGAGATTACACTTGTGAGCTTTTGATATACATGTGATGATTATGAGCCAAGTCGGGTGTCACCGAGACTTTTTAGTCTCGGTGTGGCCTCGACAAGCCGAAACATTGATATTAGACTCTATTTGGACTATTGGAATTTATGGTTGACCACTTGATCCGAGAATTAATTATACTCGGACTCGTGACTCGAAACGGATAATAACTCGAGAAATAATTGTTTGGATATATATATATATATATATATATATATATATATATATATATATATATATATATATATATATATATATATATATATATATATATAAAACTAGAAATGGAAAGTTAAATAATAACGGCTAAAAAGTGGAAATATTAATTAGCAAAAACTTATTTGTTATTTAATATTTAACGTAAGTTTTATTTATAGACGAGAAGTTATAAATGGAAAGTTTAAATAAATGTGGGTTATTAAATGTTTCGAGGGCACAAATCGAGTAAATATCATTTAGGAAAGTATTAATGACTATGTGGATTTGATGTCGAGTTACGGATCGGTCGACATTAATATAACCGACCCACATGATTATCAGACTTATTGGGTTGACGAGCCCAATAAGGGACCGGCAAACATGTCGGAGGAATTTATTAATGTACGACTTATCCTTACGACTCAATATTTATAGTGATCTAGTTTTTGGAATAATAAGTGAGACGAAGGAATTGTTGGACTTATCGAGTTGACGAATTTGATAAGCTTCCGACAATTCGTCCGGATAACTTATTAAACCTTACATTAATCACTTGACCTTAGTTTAGTTTTGTTTGTGAGTCGTTTATGCTTTGGTCTTTTATTAGCGTGTGTTCACTTGAGTCATGTTGTGTCTCCACTGCACACACGATGATACCAAACGCTAGTAACTAATATAAGAGGTGTTTTTTTTTTTTTTTTTTTTTTTTTTTTTTTTTTTTTTTTTTTTTTTTGGTATAGAAATGGGATATACTTGGGATAGATAATTTTCGTTGGAGACTTTTACATTTGGGAATACATGTTAAGGCAAGTTTATATTATTAGGTCGTGTCGAGTCCGTAAGTGCCGATACGTGAGAGCTCCTTAGTGCTTTGCTTCTGTAGATTTGTGTTTGTGCTTTGCTTGATTGAGGTGAGTTCCATATCCCCACTTTTACTCTTAATGATGTTTTATCGAATACTTGGGGTGAGAAAACATGCAAAACTGTTTTGAATTGACCAATTGTTATGTTATGTTTTGATATGTTTGCTATATTAACTGGCTAGTGTTATGTGTTGATTGTGCTGCAATTGTGCGAGGATATTATTGTTTGGGCTGCAACAACTATGCTGGAATATTTTTGTTTGGGCTGCAACTGTGCGGGAATATTTGTGTATGTGTTGCAACTGTGCGTGAATATTATTGTATGTGCTGCAACCGTGCGGGAATATTATTGTATGTGCTGCAATTGTGCGGGACTATAGTGTGCACCTATAGGAAATCATTGTTGTGATTTGACACACTTTGGTGTGAGGATGATATATTGATATATGACTTAGTCCAGTATAGCAAACTAATATGCAAGTTGATCCACTATTGTACGTTGTGTCTAAACCTATGAACTCACTAGCGTTAGCTGACTTTTTAGCATGTTTTCTCAGGTAATTAATGATGATTATTTTTGGATGATCGCTGTTTGGAGGCTTGGCAAGTGGCATGGTTAAAAGATTAACTAAGACTCTGATAATACTTTTAGGGACCTATCTTATGTTTCTTTTAGGCCTTAATTTCAGTAATTTTGAATAAATGTAAACTTGAAGTTTGGATTTTGACATGTTTTATTTAAATGGATAATCTTATCCCCTTTTTTTATGCTTGTGTTGTGTACCAATTCCGTAGCACCCCAATACATGTTTTGTATACTTGTTTTGTCTTCCGCTGAACCAAATTTTGGGGGTGTTACACAACCCGTCAAGCATAACCCAACCAAACCTACCCATACTCACCCCAACAGGCTACATTTTAGATATTTTGGTCACTCTTTCTTTCACCCGTGATTTAACTACATATTGTCAGTTGTCTCATCAACAAGCAATGCTGGTTCACTTAATATCACACACAAGGACGAAGGGAAACTATAAAAGCTTTAAATTACACTAAAGTGTTGTTTTTTGTTTTTTTAGTTCCATCATGGTACTTACAGGTGACTAGTTAGACTGGATGTACCCTTACCTTGTCAACGACCAAATAGAATGTGTAAATTTACAAGCACAACATTCGGTTTTAAGAAATTTTCACTTTCATTTGAAGAAAATGAAGAATATATACTTTATCTACATCATCACATGTAGAAATTGTTGGGATTTATTAATATGTTAACCAATTAACACTACGAGTACGCAGCGGAATATGGATCTAGTTTGGCTATTAGAATTAACACAAATAATAAACACATAAAACAAATAAAAGGGACAAGAAAAATAAATCGAAAACTAACCCTTGTAGTCACCCGCAAATGAAACTAAGTAGTAAATATATACTACCTCTACGGTTGCTCACACAAACACGTCAACCAAGTATGCCCGGAATGCTAGCCGAGTATCACGTATCAACCAAATACCAATTCGAATACAAAAATTGTATTACGTTCGAATTGTAAACAATAGCAACGCCAACAGTAACTAAAAAAACAAGAAGTAAATTCCTTGTTGTTTTACTTAGATACTTGGAAGGAAAAGTCAAACCAAAAAGCTCTCTTGCACTCCGATTGGTGGACAAAGAAAGGAGCAGCAGTTTTCACGTGGGGTTTCTGTTTTTAATGAGATAGTGTCGTGTATTTATGAGCTAACATATGAGGTCTATTTATAGTCTCTCATGCTCATTCATGATAAGGCTTAAAACACTTCATGATAAACATAGAACTCTTTCTATTTAAGCCTTATCACAACTCTCTCATTCCTTCTTATCTTTAATGAACCTAGACACTCCAAGATCCCTTCTAGATCTTTCATAAGCTGGCCACACTGGTTAGGACAAGTAAGGCATCTTGTCTAGTTCATTTCATGTCTTTTTGGTATACGCGAAGAATTTAACATACTCTAAGTGTTTAACGTGTGTGCCCCCAATAGGCTCACACACCTCTAGTCGTATTTAAGCTATTCCAACTTCCATATTCCAACAGCTCCCACTTGGGAGTTGGAGTAGCAGATAGCACAAATACCAACGACGGAAACGTCTAGCAACGCTCTCACTCGCTATTTAAACTAAAGGTGTCTGAGATATAGTTTCATAAATCATTCTCAGTAGCATGGTCATTTATGTCTTGCTTTTATCATCCTTTGTTATAGATACCGTTAAACCATGGATATGGATCCTAACTCATTCCATATAGTTTAACCATTTTGATTCTCGTTATAGAATTTTAATTAGATATACCAAATGTAATCAAGAATCATCTTGCATTACCCTTTGGGTTCGGCCGAACAATTATCTGATTAATTCTGGAGAGGGCCCATGGTATCTTTCTGCACATATCAAGTGGAGTAACAAATCCTTTGTTGACTACAAGTGTTGTGGATGCTGCTTCACATCACTCCGAAAAATAGCTTTTATAACTACCTTATTCAGGACAGCGTTTGGCATATAATTACAAAAGTGATATCCACACATAACAGAACTTGCTTGTATCTCAAGTCTAAGGATGACTTAATAAACCATTTTCAACATCTTACTCATGACAAGGATCCAAAAGTAAATGTTTGAAGTTGGGGTATCCAATATGCATCCCTTGTGAATACATATGAGTTTGGCGGGAACAATCCACATTCTCATAGAATATAACCAATACTCACATTTGCCTTGCATAACAATATTCCCATATTGTTAACCGACAATGGACATATTTAGAATGATAAAATCATTCAAGGATTAAACATGCAAATATAGGATAACAATTATTATATGAATGAATAACAAATACCAAGTATCTTTATTAATCATAAAGTAAAAATTGTCTTACAATCCCAATTATCCAAATACTAAAAACAGATATGCATGAGACTAATTAGTAAGTTGAAGTCAAATGTTTCCAACATTCTCAGCTTTTCTTTGCAAGAAAACTATATAGTCATCTGAGTAAACTTTCCGAATACTATTTTCAAATTTCACATATAGTGAGGGATTTGAGATGAGTGTCTTATCTCATATGCTCATACTACTGCAAGTGTCATAGTATGGAGATGTCGCCCTACCTTGCATAAGGTATTAGAATTCAACGACATACTGACAATCATCTTTACAGTTTCTTAAAATGTAAAGTACTCTTTATTCCTTAATGTGTAATGCAACAATGCTCTCCGTTGAACATATCTAGTTAGCAGATTTATCATAAATGATAAAATCCTACTTTAACCAGTTTTAATTATCCTCTAGCATCATTGTACGCATACAACACTATGCTTTATAATTCGTAAAAATTTGTATTAACAATAATCTAAATACTCTCAATTAGATATTATTGTTGTCAGCTCATCTTGCTCTAGTGCAAAAGTAACAACCAGTCTTATACACAATATAATATATACATGACAAAACATAAGGTTTCCATCCATGTAATAAATTATTCCTAGTGAAATATACCATTTAAGACTTGCTTGAATGATATATTGCATTTGTGTTGGACTTAATTTTCCGCATATGTTTATTCCAAATAAACATTTATTCCAAGGTTGTTTGTTCTATTCCCTAAATCCCAAGTGAAGTTTCATTCCAAGCTTAAGAATTAAAATCTAGCTTAAATGGAATGATATCTTCAATATGTTATACAACATATGAATTTTAAGGAAAAACATAGTGCTCCCACTTAATGTCATATGTAATTAGGAGTTATCTTAATTCAATCAAAATCATATTGTAATTAAATTCAAGATCTCAGCTTCTAGATGCATGATCCAATCCAAACTTGGATTGCTTAAACTTGTATACTACATAAAGATTGTATAGATTCATAACCCTTTTGATTACACACCGTCCTCGCAAAAGGTAATCATTAAAGAAAAAGTTATAAAACTTAATTGCCATATTCCACATTCAAGGAAACATGTATGACAATTAATTATCTTTATTTAATTAATGCATGTATATAAGAAAATCTAATCACAGTCAATTGCATGAGTAAGATTAAAACTTCTTATTATAAGCCATGCATTAACATGTATACAATTTTGTCCTTGTGAGCCTTTCTTCAAAAGAAACTTATTCCAACCTCATAGGTTAACTGTTAGGCAAAATAACAATCAAGGTCAAAACATTGATTTGCCTTTTAAGGACTGCATCTTATCATTCATAATTCTAAGACATTTATCAGATTCAAGATGTGATAATGTACGTTATCAGTTAGTAGATTTTTAATGATCCATTAACTTATATTCCTTAGCATTGATATCAAAATATCAATCAAGTGATGAGGCATCCTTGCAGATTTATGAATGAGAGTAACATTATACTTTGGTCAACATTTACATGTTTAACCTTAGTATGACATTAATAAGTGGATTTTAGAAGGTTATGTATTTGTTCTTGAATATCTTCAAGATTTGTTGATGCTCCCACTTACTTTTGTAAGTAGAGACAATTCTCTAAATACTAAGTATTTAAGCAACAATAAATTGTTCTTTATTTGGGAACCACAAAATATATTTTAAGTTCTCATCTCAAGATTGTTAATAAAATGCTTCATAAGATTTTAACAAATTTAGAACTTAAATCAAGACATAATGGAATTTCTTCCAACAACTCTAATTAAGGTTTGTAGCAAAACCCTAATTTTGTATCACCCTTTAACCGAAAACCTTAGCAACCATTTTGTGTTTCGTCGAGCTAGGAGGAACACCGATACTACAATCTTCAAGCTAGGAAGCGTAGAAAAATCAAAACCCAAAAGGGTTTAGGATTCGATTGCTTTGAGTGGAAAAACCAAAAATCCCTAAAGGTTTAGGGGTTTCGGTCATGGGTTGTCTTGAATACCTTCTAGGTTTGAACCATATTGAGTATGTCCACGACACACGCAAATTTCTAACCTTGATGGATTTTGGAGGCAGAGCAATTAAAGCTATCATGAATCAAACAATATGAATATTGTTTGTTTCAACCTATTAGACATACCATAATAATGTGGTATTCTATAAGTATTTGAATTCTGAAACTATATCAGAATTCCATAGATAATTTAATTCTCTTTGGACCAAATACTTGTCAATTGGGTCGAGCCAAATTGCATATTAAGTATTTTCGAACCAAGTGCATGCTATAATGTATATTTCTTGAATAATACAAGAACCTTATGCTCATGTGTTAACAAGAAGACATAACTGTTCAAGAATTATATGTTCATGTGTTTACAAGAAAACAGAACATGTCAATAATACATTATAAGTCTTTGAATAATTCAAAGGCCTCATGTTTATGTGTTAACAAGAAGACATAACAATTTTACTATATACTTTATGTTATAAGTCATTGATTAATTCAAGGACTTTATAATTATGTCTTAACATGTAAACATAATTATACTAACAAAAGTAATCATGAACGCAAACTCTTGAGTTCTGTAGTAATTTCAAGTTAATTTTATACTTTAGAATTATGATTATTATCATTTAACCATAATTATGTTGACTAAAACATGTAGTCGAAATGTTGAAGTATCTTTACACTATATCATGACATTTGAATGTAGTAGGGCAACAAACATCTTGTGTGTTTAAGTCCTAGTAGAATTATTAGCTTTCTTACCTTGCGGTCAAGAGAAACAAATAATATGTTGTTCCTTGCACACACTTTGAGATTTCTCCCACTTGTGTAAGGCACAACATCATATTATGAAAACAAACAACATATGATTGATTGTGTAAACAATATGATAATGTCATAGATGTTACAAGTAGTTTTAGAACCATAACCTTTAATAAGGAATTGTGGATTATTATTCTATAGATAACGTTCAGAAAGCAACAGCAGAAAGGCAACGTGTTATCTAATAAAATAAAATGCAATTATCCTGTAAGAAATGGTCGTTCATATTCGGAAAGTAATGAATTATCTCAAAGCAAGTTTGAAATGATATGGGTGACTAACAAGGAAATAAATCTCGTAGCTCCCACTGAAATTGACAACATTACAGGAATGTTATTTCAGTAATAAAACGCAATGCTCCCACTAGATTTGTCAACATTGTAAGTGTTACATTGCCAGTAGAAAGCATATTGCAATTTAATACACTTTCCTATTCTCTTCGAATGCCTACAAGTAGCAATGTACTTAGGTATTGAACAGAGTATATGAAGTCCTACTTATGTAGATGAGGGACTAGCCATTCATGCTTTAATTTAACTTGAATAGTTAGCATGCAATTCCTCCTTTATCGTCTACATAGCCCCAAGGGTATTTAGCACTATAAGGAATAATAAGAGTCCAAGAAAAATACCTAGCGAATATGCTAGTAATTTCTTTACTCTTTGCGGTTTAAACTCATACATCGTGACAAGTGCAAGATGTCATTTATTTTGGTAGCTATAGACAAAATGTTTTCTAATTACACAAAATATTTTATCTTTCATATTATTTCAATACCGGAAAAGGGTAATGAAAGATCATAAGTGAGTTTAACAATTGTAATCCTATCTTAGTTTGTCAACTAAGGAGAAACAAATAGGAATAAGTCTCACTCTTCTTACCAGGAAAAGAGACTAAGTGTGTCTTTTTAAGAAAAACAATCTTTTGTTTACGAATTATGTTGCAAAAACACAATTTTAATCAGAACATAGAAAGTTCAATGTTTGTATTTTCGATAATTAAATTCTTAAAAGAATTAACTACCCAATTAATTACTAATTAAGACTAAGATCCATCTTGACCTCCCACTTATTACCGGAGGTCTGACCAGCATGTAAACAAGTAGGGCAAGAGGTAAGCGACGAGCGTTAATTGCATAAAATGCAACTCTTAGATTTATGAGACTGATCAAGACATTAGTAGACAAGTAGTAATGTCATGAGCATGTTTAGTCTCATCTTATGCCTCGGGTCCAAGGTCTGACCAAGCATACTCGAAATAAGTCGACCAAGCAAGAACGTGCAAATATCACCAAAGGTCTGACCAATGAGCAAAATCTGCCATGGGTTTGGAATGGCCCTAAGGTCTGACCAAAGAGGTCAAGCCAAAGGCACGTGTTCTTGGTTGGCTGGCATAGACTTAAAATTTACTCATAGGGTATACACATAAATGTGGTAAAATCATGTACAAAGAAGCATCCAAAACAACTTTGTAGCACTTAATTTTAAAAACTTTTAGTCATGACACTGTAGTGATCATCATGGTTCACGGTAACTCCAATCGAACTCGCAAGGAAGCGGAGGACCAAGTCAGCGTGAAGCAATGACCGAAAATCCTTTAGGTGTGACTGTGCGCACCGCCTTATACCCCCCTTATAGTTTGTTCTAGTGGGTGAGCCGTACTTCCCAAGTGTCCATAGCGTCCAGTTTTTAATTTCATGAAAAACTTGTTTCAATAATTTAGGTCACTTAATTTTGCAAGAACAAATTTTTTCACGAATCAAATAGCAGGTCACAATTGAGCATGATATTTAGGCGTGTAAATTTAGACCATTTTTAATGTCATGGTTTCGCATATGTATTATTCCATATTGCATGCAATTAGGTGTGTAAAACATATAACAATGATGCACATAAGGAATCACAAACATAAACTAAGACATTAATTAAACACATAAAATCCGAGTACTCTCGCGAGTCTTCCCTAAAAGGAGAACCATAAGACCCTCACTAGGTTTTCATCAAGAGCCTAGATCGCCACATGCATCAAAAAAAAAATTGATTGCGTAGGTCTTATAGCCGAAATTCACACATAAAATAACATGGCAAACTTATTAACTATTAATTTGCTATTTTATGTATCTAATTAACCGTTAATTTAATTTGTTTGTGTCTTGTTATTTTTTATTAATTAATGACAAGTATTGCATTATAGTTGTCAAAATAAAAATAAAACAAATAACTAAATTAGATTTCATGCAGCCTTTTAACGTGTTTAATAAATTGTGTAACCCATAATACACCAAACGAGTTGGCTCGTGATGCCACTGTTGGGATTTATTAATATGTTAACCAATTAACACTACGAGTACGCAGCGGAATATGGATCTAGTTTGGCTATTAGAATTAACACAAATAATAAACACATAAAACAAATAAAAGGGACAAGAAAAATAAATCGAAAACTAACCCTTGTAGTCACCCGCAAATGAAACTAAGTAGTAAATATATACTACCTCTACGGTTGCTCACACAAACACGTCAACCAAGTATGCCCGGAATGCTAGCCGAGTATCACGTATCAACCAAATACCAATTCGAATACAAAAATTGTATTACGTTCAAATTGTAAACAATAGCAACGCCAACAGTAACTAAAAAAACAAGAAGTAAATTCCTTGTTGTTTTACTTAGATACTTGGAAGGAAAAGTCAAACCAAAAAGCTCTCTTGCACTCCGATTGGTGGACAAAGAAAGGAGCAGCAGTTTTCACGTGGGGTTTCTGTTTTTAATGAGATAGTGTCGTGTATTTATGAGCTAACATATGAGGTCTATTTATAGTCTCTCATGCTCATTCATGATAAGGCTTAAAACACTTCATGATAAACATAGAACTCTTTCTATTTAAGCCTTATCACAACTCTCTCATTCCTTCTTATCTTTAATGAACCTAGACACTCCAAGATCCCTTCTAGATCTTTCATAAGCTGGCCACACTGGTTAGGACAAGTAAGGCATCTTGTCTAGTTCATTTCATGTCTTTTTGGTATACGCGAAGAATTTAACATACTCTAAGTGTTTAACGTGTGTGCCCCCAATAGGCTCACACACCTCTAGTCGTATTTAAGCTATTCCAACTTCCATATTCCAACAGAAATATCAGTCTATTATAGTCATTTCTTCTTGCCACTGTGTTGAAATGTCAACAAAGTTCTTACATGTAGCTAATATCTTGAGAGACGAAACCTTTAAGTCCAACCTTCTAATGCGTCAAATATGAGTCCTTACAAGTAAACAAGTAAACACTTTCTATACTTATTAAATGTAGCTATAGAAACAAATGAATTATAACCTCAAACATAGGAATTATGTTTAGCCGATATTGCGCAAGCTGACCCCTCTCATCCATTGATGAGAAAAGCCAAGAACGAGGATCATATGTGATGAATCACTAGTTCTCTTATATACAAGAAATATGATTTTCTAATAATACCAAGAGTTCTTCTTGTGGCTAGAACTGCCAGTGTCTTTGCATAACATTGATCGGACTTCAATGATGGATCGTGGAGGCTCAAGGTCTTTCTCTTGAAGTGCATGTCCAAGTAGCTTTTGCATTTGTGATGCAAATGTATCATCCAAGATCTACAAATTTGTCAAATAGTTATACACAATAAGCATATGCAGAAACATGCATGCGTGTCTAAATACACACATGGTATGCATATGTA
Organism: Artemisia tridentata subsp. tridentata; assembly: GCA_021014915.2. Taxonomy (NCBI): domain Eukaryota; kingdom Viridiplantae; phylum Streptophyta; class Magnoliopsida; order Asterales; family Asteraceae; genus Artemisia; species Artemisia tridentata. Next base: position 271,007,761 of record CP139504.1, read on the forward strand.
GAATATTATACATAAGACAGCTACTTACCGACACAGCAACTCTGGAGCCTTTGTACAATGATTTGTTTTCTTTCCTGTTTTCAAGGAAACTCAAAACATCCTGTAGCAAGAATCAAAACTTATTACATGTCAAATTAGTGAATTACGAAGCAATATTCTACTTTCTCAGTTTAAGAAATTTGAATATCAATCAAAACTTGCCTGTCCCATCCGGTCCCAGTATCCTCGACATATTGCAATAAAAACGTGAGTCTCGAAGATGGTGTGGAGATGATTCACGGTGCTTGTAAGCTGCTCTGTTAGTGGTTGCATTCTGTTTCTGATCTCAGATTCTGCCGAACTTTCTTTTGAATCTTGGAGAATTTTCTTTAGTTTTGTACCATTTTGTAGTCTTGTCTGCACAAATAATGACCCAATATTAGAAAGAGGGGGGGGGGGGGGGGAGTCAACAATAATTTACAAATCTGATGGAAACAAGCTATCGTTCTTACGAAATGCGAAGAGGGAACAGGAAACTACACTTTGCAAGATTGTTTATTCTTTGCGCGAAAATGCTATTAATGACCATAGTGTTACCAGTAATTAAGTATAAAGGTAAGATCAGTTATTTATTGCAACAATCTATATTACTTTTGAAAATAATAATAATAAAAAAAAAAAACAAAAAAACAAAACAATAACTTTGTAAGAACAAGGAATTTGGATAAATTCCTTGACTATATGCTGACCTGGCCATTGTATGTAGCACGTTTAGCCTATACAACTCATGTTTGCAAATTATAGTGGTTTCCTCTATGATCTTCTTACAAGAAAAAAAGTTTTATGGATAAGGATGCATGTAGGTTAAAAAAGTTACTCACTGTAGGTGGCACTTCTGACCCAGGTCAAAAGTCGCCGTAAATCATTTTACTTGAAAAAAAATGGGTCATCAGAAATGGGTGAAAACAGTGAAACAGGTCAAAAGTTGTCGTAAATCGTTATACTTAAACGTTTACTCTTAAATAAAGATTAAGAATCGAATGATTGATAGGTTCGAACTCACTGTCATCAATCCAATTTTGCTTTCACAACACTCTTATTTCCAAAAGTACCCTAAAAGCCTACACTCTTTCATTACCAAAACTCTTAAGTAATGCTACAGTGTTCGTAACACGATAATTTTATACAGAAAAAGGTCTAAGAATTACCAAAAAATATTTGTATCCATATTTAATGTATACAGATTAGTTATCCAAACCCATACCGACCCTCTACCATCACACTGACCCGTCTTTTAGCACCAATAATAACTCATAAACGTAATGATTAGGCACTCACATTTTCAAAAAGTTTCTCCACAACAGCTTGCAGATAATTTCTGAACTTTGATCTAAGCAATACTGTTACTTCACTTAGTCGCTCCCCAGCTGCTGTATTTCCTTCATTCGGGATGCAACATGAGCCCCATGACTTAAGTTGAACTTCAATTTTGGGACGTAAAATGTCCAACATTCGTTTCATCGAGTTTAAAAGAATGCCAATCTGAAACAAAGAAATTCACCCAAACATTAGAATACACGAAATTTTCACATCCCACCAAACGAGATACATTTATGCTTTCAAAAAATCCTATACGCAAATTAGCTAGCTTATTACAAACCGTTTAGAATAATAGGAGAAAGGAAAATCCAAAGAAATTGCTAGATTTTCTTTGAATGTTTATAGACAGAAATGAGTCATCCCCCAATCATCATTATGAGAGATAATCAATGGTTTCTTTTACGTTGTCTCCATTTTGTGGGAAAATATTCTAAAACTTTCCCTAAAATTCGTTTGAAGAAAATGTTGCAATTTTCATGGGACAGTGAGGATGTTTTATGACACATGAATATAGAAATGTTAAAGTTGTATATTCTAACAAGACATATAGAACTAAAATTAAAGAAAAGTTAAAGATGTCCCAAATATCAAAATAAAATAACTACACAAACCTCTGAAGGCACGGCATAAGGATTTGGTGTTCGTTTGGTAAGCTTTTGGACATACTTAAAACCAAACTTCTTTGGTGCCAAGTTCTCTTTCAAAGGTGCTAGAACATCCGCAAATTGTTTTTCCAAACTCTCAATCACTGCCTTTTCAACGTCCACTATGGCCTATTTATAACATTACCAAATTAAATTATTTAAAAATAATGTCTAACAATAATACTTTTGATTTCATAGATAAACTCTATATAGAGATTTAGTTAAACTAGAGTTATGACGTTAAAACGCTCAATAAAAAACACGTATTATTTCAAAATTTTAATTGACTATAGAAGAAACGAATGAGGGTGACAAAAAGCAAAGTACAATGATGTCAATCTCTCAAGCTAAACATCAACAACATATTTGTATAATCCTATATTAGCTTAGAGTGATCGACTTTTGGAACATTCTAGTTGTTTTTATTTAACACATGAAACCTTCTTTCTTGTAAAAAAATCCAAAACAGAAAAGCGACAAAGACTTAGAGGTGGCAATATGGACCGCTACTTTGACGATACACTTCAACTCAAACCTTTTTTGACCCGTTACCCGACCCGCCCATGTTGCCACATCTAAACATAGTTAAATTATCAGGATACAGCAATAGATGTAAAATTGAGAAATTGTAAGGACGTACATTCTCCAAAGCAAAGGTATACTCCGGCCATCGACATATTATGACCTCATAATCATTTAGAGTATCTTTGAGACGCTCATACATTTCATCCACAAATGGGGTTGTTGAACTTTGCGTTCTGACTCCAGACCATTTTACCTGCAAATTTACCAACCTTTATGATCATTTAGAAAAAAATGAACGGCTTTGTAATTATTCCTCCGCATTCTGTAAGTTCTCATTCTTTGGCTTCTGAAACTTGTAATTACCAAATTTATAATTTTTTATACACTCCGACGCATTTTCAAAATACATAATTTTGAAACTCATAGTACTTTTGTACCTCCTGCTATAACTATCAGTGGTTACTGGAAAGCTAAATACTTTATACATCCAACTAAAAATGCAATATATGACTTGACATATAGTTTGATATTCAATAAATACTTATAGCTTTGACCCATCACCCAACCCGCCCATTTTCCACCTCTTCGAACTGAGATACTTAGCACATACCTTGTCTAGTTTACAAGTCTCAAGCAACGATAGGCGCTTATCTTGAATCCAAATAATGATATACAGGTGAAACAGTTCTTTCGCATCAACCCCTCCTTTAACCGGACTGAAACAAAAAGTTGACTTAAATTGTGCAAAGAAGAACAATTAACAAGAACAATAAAGAAGATTAGAATATATATAAGTTACTTGATATTCCAGGTTGCAAGATCCTTTTGGAAGTCTGCTGTTGCAATTACAAGTTCTGTAACATGACGAGAAGGACCTGCAGGGGGACAGGCAACGAGGAAGGATCGCAATCTGCTGCAAAGTTCACCACTATATATTGCAGATGACAGATTTGGTAGGTCGATGAAACTGCAAAATAAGATACACGAACTTAAGGACTGTAAGACGTGGGTTCGCATTATTTTGTCCGAATAGAAGAATAAAGTAAAAGAACTGATTTCAACTCTATGTGACTTCCTAGCTCCTCCTACAACTAGTGTTATGATTTAACTTCTAAGAGTCAAAAAACAAATGTCAAATTTAAAGTTCTAATCTAGTTAACTTTTTATAAATAATTATAACCATCCTAACCATGCAAGAGGCGCAAAAAGTTTTATAAAATAGATGCTGTTTGGAAGTACTGACTTGGCATCCAAAAATTAAAGATGGACACTTATAAAAAAAGAGGGAGTATATTCTGGAAAACGGGAATCAACAATCAATATTTAGAGAAAACAGGATCATATATTAACTTTGCACTCCACACTCTCGTGCAAGATTATTATTATTATTCCAATGCTAGACTGATGCATTGTAGATTTAATTATGCAATTCGGAGAGAAAAATACCTTGGAAGTATGTTGCAATTGTGAATCTCAATATCCGTAAGAATCTCATTCCTAATGTTGAGGCAAAGGGATTTCATTTTCTGATAAGCCGTAGAGACAGTAACAGCATCCATTAACATCAAGTTTCCATCACCAGTGCCACTAAGATATTCATCTGTATCCGTCAAGTGCCTTCGTGATCTTTTTTTGGCAGCAGCCTAGTAATGATCGCAAAGCTAGTTAAGGCATAGATGCATGTATTGTAGAAACAAATAACCATATCAATTAGACAAATATGAAACATACAATGGTATTATAAAGAGTTCAATAAATGTCTGATGTCTAAAACGTCCTACAATAATGGCCAAAAGGGCCGAATATACTGGACCGGATAAGAAAACACTGGGACATCCCAAAAGGGTGTAGCAACAGTATGAGGCAAGGGAGCATCAACTGAATAATCACTAAAGGGGATAGTTGGGAAGTGCGTGATAAAATGGATTAACTTACATTGAATAATCAAAATCAGATTTGTAACTGTGATAAAAATGTGGCAGGAGATAGATTTTAGGATTTGCCTTTGCTGCTTGAATTTGTAATAATCATATACTCCAATTGTTACAGTGTTTGGTAAGGGTTTTGGATGAATGATTAAAAGGCCATTCCTATCTTTTCTTTTAGTATTAAAATCTAAAATATTTACGACATCTTTAAGAAAGTAATTATCTTATAATATCCAAACTCTAAAAAATGATTATTGGAACTTCTGGTCGTTGTTCAGTTGGGTAACACACATCTAAACACTCCGTATTATTGTTAACAAGTATCAAGTACGGAAGACTCGTGAACCTGGAAGTAGCAGTATAATTTGTTCTGTGCCTCTGGAGATAATATATCATGAAGAAGTTTATACAACATCACAGCAGGTTCCAATACGGGTGCAGCAATCCCAGTAGCCGGTCTAAAGATATCCATCATGCCAGAGGGAGACGACTCGTCCAACGACTTATAGTTCTCAAAAACAACAGCAAAAGTCTCTTCAATTTGCTCTTCAATCTCACCCAATATTCTATTCTGCAGAGCCCAAAAAAGAAACATGCCTTAGTGTAGGGCACAAACTAAGGACATTGCGTAATCAAGGGCACTAGTGCAGCTTACCTCTTGATGACTAAGAGTGCTCTTAGTATTTCCCTTCATCATAACAGGTAACAACAAGTCGTAAACTAATGACAGACAGTCATTTGTTGGAGTGGCGACATCCATGATGTAGGAGAGGTATCTGAAGTATGTGAACCATGCACATATTATGTTAGAATGACAATTTAAGATATTAAACAGGTCAAATGGATCAAAGCAGTAAGTTTAGCTAAATAGGGAAAGGGTTAAAAGTTACTAAGTTTATTTTTAATGCGTACACCCTCTTTATTTATTAAGAAGTTGAAAAATGCGTAAAAAGTGTTGGTGGGTCAACCCAAACTAGCCAATATTGATTTGTACTAAAAAACACTCATTACCCAAACCCGCCCCCCTCTTACCACAGCATTTAAAAACGGTGGAAAGGGACTGCCAGATATGGTTCTGTTTTGGACCGTAAACCATCTACAGTTTTAAAAGAAATAAAGAATAGTCCAACTGCTAGTCTTCCTTCAATAAATGTACTACCAAATCATAGATAATAAACATGATGTAGGCAAATAATTTTACCTTGTAACTGTGTGGATTATTCATTCAAACTGAAGGAGAAAATTAAAATAAGAGTTTACCGAAGAGCAAGTCAGTACCTTAGCTTTGTGTAAGCTTCAGAAACCCCATAATATGATGCAAATTCAGCCAGTAGCCACTTCCAGGGATCATGCAGCTGCAAATTTCTTTGTTGAAAATTCTGCTCTTTCATCGCAACCTCCATGGCAAGGTCATATGCCACTGTTTCGGCAATAGAACCGCACTGTCAAACCAGAAGACTGTTTGGTCAAATTACTATAGATTTAGTCAATAAGAGATGCAAAGAGACTTGGGCAGTCGCAACATCCAAACCTCTGTCCTAAAAACTCGACATTTTTTATTCTGGGATGACGTCATTATTAAAAGATATTATACAAAAGCCGCAGTTAAACACTTCTATAGATGTTAAACATTGACCGTCTCACCTTGAGGCCATTCTCATCTAAGCTGGTTGTATAATTTATATAGAGCTGAATTTTGCCAACAAGCTCATGCTCCGGTTCTCGATAAATTGACCACCAACGCAGTTTGTCATTCTGCGAAGAAATAATATAAGCTTCCCAATAACAGAACACCATCCAATATCTCACAAGTTGAAGGGGATATAAAAAATTTCACCTGATCTTCGGAAATGGTGGCCACTTGGGCCAGGACACGACCATAATGGTTCCCCTTGGAGTCTTGCACCTCGACAATTAAGTCATCCCCAAGGCTATCTGGCAAACTATGAATTCATAAGTCAGTAACTTTGACAAACGCCATTATAGGTTTCAATATGAGTGGGTTAAATTTGGGTCAAATCATGGTGCGGGTCGGGACGACCTGCAAATACTTTTTTTTCCTTCCCATTTTTTGAATTTTACAAACAGTCAAAAACTAGATTAATAAATTCATGAGGTTCTATGCATTTGAATAAACTTTGGATGGCTTTCGCCCATATGCTTTTATGTTAACCCATTTGTCCCATTAGACAAAAAAACAGAACCCAAATTGCTACTTCTAAACCGTAAAACAAATGCTACTTCTAAACCGTAAAACAAATGCAAAGGAACTTGAGTTCAAAGGAAACATACAATATATGAGTTTCACCAGACCCAGGTTGCATTCGAATGGTATCTCCTTCGGCTGAACTTTTTAGTCTTAGCTGACAGGTGTACGATTCTGTTCAATATAATGAATAATTATGATTAGCTACAAACTTTTGCTTGAAGAAATTAAACAAGGCCGGGGCAACAAGAGGGTTACATAATATATAATCCATCTATCTATATTTTGAACTAAATAAGCACCTTTGTGAGATTCAAATTGACCTTATGAATGATATGTTCATGATGAAGAAAGTTAAGTACATATTTTTGAAAATATCGATATATAACAAAAAACCATAAGAAAAATAAATAAGATAGATCATCCTCTTCAATTTATTCGTGATTCACAAAATAAGTTCTAGTAATAAATCATTAGGGGCTTAAACATAATAATATTGTTAAGCTCGTGTGTTACCAGAAAAGTTTAAGATATTGTTCTTCAAATAAATGGAAGTAATTACATAGAATTCACAAACCTTGCACTTCATAGGCCGATGAACTACTGCGTAAAGTTGAGACCCCAACTTTAAGAAGGCCAGAAACTTGTTTAATGTATTGAGTGCTTGCTTGCATGTATGCCAAACTATGGCGAGAAAAGGAACCATTTGCAGGCACACGAGGAGAAAAATGAATGCTTCGAACTGCTTGCCATCCAGAAGAGACTTTCGATTTTACTATGGCAAAGTGGCGTCGAACTGTTTCAAGTTTCACTTTGGGTGGTTTTATTGATGAGAAGCTGCATCCTGTAGGTGGGTCTAACGTCATTTTCACCTTACGGACTGCAACCATTAAAAGAAATATCAGAATTATTCTAATCACTTCATGTTAGTCAATTTAGGAACGAAACACGTAAAGAACACTGATGATGTATAACTAATACTAATACCTTGCACCTTCATCTTCCCAACCATTTTCTTTTGTTTTGGGGCAGCCCCTTCGCTACCAACTTCAGAAGAGCGTTTAACAAGCAATTCTTCCTCTGACTGTAGTAACACTTGTTGTAAACTGTTATGAAAAGAACGGTGTTAAAGACAAAAACAAATAGACAAACATTGACAATGCTAAGTGTGTAATTGAATACTAAACATCCAGCATCCATTTTATACATTTCGTATAGAGGTGGAATATTTTGCTCAATTACTTATGAACTGGTAGATTTAGGTGGTCTTTTATCTGAAGAAAATTTATAAAAAGCAAAAAGAGGAACTTGTCACACATGCGATGGTTGTTCAAATTCTATATTTAAATACACCCTCATAAAATCAATTTATTAAAAATCTAGATAAAAATTGAAATGATTTTGTATACTGAATCATGTCTAACTCATTAACTGTTTATGAAAGGTTTCAGGACATACTGACCTGTCTCGTACTAAAAGTACCCTGCTCCAACCCACCCATTTTGACACGTTACCCAAACCACACATTTTGCCACCTATAGTGTCTGGTCAAAGTAGATACATTGAGATTTCACTCGATATTTATGAAACCCGTATTCATAAATATCCAACATCTTATAGAGATGCAGAAAGATAAACTGTTGACTTGACTCTGACTTGTTGGCACTCAAAAATAGGATACAGTGAATATTATCTTACCCGAAGGTGCTTCGTAGCAAAGCACATTCATTTTCCAGAAAATAAGGGGCCTCCATGCAACCCTTTGCCCAAGCATGTAGGCAGAGTCTAACACATGCATCATATGCTATGACGGCATGCCAAGGTCCTAGTGAGCTAAAATCATTAAACAACACATAACCTCAATTAGTACTAAAGTAATCTTTTTCGGAACAAGTAGTTTGTAACGTCAATTAATGTAGTTATGCAGCATACCTTGCATGGAATGTGGGAAGACGGGTAGGAAAAGAGCCTGAACCGGTTTTCGCACCAACACCGACACTCCTATCATAAAGCAAGGACAAGATAATAACAATGTCAATAAAAAAGTTCAAAATGGCATAATGCGGAATTAAGAAAGCGAGCCCAATCCTATCTATTCGGGCACAAGCCTAACACATCTTTTTCAAAGGGTTATTAGCATATAAAAGTTAGTTTTTTTGCTAGGCAACTACCCCTTTTTTTTTTTCTTTTTTTTTTTTTTTTTTCAAATTGGACATGAATATTGTAATAGTTTACATATGATGTATTTTGGTGAGTAGACCAGTCAAAGTGGACACATTGTGCCGAAGTGCAAAACGGACCTAGATGTGTTTAAGGTCTCCTGTTTATGACTCGTCTTCATATCTGCAACAGTAGTATTCTTCTCTACATTTGAGTTAGCTGAAAATTCACACGAATCAACTCTATCCACTTTGGAACTTGGAGAATGTTCCTTCTCTTGCTTGATCTCCGTATAAGAACCTGAAATCGGAGGTGCACTAGGAACATCTTCCATTGATGACTGACGATGTTGTATATTTCTACCATTTAAGTCCTGCAATAGTTGACTCTCACACTTATTCAATGAGTCTTAACAACGTAAATTCCTTTTCACCAAAAGATTCATATAAAATAACAGACCCGACTGATCGATACACTAGATATTATCAAACACCCTAACTTTTCAGTTATAACCATGTAAAAAATTTGTGATTTGACTAAGATGCTAGTCTAAGTAGTGTTTGGATTTGAGTTTTCAAACTCATAATCAAAGTCAGAAGCTTAAGTGTCTAACAAATTCGATAATCTAAGAATTTAATGGACAAATTGACCAAACCGGCAAGTTTGTGAAAAAGTGTAAATGGTTTATCAACAGGAAATAATAGTCTCAAATTTGGTTCAACATAAGGTGTAGAATACCTTTCAAAAATTAGTTTTGTAGGGTATAGTATTAAAAGCTGTGTATAAGTCGCAACAAGTTTCAGAGCAAGATGCAAGCCAAGCTAGATTTGTACCTTTCTTGAAGAAATATCACCATTGACCTGTGACGAAACATGAGACGCGTAACCATCCGAAGTGTAAGCATCTTTACGAGGCAAATTCTCAATGCTGGCCCCCACTTGTGTGGTTGAATACTCTGAGCTTTCTAAAGAATCATCGGATTCATCCTCCGTATAAGCACTGCTTCTAACTGAATACCTATTATTAGTCCCCCTCATCATCAATCTATCTGCCACATTCCCCTTCCCTCTCTTACGAGTTACTTCAACTGACGAGTTCACATCACTAGAGTACACATGGTACTGTGGACGCCCAAGCACAGGATCGTTGTACCTACTATTACTAACGGAAGGAACTCTATCATCTTGCGGGGAGGCGGAATCTAGCGAATACCTTCCACCATACACCTCTGTGTCTGAATCCGTTGACATGTCTTCAGAAGATGAGTTAGTGTCATCTCTCGGCAAGACTTGAGATAGTGGAAGATGACCACTTTTGAACTTTGAAGGCGGCGGAAGTCCAACCCCTCGAGTCTTGTTTCTTGTAGAGATTGGATCAATTCGAGTTTGTTCAATTGATGGGGAGTGAGAAATTTCCTTTTTAGCATTGCCTGATCCCTGCATTCATAAAACCAAAAAAAAAAAAGTTATATTTATAAACAGCAGTGCATGTTAAAAACCATGAAAATTCACTCAGATTCTTAAAAGAAACGCTAAATTTTATATCTTTGAACCTAAGAAACAAATTCATTTAAAACCGATCCCGTAAAGCTAATATAACCAAAACTATTTATAAAAAACGAAACTAGTAAAAGGCCAGTAACACACCCTTTGCTAATTTAGCATAATGTCGAGATAAAACTAGTGAATTAACACCATTTCACATAAAAATCAATGATAATTATAACATATCTTAAACTATTAAAACTGATTAAACAAAACCAAGTAGGATAGATAGTGCATATCGAAAACCAACAAAATTCATTTATACTCTTAAGGGAATACTATAACAAAAAAAAATAAAAAAATAAGAAAAAAAAAATCTAAGGAACAATTTTAACAAATACACATACAATTTGAGAAAAAACCAGCATAAATGTCACATTTCAGCAATTATAGAGCTAATTTTTTTTTATATACAATTTATTATTACTTAATATATGTGTTTATAATACTTAGGTGGTGTTTGAATTCGACTTAATTGACTTAATATGAAAAAAACTGAATTAATTAAGTCATATGAAGACTGTTTGTTTGCGACTTAATAGAGAAAAATGACTGAAAACATGACTTAATATAAAAAATTTAAGAAAAACAAGAATATTTCGACTAAAAACCCCTAAAAAAAAAGAAAAAAAACAAAAAAACACACACAAATCAAAGATAACTAATTACAGTATAATATCACCAGACACAACTTTAAGATAATCACAGCATAACAGTAACTAAATTTAATTAGAAAACACATATACAAATTCAATAAAAACAAACATAAACTAATGACTTAACATCAACCCAGATAACATAATTTCACAAATTAGGATTCAAGATAATTAAACTATAAATAAAGCAATTTAATTGATTAAGCTAGAGAATCAAGAAAACCCTAATCAAAATTTTAAAAAATAAAAAATTTATGAAAAGTAAAAAAAACAAACCTGAGTAACCCATTTAACAGCATTATTATCCAACCCTTGTGTAAACATCTTGTAACTTCTTTACATCCAAAATAGTAAGAAATTAAATGAACAAGTTACAAAAATTGGTAAAGTTTGATGTATGTAACTTGCTAAATAAAGAAAGTGAATTAATTGATGGGTTTGAATGATGAAAGTTTTAAGTGGGTGGGTTGTGAAGATGAGCAAATGAAAAATGTAGAGAGACAAAAGAGACGTTGAGGATAAAATTTTTAAAAAAGTGGGATTTAAATTCATAAAGTGACCCGTGATTATTATTAAAATTCAAAAATTGCCACTTTTGTTTTCTTTTGGACAAAGACATTTTTTTTGTTGAATTTCAAAATGGTAAATTGGTACGAGTAATGGTTTACATATTTGGAATTTTGGATGGTTTAAAATAAATTTTTGATGAAAGATATGCATTGTTTCTAAAACCCGAGGTATCTAGCCAGTGTTTCAAATGTTTCAAATGAATAAATCAGTCAAACTGATCGGTCTAATTAAAATTTTAAAACACCGAGTATATGTGATCTATTGTTTCAAGAGATGAAGGTGTAAAAGGGAATATGTCATAGTTTAAAAGATAAAAATGCAATAAGAATCATAATTTATGATGATTTCTATTCCCAAAATTAGTATGTGAAAAACGTTTTGACCGATTTAGCAGTTCGCTCAGGAGAGTGACCATACTTCACCCTTTTTGTTAAATATTTTTCGGGATCAAATGAGCTACACATTTCAAAGCTTCCCAAAATTACTACCATTATAATAAGAATCATAATGCCCCGGCGGGATTGGATTTGTTGTTGTTATTGTAGCATAATAAAAATCATAATATAAAATACCTAGTTTTGTTTTTATCTCTATAATTGTGCTTTGCAAAAAGGGTGAATTTCATATTCTTTACTTTCATGATTTATTTCATATATATACTTAAAGTACAATCATTGAATACGTAATCTACAATGTTTTTACAAGATATTTTGATAAATACAAAATTTCCAAATCTAAAAAAGAAAGATATGAAATTGTCCCTTTTGCATTCTAGTGTTTAACAATTTTTGGTAGAAAGAACTCGTAAATGTAGGTAAGATACTTTTTGACTAGATTAATTTAAGAAACGAGGCATACCGCATACATTCTTCATATAAGAAAAGGATAGCGTATGATACTTATATAAATTTTGACTAAGTTAACGTGTTTTACTTTTGAGATATAAGAGCATAATTATATCAATAGGAAAGTTGAATCTTTGTCATTTGATTAGAAGAGTTTTGATTGTCTGTCTAAGATAAAATTGGTTACCTACTTCCCTATCAACTACTCTATATTTTTTATGAGGAAGATAAGGATATAATGTCACTTTAAAGTTGTATACTTGTAATTAGGGGTGTCAATCGGGTCGACCCGACCCGATAAGCCTCTATCGGGTTTTGAAAAAATTAAAACTAACCCGAAACCCGACCCGATAAGCTATCGGGTCTATCGGGTTCGGGTCTATCGGGTTGCGGGTTGTCGGGTTTGGCTTATCGGGTTATCGGGTTAGACTATAAAAATGCTTACTGATGTGAATGTGACTGTATTTCAAACTTCATTTCAATAAAATTTAGAGTCTCAACTCACTCAAATCATACACCAACCTCACAACCCGCTTATGAGTTCTTTTTCCATCTGATACTAAATGTGAGAGCCAGAAGTGGAATTCGGAGGCACACAATTACTACAAAACTCTAAATCACACATTCTAAGGCCGAAAACAAGTAAACAACGCATAAAATCCAGATGAGTTCCCACTAGAATGACAAAAGTTATAAAGAATCAAAATTCTATCCACTTCACCACTTGTTAGGGGCTAAACAACATAGATAAAGTCCAAGTCTTTTAGCATACTTAAAGTCTGAATCTTTTAGCATTTACTCCATTGAGAACCTCAACTAACGACCAATATGACATACTTATTGAAATTATTCTTACATTTAAATAGTTATAGATGTTTAAATTTATTAATGGGTCTTATCGGGTTAACCCGATAACAAATTAGCTAAAACCCGAAACCCGACCCTATAACGCTATCGGGTTGACCCGATATACCCGATAAGGTATATTGGACCCGATAGACCCGACCCTATAAGGCCTTATCGGGTTCGGGTCGGGTCGACTCATATGACACCCCTACTTGTAATGCTTGAATATGAATAAAATCTAAGCAAGAGGGTTTTTTTTTTTTTTTTTTTTTTTTTTTTTTTTTTTTTTTTTTTTTTTTTGTTTTTTGTATATGAATATCTAGATTTTATGCATATACAGTGAATACAAACAAAAGAATTTATGGCTATGGATAATTTTTGGTATATTATCGTAATCCTGTATAGATAACTTAAGTAATGTTCGGTATATAAATGACTTGTATATTGTCGGGTAGCGATCCGTTAAAAAGTTAATCGAAAATAAAAAGCCTACAAAGTGTGCTTAACCGTCAGATCTACAACCAAACCCTTCCAAACCCATTTTACGGTCAATAATAAAACAACCACCACTTATCTCCTTTCTAGAGAAATGGACGGATAAGATCACTTTCTAGACAAGTGACGCTTTTTATTTGATCGGGTTTCATATATTGTATCGTACACCCACAACAAAAGATTTCGTAACAATATAGTCAAACAATATATAAACAAAGAACAAAAAAGCACAATTTAATGTGGTTTAGCTCTTATACCCGATTCCAATCTCACCATTATAAGTAGGATCGCAAGAATGCATGTTACACACAACATTTTGGAATAACCTTAGAGCACAAGGTGTCGTAACATATTAAAATCCCTCTTTTTTTGGTTACCTCAACATTTTCACTTTTAACACTCACATACCAAAATACCCCCACACTAATAACCCAAGCCAAAATACCCTTTTTAAGACTCACCATACCCAAGCAAAACACAAAAAACCAATTAAAAAAAAGTTGTCTTTTCTCTTCATCAATGCCTGTTGGTATACCAACATTTATCTCAACGGCGTTGGATTTGATGGGGGCGGTGTGGTAACACTGGTTTAACACGGGGCCACGTAAGATTTGGGGTCTTAACATGTTATCATACCGTGCCCTCTTAACACTAGAGTCGCCCTCGATATTAATGAATATATTCGGAGACACGCACATGGCTGGAAGAAAACTCTCACAACGCTCCCATAAGTCATCTTTTCTTTCTCTCTCCTCCTCGCCATATCTCTTAGTATACAAATCCTATTTATAGAAACATTAACTATTTAACAAGGCTAACTCAATCCCTATTTAATTTCAATAAAATAGACGACACATAACATTCTTAGGGTGTTGGCAACCCAAGACTCGGAGTCTTGGGAGGATTCTCACCGACCAATCACAGAGTGCCATGTGACATGAGGATTCTGAAGACAAAACTGTTGGCAGTGAGAGGATTCTGGAAGATTCGGAGTCATGCCTCAAAAAATAAAGGCACAAAACACAATTTCATCCAAAAAATTTTGTCCTTTTGCACAATATTTCTCCATGCTTCAGCGTCTTAGTTACCACTCCGAATCCCATGATTCTAGAGTCTTGGGGGTTGGCGGCGGTGTTCATTATAGTCTTCCCCCCAAGACTCTAGCAAGACGCTACGGTTTCCAACCCTCTTAGAGTGCACGGTGCAAGGGACGAACCACGCACCATTAGCGTCTTTTTCCCAACGGTGTCATCGTTCTGCACCCCATCCCATGTTGTTCCCCTGCCATTGGTCCCCTCGCCGACCATTCACGGGCGTTATTGGTTTTCTTTTTTCTTTTTTAATAAGTGGGTTTGAGTTTTTGTGTTGTGTTTGATTTTGTGTTAGTGTGTTGCGTTTTTGTGTTTGTGTTTGTCTGCTTTTTTTTTTTTTTTTTTTTTTTTTGCCGCACCCCACTTGGGGAAGAAGATGGGTTAATGTTTTGTATTTTATTTTTGACTTTTTCATTATAAACCTTATTGTTATTTAAACTTACATCGTTAATCTTTTTGACAGTTTTTTGCTTACATAGTTAGTCATTGACAAAAAAAAATTCTTACATTGTTAGCTCTTAACTTTTTTTCTTATATTTTTAGTCCCTAAAAAAATTTGGTTTAAATGTATATAATGAAACGTGTTTGTTTTTTTCTAAACAAAATAATAATAATAATAATAATAATAATAATAATAATAATAATAAAATAAAAAACTGAGACCCTCATGTGCTTAACTAAGGAGGGGGTTTTAGGTATTGTGGTGTTATTGGGGTGTGCGCTGATGTGGCGACCCAATAACAGTTATTGGGTTGTCACTGTACCAACACTCTTAGGCTAGTCGTAATGGAGACCTAACTAAGGGTCGGTCGGTCGGTCTACCCTATCGAGCCGCGTCCCCCCCCTTCTCGCGTTTGCTTGATTCGATCGGCAAAGCGACCGAATGGTTTGCATATGGTTTGTGTGTGTGAGTGTTTTTTAATTAATTTTTGTAGCGTATGTTTTTGCTTATTACGGGTATTTGGCCATGTGTTTGGTCTTAGAGAGAAGTTGTCATCTGATCACCCAAGGGTCACCATTGTTACTAGTCTTAGATTTGATTAAGTACGAAATCAATAACATTGCTTTAGATCAATTACCATCGCTTTTTAAGCTAAAATGAGGAGATAGATCGTTGTATGAATTGTTTAAGAGTTGTTTTGTACAACATGATTGCTAATTTGCTAGTACTAGGGGCCGCTTGGTTTAATGTTTATATCGATCAATGGCAAAGGAAATGGTTATGACTCATGAGAATACATAATACTGCAATGATGATATTTTTGTTTTGATACATAAATGGAAAGGAGCCAACTATCGTTAGTAAAAGGTATCCAAGCCAAAATACCACTGAATGTATCTCATTTAATGTAGAAAAAACAAAATTTTACATCATATACAAGAAACGATGGGTTATTTTCATAAAACACACTTCTATTAAACAAACACCACGCATCAACAAATACTTTCATTTTTAAATTTTGGCATTATTAAAATAATTATTATAGCATCTTTTAAATAAAAGCAGTACCATCAAATATATAAATTATATGGCAATGCCGTAATTAAATAAATTAAACTATGTCGTAAAAAGGAGAAAGAATCGAACGTTGTAGTGGGGGGAGCCATTGATTTGAGTTGTGCTGTTTTCCCGCTTGTTTAAGCCAAAGGCCACATGGGCATCGTTAGAGCACTCCCAACGGGAGCGTTAAGCTCGCGTTAAAGTGCCTAAAGGGTGCGTTAAAGCCACGTTAAAGGTTGGGACATCCCTGCGTTTACGCAGCGTTAAGGGACCACGTTAAACCCTTAACGCTGCGTTAAGGGTGCGTTCGGTATAAAAAAAAATAAATAAATAAAATAAAAAAATAAATCAGTTTTGCCCCCTAAAACGGTTAAACTAGCCGTTAAATTCAAAAAAAATTACATTTTCGGCCCTTGTGTTTATTAACCGTTAGATGAAACGGCTAGTTGTAAAAAAAAAAAAAAAAAAAAAAAATATATATATATATATATATATATTTATATATATATATATATATATATATATATATATATATATATATATATATATATATATATATATATTTAAAACCATTTTCACTCTCCTATAAATACTCATTTAACACCACATTTTTTTCACACTTCCACAAATCAATATACTACATCATATACTTTCATCTTCAACCTTCCACACAAAAAAAAAAAAAAAAGTCCGGCTTCAACCTAAACGACGGCCACGATACCTTCTTTAATCTCCTAAACACCGGGTGGAATAACCCAAACATTGGGTCATCTTCAAACCCAAACGCCAGGTCATCTTCAAACCTGAACCCACTTGGCTTGTCGAGCCAACAAGTTTACGAACAACATCAACAAATGCTATTTTACGAACAACAACAACAAGCGAACCTAAACACCAATTTCTCCAATCTTCAATTCACCCAACATTCACAACAATCTTAAACTGCAACCCATGATGTTCCCGATACTCCAACGTCTCCTCAAAGCCACACAAGCCGCGTATTAAAAGAAAGGCCAGAAAAACAAAAAACCCCGAACCTTTGAAGGATGATGAAGAAAACACCAATATCATCAAACGTTGGAACCCACAAGAGGAAAAATTACTTGTGTCGTGTTATGTTGCCGCGACGGAGGATTCAGAAGTGGGTCGAAATCAAAGCAATGATACATTTTGGCAACGGGTGAAAAATGAGTTTAATAGAGTCAATTTTCAAAAGAGAAATAAGGATATGATCCAAAGTAAATGGAAAACGTTGAACCGTGATTGCTCAAAGTTCAACGCCTACTACAAACGTTCCCAACGCCAAGAAAAAAGTGGGGAAAGTGAATTGGATATTCTGAAACGTGCCAGACAAATGTATCGGGACGAGCACAGAACCGCTCCTTTTAGCAACGAGGAGGCTTGGGAGGTTTTACGGGGTCATATGAAATGGAACGCGCCGAAAGGGATTGATTTAACTGGCGATGTCCCAAGCGAAACAAATGAGGCGTTGTTTGGTCGTGATGAACAACCATGACCAATGGGAACAAAGCGTGCTTCAAATAAAGCTCGATCCGAGAGCACGGGAGGAACGAGCATGGGAGCGAGTACGGGAGGAACGACCTCGTCTAGCCAATTCGTGGAGGCTATGACATCCGAGTATCGTTTCAAAAGGGAAACGGCCCAAGCCGCGTATCGGGCAACCCAAATAAAAGAGGAGACGATAACAAGGTTGGAGGAAATGAATTTTTTTATGGTTAATACTGACGGGAAGGATCCAGACGTGGTGTATTGGATCAACGAAGAAAAAGCTCGAATCAAGAATAAATACAACCTCTAACGTCCTCAGTAGATTTAAGATTGTGTTTATTTTTATGTTGTAGTTTTTTTTTTTTTTTTTTTTTTTTTTTTTTTTTTTTTTTTTTAATTTCATTGTAATTTTTTTTATTAAGTATGTAATGTTATGTTTTTTAATGAATATTATGTTTTTAAAAAATGAAGTATTTATAAGTTTAGGGGTTGAATTTAAAAATATTTGATATAAAGGTGAGTTAAGGTGTGTTAAAGGTGAGTTATGATTGGGTGTGCTAAAGCTGAGTTAAAGGTGAGTGTGTTAAAGCTGACGTGGCAGCGTGCTAAAGGTTAAAGCTGTGTTACGGTTAAGAGTGCCCTTAAGAAAAGAAAGAAAAGAAAATGAAAAGAAATAGAAAAAGTTGTGTTCTTGATTTTCACTTAAGGAGGAAAAGAAAAGGAAAAGGAGTGAAAAATAATGTAATTTGGTTGATTTTGAAAGTAAAGTATTTCATCCCAAAAGTGCGCTGGAAATGTTTACTTCTCGATATTTTACTTTTCTTTAATAAAAAACTCTTAAAGAATATTATATGACTTTATTTACATTTTTAATCAACTTTATTAATTATCTTTTAAGAATAATTAGATTCACTTTTCATTATGTACTTTCTTTATTCCCTCGCTAAACATTATCAATAGAGAGATAATGTTATCTTCAAACAATTAGCCAAGACACACACTAACGTGTAGTTTAGTAGTAAGAATTTTGAATTTTTTAGCTGAGATCCAACTATATAAATTCCACTGCCTGTCAATTTTGTAAAGCTTTTGGGTTTTGTAGAAGATCTGTCACGTTTCAAATAGTTGTTAAACACTTTTTCTAAGTTAGACGTAAAGTTTAATTTTAAAGGCTATGTTTGGCGTGGAGTTTTTTGGGGCAATTAGCGATGAGGAATGAATTTTTTGATTTTTATTGTTCGTTTGGTGTTGAGGTAAAACCTTGTAGTAAGGCCCCACCTCTTTATCTCGTCATCCGGAGTGATTCCTTCGGACCTTGTCTGTTCCTACACACACCAAACACACGCGTTAGGCTCGCTTCGGGTTTTATCCCAAGACCGACCTCCGGCGTGAGAATAAGTATCGGATTGTTATGAGGTGAACAGTGATGTGAGAGTAACAGTTGTAGGTGTAAAAAACATAGTAAATCTTACAAATGAGGTGTGGGTATTTATACTACCCACATTTACTGTACCTGTTCTCCTCGGGACCTGCGCGTTGACCTATGTCTGACCTAGCAGAAAGGTGTCAGATCACGTGGGGAACACAATCCCGTGAAATCTGGGAATGTGATACTTGACAGGACTGTTTACTGTATACGTGTCCGGAGGCTCGAGAGAGACCGGACGAAATAAGGCGTCCGGATGCCGGAGTATGGTCCGGACGAAGTATGACGTCCGGACACGTACACCAACATGTCCCCCCCAGTATTGTAGTATCGGTTGAAGACCGATAGTGCAATACTTAAACAATAACTTTACGGCTTTTCGTCCTGTGCTTCGGATTCATACAACCAGTATTGCATTGTTAGTAAAATATTGATATGATACTTTAAAGAGTACCTTATGGCCTTTCGGCCTGAAGAATTCGAACTGGTGTTGCATTTGCCTCCCGGCGCGTGTCCTTCGGGCATATACACCAACATGTCCCCCCCAGTATTGTATCATCGGTTGAAGACTGATGGTTCGATACTTTAAATAATATTTTTCCTTTCGGCCTTTGCGAATACTCTTTCGGTTTCCCTGGCTTGTCGGGTTTTATGAGCGCGTTCGGGTAAAGGGCGTGGGGCCTGTTAAGTCTTCATGGGCTGGATGGGTTCTAGGCCCATGGGCCGAATAAAATAATAGTTTATCTATATGACGCGTGTGGGATTTACTGTGGGGATCTAACGTCCCAAAGTATGACACGTCAGCGGATGGCAGACTGATGCGACGTTTTTGCTTCTTCCCAGATCTTCCCTATATATACCGTATAACGTTTCCTCATTTTCTTACTTTTTACTGCGTGCATTCATTTTATCTTCAAAAAAGTTTGATTCCCCATCCGGACGTTCTTGTGAGGTGCGTTTCATTCTTCCTTATAATCAATTTTACTTTGGAATTCTCGGCCTCCTTTTAGTTGTAGCCGCTGACCTGAATATGTCAGAAAACCGCTCGTTGGGTAGTAAGGCCGGTCCTTCCGGTAGGATAGTTCCCAAATGCGATATGCATATTCATACCTCGAAGATGACACAGGGAGCCTTAGATGAGGTGGTTAGGGAGTTTAGAATCCCTGCGGACTTACGACCGATGCTTTCTCCGGATGATATGACTATGGACAAATTACCGGAGGATAAGATAGGTATCTACGTCCAACAGCTAAGAACCGGGGGTGTAAGAATTCCTTTTTCGACATTTCTGTTGGCAGTCATAGGGTATTTCCGAGTGCATATTTCTCAACTTGTGCCCATAGGTTTGAATAGAGTAACCATGTTTGAGATCCGGTGCTATAGCCTGAGCGTGCAGCCGACTGTACCACTATTCCGGGTTTTCTATAGACTGTGTAAGCAAGGTCATTGGTTCTCCTTTGAGAGTCGAACGGGAAATAGGGCTAAGAAGTGTTTTAAGGAGGTGCTTAGCAGTTTGAAACATTGGAAGGAGCATTTTTTCTTGATAGATCGGAGGGCAATACCGAATGCTATGCCATGGAGGCATAGGGATTCGAAGGTTACGGATGATTTTCCGGAGACTCATTCCGATCGTGACGCTAGGCGGGTTGCCACGAAAGTGATTCCTCTTAGGATACCCTCCGAAGGCCTTTTATACATGACGGGTCTATTTAAAGCTTCTGGGTATGCTGGGCATGAGGTTTTGTTAAAGGATGTCGAGGAGAAGGGTAATACCATACTCCTAGTCTTAAACGTATGTAATCTGCTGTCTTTCATTTGATGTTTACTTCTCTTTTTCTCTTTTTTTTTTTTGTAGTGCTTACGATGGCTGAGTATTTGGAATTACCGATGGAGATTGAAGCGGGGATTAGCAAAGGGGGGCCATTACCCGAAGGGAGTATGGTACCGGAGAGAACAACCGAGCCCTTAGTGCCGGGGAGTTCGATTCCTCCAAAGAGTTCTTTGCAGAAGACAGTAGAGAAGCCAGATGCCAATGTGGCAGCGATTAGGGAGGAGAAAGAAAGGAAAAGGAAGACGGTTGAAAAAACCGTAGGAGGGAAAAATACTGAGGGATCCTCTGCAGTGTCGGAGAGGAGGAAAAAACCTAGAAAACAGCCGGTGATTGGAGTAGGGGAGGGTGGGTCGTCTGAGCCTACCTTGCAGGCGACTCCTCTCCAAGAGTTTCTAGTACAGGGGACGGTTCATGAGGCCGAAAATCCGGAGGTGAATGTTGTGAATGAGCAGGAAGACACTACCAACTTGGAGAGGCCGGAGACCGAAGAGAGGCCGGAGATCGAAGAGAGTCAACCGCTTGGCCCACAAAATCAGCAACCTCCGCACGGTGGTAAGAAATGTTAGACCATTGGATTTTATGTCTCCTCCTTCCTCTTCTCCCTTCTTTTTTTTATTATGTTCACGTCTTATATTGTGCAGAACGGTCATTTCATTCGGGGCATTCCGTGCATTCCTCATCTGGCGCCGAAGGGCACAATTCAACCGAGATGGGTAAGTGGATCTTTCCTCGTGGTTCTTTCGTGAATTTTCTCTTTATGCTAAGTTGTGTTTAATCCCGCCGCAGATGAAATGCTTTCCGGGAGGGAGCCTTATGTTCCGGCTTGGACTTTGACTGGGGATGTCAGGCTTAATTCCTACAGGGCATGTCGGGAGTTGTTGGCCCATATTGCCCCTCCTGCTGAGAGGACCGTTCTGGAGAGCTTGAATACTTCCCGGTTAATTCGTTCGAGCTATGAGCAAACTGCTAACGCGATTGTGACGCAGGCCAATGTGTTGCGCCGATTTACTCAACTGATTACCGAGTATAGGGAGTTGGAACACTCTCAAAAGGCCGCTGAGCAAGGGCGTAATGCCATGGTTGGGAAATATGATCGTCTGTTCGAGGAGTTTAAAGCTTTGGAGCAACAGCTGGGGCAGGAGCGTGAGGCCGCCTCCCTCCGAGAGGAAGGGTTTAACGATCAGTTGTCAGATATGCAGAAGGATAGAGATGATTGGAGGGTAACAGCTGGAGGTCAGGCAGAGAGGATTAGACAGCTGGAGAGGGAGCTGAGTGAGGCGAATCAGGCTGTTAAGCAACTGGAGGAGCAAAAGGCGGAGCTGGCAGAAGAGGTTAGTCAATCAGAGGCCATTCGTCACAATACTGTGAAAGAGTTGATTCCGGCCGCTTGCCAAAGACTGTTCGAGAGCCATGAGTATAAGAAAAGTATGGGAAGGGTTTATGGTTTGTCCTATTCCGCAGGGTTTCTGGATGGCCTCAAGTATGAGCGGAAAAAAAAGGATGTTGAGAAGTTTTTGCCTAGGTTCAAGAAGCTTAATTTGGATGCTCCGAAGATATGGCAAGCAGAGTATAACAAATTGTTTGAGGCCCAGTACCCATACATCCGGAAGCTTGCAGACTCTGCTCGGCTTCCATTAGGTGATCTCATGAACTTTTTTCCTGAACTCCCTCCTCCCGGGCCGAACACCGCTTGAGTCTCTCAGGAAGCCGGATCCTCGTCCGGTGTGAAGGAGACCGCTGATAAAGCTCCTTGATATTCCTCTATTTTACTTTTTGGATGAATGTAATCAGAATAATAACTTTGACTTAGGTACATGTATCTGGTAACTTGTGATTGACGTCACTTTTTTGCGTCCTCAGATGGATGAACATAATTGTACATTTGTTGTTTGTTTTGCCGAAATGTAACTTGATGTTTATGATCTTTCGGTACGGATATAACCTTCCGGACATAGAGACGGAGCATTTTCACACCTATTATTTTTATTTATATTATTATTTTTTTTATGGACTGAGTATTTTAACAATCCGTTTAATTTATGGACGGAGTGTTTTAACAATCCGTTATATTTTATGGATGGAGTGTTTTCACGATCCGCTCACGAGGGAGGGAGTGTTTTCACGATCCATTTAATTTTATGGACGGAGTGTTTTCACGATCCGTTTAATTTATGGATGGAGTGTTTTCACGATCCGCTCACGAGGGAGGGAGTGTTTTCACGATCCGTTTAATTTTATGGACGGAGTGTTTTCACGATCCGCTCACGAGGGAGGGAGTGTTTTTCACGATCCGTTTAATTTTATGGACGGAGTGTTTTCACGATCCGCTCACGAGGGAGGGAGCGTTTTTCACGATCCGTTTAATTTTATGGACGGAGTGTTTTAACAATCCGTTATATTTTATGGATGGAGTGTTTTCACGATCCGTTCCCGAGGAAGGGAGTGTTTTTCACGATCCGTTCCCGAGGAAGGGAGTGTTTTTCACGATCCGTTTAATTTTATGGACGGAGTGTTTTCACGATCCGCTCACGAGGGAGGGAGTGTTTTCACGATCCATTTAATTTTATTGTTGTCATGTCACCGAATTATAATGCGATGATATATAGGAAAATAACCGTAGATGCATAATACTAACAAGCTTCGGCGCACTGCTTTGTTTTCTTTTGTTTGTTTTACAAGAAACAGTTGCGTAGGTTCATTGCATTCCAAGTTCGAGGTACTTCTCGGTCTTCCATCGTTCGGAGCTTGTATGAGCCGTTACCGTAGGCTTCGACCACTCGGTATGGACCTTCCCAGTTAGGTCCTAATTTTCCTTGGTTTTCGACCCTACTGGCCTCGTTTCTTCGGTAAACGAAATCTCCAACTTTGAAGGACATCGGCCAAACCCTTTGGTTGTAATATTGCTCGATTTTAGCTTTATATTTGGCTTCTCGGATAGCTGCCATTTCTCGTCGTTCTTGTAACAAATCGAGGTTTAACCGTTGCTGTTCCTCGTTGTCCTCTGGATTATAGAGCATGGTGCGGTGTGTGGGCATTCCTATTTCGGCCGGAATGACCGCTTCACTACCGTACGTCAGACTGAAAGGGGTTTCCCCATTACTCGTTTTCAGGGAAGTTCGGAAGGCCCAAAGTACGTTCGGCAATTCGTCTACCCATCCGGCTCTTTCTCTCCCTAGACGTGTTTTGATACCATGCATGAGGCTCTTGTTCGCTCTCTCGACCAAACCGTTGGCTTGAGCGTGGGCTACTGCTGTGTTTATCTGTTTGATTTTTAGTTTCTCGCACCAACTTTTGAATGGGTCATTGACGAAATTCGTTCCGTTATCTGTGACTATGATACCCGGAAGTCCGAACCTGCAAACTATGTTCTCCCACACGAATTTCTTTACTTCCTTGCCTGTGGTTTTGGCGAGAGGTTTCGCCTCTATCCATTTGGTGAAGTAATCTACGGCCACAATAACATATTTTACCTTCCCCGGGGCCTCCTGTAAAGGCCCTAATACGTCCATTCCCCATTGGTAAAAGGGCCACGGTGCCATGATCGATGTCATAATCGTTTTTGGTAGCTTCGGAACCGGAGCATGAATTTGACAAGAGTCGCATTTGTCGATTTCTTCTCTGGCATCCCTGTGCATAGTTGGCCAATAATAACCTTGCCTTATCAACTTGGCCACCACCGACCTTGGTCCTGGGTGCATTCCGCACGCCCCCTCATGTACCTCTCGTATAACGTAGTTTGCTTGTAGAGGGCCTACGCACCGTAGCATTGGGTTAAGGTATGATTTTTTAAACAAAACATCTCCTTCCATCACATACTGAGGGATCTTCATTCGCAGTGCCCTTGCTTCGTTGGGATCTTCCGGCCATATACCTTCTTTTAGGCAGCGGATGATTGGTGTCATCCAGTTATCCTCCTCTTCTTCTACAATTGCTCCGACCTGTTTTTCTTCGGTCGATGGCTTTTCCAACACCTCGACCAGAATTTCCTTAGTCAGATGATTAAAAGCTACCGAAGCAAGCTTGCTCAAAACGTCCGCCTTTTGATTTTGTGCTCTCGGTATATTGCAGATTTTGAACTTTTTGAAACCGCCAATGTATTCCTTCGCCTTTGCCAAGTATTGTATCATACTTTCGTTGGCTGCTACGAAGTCTCCGTTAATCTGACTGGCCACCAGTTTAGAGTCTACCCGGACCTCCAGGGATTCTACCATCATCTTTTTGGCGAGGCGGAGGCCGGCGAGGAGTGCCTCATACTCGGCCTCATTGTTGGTACTTTTAAAATTTAAACGGAGGGCGTAAGTGTGTTCGGTCTGGCATGGTCCGATCAATACAAGACCAGCTCCGGAACCTTTGCTGTTTGATGCACCGTCTGTGTACAGTATCCATCCTTCCGGACTGGAGATGTCGTGTACTTCCTTTCCCAATTCTTTCGGATGTGATTCTTTCATGCCAATAGGAATTTCTGATATGAAGTCCGCGAGGACTTGTCCCGTGATTGCATTTCTGGGTACGTATGTGATGTCGTAGGCTCCTAACTCTACTGAAAATTTGACTAACCTTCCGGATGCTTCCGGTTTGTTCAGAATTTGTTTTATCGGATGATCTGTTATGACTTGGACGGGGTGAGCTTCGAAGTACCTTCTTAACCTTCTTGACATGTGTAATAGTGACAATGCCAGCTTTTCGACCGGAGAGTAATTTCTCTCGGCTTCGTGCAAGGTTCGGCTCACGTAATGAACCGGTGATTGTTTCCCGTCTCTTTCGGTCAGCAGAACTGCACTGATTGCATCTGTTACTGCCGAGAGGTACACATATAGAACTTCCTTCGGCTTAGGCGTTGATAGAGACGGGAGGTCTAGTATGAGTTTTTTGAGCATTTGGAATGCCTCCTCGGCCTCTCCGGTCCACTTATATTCGTCCTTGTTCTCCTTAGTTATATTTTTCAAGGTTTCGAAGAATGGAAGGGATCTTTCCGCTGACTTTGCCAGAAACCGATTTAGAGCTGCCAATTTGCCGCTCAGGGATTGCATTTCTTTTAGAGTTGACGGGGATTTCATTTTGTGCGATCACCTTTGTTTTGCTCGGGTTTGCCCGAATGCCCTCGGACGTCACCACGTAACCTAAAAATTTTCCTTCCTCAACGCCAAAGGAACACTTCTTCGGATTCAGTTTCATGTTGATCTTTCGTAAGTTGTAGAAGGTTTCGGCAATATCGGCTAACATTTCTTTTTCCCCTTTGCTCTTGATTACCATGTCGTCAACGTAGGCTTCCAAATTTCTTCCGATTTGGTTCTGGAATGCTGAATCAACCAGACGCTGGTATGTGGCTCCAGCGTTTTTCAGTCCGAATGGCATTTTGACATAACAATACGTCCCCCGTTCTGTGTAGAACGCTGTCTTTTCTTCGTCTTCTTCGTCCATCTGGACTTGATGGTAGCCTTTGTATGCGTCTAGAAAACATTTATACCTGTATCCTACTACCGATTCGATCTTCCAATCGATTTCTGGAAGTGGATAGTAATCCTTCGGACACGAGGAGTTCAAATTTTTGAAGTCAATGCACATTCGCCAACTTCCGTCCCCCTTTTTTACCAGCACCGGGTTCGAAATCCAGGTGGGATAACGGACCGGTCTGACAATTCCTGCTTTCAACCATTCGTCAACCTCCTTTAGTACTACCTGACTCTTTTCCGCAGATAAGTTACGCTTCTTCTGAGCTACTGGGGTGTCCGACACGTTGACGTTTAGATGGTGTTTGATCAGACGACGCGGAACTCCGGTCATGTCCGAAGGTTGCCATGCGAATACGTCTTTATTTTTCCTTAATAGTTCGATCAGGTGTTTTCGGCATTCTCTCGAGAACCCTGTCCCTATCGTGACCAGCTGCTCCGGGTACGCGGGGTTTACTAAGACTGTCTCCGTCCTATCCGTGTCCTCGAGTCTTCTGCATTTCCTCGAGTCTTCTGCATTCCAGCACCATGGCCGATCGTGCAATTAACGTCGCTACTCCCCTCGGCGTGGGGAATTTGATCATCGAATGAATCGTCGATGGGATTGCTCTTAGCTCCTTAAGCCCAGTGCGGCCCAATATCATGTTATAGGGCGAAGGAGATTGCACCACACAAAATTTCATAGTTGTTTTGCGGAACATACCGTGGTCTCCGAAGCATACGTCTAGCTCTATCTTGCCCAACGGTCTATTTGTTTCCCCTGAGAATCCCACTAGGGAGGTGCTTGTCTCTCTGAGCCTTGCTCTTATGTCCGAGCTAAGATTATTGAAGCAATGTTCGTACATTACGTTCACGGAGGATCCCTCATCGACGTATATCCTTCGGACCAAGTATCCCTCTATGTCGCCTTCGATTATGAGTGGTTCTTCCGACAGGTCACCCGTCATAACGGGGGGAAAAACTATCGGAACATTCATCCATTCTTCATCATATCCTCCGTATTTTCGCTTTCGATTCTCCGATTGGCATTTTACCATGCTGACCATTTCCGTTTTTTTAGTGCGTCTGTTATCAGTTTTGTTGCTTCCCTCTTCGGGAAGTGAGGTGTGACAAGAAGACCCAACCATATCAATGCTACGGTAGATTGAATAGCGGGTCCCACGGATGGCGCCAATTTGTTGAGGTAAAACCTTGTAGTAAGGCCCCACCTCTTTATCTCGTCCTTCGGAGTGATTCCTTCAGACCTTGTCTGTTCCTACACACACCAAACACACGCGTTAGGCTCGCCTCGGGTTTTATCCCAAGACCGACCTCCGGCGTGAGAATAAGTATCGGATTGTTATGAGGTGAACAGTGATGTGAGAGTAACAGTTGTAGGTGTAAAAAACATAGTAAATCTTACAAATGAGGTGTTGGTATTTATACTACCCACATTTACTGTACCTGTTCTCCTCGGGACCTGCGCGTTGACCTATGTCTGACCTAGCAGAAAGGTGTCAGATCACGTGGGGAACACAATCCCGTGAAATCTGAGAATGTGATACTTGACAGGACTGTTTACTGTATACGTGTCCGGAGGCTCGAGAGAGACCGGACGAAATAAGGCGTCCGGATGCCGGAGTATGGTCTGGACGAAGTATGACGTCCGGACACGTACACCAACATTTGGCAAAGGAGCGATGAGCTTTGCGATTTTTTAGAAATGCTCATTTTTTCAATGCTTCTTTAAGAAGCTGTGAGTGGTGGGCTGTGAGCTATGGCTACTACTCATAACTACTGCTCACCGCTTACTGCTCACTATTACATCTCATTGCTACTTTTACCAAACACACGCTAACAATTTCTTTCACATATTGTTTTTATGACAACACACCCAATCAATTATCGTTAGTATCAGTTACAGTTGTTAAAGGTTTTGCAACAGAAAATTCTTACCAAGACAAGAATGTTGTGAGTAATGCGTTCATATTGATATTGTAACAAAAAATATTAAAAAAATTAACATTATTATAAGAGTAGAATTATTTGATTAATATCAAAATAAAAACAGAAGTTAATCAAGATTTTACATATACAAACGACTCATGTTATACTTCATTATGATTAAGTAAGAAGATTCGCAAAATTATTTTTCTTTTACTAATGGCGATTAATAACGACTCATGTTAGTATACAGATTTAAAAATTAAATGCAATTAAAATTATTATTAACATGAATATAAATATAAAAATGAAGGCATGGTCTCACGGGTTATTTTGCAACGAAAATAAATACACGAGATTGTATATATAACAATAACACATGTAATTCCCCTTTAAAATACAAATAAGGATATTAGGTGTAACCACCCGTAATTTTCCAAACATTATTTAATAATAAAAATCTACTTATTATTACTTGACAATTTATTTACGCACTTTTGAGCGTATTTAACATTTTTCAGAAAATTCTTTTGCACACCGTAGCATAAAGTAACCTTCCAAATCACTTAATTTTATCAAGAAAAGTAAAGTAATCACTTGCTGGCAATTTATTTTCAAAACCAAGAAGTCACCTCGTTTTTCTGAAAAACGCGACGCCACACGTGTAACAACACCACAAGAGTAATGGTTTAAATTTTATAATTAATTTTCGGAGTCAATGACTTTGTTTTCTTTTTAAACCATTTTTATAAAAATGTTTCCAGAAATGTATTTTCTGTATTTTTACCAAACCGAGGGATCACGTTTAAAATTTAGCTCAACGGGACACGGGGTACACGAGGGTAATAATAAAACGAAATCTACCCTTCTAATAAATATATACCAACTGCCCATTACTTTGACTTTCTTATCTCCTTCCCTTCTTTTTATTTTCTTTTTCTCTGTACCTCCAGTACATCGATCTATCACCATCTTCTTTTCTTTTCTTTTTGTCCAATATCTTTCTTCTCAAGGGAAGGTCACGGGAAGACTTAGGAGAGGAATATGATAAAGACCTTTGCTCAAATCCGACCCTTCACGAGATAACCCCAAGAAAGCATTGGTCAAAGACCACTTCTTCTTCTCTTTTTAAATCCGGTCGAAGCACACAAATGAGGCACACGCACACTCAAATCTCCTTACATACTCACCCTTCCTGTTAGGAATTAAGCTTAAGCAGTTAAGACTGTTGGAGGTAACAGTTAGGACTGTTGAAGATTGAAGTTAAGACTGCTGAAGAGTATTGAAGACAAGAGCAGTTAAGACTGCTGAGTATAGAAGTTCAGACGGTTTATGATTTATTGTAAAGTAGATAATTATGGAAAATATATTGTGTATATCGTATAAGAATAGATTGATAGTTATCTTGTACAGAAATCCTTAGTCTATAAAAGGATTGCCTAGGTTAAGGTTTAAGATATACAATACACGATAGAAAGAGGAGTGAGTTTATACGTATTATTAAAATTCAAGGTTGTAAACCCTATTGATAAAGAGATCACTCGTATTATTATTCTAATACTCCCTCCGTCCCACTATAAGTGTCCACTTTCCATTTGCACAAAGTTTTAGGAAAGTGGGGCCAACTACACTCTCCACCAATCAAATATCACTATTACCCACTAAAGTCTCTTCTCATTGGTTGAAAATATTCCCTGGACACTTAATATGGGACAAGCAAAGATACCATTGTGGACACTTATAGTGGGACGGAGGGAGTAATATTTAATCGTTAAAGGTTATTCATTCTGTGTTTCTTTGTTTATTCTAATCATACAAAACATACAAGGTCTTCTAAGTACTAGCTAGTAAATTCCGCGTGCTAGACTAAGTATAATTCTTCGTATCACATCTAACACAAGGAGTGTGTGTAGATCCGGTCAAGTGGTATCAGAGACAGGTTGCTGATACATCGATTTAGAAGATCCGAGAAGAATAAACATGGACATGGAAACAACACCATCCACAACCAACATTGCTGCTAAGCTTCCTATGCTTAAACCTAATGAGTTCGATATGTGGAGACTTTGTATTGAGCAGTTTTTCCAAGTACAAGATTATGCACTATGGGAGATCATTGAAGATGGAAACTCTTTTACCCCAGTAGAAACAACAACTGTTGTTGAAGGTAAATCTGAGACTACAGTTCAGACAAAGCCAATTTCTAATGAAGAGAAGGCAAGATACAAGAATGATCTTAAGGCTAGAAGTTTGCTTCTGATGACCATTCCCAATGATCAGTTGCTGAATTTTAGTAAGTTCAAGTGTGCTAAATCTCTTTTTGAAGCGATTGTTGCAAGATATGGTGGGAATGAAGCCACCAAGAAAACTCAGAAGACCCTTCTCAAGCATCAGTTTGAGAACTTTATTGCAACAAACAATGAGTCGTTGGATCATATGTTCAATAGGCTTCAAAAACTGGCGAGTCAATTGGCTGTTTTAGGGATTGAGATGCCTCAGGAAGATCTCAACTCAAAGTTTCTAAGAAGTCTACCTTCTGAATGGGCTATGCATGTGGTAGTATGGAAAAACAAGCCTGATATAGATTCTATGATCTTAATGGATCTATATAGCAACTTCAAGATTGTTGAACATGAGATTAAGAAGTCTGCTGGATCAAGTTCAAGCTCAAGCTCAGGGAATTTGGCCTTTGTATCAACTCCCAGTTCCTCAAATCCAGATGATGAAGTGCAAGTTGCTGGAGCAGTTGGAACTGCTAGTGCAAATCTTGGTACTGCTAGCACCTCGAGCAGTACTAGTGGACTTTTGAATGATGATATTTATTGTGCATTCCTGACTACTCAGCACAATGGAAGTATGTTGACTCATTCAGATCTTTAAGAGATTGATGAAGATGATATTGAAGAGATGGATATTAAGTGGCAGCTCTCTCTTCTCAGTTTGAGAGCTAGAAGATTCTTGAAGAAGACTGGCAAGAAGATTGTCATAGACAGTAATGATGTTGCAGGGTATGACAAATCCAAGATTGAGTGCTACAATTGCCACAAGAAAGGTCATTACTCAAGGGAGTGCAGATTACCAAGTCAACAAGATGGAAAGAGTAGAGCATATGGAAACAAGTCAAGAGTTGTGGAGGTTACTGATTCAAGCTCGAAAGCCATGGTTGCTATTGATGGCTTAGGATTTGACTGGAGCTATATTGCAGAGGAGGAAGCAGAAGCATCTACAGAGGTTGCTCTCATGACATTTTCTGATTCTGAGGTACAAGTTTCAAAATGTTCTAAATCTTGTGAAGCTTTAAAAGAATTAGAAACACTTAAAACAAAATATGAGAGTCAGTGGAAAGAATTAAGAGAAACTGCTTTTAGCTTAGCAAATCATAAG
The DNA here is from genome assembly GCA_021014915.2 of Artemisia tridentata subsp. tridentata. Taxonomy (NCBI): domain Eukaryota; kingdom Viridiplantae; phylum Streptophyta; class Magnoliopsida; order Asterales; family Asteraceae; genus Artemisia; species Artemisia tridentata. The sequence continues at coordinate 271,039,654 of CP139504.1, forward strand.
AGAGCTTTAGCTGTGTTAGAGGAGAAAATTATTCATTATCAAAACAATGAGTCTAAGTTTTCTGATGATATGATTATTGTTAAGAGAGACTTAATGTTTAGAGAGAATGAAATCACTGTTTTAAAACATGAGCTAGAACAGGTTAAGAAGGCTAAGGAGAACATACAGATGAGTGTAGACACACTTGAATACACATCACAATGTGTTAAAAAGATAATTGAGAGTCAGATTCAAAATAAAGCTAAGTCAGGCCTAGGATATAAATCAGTTCCACCTTCTTATAGAGGAATACCATCACCTAAAGGTATAGACTTAGAACACACAGGACTGCCTGAATTTCAATTACCTGAACTTAACTATGGTCCTCAACTTAAGAAGGATGTAGTTGATAAACCTGTGTTTGTTAGTGCAAGTGATAAATCACTATCTGAGGACAAGGTGTCTTCTGATAGGTCCTCACCTAAGGACTCAGATGCTCTAACAATTGAGGAATGGACTTCTGATGATGAGGATGATCAGGCTGTGGTTAAGCCTGTTAGTGTTAAAGTGGAGGAACCAAAAGTTCCAAAGATGGTTAAACCTGAGACTGTTAGGCCTAGTTCAAATGCCAAACCTTTTAGATCAACAGTTAGGTATGCAGAGATGTATAGGACCACAAACAAGCCAAGAGGTAACCAGAGAAATTGGAATGACCTCAAATCCCACCAATTAGGAAAGGATTTTGTTTGCTATAGGAAAGCTTGTTACTCTTGTGGTAGCTTTGATCATCTTGCATATTATTGTGATAAATGGGTATCTGGATATACAAATCATAGGTTGAGCATTGCAAGACCTCAATATTTTCCTAGGAATGATAGGATGATACCCAGATCAGTTCTTTTAAGGTCTGAACCTAGAGCAGTTCCAACTGCTAGACCAACAGTTCTGACTGTCAGACCTATGAGACCAATTCACCCAAAGCCACCGGTTCAAAATCCAATAAATGTTTTTAAACCATCATACATAACTGGTAAAAGAACTTTTTATGAGAAAGCAGTGGTGAAAAACCAAGTTTGGAAACCTAAGGTAACAACTGCCAAGCCAGCAGTTCCAACTGCTAGCAGGGTAATTGGTACTGGTGTGAACAAAAACACTGCTAAGGGAAACATGGGAAATGGAGTGAATGCGTCAGCATGTTGGGTATGGAGACCAATTCAACCCAATGGTGCTAAGACTGTTTTGAAAAGAATAAATTATGTTGATGCTAGAGGAAAGCCTAAGTCTGATTTGGCTTGGGTTCCACAAGGAAATTAATTTTTCTTGTTATATGCATTGTTAGTCATATGTGTGTATTTGGGTTTCTTTGTTTTTGGACTAACAATTGCAGGATTGGAGAATAAACACCAAGGGATTATGAATGCTTGATGTTTTGGACTAAATGGTGTTCTGGAGATTAGTATGTGATTCTTGCATACAACAAATGGTAATTGGTTCACCATGTCTTATCCACATAAGAATCAACTAGTCCAGAGCAAACAGTTTCTGGTAAAGACTAATCAAATCCGTTTATGGTTGACAATTTACCAAAAATTGTATGGTTATCAGCTCACCATATCTAAATGTGAAGAGTTGGCTAGTCCAGAGCAAACGGTTTCTGGTAAAGACTAATCAAATCCGTTTATGGTTGACAATTTACCAAAAATTGTATGGTTATCAGCTCACCATATCTAAATGTGAAGAGTTGGCTAGTCCATAGCAAACGGCTATTGGTAAAGACATATCAAATCCGTTGATAGCTGATAGTTTGCTAAAAACTATGTATGAGCCATGTTATTTTAAAATTCTTATTTCAAAAAGTTGGGACGGCTCAATAAAATTTTTCAATAGTTGAGACGGGTAGTACAAAATATTGGTACGGTTCAACTAGCCGTTATGACTGACGTGTCGGTAATTAATTTTGGAGTAAAAACTAGCCGTTGGCGGTTTGTTGCGATTTTTACTGGATGAATTACGGATTTCGAGGGATTCTCTTATAGATATTTTTAACTTTTATTTTATTATATCCTTATACTAAAATAAATAGTTACCATATTCTTTAAGTCGGTCAACTTGTAACCCTAACTCTCTCCATAAACTCTCAATATTACTTTCATCTTCTATCTTTTCACTCACCATTATTACTATTCACGGCTGTTAACTAACATTTTTTACAAAGAATGGCAAGATTGGATTTTGCTAAGCGTCACAACCAGGTTGCGTTTTTAGAGAAAACAGAGCAAGGAGATGGGCCAAAATTTTATGAGATTGTGGACTTTCTCAACCACTCTCACATAAGGTATGCTCTAACTGTTTCTCCTACTATTTATGTTTCGCACATCATACAGTTCTGGCAGAATTCATCTATCTTGACACGTGATGATGGAAACTTAGAAATTCATACTAAAGTAGATGGCGTTAAATTTGTTGTTACCGAGTCTATAATTAGGAGACATCTTAAATTAAATGACTCAGATGGTATCGACACCATGCTAAATACTGAAATTTGGGAAGAACTTGAAAAAATGGGGTATAATACATCGAAACATAAATTGACTTTTCAAAAGGCATGTTTTTCACCCCAATGGAGATTTTTGTTACATACTCTTCTATTATGTTTAAGTAATAAAAAGACTGCTTGGGAACAGTTCAGTAGCAATATTGCTATTGCTCTCATTTGCTTGTCTACAAACAGAGTTTTTAACTGGTCAAAATATATTTTTGAGGGTATGGCATCAAATGTTGATAGTAAAACAAAGTTTTTAATGCATCCCAGATTTGTTCAAACAATTTTGAATAAAAAGAAAAACCTGCTTACAGAACCAACTGAAAATTTTCCTACGCCTAGTCTACAATCAAAGGTTTTTCAAAATATGACTATGGCTAGTAAACATTTTCAAGGGGAACCAGTTCCATTATTTCCTCAAATGATTCAAACTGAGTTGGGTGAAGGTTCAGCAGTTCCAACTGATCCCCATCACATATCCACTCAAGACTTTGAAACAACCCAACAACCACCCATCACTTATAGGAGAAGGTCTAAACCTAGTCTAACTAGGGTTGTGACTGAATCCTTGCCCAAAGATTCACCTCTCATAGCAGGTAACACAGCTAGAAGTGATGAGGGTAGTTCTTCACAAACTGAATTGACGGCTTTATGTACCAAGTTAGTAGCTCAGGTTGAAAATTTGGAGAAGGAGCTAAAGCAAACCAAGGAGGAATTTAAAGCTCACAAGGAGACATTTGCCAGAGTTTACACAAAGCTAACAAAAAGGGTGAAGAAGCTTGAAGAACAGTTGCAAAAGAAAAGGGCAAGAGTGATAGTGGATGATGATTCTGATGATGATGATTCAGATGGTTCGGACGGGGATGATGAAAATTCTTCCAAACAGGGGAGGAAATCTGGTAAAGAGAGGAAATTTGAAGATAAGGATAGATCAGGATCTCAGGGGAGATATGAAGAAGAAGAAGGTTCTGAACAAGATAAAGGTTATGATAAAGGTTCAGGTTCTGGTAATATTCATGAAGATTCAGCTGAGGCAGTTCCAAATGAAGAAGCAGTTCAAACTGCTGAAACAGAGCAAGAGACAGAGCAAGTAACAGTTCAAACTGTTGAGTCAGAACAACAAGCAGTTCCAACTGAAGACACTTCTGATGAACAAGAATATGAAAGGAGAAGAGCAAATAAAGGAAAGAAACCTATGACATCTGAAGAAGTGGCTGCTGTTCAAGAACTTGAAAGGCTTAAAAGGTTGAAACCAAAAACTCAAGAACAGATTGCTCATGATGCAGAGGTTGCAAGACTAATGTTAGAAGAAGATTTGGCTGATAAGGAAGCTGAAAAGGAAGCTAAACAAGCCCAGATGGATCATGATGAAGAATTTGCAAGGAAATTAGCTGCTGATGACATAAGGAATATATTTGAATTCATGGAAAGAAAAAGATCAAATGAAGTTGATGTAGAAGAATTCAATGACCAGTTGCAATATTTTCTAGATTCTGATGTGATGGTAAGAGCACAAGCTTCTATGGTTCTTAGAGATCAAGAGTTAAATGAAGATGAGAAGACAGAGGAGCTTAAGGAATTTATACTCAAGAAAAATGGAGTTACAAAGTGGGAAGATCTGATTCATAGAATAAGAGAAAGTCAGAAGTCAGGGTACAAGACTAAGTTACCTACAAAGAGAGAACTTGTTGAGGATATGAAGCATTATTTGAAGAACTCAGCAAATTACTCAATGAAAGATTTCAAGGGAATGTCTTATGCCATAATTGAAAAACAGTTCTGTGAAACTTATGCTATTTTGAATTCTCCAAAAAGAAGTGTCAAAACAGGTAAGAAGAGGGAAGCAGAATCTATAGAATCAGAAGTTGCTAAGAAACAAAAGTCTGACGCAGAAGGATTAACTGATGAGAAGATCAAAAGCATGCTGGTAATTATTCCAGAGGATTCTTACATTAAACCTTTGCAGGTCAAACATCCAATAATTGACTGGGAAGTGTTTACTGATGGTAGAATGAAGGGTTGGAAGATTATTAGACATGGAGATATTTCTGAAAGATATAAGTTGTTTGAAGATTTGCTTAAAGGCTTTGACAGAGAAGATCTAAATCAACTTTGGAGTTTAGTAAAAGAGAAGTTCAGAGATATTGATCCGGTTGAAGATAAAGACAAAGACCTATGAGTACAATTGAAGAGATTGTATGAACCAGATGGTGGAGAATCGATTTGGAGATTTCAAGCTCAAGTCAAGGATATTTCTTGGAAGTTATTTGGTACATGTGGAGTACACAGAGTATCTACAAAGGATGGAGTAGAGATATATATGCTGGTTGAAAAGAATTATCCACTCAGACCAGGTGTTTTGACTATGCTGGTATTTACTAAACTAGAAGCTAATGAAGAGTCTGAGATGGCTAATATGCTGGTAACAAAGATATTCAACCTTGCACAAGAAGTAAAAGCTAGATCGAAGAGATTTGCTTGATGGGTATTTGAAAGAATTTTCAACATTAAGAAGAAGAAGCTTAATTTGAAGAAACTTAATGATTGGAGTGAAATCATAAGTTTAGGGGAGGATTGTTAGGAATTAAGCTTAAGCAGTTAAGACTGTTGGAGGTAACAGTTAGTACTGTTGAAGATTGAAGTTAAGACTGCTGAAGAGTATTGAAGACAAGAGCAGTTAAGACTGCTGAGTATAGAAGTTCAGACGGTTTATGATTTATTGTAAAGTAGATAATTATGGAAAATATATTGTGTATATCGTATAAGAATAGATTGGTAGTTATCTTGTACAGGAATCCTTAGTCTATAAAAGGATTGCCTAGGTTAAGGTTTAAGATATACAATACATGATAGAAAGAGGAGTGAGTTTATACGTATTATTAAGATTCAAGGTTGTAAACCCTAGTGATAAAGAGATCACTCGTATTATTATTCTAATAATATTGAATCGTTAAAGGTTATTCATTCTGTGTTTCTTTGTTTATTCTAATCATACAAAACATACAAGGTCTACTAAGTACTAGCTAGTAAATTCCGCATGCTAGACTAAGTATAATTATTCGTATCACATCTAACACAAGGAGTGTGTGTAGATCCGGTCACTTCCCTCTAGGGTTTCCAGCCGCCGCTATTTTCTGGCCAAAACTCCGGCCACCCGTTTTCCATACCACCACAGCCTCCACCTACACCAAGAAATCGAAAAGACCAAGGGGATGTTTGATTAATTGGGTTGCTACGGGTTGAAGTAAAAGGGGGTCAACTAGGATTTGTTTTTGCTTATGGGGTGTGGTTCATATGTTGCTACTCATCTCGCCGTCTCTCTATCTCTCGTCTCTCTTTCTCCTTCCCGTCATTCTCGGTATGGTAATAGTTTAACTCATGTCATTTCTCATTTGATTTAAACCGATTGTAATAAAGTTCTCGTGGTTAAAACTTAATTAAACTTGTTTTGAAATTGATTTCGTGTGGTACGACAAAGACTAAGAGGGTGTTTATTGTTTTGAACTGAGTCAACTCGGCAGGGGTGTGTTGACTCGGATTTTAATCGTGCTAGCATGAACTTGAGTGTTCTAATCTCTTGTCTATATTTTGGTTATCGTTAAAATGTTTTCGACTCGTTTAGGGTTGAGCCGATACCACTTTGGTCTCGGATGCGTTATTTTGGTATCGGGTTCAAACCCATAAAGTGTATATTTGATGCCTCACTTCCGGTGTATTGTTGTTTGAACCGAGTTGAAACTTCATTCCATTTGGGTGCGTTTTGGGTAAACTAAAAATAGGGTGCGTTTCACGTATGTTTTCTTTGGTCATCGTAAGTGTGCCTAGTCGAGTTCATCTTTCTAGCTTGTTTCCAATTCGTGAGGCATCCGCTTGATTTCAGCTTATTAGGAAGCGTTTGTTTTACTGCAAAAACACCATTGTGGTAATTGTGTATGGGTATGTTGAACCTGTATTAGTTTTGTCACTCAATATGGGTGCGTTTTTGGTTAACAGGCCACACGTTAGTTTGTCAAATCCATGGGCCTCAAGCCCATGGTGTCTTTTAAGGGTAAATGGGTTATTGAAAAAGGGGTATGAACCTAAGTACAAATAAAAGAGTTAGAATTGTTTAAATCTTAAAAGACTTGTAATAAGGTATATTGGACTTGATAAACTTGGACAATATAAATGTTTTATACGGACACTTAAACACCGGATAAAATCAATGGACAATTTAACTATAATGGACTAATCGGACATTTTAGACTAGGCAACTAATAGATATTCCAAAAAGGTAGGATTAATTATTGCCATCAATTATTCTCATTATAAACTTGTCGGAAATATTACTTTGAGGAAACTGAGTTTTATTAAAGTCACGACAACTTGCGAAAACGTTATAAATGGGCGAGTCATGCCAAAATTTTATAAAACTCCCTAAACCTATACTTTGATATCGAAAAACCTTTTATCTTATAAAACCCGACAATAATCGGAACTTGTAGTTTTATTAACATGAAAAACATTTACTATTTAATATACTAATTTAGGTTTTCTTTAAAACTTAAATTACTTTTCCAAAACTATATTAATTATTTCTAAACTATTTGGGATTATTGGGTAAACACCGAAAACGTATTAATTGACTTAATTGTTGACCTCTTCCTTTGTCACCATTTTCCTTGACTTCGTTTATCATTCGTCCTTTCAAAACATTTTTGAAATGTTGTAAACAAATCACTTTTGAATATGAAATCTATTTTAAACGGTTGAGTTAAAACCGTTCTTTATACTTTGTGTTGTGATATCAATTTAGTAGCACCCAAACATGTATGCTTCCGCTAAATCAGATTTTGGGGGTGTTACAGATTGACATCAAAGCCTAGGTTATAGAGAACTAGGTATTTTTAAAACCTAGACTATAACTACTTTTACAAAAACTTAACCCTATGACCGACACATGCCTGCCTGTTAAGCCTGCTGCCTTACTCATGATAAAACATTTTCTTTTAAAGTAAGGGATATATTACTGGTGTAACTGGGCTGGGTATTCCAAAATTTATTGAACCTCCGTGGAATATAGACTGATCACCTATATTCGACCAGGGACAGTGGGACATAGCCTGATCTCCTATGTCCGACTCAGAGGTAAATTTTGCAATACTCAGAATAGTTGCACTAGAAGTAATGTCCAGATTAACTTTCTACTTAATTTTTGAAAGTCTCAAAAAAATAAATAATAATATTAATAAAAAAAAATAATAAAAAATAAAAAATTGTTTGTACATATTCGTTGCCTAACATAAGCATTCACATCTACACACAACGCACTGGCATCACAACACCTCATAAACATGAACATTCATCACAACACCTCACAAACCGTAATACACCCGGCACCACTATACTTCTCCATCCATCTGGAATTCCTGTTGCTGCCGTCTGACTGTGATTTGCATCAGGTCGATTAAACCGGATCAAGGTTGTAAATATCGCTTTTCGGTATCGTCTCGGTCGACCCCCGAGAAGCGATATATCAGATATATCGGGGACCCTAAATTGTGAAGGAATTTATTTTAAAAAAATATATATATACTAACAATATATATACAATTTGTAAAGTATAAGCCCAGCTGTCCATAAATCCATATATAACTAAATATATATTAAAGACATAAATCTAAACCTATATATATATATATATATATATATATATATATATATATATATATATATATATATATATATAATATATATATATATATATATATATATATATATATATATATATAACTAAAGACATAAATCCATATATATTATATTAAAGAAAAACTAAAAATAAACTCACATACATCCAAATGGGCTTAATAAAACCCACTCCAACTCGGCCCATACACATATAGCCCATACATTTCCAAAACCCTAAATAGATATAACCCATACATTATCCTTCTCGTTCTCTACTTCTTTGCATATCTATCATTCTATCAAGACGAGCCCCACTGCAGCCACCACGTTTCCTCCCCAACACCAACCCTACTGTAGCCACCATGCTACCACCACCTCCATCACCACCCCAGCAAGCCACCATCACCAGTAAACACCATCAAGGGTAAAATCCATCACCACCACTCATACAATCATCAGCCGGTCAAATCAGATCCAAAAAAAGAAAGAAAAAACCCGAAAATCAGATCCAAAAAGAAGGAAAAACCCTAAAATCAGATCCAACTTTTATTGTAACTTAGATACCCGACCCGATCATTTAAAAAAAAGTAAAACATTTAAGTTGACCGGTAAGTCAATTTCTCGTCGATAAGTACCGATAATACCCGAGTTTGACCAAAATTTGACCAAAGCGAGATACTAGCCCGATAATAGAAATCTCGTTACGGTGGAACCCCGAGTAGCGATTTATCGACGATATCTCGGCCGAGATGGCCGAGATTTACAACACTGAACCCGATTTGAACCGTTTAAATCCGAGTTACTTATTTGTAACTCCTCGGGGTCGTAATAAGCCCATTGAGCTTATTGGAGCGTTTGGATTCGATCTTGGCTACGTTTGGAATTGGTTTTGACTATGTTTAAATCTGGACCTCATTCTGGATTTAGATTCATTGTTCAGCTTTGTTTTGTTATGGTTTCGTTAAAGCCACCTCCACCTCAAACCCTACCCTCAACCGATGTTGTACCTTCCGCGTTAAGCACTAAGTACACTACTGAGACAGCCAACTGATGGCTAGTAGCAATCAACATCCTCCTTCAGGGTCGTACCCTGATTTTGCCAAACTTCCCATTCGGCATAGATTCTATGCCCAACAGAAACCTTAAGACCCTAAGGAATAACCTGAACCGCGTTCCTTGGGACAACCACCAAATTCTCCTCTCGTCCCTTGGGAATATCATCTACCTTTGCTACCCCCTCATAGGATAATAAACCATGTCGCTAATACCCTACAAACTGTTTTCTTGCGGTCATGCTACAAATGTTTTACCGTTACTTTATGAAATCAAAATTTTAACCTTATAACTATTTTGTAAACAACGAATAGTTCTCGTCTATAAACTGTTTTACAAATCATTTCACAAGTTATTTTATAAACCGAATTGTTACCTCACTACTATATCACAAACTAAACAACAGTTCGCTATTATAAATTGTTTTCCTATTACCTTATAAACTGTTTTACAAATCGTGTTATAAACTATTTTGCAATCACCCGGTGGACTATCCACGCATCTTGAAAGCATTTTTTCACTGCCTTTTGGCATTGTTAAAGTAAATTGGATATTTATGTTTACAAAATCCGTAGGGATATCCTTCTAAAACACTCCTTTTGATGCGTAAAAATTTTCTGCTCAAACTTTATCAAACTTTTGTTAAGGAATGTGAAATTGTTGGAAAGTTATTTTGGTCAAATTTGTATAAAGACTTACTCAAATAAAGTTTTCAAACAAGATTTTATCCAATACTATGAGAGAGAAAAGCACACAACTCCGGATCAAACCAGTCATCATGCCATTTTACAACTCTAAATCAGAACATGTCGAAACTTCGTGCCACTAGAAAATAGGCCATATCGGGAAGTAGGACCGAGGAAATTTGAGGTGCTCACATTAACAAGGCGGTGAAATATCGAGAAACTACGACATCCTGTTAAACCTACTCCAGAAAATCCTCGTAACTCACCAAATCACAAAAAGGGGAAAACCAATGGCAGACAACCTGGGTACCCTCCCACCAACAAAGAGAAACCATTAAACAGCCTGGTAAGACCCAAATCTGTCGTGAGTACCAACTTCTCTCCCCAGACACCAATTTATCGGATAACCTAAACAGAAATCTGGGACGGATTTCGCGTTAAGGAGGGTAGACTGTAACCACCCGTAATTATTCTAAACATTATTTAATAATAAAAATCTACTTATTATTACTTGACAATTTATTTACGCACTTTTGAGCGTATTTAACTATTTCAGAAAATTCTTTTGCACACCGTAGCATAAAGTAACCTTCCAAATCACTTAATTTTATCAAGAAAAGTAAAGTAATCACTTGCTGGCAATTTATTTTCAAAACCAACGAGTCACCTTGTTTTTTCTGAAAAACGCGACGCCACACGCGTACCGACACCAAAAGAGTAATGGTTTAAATTTTATAATTAATTTTTGGAGTCAATGACTTTGTTTTCTTTTTAAACCATTTTTTATAAAAACGTTTCCAGAAATGTATTTTCTGTATTTTTACCAAACCGAGGGATCACATTTAAAATTTTGCACAACGGGACATAGGGTACACGGGGTAATAATAAAACGAAATCTACCCTTCTAATAAATATATACCAACCGCCCATTACTTTGACTTTCTTATCTCCTTCCCTTCTTTTTATTTTCTTTTTCTCTGTACCTCCAGTACATCGATCTATCACCATCTTCTTTTCTTTTCTTTTTGTCCAATATCTCTCTTCTCAAGGGAAGGTCACGGGAAGACTTAGGAGAGGAATCTGATAAAGACCTTTGCTCAAATCCGACCCTTCACGAGATAACCCCAAGAAAGCATTGGTCAAAGACCACTTCTTCTTCTCTTTTTAAATCCGGTCGAAGCACACAAATGAGGCACACGCACACTCAAATCTACTTACATACTCGCACTTCCCTCTAGGTTTTCCAGCCGCAGCTATTTTCTGGCCAAAACTCCGGCCACCCGTTTTCCATACCACCATAGCCTCCACCTACACCAAGAAATCGAAAAGACTAAGGGGTTGTTTGATTAATTGGGTTGCTACGGGTTGAAGTAAAAGGGGGTCGACTAGGATTTGTTTTTGCTTATGGGGTGTGGTTCATATGTTGCTACTCATCTCGCCGTCTCTCTATCTCTCGTCTCTCTTTCTCCTTCCCGTCATTCTCGGTATGGTAATAGTTTAACTCATGTCATTTCTCATTTGATTTAAACCGATTGTAATAAAGTTCTCGTGGTTAAAACTTAATTAAACTTGTTTTGAAATTGATTTCGTGTGGTACGACAAAGACTAAGAGGGTGTTTATTGTTTAGAACTGAGTCAACTCGGCCGAGTCAACTCAGCAGGGGTGTGTTGACTCGGATTCTAATCGTGTTAGCATGAACTTGAGTGTTCTAATCTCTTGTCTATATTTTGGTTATCGTTAAAATGTTTTGGACTCGTTTAGGGTTGAGCCGATACCACTTTGGTCTCGGATGCGTTATTTTGGTATCGGGTTCAAACCCATAAAGTGTATATGTGATGCCTCACTTTCGGTGTATTGTTGTTTGAACAGAGTTGAAACTTCATTCAATTTGGGTGCGTTTTGGGTAAACTAAAAATAGGGTGCGTTTCACGTATGTTTTCTTTGGTCATCGTAAGTGTGCCTAGTCGAGTTCATCTTTCGAGCTTGTTTCCAATCCGTGAGGCATCCATTTGATTTCAGCTTATTAGGAAGCGTTTGTTTTACTGCAAAAACACCATTGTGGTAATTGTGTATGGGTATGTTGAACCTGTATTAGTTTTGTCACTCAATATGGGTGCGTTTTTGGTTAACAGGCCACACGTCAGTTTGTCAAATCCATGGGCCTCAAGCCCATGGTGTCTTTTAAGGGTAAATGGGTTATTGAAAAAGGGGTATGAACCTAAGTACAAATAAAAGAGTTAGAATTGTTTAAATCTTAAAAGACTTGTAATAAGGTATATTGGACTTGATAAACTTGGACAATATAAATGTTTTATACGGACACTTAAACACCGGATAAAATCAATGGACAATTTAACTATAATGGACTAATCGGACATTTTAGACTAGGCAACTAATAGATATTCCAAAAAGGTAGGATTAATTATTGCCATCAATTATTCTCATTATAAACTTGTCGGAAATATTACTTTGAGGAAACTGAGTTTTATTAAAGTCACGACAACTTGCGAAAACGTTATAAATGGGCGCGTCATGCCAAAATTTTATAAAACTCCCTAAACCTATACTTTGATATCGAAAAACCTTTTATCTTATAAAACCCGACAATAATCGGAACTTGTAGTTTTATTAACATGAAAAACATTTACTATTTAATATACTAATTTAGGTTTTCTTTAAAACTTAAATTACTTTTCCAAAACTATATTAATTATTTCTAAACTATTTGGGATTATTGGGTAAACACCGAAAACGTATTAATTGACTTAATTGTTGACCTCTTCCTTTGTCACCATTTTCCTTGACTTCGTTTATCATTCGTCCTTTCAAAACATTTTATTTTTCGAGGCGTATTCTGAGATAAATATATATATTAGGTTGTGCCGATCCGGCACCATTGTGCCCATACCCTCGATATCGTTGTGTTTTGCCCTTGATGCCAGTACTGACCGTTGTGATATTTTGCATTGCTGCAAGCTAAGGTGAGTTCATGGCCCCTACCTTTACTTGTTTTATAACTGTTTTGGGGGAGAATACATGCTCGTTTTAAATTAAATTCAATGACTGTTTATTTGAAATATACAAACTAGATTTGATTGTTTTACATGAAATGTGATTGGTTTTTAAATGCTAGACTATTTACTTGAATGCATTATTTGTATACATGACACATACATAGACCAGGTGTACTGGAAAAACATATATAACAGGACCGGGTGTAACGGTCACATTTCCGGGTGTACTGGACAGACTATCAGGTGTAATGGTCATGACGAGTGAACCGATCAACCAAACATTAATACTAAACATTATTATGATGACATGTTGGGTAACACAATGCTCACAAAACTTTCATTATACTTTATTATAACATTTTGAGCAACATAATGCTCACAAAACATTTATTATCATTTTGTGCAACACAATGCTCACAAAACTTTTATTAAACACACATCATCCTTACTGTTTTATCATAAATCTATGAACTCACCAACCTCGTGTTGACACTTTTAGCATGTATTTTCAGGTTTAAGGCGATAATCTAGTGGTGAAGGTTTTCGGCATGGCATGGCATGGTCATAGAAGACTCTGATATATTTGGGACCACTTGAAATCTTTTATGGGCTTATATTTCCGCACTATTTTTGAAATGTTGTAAATAAATCACTTTTGAATATGAAATCTATTTTAAACGGTTGAGTTAAAACTGTTATTTATACTTTGTGTTGTGATATCAATTTAGTAGCACCCAAACATGTATGCTTCCGCTAAATCAGATTTTGGGGGTGTTACAGACTGGCATCAGAGTCTAGGTTATAGAGAATTGGGTATTTTTAAAACCTAGACTATAACTACTTTTACAAAAACTTAACCCTATGACCAACACATGTCTACCTGCCAAGCCTGCTGGCTTACTCATGATAAAACATTTTCTTTTAAAGTAAGGGATATATTACTGATGTAACTGGGCTGGGTATTTCAAAATTTATTGAACCTCGATGGAATATAGACTGATCACCTATATTCGACCAGGGACAGTGGGACATAGCCTGATCATCTATGTCCGACTCGGTGGAATATTAAACATTTTTTATAATCATATACATTGTTTGTCTAAGGTGTAAGTGTTGTAGTTTTATAACGTAGGTCGAGATAGAGATGACGTAGCCAATGCACATGTATAATTTTCATTATTACATGTTCATAACGAGAATTTGATGTTGAACACAATGAATATACAAAGATAAAGAATACACATAAGGAACACAATGAAATCGAAAATCCGAGATGGTGATCGTCTATGAGCATGGGTCGTAAGGTTCAATCTTTATCTAAGTTTTGAAATACTGGTATTTGTTTGTTTCGGTTTTAGAATTAGTTTTCCAAATTTTTTACATGCAAGCGAATTATATTTTGTTATTCATTTGGTGTTGAAAATCATGTTTAGTATTTTAAATATTTTTTCTTATACAAACTCATTTTTCGTTTTTGAAAATTGCTAGTTCATTGAGTATTGGTTTCAATCGACTTAGTGTTTTGCTCACTTGATTTATACTTTTATTTGATGCATGCTGGAAAGTTTGATGTTGCGTTTGGTTCCTATTTCATGAGGTCTAAGGAATGGCTGTTAGAGAGCTAATTGTGGTCCATTATTCTAGTCGTTTGTATTATTTTCTAAGGAGCAAGTTTTGTAGAAAGATGCACATGTGCAATGTTCATGATCACATGTGCATGAAAGGAATACACATAAGGAACACAATGAAATTGAAAATCCGAGATGGTGATCATTTATGAGCATGGGTAGTAAGGTTCAATCTTTATCTAAGTTTTGAAATATTTGTTTGTTTCGGTTTTAGAATCAGTTTTCCAAATTTTTTACATATAAGCGAATTATATTTTGTTATTCATTTGGTGTTGAAAGTCATGTTTAGTATTTAAAATATTTTTTTTATACAAACTCATTTTTCATTTCTGAAAATTGCTAGTTCATTGAGTATTGGTTTCAATCAACTTAGTGTTTTACTCACTTGATTGAGACTTTTATTTGATGCATGCAGGAAAGTTTGCTGTTGCGTTTGGTTCCTTTTTCATGAGGTCTAAGGAATGGCTGTTAGAGAGCTAATTGTGGTCCATTATTCTAGTCGTGTGTATTATTTTCTAAGGAGCAAGTTTTGTAGGAAGATGCACATGTGCAATGTTCATGATCACATGTGCACGAAAAATACGTTGAACACAATGAAGAAGAGAAAGACAATGAATATTGTGGAAAACTAGAAGGGGGGGGGGGGTTGAATAGTTTTACCGATTAAAGTTAATTCGCTTTGTTACTCTATGTTAATTTAAAGGAAACAATCACAAACAAGTATTCACACAATATATATGAAAAGTAAAGAGAGGAAAGATCAAACCACACAACACGGATGTTTATAGTGGTTCGGCTACAAGGACTCTCTTCCTTGCCCTACTCCACTCCTCGAGCCTCTAACTCGAGAGTTATCCTTCACTAAGAAACAAACTCTCTTCTAGTTGGAGAAAACCTTTACACGTTGCTTACTTCCTTTTCCGGTACTAAGCTAAACACCGAGTTCTACTTCAGGGCAGAACCAACCCAACGTCGCCTATACAATTACCGACACTAAGCTAGATGTCGAGTTCTTTCACAAGGGTACAACCACTCCCTACACTCTTTGTGTTTTGAGGACTAAAACACTAACCACACTCACTGAGATAAATGATACAAATAATGATGTGTGAATTACACAAAGATCACACAGTAACTATACTAAAGGTTTACACGTCTGTGTTGAACCTTGATGCTTAATCTTCTTTGCTACAAAAGATAGATCAAATGATATGAATGAATGATGTTAGTAATATGAATGAGTATGTACTTAAGCTATATGAGTGATGAGAAGGCCAAGTGATCAGCTTGCTATTTATAGGCAAGCTGATAAACACTCGGCGGATCCCTTAAAAGGGATCCGTCCTTTATGTCGAAGGGATCCGTGTGTATGCCAGAGGTAAGACAGCTAAGAGATTTTCCAAATCTCTCCAATCTCTCCATATCTTTGTGTTGTCATATCAAGATCTTCCAATGTCAACTATCTTACTTGAAGATCTATCCAAGATATTACAAGATCTTACCAAGATTACATGTATGATGCATGCCATGATGTCATTGTATCATTTTAGAAATAAAGTTTCCTTTTAAGGAAATAAACATGTAGATGTATGAAATGTATTTCCAAGTAAACTTGTGAAAGGTAAAATGTGTTCTAAAGAGACTTTAGCTAGTATTTATAATTTGCTTAAAGATATACTTTGTAATTGTCATTAACAAAACTAAGCAAAGATCGTAAAATATAAATAACGTTTTTAGGACGATATTTGTATTAACAATCTCCCCCTTTTTGTTGATGACAAAACATAAAGTATATTTTTGAGCAAAAGAATAAGTATAGCATGAGTTATTTAAAATATAGATTAAGTTTGTTTTATTTGAGTTAAAAACTATTTTTATGCAAAAAGTGTATGTACTGTGATGATTCACAGTTATGCAAACTTAATCCTTTCTCCCCCTTTTTGTCGAAACAAAAAGAAGAGTTACGTAGCGGAATGCGATTTTGAGAACTTTAAGAGCTCCCGCTTGTTTGATACTCCCCCTTAATGGAGCAACAAGGTGATGATGCATGATCCTACAAAACAAATGGTTAGAATATGATATGCTCCCCCTCGATGTATACTCCCCATTACAAGAGTCCCAACGTATACATTTGAAGAGTTTGAGATGCTACAAGAAAATGTTAGTTGTAAATAGCTTCAATGGAGAAGCATAGTGCATATGAAATGGTCATCCAAAAGGATGTTCAATCTAGTTGACTTTTAAAAGTCAAAATGTAGTGTCTGATCAAAATTTTGTACCTAAAGTACATGATCAAACTATGATGTAGATTCCAAATAACTAAAATGTTAGTCACCTAAATAATGATAATATGCTATGTTGATCACTCATAAGCATAAAAACATCACATTCATTAATTGAAAATTATGTGACAAAAGTCACAAACATGATATGATGTTACATTACAAAATAAATCCTAAATAAAGACAACTACTACAACATCATCCTAGAAAGTTCCTAATAGCGCTTTTATTGAGGCGGATGAGAGATTGCATTGAGACGCTAGAGAACATGGTTCAAGATGAACCTCATCTCATTTTGAAGCTCATGGACCAAAATGTTGGTCCTTTGGGCCAAGTGAGATGTTCTCTCACAATGTGCGCAATCATGACTTGAAAAACCGGGAGGAAGACTAGGCTCCTAGTTTTGTGGTGGTGGTGGTGGTTGGTTGTTGTTGTTGTTGGATGGTTGTTGTTGTTGTTCATTGGTTGGTGGTGGTGTTTGGAGGGAGTTCATGAGGATGTTTTGAATGTCCATGGCTTCATTTAGGCGGTGATCAACTATACCCGAGAGAGTGTAGAGACGGTTTAGCTCTTCACTAATCTCTTCTTGGGTTTGAGGCATATTCATCCACATTGCCTCGTCAATGGCAACTAGAGTGGATGTGGGTGATAGAGGTTGTGGTTGAGGTTGGGATGATGGTGCATCATGGTATAAAGGACCATGGATATCCGGGTAAACCGGGTGAAAAAGCATGGGTTGTTGACCTTCAAAGGTCAAGGGTGGAAGATTGGGTAATCTTGGTGAAAGTTCTTCTAAGTCATCAAGATGTGGTGATGTAGGAGGAGTCCTAAATAATTCCAAGGGTTGGAGTTTGGGTGATTTTGGTGGTGATGGTGATCTAACAGGCTGCGATGGAGCCGGAGGTGGAGTAGTGGCTATTGGAGTAATGGTTGGTGGTGGTGTTTGTATAACAATATTTGATGGTGTTGGGGTGGAGAGTGTAAGGAAATTTTCACTAGCAATGGGTGATGATATATTGAGTGGAGAATTTTCCTCAGATGAGGAGTTTGCTAAGTTGATAAAACAACAAGGTTTAACACTAATGCGGGCTGTTCTTCTTGGAGGTCTAGATGTGGAAGAGTTGTTTGACTTAGTCATGGTTTAGTATGATAGCTAAGATGTACATGAGAGGAAATGGTTGTTGTGTAAAGTGATGATCCTAAAGCACTAATTTATAGGCAGAAGGTATATGAGTCTGAGTGTTTGGATTTGATGTGAATCCAATAGAGAATGTTGGTTCTAAATGATTTGGAACAAAAATTTGTGCAAATCACATCACATAAGTCAATCCATAGAACTTATGTTGAGTAAGAAGAAGAAGATATGCAGTAAATGCAAAGGGGTAGTGGAAAATCCTGTGATGTGATGTACCCACGGATTTGAAGGATCCCTAAAAAGGGTTCCTTACTTGTAACAGAAAGGTAACTTCTAAGATTTGAAAATTCAAATTTTGGTGGGAAATTTTGTTCTTAAGTTTCTAAGAATTTCTTAATCATTCTAAGAGTTATTAGTGATCAGTGAACCTATTCTAGAGAACACTAGAGTCTAAAATCAAAGAATCAGGATGAGTCAAAAAGTTTTAAGAATTTGACTGTTATACCTGCGGATCCAAACGACAAGGCGTGCGGATCCTTAAATTGGGATCCGCCTGATCCGCAGGTTGTAAACTGACGGAGCCAACGCTAACACTTGGCGGATCCAAATTAAGGGATCCGCCAGATCCGTCTGGCAAAAATGCTAAAACTTCACAGAGAGAATGTCATATTTTGCGTTTTTCGACGAAAACCCAAAAATTCTCTTGGAGCATATCTATCATCTAATATGTAATGCAAAACAACTAAATATGATGATACTAACACATATTTAATCATAGATTAATCCGATCATATGAACTTACCTTAATAGGAGTTAAACCAAACATAGGCTTACTCTTGGAAAATTGATAACACTAAGTGTTATCGACCTGCAAGGATTAGTTAGTTCAAATACAATTCAAGTAGTATCATAACAAGTTAATAACATAACCATTCAACATAACATTGTCTATAAACGATTAGTTCCAAACACTCCTATCAACTCAATTTCTTCTTCAACTTCTTCATACCCTTGTGAAGCTTCATGATCCATCGACCTAAGTTCTTCACCATTCCCTTCATTTGACGATGCTCAGGTGATTCATTCTGAATTGGTGGAAGTTGTCTCAAGTACTCGGGTGGAGGAAGCCTTGTATTTGGTAAGCCGTCATCGTCACTCATTGATGATGAAGATGATGAGGTTGGAACACGAGGACGTTTTGGAGGAGAATACATGCTCGTTTTAAATTAAATTCAATGACTGTTTATTTGAAATATACAAACTAGATTTGATTATTTTACATGAAATGTGATTGGTTTTTAAATGCTAGACTATTTACTTGAATGCATTATTTGTATACATGACACATACATAGACCAGGTGTACTGGAAAAACATATATAACAGGACCGGGTGTAACGGTCACATTTCCGGGTGTACTGGACAGACTATCAGGTGTAATGGTCATGACGAGTGAACCGATCAACCAAACATTAATACTAAACATTATTATCATGACATGTTGGGTAACACAATGCTCACAAAACTTTCATTATACTTTATTATAACATTTTGAGCAACATAATGCTCACAAAACATTTATTATCATTTTGTGCAACACAATGCTCACAAAACTTTTATTAAACACACATCATCCTTACTGTTTTATCATAAATCTATGAACTCACCAACCTCGTGTTGACATTTTTAGCATGTATTTTCAGGTTTAAGGCGATAATCTAGTGGTGAAGGTTTTCGGCATGGCATGGCATGGTCATAGAAGACTCTGATATATTTGGGACCACTTGAAATCTTTTATGGGCTTATATTTCCGCACTATTTTTGAAATGTTGTAAACAAATCACTTTTGAATATGAAATCTATTTTAAACGGTTGAGTTAAAACCGTTATTTATACTTTGTATTGTGATATCAATTTAGTAGCACCCAAACATGTATGCTTCCGCTAAATCAGATTTTGGGGGTGTTACAGATTGGCATCAGAGTCTAGGTTATAGAGAATTGGGTATTTTTAAAACCTAGACTATAACTACTTTTACAAAAACTTAACCCTATGACCAACACATGTCTGCCTGCCAAGCCTGCTGGCTTACTCATGATAAAACATTTTCTTTTAAAGTAAGGGATATATTACTGGTGTAACTGGGCTGGGTATTCGAAAATTTATTGAACCTCGGTGGAATATAGACTGATCACCTATATTCGACCAGAGACAGTGGGACATAGCCTGATCACCTATGTCCGACTCGGTGGAATATAAAACATTTTTTTTAATCATATACATTGTTTGTCTAAGGTGTAAGTGTTGTAGTTTTATAACGTAGGTCGAGATAGAGATGACGAAGCCAATGCACATGTATAATTTTCATTATTACATGTTCATAACGAGAATTTGATGTTGAACACAATGAATATACAAAGATAAAGAATACACATAAGGAACACAATGAAATCGAAAATCCGAGATGGTGATCGTCTATGAGCATGGGTCGTAAGGTTCAATCTTTATCTAAGTTTTGAAATACTGGTATTTGTTTGTTTCGGTTTTAGAATTAGTTTTCCAAATTTTTTACATGCAAGCGAATTATATTTTGTTATTCATTTGGTGTTGAAAATCATGTTTAGTATTTTAAATATTTTTTCTTATACAAACTCATTTTTCGTTTTTGAAAATTGCTAGTTCATTGAGTATTGGTTTCAATCGACTTAGTGTTTTGCTCACTTGATTTATACTTTTATTTGATGCATGCTGGAAAGTTTGATGTTGCGTTTGGTTCCTATTTCATGAGGTCTAAGGAATGGCTGTTAGAGAGCTAATTGTGGTCCATTATTCTAGTCGTTTGTATTATTTTCTAAGGAGCAAGTTTTGTAGAAAGATGCACATGTGCAATGTTCATGATCACATGTGCATGAAAGGAATACACATAAGGAACACAATGAAATTGAAAATCTGAGATGGTGATCATTTATGAGCATGGGTAGTAAGGTTCAATCTTTATCTAAGTTTTGAAATATTTGTTTGTTTCGGTTTTAGAATCAGTTTTCCAAATTTTTTACATATAAGCGAATTATATTTTGTTATTCATTTGGTGTTGAAAGTCATGTTTAGTATTTAAAATATTTTTTCTTATACAAACTCATTTTTCATTTCTGAAAATTGCTAGTTCATTGAGTATTGGTTTCAATCAACTTAGTGTTTTACTCACTTGATTGAGACTTTTATTTGATGCATGCAGGAAAGTTTGTTGTTGCGTTTGGTTCCTTTTTCATGAGGTCTAAGGAATGGCTGTTAGAGAGCTAATTGTGGTCCATTATTCTAGTCGTGTGTATTATTTTCTAAGGAGCAAGTTTTGTAGGAAGATGCACATGTGCAATGTTCATGATCACATGTGCACGAAAAATACGTTGAACACAATGAAGAAGAGAAAGACAATGAATATTGTGGAAAACTAGAAGGGGGGGGGGTTGAATAGTTTTACCGATTAAAGTTAATTCGCTTTGTTACTCTATGTTAATTTAAAGGAAACAATCACAAACAAGTATTCACACAATATATATGAAAAGTAAAGAGAGGAAAGATCAAACCACACAACACGGATGTTTATAGTGGTTCGGCTACAAGGACTCTCTTCCTTGCCCTACTCCACTCCTCGAGCCTCTAACTCGAGAGTTATCCTTCACTAAGAAACAAACTCTCTTCTAGGTGGAGAAAACCTTTACACGTTGCTTACTTCCTTTTCCGGTACTAAGCTAAACACCGAGTTCTACTTCAGGGCAGAACCAACCCAACGTCGCCTATACAATTACCGACACTAAGCTAGATGTCGAGTTCTTTCACAAGGGCACAACCACTCCCTACACTCTTTGTGTTTTGAGGACTACAACACTAACCACACTCACTGAGATAAATGATGTGTGAATTACACAAAGATCACACAGTAACTATACAAAGGTTTACACGTCTGTGTTGAACCTTGATGCTTAATCTTCTTTGCTACAAAAGATAGATCAAATGATATGAATGAATGATGTTAGTAATATGAATGAGTATGTACTTAAGCTATATGAGTGATGAGAAGGCCAAGTGATCAGCTTGCTATTTATAGGCAAGCTGATAAACACTCGGCGGATCCCTTAAAAGGGATCCGTCATTTATGTCGAAGGGATCTGTGTGTATGCCAGAGGTAAGACAGCTAAGAGATTTTCCAAATCTCTCCAATCTCTCCATATCTTTGTGTTGTCATATCAAGATCTTCCAATGTCAACTATCTTACTTGAAGATCTATCCAAGATATTACAAGATCTTACCAAGATTACATGTATGATGCATGCCATGATGTCATTGTATCATTTTAGAAATAAAGTTTCCTTTTAAGGAAATAAACATGTAGATGTATGAAATGTATTTCCAAGTAAACTTGTGAAATGTAAAATGTGTTCTAAAGAGACTTTAGCTAGTATTTATAATTTGCTTAAAGATATACTTTGTAATTGTCATTAACAAAACTAAGCAAAGATCGTAAAATATAAATAACGTTTTTAGGACGATATTTGTATTAACAATCTCCCCCTTTTTGTTGATGACAAAACATAAAGTATATTTTTGAGCAAAAGAATAAGTATAGCATGAGTTATTTAAAATATAGATTAAGTTTGTTTTATTTTGAGTTAAAAACTATTTTTATGCAAAAAGTGTATGTACTGTGATGATTCACAGTTATGCAAACTTAATCCTTTCTCCCCCTTTTTGTCGAAACAAAAAGAAAAGTTACGTAGCGGAATGCGATTTTGAGAACTTTAAGAGCTCCCGCTTGTTTGATACTCCCCCTTAATGGAGCAACAAGGTGATGATGCATGATCCTACAAAACAAATGGTTAGAATATGATATGCTCCCCCTCGATGTATACTCCCCATTACAAGAGTCCCAACGTATACATTTGAAGAGTTTGAGATGCTACAAGAAAATGTTAGTTGTAAATAGCTTCAATGGAGAAGCATAGTGCATATGAAATGGTCATCCAAAAGGATGTTCAATCTAGTTGACTTTTAAAAGTCAAAATGTAGTGTCTGATCAAAATTTTGTACCTAAAGTACATGATCAAACTATGATGTAGATTCCAAATAACTAAAATGTTAGTCACCTAAATAATGATAATATGCTATGTTGATCACTCATAAGCATAAAAAACATCACATTCATTAATTGAAAATTATGTGACAAAAGTCACAAACATGATATGATGTTACATTACAAAATAAATCCTAAATAAAGACAACTACTACAACATCATCCTAGAAAGTTCCTAATAGCGCTTTTATTGAGGCGGATGAGAGATTGCATTGAGACGCTAGAGAACATGGTTCAAGATGAACCTCATCTCATTTTGAAGCTCATGGACCAAAATGTTGGTCCTTTGGGCCAAGTGAGATGTTCTCTCACAATGTGCGCAATCATGACTTGAAAAACCGAGAGGAAGATTAGGCTCCTAGTTTTGTGGTGGTGGTGGTGGTTGGTTGTTGTTGTTGTTGGATGGTTGTTGTTGTTGTTCATTGGTTGGTGGTGGTGTTTGGAGGGAGTTCATGAGGATGTTTTGAATGTCCATGGCTTCATTTAGGCGGTGATCAACTATACCCGAGAGAGTGTAGAGACGGTTTAGCTCTTCACTAATCTCTTCTTGGGTTTGAGGCATATTCATCCACATTGCCTCGTCAATGGCAACTAGAGTGGATGTGGGTGATAGAGGTTGTGGTTGAGGTTGGGATGATGGTGCATCATGGTATAAAGGACCATGGATATCCGGGTAAACCGGGTGAAAAAGCATGGGTTGTTGACCTTCAAAGGTCAAGGGTGGAAGATTGGGTAATCTTGGTGAAAGTTCTTCTAAGTCATCAAGATGTGGTGATGTAGGAGGAGTCCTAAATAATTCCAAGGGTTGGAGTTTGGGTGATTTTGGTGGTGATGGTGATCTAATAGGCTGTGATGGAGCCGGAGGTGGAGTAGTGGCTATTGGAGTAATTGTTGGTGGTGGTGTTTGTATAACAACATTTGATGGTGTTGGGGTGGAGAGTGTAAGGAAATTTTCACTAGCAATGGGTGATGATGTAGTGAGAGGAGAATTTTCCTCAGATGAGGAGTTTGCTAAGTTGATAAAACAACAAGGTTTAACACTAATGCGGGCTGTTCTTCTTGGAGGTCTAGATGTGGAAGAGTTGTTTGACTTAGTCATGGTTTAGTATGATAGCTAAGATGTACATGAGAGGAAATGGTTGTTGTGTGAAGTGATGATCCTTAAGCACTAATTTATAGGCAGAAGGTATATGAGTCTATGTGTTTGGATTTGATGTGAATCCAATAGAGAATGTTGGTTCTAAATGATTTGGAACAAAAATTTGTGCAAATCACATCACATAAGTCAATCCATAGAACTTATGTTGAGTAAGAAGAAGAAGATATGCAGTAAATGCAAAGGGGTAGTGGAAAATCCTGTGATGTGATGTACCCACGGATTTGAAGGATCCCTAAAAAGGGTTCCTTACTTGTAACAGAAAGGTAACTTACTCCTAGGATTTGAAAATTCAAATTTTGGTGAGAAATTTTGTTCTTAAGTTTCTAAGAATTTCTTATTCATTCTAAGAGTTATTAGTGATCAGTGAACCTATTCTAGAGAACACTAGAGACTAAAATCAAAGAATCGGGATGAGTCGAAAAGTTTTAAGAATTTGACTGTTATACCTGCGGATCCAAACGACAAGGCGTGCGGATCCTTAAATTGGGATCCGCCTGATCCGCAGGTTGTAAACTGACGGAGCCAACGCTAACACTTGGTGGATCCAAATTATGGGATCCGCCAGATCCGTTTGGCAAAAATGCTAAAACTTCACAGAGAGAATGTCATATTTCGCGTTTTTCGACGAAAACCCGAAAATTCTCTTGGAGCATATCTATCATCTAATATGTAATGCAAAACAACTAAATATGATGATACTAACACATATTTAATCATAGATTAATCCGATCATATGAACTTACCTTAATAGGAGTTAAACCAAACATAGGCTTACTTTTGGAAAATTAATAACACTAAGTGTTATCGACCGGTAAGGATTAGTTAGTTCACATACAATTCAAGTAGTATCGTAACAAGTTAATAACATAACCATTCAACATAACATTGTCTAGAAACGATTAGTTCCAAACACTCCTGTCAACTCAATTTCTTCTTCAACTTCTTCATACCCTTGTGAAGCTTCATGATCCATCGACCTAAGTTCTTCACCATTCCCTTCATTTGACGATGCTCAGGTGATTCATTCTGAATTGGTGGAAGTTGTCTCAAGTACTCGGGTGGAGGAAGTCTTGAATTTGGTAAGCCGTCATCGTCACTCATTGATGATGAAGATGATGAGGATGGAACACGAGGACGTTTGCCTTTATCAAGCGCTACCCTATGGTCGCTTAAGGGAGCAAAGGTGCGTTGGATCTCATCATAGTCGGGAACAAAGCCTAAGGCATTTCTAGGAATGGGTGCAAATGCTCGATAAAGACGGGTTAAGAGCATTCCATAAGGCAATGCCATTTTTCCTTGAACCGGAATATCGGCCATTCTCTTGGTGATATAGTAAGCAAGATTGAAAGGCTGACGAGTTGACACATTGTACATCATGTGGCAAAGACAAGCATTGATGTGATCACGGTTTCCTACCGTGCACATGACATTGGCCCTTAAGACTTCTTCCAACTTCCTAAACTCGGGCTTAATCTCATTTTGCTCCATAGCAAACGGATCTCTAGCTACTTCTTTACCTCGATACATCCTAGTGGGGTTGTTCCTAGGATTGACGAGATGCTCACGAATGAATTCTTTTGAGGCTAAAGGAGTGGCATATGGTGCCGTTCGTTCAAGATTTGACTCAAGAATAGTTAATGACCATTTATTGGTATAGACACTCGTTCCATAACTTGGAACTCCTAGGACCTCACCGAATTGATTTAAAGGGATGTTGTATTGTGTTCCATTGACACTGAAGCGAATGTTAATGTAACCATGATCATTTGACTCAAGAGTGACGCTAGCATAGAATTCTAAAATGAATCATGGAATGATTGGTTCATCGATATCTAGGAGGGAATCGAAGTGAATGGCCGCTAGTTGTTCCCTAAGATTTGTTCCTTCATAGAATGAGGACTCTACAAACCTACCCTCATGTACGTAGTGTTTTTCTTGTGCTTTGAAAGTTTCAACCTGTTGTTCACTAAGTCCTTTGGTTTTATGGTGTTTAGGTAGGTAATTGACAGTGTATTTGTGATCATAGTTGGTGACGGGAGGCATGATTATCCTAGACACAAAAAATATGTATAGTTTAGTTGAAATTATCAAAATATATATGTCTAGTGTGTGCCTACATGGGGACAATGTGGAGGTGCGATTATCTCGACTCATTTTGATGCATGAAAATTATGTTTATGCAAGTTTTATAATAAAAAAAGAGATAACCCAAACGCTCCTACTTCAATGTAGCTACATTTGAATGTACCCGAAAATACATATTAGTTATGTATTCCTTTTAGCATTTAAGAGACATGATGCAAGTGATGCTTAAAACCTAACATTTTTTTATTTGTATGAACAATGTTCAAAAACCGTTTTTCCTAGTCGTGAGAATATTTTAGCAAAAATTTCTCATGGGGTTTTTGATGAATGATGATAATGTACTATAAGATGCAATTCCTAACTATGAAAAACATGATTTGTTATGCAATTTGGAAAGTATGCTTCATGATTTTTCAAGAATTATGCATAACCCCAAGGTTTGGTTTTGTGCATGAAATAGAAATCCTAGACGCAGATCAGGAGTATAAACATGATAAGGATACTTACAGTGATGTTTGGAGCAGAATTTGGTTGAGAACAATGGCTTAATTTGTGAATTTGGTGAAGTATGGGACGAATTTAGTAGGTGATAAGTTTTAGGAGAGTGATGAATAGTACATGGTGTTGTATATTTTATAATATATCAACCTGTGCATGGCCGGATCCCAAATAAAGGATCCGCCTTTGTTATCGTTTGGATCCGCGGGATCAGAACACAGTTTTTGGTTTAGTGTCGAGTTTGGTTAAACTAAGGTTCACGCTACTGTCTATTCTAATCACTAGGTTCCATTAATCCTAATCCAAGTCTAAGGTAGTTGAAAGGTTCTCTTTTGAGAGGTTTTGTGAGGATGTCGGCAATGTTGTCCTCTGAGGAAACTTTCTCAATTGAGATATTTCCCTTCTGGACATTGTCGCGTAGGAAATGATGACGTATTTCAATGTGTTTGATTCTAGCATGTTGGACTGTATTTTTGCTGAGGTCGATTGCTCCTTTGTTGTCGCAAAGAATGGGGATGTCGTTGAGTTCGATTCCATAGTCTACAAGAGCTTGTTTCATCCACAGTGCTTGTTGACACGCCTTTCTAGCAGACACATACTCTGCCTCTGTCGTTGAGATTGCGAGGGCTGTTTGTTTCTTACCGAACCATGAGGTGAGACAATATCCTACAAAAGTACAAATACCACTAGTACTTTTCCTATCCACATAGTCACCGACATGGTCTGAGTCGGCATACACTATGGTTTCTACACCCGTTCCTTTGGGATACCATAATCCTACATGTGTAGTACCTTTGATGTACCTAAATATCCGTTTAACGGCTTCAAGATGGGATATTTTGGGATCTTCTTGAAAACGTGTACATAGACAAACACTAAACATAATGTCCGGCCTACTAGCCGTAAGATAGAGTAAACTACCAATCATTCCCCTATATTTAGTGCTATCTACGGATTCATTTTCTTCATCTTTTGTGAGTTTGGTTTCGGAGGACATAGGTGTTTTCATTGGTTTTGAGTCTTCAAGACCAAACTTCTTAAGCATATCTTTGATATACTTTGATTGGTTGAAGAATATCCCATCTTCTAATTGTTTTATTTGGAGACCTAAGAAAAAGTTTAGTTCCCCCATCATACTCATTTCAAACTCATCATGCATGATTTTTGAGAAATCATCACATTACTCTTGACAAGTTGAACCAAATATAATGTCATCCACATATATCTGGACGATGATAATATGTGATCCCTTTTTCTTGGTGAAGAGAGTGTTATCTACTAGGCCCATGGTGTACTTATGGTCAACTAAGAAGGTCTTAAGTCGATCATACCAAGCTTTTGGTGCTTGCTTAAGTCCGTATAAAGCTTTCTTTAATTTGTAAACATGATTTGGTTTTTCAAAATCGGCAAAGCCGGGAGGTTGTGCTACATATACCTCTTCATTTATAAAGCCATTTAAAAATGCACTTTTGACATCCATTTGAAATAATTTAAAATCATGTGCACATGCATATGCAAGTAGTATTCTAATAGACTCAAGTCTAGCTACGGGTGCAAATGTTTCATCATAATCTATTCCTTCTTGTTGATTGTAGCCTTGTGCTACTAGTCTAGCTTTGTTTCTAGATACTATGCCATTTTCATCCATTTTATTTCTAAAAACCCATTTGGTACCAATTATGGTTTGATTTTTAGGTTGAGGAACTAATGTCCAAACGTCATTCCTAATAAATTGATTTAATTCTTCTTGCATCGCAATGACCCAAGATTCATCTTTTATTGCTTCATTTATATTTTTGGGTTCTATTGTTGAAACAAAACAAAAGAAATTACTTTCATTTTGAGCTTTAGACCTTAATGTTCTTTCATTGAGTTTTCCTATGACGTTTTCTAATGGATGACTTTTATCTTCTTTGATGTTGACTAAATCTCTTTTTATTGGTTCATCTTCTTTATCATTTTCAACATTTTCCTGATTATCAACCATTTGGTTTTCAACTAAGTCATCATCTACCAAAGGTGATGTATTAGAGGGAGGTGGACATTCATCGAATGTTACGTTCAATGATTCCTCGACTCTTGAGGTTTCCTTGTTCAAAACTATGTATGCTTTACTAGTTTGTGAATATCCTAGAAATACACCTTCATACGACTTTGGGTCGAATTTTGTGAGATAATCCTTTGTGTTTAAAATGAAGCACTTGCTTCCAAACACTCTAAAATATCCTAAAGTAGGCTTTTTGCCTCGATAAAGTTCATAAGGAGTTTTATTTAAAAATGGTCTAATTAAAACTCTATTTAGGATATATGTGGAAGTATCTACTGCGTGACACCAAAACTTTTGAGGTATGTTTTGTTCATTTAACATAGTTCTACTCATTTCTTGAATTGTCCTATTTTTCCGTTCTACTACACCATTAGATTGTGGAGTTCGAGGAGCCGAGAAATTATGAGTTATTCCATTTTTATCACAGAATGTTTCGAATTGGATTTCGTTGTCAAATTCTCGACCATGGTCAGTTCTAATAGATACTATGTTACTT
This sequence comes from Artemisia tridentata subsp. tridentata, assembly GCA_021014915.2. Lineage (NCBI taxonomy): Eukaryota > Viridiplantae > Streptophyta > Magnoliopsida > Asterales > Asteraceae > Artemisia > Artemisia tridentata. The sequence continues at coordinate 271,069,053 of CP139504.1, forward strand.
CCTAGTTGATTTTGAATTTTCTTGCTTAGAATTTCAAATTTATCAAAGGCCTCATTTTTGGTTTTCAAAAATTTAGTCCATGTATACCTAGAGTAATCATCTACTATAACTAATGTGTAAAAATTACCTCCATAACTTTGTATAGCCGACGGGCCAAAAAAATCCATATGTAACAATTCTAGACACCTAGATGTAGATACCATGTTTTTAGCCTTATGGCTATTATGCACTTGTTTCCCAATTTTGCAAGCATCACAAAAGTGTTGGTCATATCTCAACTTAGGTAGGTTTCTAACGAGTTCTTTGGATGGTAAGGATTGAATTAACCTCATATTGGCGTGACCTAAGCGTCGATGCCATAAGGTTGAGTTTTCGTCCAGAGAAGTAAGACAAAGCTTGTCTTTCGGTGTTTTATCTAGTTTCATAACATATACGTTATTCTTTAAGACACCTTTTCCTACTGTTATGCCATCTTTAAGTATTTTACTTCCATTTTCACTAAAAAGGACGTTATACTTTTTACGGCACAATTGACTTATACTAAGTAAGTTAAAACCTAAATTATCAACATGAGCAACATCATCAATAGAGAGAGAGAGTCATGAGAGATTGTACCTTTTCCGATGATTTTACTTTTAAGCTTGCTACCAAATGTGACATTACCTCCGTCGTACACTTGGTAAGTGGAGAAAAGGCTTTTGTTTCCCGTCATGTGTCTTGAACACCCACTATCTTTGATCCACTCATCAGGTTCAAGTTCAACTTTTAAGCATACCTAAGTTCAATAAAGACTCAAGCGTTTGGTCCCCAATATCTCATGGGTCCGTTTGTGTTAAACATAACATTATCATGGTTCATGTAAGCAAATGGAGGATAATAGTTACATGGCATGTAATTGGGACCTTGAAAGTTTCTAGGCATATTTTGGTTCCAATTATTTTGATAATGATGTTGTGAATTAACATTACTCTTAGGAAAGGGGTGTTTGGGAAAACTAGTTTGAGGTCTCTGTTGTGTTGTTTTAACTCTATACTCATTCCTAGCTTGACCTCTCCCTATAAACACAACTGGTTTTAGCTTCTTATTAGTTTTACTAGTACTGGGTTTTCTAGTGACCTTAACAAATTAAGTACGGTCTGTTTTCTGAACTTTCTGTTCAACTTCTGTACCCGCGGATCCCTAGGGTACAACTGGCGGATCCAAAACTTTGGATCCGTCGGATCCGTGAGCTTCTGAGTTAGTTGAAACAGTTTCTTTTTCATTCACAGTTTGTTTCTTAAAGTCACTTAAGGTTCCTAGTTTCATAAAACCTAATCCGGTTTTATCATGAGGAAGTTTTTGCATCTTCATTATCTCATCTGCACAACTTATGTTTTTATCAAACCTTTTAAACTTAGAGTTTTGCTTAATGAGATCTTCCTGTGAAGTTTTTAGTGCATCTAATTCTAATTTTAGTTCTTGACAAAAGACACATGTATCTTTACTATTTTTCCCTTTTTCCATTCGTATCTCTTTTTCTTTAAGCCAATATACTTCTTTTTCTAAAAGTGTTGTTTTAGTTTTCAAGAATTTGTTTTTGTTGATGATTCTTAATGTGATATCACACAGCTTGTTATATTCTATTTCTAAGGTTTCATCATCTATAGAGGAGTATGAGTCAGAAAGTACCTCTTCTGTGTCATGAGCCATAAGGGCAACTTCGTTGTTCTTAGGCTCATCATCATCTCCTTCACTATTACTCCAAGCTCCACTAACGAATGCTTTTTGAGATTTGTTCTTTGAAGGTTTTGGACATTCACCTATAAAGTGACCAGAATCTCCACATCTATAGCACTTCCTATCTAACTTGCCCTTTCTATCATCACGGTCTTTTCGTAAAGATTTCTTTTCTTCACGAGGTGGTTTTACGAACTTTCCTCGTCTCCTGAAGAACTTCTTAAAATCTCTTACGGCCATGGCATATTCTTCGTCTTCGCTACTTGAACAAGACTCTTCATCATCACTTGATTCAACTCTAGCTTTCAAGGCAATGGACTTTATTTTCTCCTTCTTCCCTTTAACTATTTCTGAGTCCTTTTCCATCACCATTTCGTGAACTTTGAGATTTCCTATGAGCTCATCTAGTGTCATGCTCGAGAGATCCTTGGATTCTTCAATAGCCGTCACCTTTGCTCTCCACTTAGGATGAAGTGCTCTAAGAAATTTCCTGACAAAGTTCTTACTAGAAAAAGATTCGTCAAGTGCTTTAAGAGATGTAATAATAGTATTAAACTTAGCAAAAGCACCATCAATGGTCTCATCTTCAGAGATAACAAATTGTTCATATTGTTGAACAAGAAGATCAATTTTGTTATCTTTGACTTGTGAGTTCCCTTGATGAGTGATAATAAGAGATTGCCAAATATCTTTAGCCGTTTTACACATAAAAACTCTTTCATATTCTTTCTTAGGTAAGGCATTGTAAAGCATCATTTTGGCTTCATTGTTTTTGGCAATCAACTTCTTTTGCTCATTACTGTGACGAGTAAGAGAAGCTCCTACATCCCGACCACCCGAAATATCATTACTAATGGGCTTGTAATCACCTTCAATAATTATATACCACAGATCTATGTCCTTTGACTTTACATATGTCTCAAAGCGATTCTTCCAATATATAAAGCAATTTGGTTCAAATAGAGGTGGTCTTTGCATAGATTGCCCTTCTTTAAAGTTTTCAAAATCCATGGATCGTTTTAAGTTTTAAAATACAATATATTTTAAAAGTCTTAAGTAACGTAGCTCTTGATGCCAATTGTGGAAAACTAGAAGGGGGGGGGGGTTGAATAGTTTTACCGATTAAAGTTAATTCGCTTTGTTACTCTATGTTAATTTAAAGGAAACAATCACAAACAAGTATTCACACAATATATATGAAAAGTAAAGAGAGGAAAGATCAAACCACACAACACGGATGTTTATAGTGGTTCGGCTACAAGGACTCTCTTCCTTGCCCTACTCCACTCCTCGAGCCTCTAACTCGAGAGTTATCCTTCACTAAGAAACAAACTCTCTTCTAGGTGGAGAAAACCTTTACACGTTGCTTACTTCCTTTTCCGGTACTAAGCTAAACACCGAGTTCTACTTCAGGGCAGAACCAACCCAACGTCGCCTATACAATTACCGACACTAAGCTAGATGTCGAGTTCTTTCACAAGGGTACAACCACTCCCTACACTCTTTGTGTTTTGAGGACTAAAACACTAACCACACTCACTGAGATAAATGATACAAATAATGATGTGTGAATTACACAAAGATCACACAGTAACTATACTAAAGGTTTACACGTCTGTGTTGAACCTTGATGCTTAATCTTCTTTGCTACAAAAGATAGATCAAATGATATGAATGAATGATGTTAGTAATATGAATGAGTATGTACTTATGCTATATGAGTGATGAGAAGGCCAAGTGATCAGCTTGCTATTTATAGGCAAGCTGATAAACACTCGGCGGATCCCTTAAAAGGGATCCGTCCTTTATGTCGAAGGGATCCGTGTGTATGCCAGAGGTAAGACAGCTAAGAGATTTTCCAAATCTCTCCAATCTCTCCATATCTTTGTGTTGTCATATCAAGATCTTCCAATGTCAACTATCTTACTTGAAGATCTATCCAAGATATTACAAGATCTTACCAAGATTACATGTATGATGCATGCCATGATGTCATTGTATCATTTTAGAAATAAAGTTTCCTTTTAAGGAAATAAACATGTAGTTGTATGAAATATATTTCCAAGTAAACTTGTGAAATGTAAAATGTGTTCTAAAGAGACTTTAGCTAGTATTTATAATTTGCTTAAAGATATACTTTGTAATTGTCATTAACAAAACTAAGCAAAGATCGTAAAATATAAATAACGTTTTTAGGACGATATTTGTATTAACAATCTCCCCCTTTTTGTTGATGACAAAACATAAAGTATATTTTTGAGCAAAAGAATAAGTATAGCATGAGTTCTTTAAAATATAGATTAAGTTTGTTTTATTAGAGTTAAAAACTATTTTTATGCAAAAAGTGTATGTACTGTGATGATTCACAGTTATGCAAACTTAATCCTTTCTCCCCCTTTTTGTCGAAACAAAAAGAAGAGTTGCGTAGCGGAATGCGATTTTGAGAACTTTAAGAGCTCCCCCTTGTTTGATACTCCCCCTTAATGGAGCAACAAGGTGATGATGCATGATCCTACAAAACAAATGGTTAGAATATAATATGCTCCCCCTCGATGTATACTCCTCATTACAAGAGTCCCAACGTATACATTTGAAGAGTTTGAGATGCTACAAGAAAATGTTAGTTGTAAATAGCTTCAATGGAGAAGCATAGTGCATATGAAATGGTCATCCAAAAGGATGTTCAATCTAGTTGACTTTTAAAAGTCAAAATATAGTGTCTGATCAAAATTTTGTACCTAAAGTACATGATCAAACTAGGATGTAGATTCCAAATAACTAAAATGTTAGTCACCTAAATAATGATAATATGCTATGTTGATCACTCATAAGCATAAAAACATCACATTCATTAATTGAAAATTATGTGACAAAAGTCACAAACATGATATGATGTTACATTACAAAATAAATCCTAAATAAAGACAACTACTACAACATCATCCTAGAAAGTTCCTAATAGCGCTTTTATTGAGGCGGATGAGAGATTGCATTGAGACGCTCGAGAACATGGTTCAAGATGAACCTCATCTCATTTTGAAGCTCATGGACCAAAATGTTGGTCCTTTGGGCCAAGTGAGATGTTCTCTCACAATGTGCGCAATCATGACTTGAAAAACCGGGAGGAAGACTAGGCTCCAAGTTTTGTGGTGGTGGTGGTGGTGGTGGTTGGTTGGTTGTTGTTGTTGGATGGTTGTTGTTGTTGTTCATTGGTTGGTGGTGGTGTTTGGAGGGAGTTCATGAGGATGTTTTGAATGTCCATGGCTTCATTTAGGCGGTGATCAACTATACCCGATGTGGAAACCGTAGAGGGGGGGGGGTGAATACGTTTCTTTTTAAGGAAATAAACATGTAAATGTATGAAATGTATTTCCAAGTAAACTTGTGAAATGTAAAATGTGTTCTAAAGAGACTTTAGCTAGTATTTATAATTTGCTTAAAGATATACTTTGTAATTGTCATTAACAAAACTAAGCAAAGATCGTAAAATATAAATAACATTTTTAGGACAATATTTGTATTAACAAATATACATGTGCATAGATTTAACCTAAGTTCGGTTAGAGCATTTGGTATCATGACCTCAGGTCATGCCATAACTCAGCGTCACATCAGCTTTTACATTTCAACCTTAACTCACAAAAAACACCCCTTATCATAACTCAACCATAACACCACCATTTAGGACTCACCTTTATTTAAATATTTACAAAATACACACAAATAAAAACCACTTTTTTTGTCCACTTATAGCATAACTCAACATTACCATGGTAACTTGGAGGGCAACGCATTGCCTTAACTCAAACTCACGGTATCATAACTCAAGCATAACTTGAGTTATGGTCATGCCACATAAGCAATAACGCATGAACAAGGGCAACATACCAAGGGCTCTTAAAGAATAAATATGCTTGCACTTATCTACACATGACAAAATTTTGTATTTTAGGCATTCTGTAATTTTTATATGTTAGTTGATTTTGTGATCCGTAAGTTGTACCATTTAGAAAAGTTAAAATAAAATAATTTATGGTTATATTTTGGCTTTATTTGAAGTCTGAGGTTACAGGAAATATTCATAAGTATACTAAACGAAATGTGAAAACTGGTTATAGTTATATACTAAAATCTGAAGGCGCTGCACAAGTGCAATTGTAGTTTATTGTGAAGGTAACAACAAAAAACATATGTTTAAAAAGTGTTACCGGAAAATAAGCTTTGTAAATAGATTAAATGTATTTTATTTACGTATAAACATTCATTCTGAGATAACAACTAGTTTTCGATTGTTAATACACGTGCATTCTTTATATATCATGTTTTCAACCGTTAAAAATGAAACAAGTCAAATATATATTAAGGGTGCGTTTGGTTCGTAAGTGGGATTGGAATTGGATTCGGATTTAGGAAATGTTTGAAAGAAAAGAAGGAGAGAGAAAATTAATTAATATTTAAATTATATGTATGTTTAATAAGTTTTATGTATTTGTTTGAAATAAAAAAAGTATAAAATAAGAAAAAGCATAAATAATATGTGGTTGAAAAAAATTCTATAAAAAAAAAATAAATAAATAAAAAATTGATTGGATGGATTGAGAAAAACCCACCAAATTTTGGTGGAATGAAATCTATCAAATTTTCATTCCTTCATTCCTAAAATTGTAGGCCCAATAACAACCAAACAAAGGTTTTATTTTTTCTTTTGGTGATACCCCCCAAAAGCATCAACCAAACATCACCTAAGTATACTGATATGTGGCGCAGTAGAAGATCAAGTTATCATTGAAAATTCCCCGAGAATCGTGCATATTTGAAGGAACTAAATCAGTTACAATTCAAGTGTAACTTATAGAATGCCTATTTTGCCCCCCAATTTTAAATAAACACGCGAATTTTGTCTTATTTATTTAAAAAAAATGCCATGTGCATTCTCAACCATTGATGGTATTGAGGGTATAATCTAATGGCTAAGATCGATTCTCGCATATATATAACTGGATGTGTACGACGTCATCAATGACATGAAATTCCACCTAATCATGAATTAATGCCAAGTCATCACAACTAAAGCCACATAAGCATTTTTTGCTTTGGTAAATCCAGATTTAATTTGTACAAAAATGTACTGCAATGGGATTCGAACTTGGGTATCTACTAACATTAACAAATGTTTCAACCACTAGAGCAACACAACATTTGTTTTATAGTTTTCAAATCAAAAATGATAAAGCTATGCATTGTCAATCTTAATCCCTACAACGTAATTAACCCTAATCACACATACATGGAAAAAAAATACCAGTTCATTCATAATATACTTTTCTCAAAACCCTAATATCATTTTTTCCTCACAATCTCCTCTAATGATCGGTTTATTGAGTTTTCTTCATCACAAGTTTGCAAGAAAACATTGATGTTCAAGGTTTTTTTTTCTCAATTTGTAAATGGCTATTTTTTTTTAGTTAATTTTTGGATTGCAATCACGTTCTCACTTTGTGTTACATGATGAAGAATCATATCACCAACAACTCCAAACCTTCTGAGCTTGAATCAAGATCACTATCTACTTTTCTTTTGATCATTCTCTAACTCTATTAGAACCATCATTCACTCTTCTTATGGTCTCGATAACGTCATATGAGCCTTCATATGAAAACTTTTTATACAAGGAGTGCATGATACAACAATGGTAGGAACGATATCGCACAACAACAGGTAATACATGTTCTTTTGTTGGGATTTATATTTGAGTTGATAAATACAAAACAATAAGCGAAGAATGAAGACAATGCAAAACACGAGGGACTTAGAAGACAAAGAAGATTTTACTTATTAGTCATTTGTAAACCTAATTCTCTAGTATATAAAGAGATACAGGTTATTAGTTTTAATGGGTGTCAAGATGTAAACACCAATAAATGTGTGTGTGTGTAACCTAGGCGTAGGGTATGGGAAAAACGCCTAGGGTTAGTGTTTTGTTAAGCCTCAAGGATCTTATGATTCCTGTTACTGTTGAGTAACCGTACTACAATTAATCAAGTAGTATTGGGGCTTATCGTGTTTGTAATTGTATTATTATGAAGATGATGATGAAGAAACCTTGTTACAATAACATTGATGTTTTGTTTAATCCGCTGCGTATATTGTTAATCTTTATTATTATTAATCCTAGATGAGCTTACAACGATCTCCACAATTGGTATAAGAGCCAGGGGGCTCGTGATCTAGGGATTATACAAGGTTTTTAGTCGAAGAAGGAAGAAAAATTCGAAGCTGTTTTTAATTTTCGTAACTTTCTGCAGTGCTGTTTTAAAAAGGCGATAGCTCATTCGTTAACCATTGGATCGTAACGAAATTTTTATTGGAGGTTCTTTGCATATCAAGGTAGATTCTCACCGGAGGGATCTTCAATCTGAGCTCTTAATCGTAAGGTATTATTTTTTGAAAATTGCTGCAGAGAAGTTCAAGTTTTTCGAATTTTTAGGGTTTTTATGATATCAAACTTCTTTGATTTCTTTTCTATTGAATTAATTCATTCTGGAAGTTGGATATATGTCGTTCGGTGTCTATGATTCATGGATGAATGCAGTTTTTGGATAGATTTATGATTGGTGTTTAGGGATTCAGAAGTTATCAGTGGCAATTAGGATTTTCTATAACTTGCTTTTCATAACCGCTGTTGCTGCTACTGTTCACGTTTAATATATCATGCATACAGAAAACCCTAGACATATTAGAAACCCTCGAAACATCTCTCTCCCACTTCACGACACTGGAGAACATCTATTGTGAGTTGTGGTGAGAACAGTGTATGCGTGTTGAGGTTACAGGTGATATATGTAAACCAACGTTTTCTATGGCTTCAAGGAGAACATGATTTTTATGGTTACTGGTCATGTGATGTCGTGTTACACAAACCCTAATTCAAGTGATGGTGTTTATGAGGGTTTGTTGAAGGGTTGGATTCTAATCATTACTGACAGAAACAACAAAGATGAATTCTTGCTGATGATATGTGTAACCACCGGTAAATTTCCACTTGTATTAATATTCTAACGAAAGAATATTTTCCATTTTCTACGTCTATTATTTTTTTTAGATTAAACGTCATCAGTTTATCTTATCATAACAACAAACTAATATAACGTAACTCACATTCTCAATAAACGTGTTCACCAACACCAACATGTCTTAAGTACGTTTCAAATAAACATTCCTTATATGTCAAGTATAAAATTTTTCAACTTTTATTTACTACTTTACGTTATTTCGTTAACATACGATTATTAAACGTTCAAAACTAAAGGTTAGCCATTTATTAGAATTTTCACGAAACCCAACCATGATTTTATGTAATTAAATCATAAACACTAAAGTACAACACTTCAAATGCTAATGTACAACCCTCTAATGCATCATTTTAAACATTTTTTTATTTTATTTTACAAACTCTAAAGTACAAGATCTAAAGCACACGTTACAAGTCTTTAATGCATTAATTTTAAAATGTATTTATTTCTGTTTTGAATATTGCGATCAAATAACCAAACAAGGATTGCACCTCGCATATTTCAGGTCTATTTGTAAATATTTAATACCAATTATTATTACATTTTTATTAAATTATATTACTTTTAGTAACGATCACAAAAGTTTAATCATGTGAATTTTACTCATGACCAACACAAGATTAAGATGAGTCTATATATTCAAAATACTCAAATTCATCAATAGTCATATTTTATATGAACTATTGCCACTTTGTTATTTTTTTTTACATTATACTCTTTACGTAATATGAATACTCAAACCTATTAGATCTTATCAACATATACGCTCTCCGTTAAACTTATCACACGTCTAATATAATTAGTTGGAGTATATTGATAAACTTTGACATTTTTATAAGTATTATATTTTTACGTTACCCGGTTCTAAGTTTCGTGACTTAAGGACTTAATGTTAGTAATTACCGGGATCAAACTACACCTTAAACTATTTATATGTGTGTATAAATTATGCCACATATCACTTTTCATGCATACCATATGTGTAGGCATTTTCTCCATAATACAATATATATATATATATATATATATATATATATATATATATATACATGCATGCCATGGTTCCACATGATGATGTATACGTGTGTATAATTTGTTCCATATACAAGTACATGAATGGAAATTAGGCCACATAGCACTTTCATGCATATCATGCATACCATACGTAATGCAAACTTCACCATAAGATTATATATGTATGTATGCCATGCAAACTATATATGTACGTGTAAGGTCCATGCGCCATAACATGCTTTACTGATCATGTATTATATATACACCATACTTGTATGAACATTTGCCATATGGATTCTATATATACATACATATCATACGTGTTCATATAAAGATCTTCAAATTAGCATGCATGGTTCGAAACCTTACAACTCACTCACGTATACATGTTGCTACTTAATTCACCATACACTTTCATATGGTATACATGCTTACAAGTTGCTACATTCATTGAATGAATCCTTTGAGCTTGGCCTATTTATACGAGCAAACACATGCACCATTTATTCACATCCTTGTTTTCTAACACACAACACTCATACACACACTCACCTACTAAATTCCAAGTCCATAGAAGGAGGAGGGAAGTTTGTACAAAAGCTTTGAAGCCTGGGGAAGCGTTGTTTCATTTTGGAAGTCACCTTGATCATAATTCTTCTTAATCGAGTTCTATAAGATTTGTAAGTTCCCAAGGTGTTTTTAATTCCTTTTATACTTTCTATTATCGCTTATATAAGATAATAACCAAGTACAAGTTGAAAACAAAAACCAAAAACTATTTATCTTTCTTTTTCTTTTTACCGAGAGCAAACCAAACACCCTCTTATTATAATTTTTTTAAAACCATAAGCTATTTTGAACAACAATAAGCTTCAAACCACCTATTTCCAACTTATATAAGCTTAATTTGATAAGCCATAACATGCCATACCCTTTTCTAAATCAAAAACGCAAATTTACAAAACAAGGACTAGAAATGTAACGCCAAACATGCATGGTGTTAAAAATACTAAACTTGGAATTCTTGGTTCAAAACTGTAAATTTAGTTAATAATAAAGAATAAGGACTATGCATATATGTAGCAAAATGCATGGAGGGCCTGTTTTGCCAAATTTCTAAAACTATATATATAAAGGATTAAATTTAAAAACCAATTAACACTTGGGGATAAAAAGTGTAGTTATGAATTAATAAATTATAAAAAGGACTCTGGTGCAAATTATATTTAACCAAGGGGTAAAAAGTGTTACTTTTGGAAAATACAAGGTAAAAACTGTAAATTGCGACTTCTGAAACTGAAATAATTAAATATCAGGGTAGAAACGGTAAATTTTCAGGAAGTGTGAATATAAAGTGAAATTTTATACTTTTGGACTAAAAATATAAAACTTTTAAGTTTTGGGTAAGAAGTGTAAATTTTTATAACTTAAGGGTTAATTTTGTAACTTCATAATACTTTTGAAATACTGATATTTACAAACTTATGTAGTCAAAGTTTTATAAAAAACTTTCATATAAGATTGAAAAACGACAATATCAAATATAAATAACGATGCTATTTTCAATCGAATAATAAATCGAATAGCTTAAAAACAAATAATACAAACTTCTTAGCAACTTGACGTTCACCACACTTAAAATAGTTAGAAATAAATATTTTAACTTATCATTCACTAACCTATATTAAATCTTAAACGATTTCATTCTTAAATCTCGATAAATGATTACATATACACAAGTTATATGGGTATATAACTTTATTTTTGAACTTTAAGCATTTGACACACAAGTAACGACGATGCAAATACTTTTCAAACATTGTCTTTTGAACATTAAAGTCATGAACATAAACCCTCGAAATCTAAGGTTTACCGTATCAATTTAGGTAGCGTGATTTGAGCCGTTCCCATCCACACTTGACATATCTATATCTAGACTACTATACCACCAAGGTGAGTCATAACCCCTCTTTTACTTATTTTGAACTCTTTGGGGGAGATACATGCTCGATTTACTTACACATTTTACTCGATTACTTAAACATTTTACTCGGTTGATGAAACCTTCTACTTGCTTATTTAAAACATATTTCATGTTACAAACCTCAACACAAGTACTTTCTGTATGCTATCCTGATTGTTATTGCCTAAGTTACACACTATTGCCACTAAAAGTCCCTCATATCATGAGCCATTAATCACTTGCGAGTGAACGCGAATATAGTGAATAGATCTATTGGTAGTTGACGTCCTATTTGTGTTGCTGGATAAGTAGCCAAATGCACTTTATTTGAGATTAACAGGAAGTTGGCAAACTCCTGCCCGAGGGCCTTGTTACTTACATCATCTTTATGATGTCTGTAATTAACATCATTATTACGATGTCCCACTGTTAAGGTTTACGTGTCATGAGCTTAGAGCAATAATTATTAATTACCCATAATTGTATTCGTTGCAATTATTCTCTTAAACTAGAAACTTGTGTTCAACTGATTTGCATACAAACACTACGAATTCACACAATCTTTGACCCGATTAGGGTAAACAAACACTATGGGTGTAAAACAACGTAGCCCACTATTCATTTTATCGATATTTGTAATCATTACAATTATCGCCCAAACTTGAAACTATTGAAATCAACTGTTTTATTTATAAACTCTATGAACTCACCAACCTTTGTGTTGACACTTTTAGCATGTTTATCTCAGGTCCATAATGAACGAGGATGGCACGGAGGGGCACAGATACTATTAGAAGGCTAAAATCTAATTATCATTCGAAACTTATTAACAAACTGTAAAACTACTGGGACCTCATTTTGTAAACTCTGATATTTATAAAAATTCGAATGATAAATCTTTCAAAACAACTCAATTAGAGATCGTTTTCTATTATTATGACTGTTGTGCCATCGAGTAACACCCAGCTTGAATTCCGCTGCGTATCCCGAAATTGGGGGTGTACAAAATGCTTGCGGGTCTTTGAATGATGAGTTATTCAAGTCACGACATCCAAGGTTACATGTTAGAACTGTTGCACGTTTGATTTATACTGTTATATTTCGTTAATACTGCTACATCAGTTTTTAGTACTGCTCATTTACACTCAGTACTGCTGGTCCAAACAAGTTAGTACTGCCAGTTGAATGTTTGTACTGCTGAGTCAATAAGTTAGTACTGTTGTGTTTCACTTAGTATTTCCCGTTAGTACTACTCGTACATCTTTGTGCTGCTACCTATGTGTTAAAACCGCTATATCCACACTAGTTACTACTGCTCCTTATCGTAGTGCTGGAAGATTGTTACAACTGCTGTGTTTAACGTTGTTGCTACTATATGTCTATGTTGTACAAGGTTTTAAGCAACAAGATGTGATCGAAACAACCCTACTTGATTCTCTCATTCGCAACAAAAAAAAATAAAAAAAAAAAAAAAAAAAAAAAAATCCAATGCGATTTGTTTATGCTTTGATAATGGTTAGGATTTTTTTGCTATTAAACGTTATGGAGAAACATGACATGAGGTTAGGGTTTATGCGTAACCCTAAATCTATGAATAACAAGAATGTGGTTGTTAAAGTTTATGCTACTGTTCGATGTTCAAAGAAGCTAGTTTGATGATGTTCTTGATTTTCTGTTTTAAAAACATCAAGGTTATGCGATGTTAGCAACGACAGAAGGAATTTTTTGAAACTTTTTGGTGTTTTGAATACACATGTGTTACGAGCAATGAGGGGAAGACAAGATGGTTCTTACCATTTTTTGATATCGGATAGCACATGGTTATGGTTCTCGATTTTATTTCTGATATAAAATGACACACACAAGAAGGATTTTTGGAATTTTGGTTTTTGGTTTATTTGTTCTTAAAAGGTTCAAGGCTCATATTTCTTGGAATATTTGATTGCGAAGATGATTGATTATCACCTATTTGAAGTTGAAGTGGAGTTTCACGGATGCGTGTTCTTATCATATTTTTAAACGGCTTTTAACGTTTAAAGGTAACTTGTTCATGCTTAAAGTGTTGTGACGACGACTTGTCAAATCTAGCAACAGGTCTTTGCTATCACTTAAAGGAGTTACATTGTTGTGCTCAGTATCTCATTGAAGATGAGGATTTTGTCAAGAGATTGCGGTCTACTTATATTGTTAGACCCGTTTCCCGAATACAAATAGGCCCCACCCTAGATGGAATTTGCTAAGGTTTAACGTGATTGGCTAGTCAACGAATGTTGCGTTATAGTCAAACCCGATAGTCGAAGTGATAGCCAAATAATGTTTTGTACAATTATGGAAGTATTATGTGGCACAAATAGAAAGGAATAGACCTAAGGGACTAAAGTTACAATAGACCAAATGTGTTTTAAGGTGTAGTGTGGCCAAAGTAAAATAAAAGAGACTTAAGGGACTATATGTGCCCCATGGCCAAACTTCTCCACCTAACTATATAAATATCTAGTTGTGTGGAGAGTTCTAGTGAATTCCACCATTTTATTCAGGTGTGTTTGTGAATGTCGGTTCAAGAGAGGAAGGAGGGAGAGAAGCTAAGTTTGATGAATAACTTATGAAGAGTCTATGTGTTCCAATCAAAGGTTAAGTGTTGGTTGTTTAGTGTTTGGTTCCCAGATCAGGGTAAAGATAATCAATAATCAAGGTACCAGATATTCACTTGAAATCGTGTAATCACTTTCCAATAGAAACTATTCGACCCTATTCCTGGGTTACACGAATATCTCTATGGGATAAGACCAAGTGATGTTCTTGTTTTAGGCACAAATCAAGAACCAAATCGTATTCAAGTGTTTAGGGTTTGTATGTTCTATTCTGTATATCCATGCAGTTATGATACGACCTCTATTAATAATAGAGTTTTTTCTCAAACCCTATCCCATGGAATTATGTATAATTAACGGCCCATTAATTATAACATAATAGTTTCCATAATAGTAGGAATCAGTGGTTATAAGCTTACCAGCAGGAACAAGCTTACCAGCAGGAACAATAAGCTTATACCAGCAGTAGGAACTGGTAATCTTAACACTATCAGTAGAATACTGGTAGTCTTAACACTAGCAGTAGAATCATTACTACTAGCAGTAGAAACACTGCATAACCACTATTGAGTCAGGGTGTTCAGGGACCTAATGGGTGTACACTCCGTACCTCCAAACCCATTACCAGGTGTGAACTCATCCCTCAAGTGCACTAAATTTTCCAACAATCCTCCCCAAATTTAGTTCACTTACTTTGCATGAAAAATAAACATAAAACAAACATGTGCATAAATGAAAATATCTTGAAGATTGAATTCCCATCTTAGTACATTACACGTTCAAATATTCGAGAATCAGGGTGTTCTAAGAATTGAACCCTTCAACCCATTTGAATACCTGAAGATAAAATACACACAATGTTTCAAACACTTAAATACTCCTGACACTATACAAGCCATGTGTCCATATCCAATTCATAAATGTTATAAAAGCTAAAAGTCCAAAGCTTCCTGAAGCGGCAAAACTTCAACATTTACATAGGTGGTTCCTCTTTATTCATGCTCCTGCTACGCACTTTTTCAAAGAAAATTAACCATGAGAAGTAAAGACTTCATCCTCCTTTTCAGCAGGTTCTGAGCACAACCTTGGGATGTAAAATAAAACATGTGCTCCAGTACACTAAATGTTCAGCTTTCCACATTGAACTCAGCTCCCAAGTTTCCTCAGGAGGGAGTTGGGTGTCTTAGCATTCAGTGACTAAGTTGGACTTAAACCCATCCCTTTAGCAGACTTTAAAACCAAGTCTCTAGCCAAACCCTTCGTCAAGTGATCAGCTAAGTTTTGTTGAGATCTAACAAACTATATAGATACCACCTCATTCATGATAAGCTCACGAATCATGCTATACCTAACACCTAAGTGTCTAGACTTCCCATTGTACATTTGGCTATAAGCCTTTGCCAATGTAGCAGCACTATCACAACGGATAGAAATTGGTGCTATAGGTTTAGGCCACAATGGAATCTCAAGAAGCAAGTTTTTCAACCATTCAGCTTCTTTACCAGCAGCAGCTAAGGCCACAAATTCAGATTCCATGGTTGAACTGGTGATGCAGGTTTTCTTCTTGGATGCCCAAGAAATTGCACCTCCACCAAGTAGGAATACCTAGCCACTTGTAGATGAATTATCTTCAGTGTTACTGATCCAACTTGCATCAGTGTACCCTTCTAATACAGAAGGATAACCAGTATATGAGAGACTATAATCCATAGTTCTCTTCAAATACTTCAGTACCCTCTGAATTGATTGCCAATGATGAGCACCATGATTACTAGTATATCTGCTCAATTTTCCCACAGCAAATGCAATATCAGGCCTTGTACAAGTCATGACATACATTAAGCAGCCAATCACCCTAGAATACTCAAGTTGAGATACAGCCTTACAAGTATTAGGCAAGAGCTTCTCACTTGTATCCATAGGAGTATTCACTGGAGTATAATCAAAGTAATTAAATTTCCTCAACACCTTCTCAATGTAATGAGACTGAGAGATAGAAATTTTGTTACTTTCATGTTTAACCCTTATTCCAAGGATAACATCAGCCTCCCCCATATCCTTCATGGAGAACCTTGATGACAAAAATTCCTTTGTTAGGTCAACTTGATTTTGGTCAGTGCCAAAGATCAACATGTCATCAACATATAGACAAATGACTCCTTTACCAGATTCATCAAACTTGCTATATACACATTTGTCAGACTGATTAAGTGAATAACCACTAGATAAAACCACTTCATCAAATTTTTGATGCCATTGCTTAGGTGCCTGTTTGAGTCCATATAAGGACTTAATCAGTTTGCACACCTTGTTTTCATTGCCAGGCATGATGAAGCCCTGAGGTTGGTTCATGTAAACCTCCTCACCCAATTCATCATTCAAGAATGCTGTCTTCACATCCATTTGATGTATAATCAGATTGTGAATAGATGCCAAGGCAATCAGCAATCTTATGGTACTGATACGAGCCACAAGGGCATAAGTATCAAAATAGTCAATCATTGACTTTTGTTTAAAGCCTTGAATGACTAGTCTAGCCTTGAACTTTTCAACAGTTCCATCTACCTTCATTTTCTTTTTGAAAATCCATTTGCAACCCAAAGGTTTGCAACCAGATGGTAGATCAGCCAACACCTAAGTGTTGTTGCCCATGATGGAGTCCATTTCATCATTTATTGCTTATTTCCAGAAAGCAACATCCTGGGACTTCATTGCTTCATCAAATGTTTTGGGATCATCCTCAACATTAAAGCAATAGGAGTGTTGGTCAGAGACCTCATCCCTTGTTCCTTCAATTAAATATAATTGAAACTCAGGTCCAAATGACTTTGGAGTCGTGACCCTTTTGCTCCTTCTGAGCTCAGGTTCAGGTTGTTGTTCCATAACCTCATCAGGGACCTCATTAGAGATTTCTGATACACCAACATCATTAGTTCCATTAGAAATCCTCTGACTTGGTCTAGGGACTGATGAGAATCTATTCTCATCAAAGATTGCATCATTTGATTCAATTATTGAGTTAATTGAAACAGATTCATTAGGTTCAATAACATAGAACCTATATGCCTTGGAATGCTCAGCATATCCAACAAAGATGCATTCAATGCCTCTTTCACCCAAAATTTTTAGCTTTGGATAAGGGAGTCTTACAACAGCCCTACAACCCCAAACCCTGAGATAATTCAGGTTGGGTTTCTTTTTAGTCCAGATTTCATAAGGGGTTGTCTTGTTCCTTTTGTTGGGAACTCTATTTAATAAATAGCAAGCTGTTAACATAGCTTCACCCCAGAACCCTTGACTCAGTCCAGAATAGGACAACATGGAATTAACCATCTCCTTTAGCACTCGGTTTTTCCTTTCAGAAATACCATTTTGCTGAGGAGTATAGGGGGCAGTTGTTTCATGGATTATACCAACAGACTGAAAATACAGAGTATCCATGTACTCACCTCCCCTATCAGTCCTTAATCTCTTGATCAGGGACTCTTGTTGCAATTCAACTTCAGTTTTAAATACTTTAAATTTATCTAATGCTTCATCCTTAGTATGCAATAAATAAACATAACAATACCTAGAAGCATCATCAATAAAAGTCACAAAGTATTTCTTATTCCCCAAAGAGGGAGTAGCATGTAAATCACATAAGTCACTATGAATCAGTTCCAACACATTAGTTTCACGTTTTACACTTTGAAAAGGTTTCTTAGTTATCTTGTTCATCATACAAGTTTTACACTTTTCAGTGTCCATGTCAAATGCTGGGATTAACCCATCCTTAGACATATCTTGCATCCTTTTAAAGTGTACATGGCCAAGTCTAGCATGCCAAAGGGTTGAATCATATAACTTAGATGTCGACATAAAAGCAGAATCAACCATATCATGAACAATATTAAGTCTAAACATTTGATTACATAAATAACCAAAACCAATAAACACACCATGTTTAGATAACACAAATTTATCAGATTCAATAACTTGTTTGTAACCACAATTATTCAAAATACTACTAGAAACCAAGTTCTTCCTAATATCAGGAACATGTAAAACATTAAACAAAGAAACAATCTTTTCCGAACTAAACTTCAAATCAACGCATCCTCTTCCATGCACCAGGGATGTTGACTCATTTCCCATATGAAGAATAGAACCATCATTCATTGACTCGTAGGTCTTGAACCAGCTTCTATCTTTACACACATGGATTGTTGCTCCAGAGTCAACCCACCACGCAACATCATCATCCTGCACAAAGTACAATTCAGATATATATGTAACATAATAAATCTCAAAAGGCTTATTAAATATATTCTGACCTTTCAGGGAATTGGTATTACCATTCCCAGAACCACTTATGCCTGATCCATTGGTTTTATTGCCAATCTTAACACCCTTACAATCCTTCCTGAAGTGTCCAGTTTTACTACACTTCCAACAAGTAGCTTTTGACTTCTTGTTTGGATCAGTCTTGGTGTTATCCTGATGCTTACGTTTGCCCTTGTTGTCATTGTTCTTGGAGGAGTTGTTATGCTCCACCAAATTGACAACTGATGGACTAGCAGCATTGCTGCTCTTTGGCTTGTCACTTTCATGCGCCTTGAGTGATTCCTCAATGCGCAAATGACTGCCCAACTCAACAAGAGTTAACTTCTCCTTCTTATGCTTTAGCATATGCTTGAAATCTTTCCAAGAAGGAGGTAGTTTATCGATGATACAAGAGACTGAAATAGCCTCATCCATGTTCATCTTGTGTTGTGTGAATCGACCAAGTATACTAAGAAGTTCATTGTATTGTTCCATGACAGGTCTAGAATCGACCATTTTGTAATTGTTAAAATTACTTACAAGGAACTTCTTACTTGATGCATCCTCAGCAATATATTTGGCTTCCAAGGAATCCCACAGTTCTCGAGAAGATTCAACATTCTGATAAATGTCAAAGAGAGTATCAGACATACCACTGAGAATTAATCCTCTGCAGATATAGTCATCATTCTCCCATTTGCATCTGCTCCTCATCTGTTCCATAGTAGCATCATCCCCATGATCTTCAGGAATGGTTGTGGTCAGAACATACACCACATTCATGCTTGACAACAAGAATTGCATCTTCTTTTGCCATCCTCTGAAATCGACACCTTCAAATTTTTCTAGTTTGGAAAAGTTAGCAGCCATATGCCTCAAAGCAACAGCCATTGATTATCACAGGAATAGTTTCTATTGATTGTTGGTTGTTTAGTGTTTGGTTCCCAGATCAGGGTAAAGATAATCAATAATAAAGGTACCAGATATTCACTTGAAATCGTGTAATCACTTTCCAATAGAAACTATTCGACCCTATTCCTGGGTTACACGAATATCTCTATGGGATAAGACCAAGTGATGTTCTTGTTTTAGGCACAAATCAAGAACCAAATCGTATTCAAGTGTTTAGGGTTTGTATGTTCTATTCTGTATATCCATGCATTTATGATACGACCTCTATTAATAATAGAGTTTTTTCTCAAACCCTAGCCCATGGAATTATGTATAATTAACGGCCCATTAATTATAACATAATAGTTTCCATAATAGTAGGAATCAGTGGTTATAAGCTTACCAGCAGGAACAATAAGCTTATACCAGTAGTAGGAACTGGTAATCTTAACACTATCAGTAGAACACTGGTAGTCTTAACACTAGCAGTAGAATCATTACTACTAGCAGTAGAATCAATGCATAACCACTATTGAGTCAGGGTGTTCAGGGACCTAATGGGTGTACACTCCGTACCTCCAAACCCATTACCAGGTGTGAACTCATCCCTCAAGTGCACTAAATTTTCCAACATTAAGATTATAAGCAACAATTGTAACGCCCCGTACCCGTTTTGACTAAAATTTAAAACTTTTGACGCGGAAACGCTTGACTTTACCGGACTCATACAAATTCATCATTTACATATCCAAAATCTATCACATTTAACCCTTTAAAATACTTGCAAGAACATATACTCGAACACCTTTCAAAACATTTATGATCAATTGTATAACACAACCAAACGATCCTTCAGACCCAGGATACGCCGTATCACAGCTGGGAGACCATGCGCCGCATCAACCTGAAATGATGCGCCGCATCATCTTAAACTCCTGATACGTCGCATCTAATATGCTAGATATGCCGCATCACCTTAACTTCTGATGCGTTGCATCTAATATACTAGATACGCCGCATCGACCAACTAAGACAGAACATCAGCAGGAAAACTTGCATATACTCAACACACCACATAATCCATTTTAACCTCAATACAACATTATAAATTATACCAAAACACTCATTTTTCATTCAAAACCATATTAAACTATTATACACGGCAATTGACCCGTTTGACTCCAAAATGGGTACAAACATGTTGAAATCCAAACGCTCCTTTAGACATTAACTACAAACACTTAAAACACACTTGACGACTCGTTAGACCCCCAAACCGTTACCCGACTTTGACACACTTTATACGACTCATAAAATAGAGTCTCGGGGTACAACTTTGACTCGAGCTCGGTATTCTACCTAGCTCCTAATGCTTGCTATCTTCCAATTCCACTCCAAATCCTCATGCTACAATCCAAGCCCTCCATTCCGCCTCGCTTAAGCCTACAAAACATTAACAACTAAAAGAATAAGCTTACGCTTAGTAAGTAACCCGTCATAAAACATATATCATACACATATTCTCACATAAACATCCTAATCACATTAAAAGCCTCTAAACTAACACATACCACTCATATCATACACCCCTTCATAACATAACCACATTCATTCATCACAACATAATTAACAACGTACCTTAACTAGTCCAAGCCGACAACTAACATACTCCTATCCAAGGTCACTAGCCATCCATCCTTAGCTTACGACCATACTAATCCAATTCTCATACACTTATACAACCACAATACATACATGATAAATACATACATAACACATGTTTTAGGGAGAGTTACTTACCTTAGCTCCATGCTAAGCACATAATCAATATCCTCATCATCTATATCATCAACATCATCATCATCCTCATAAGCATCCTAAAACACATAATCATATATAACATATAATACATAATCATTAACTATAATCATGGTTAATACCACCATAACTAATCTCTAAACACTTCTAATCATCATATAATCATATATTGATTATATGATAATCAATCCCACCATTTACTAACTTAAACCCATTATAAACTCATCACATAATCATCATTACCTCTTAATTATCTTAAAACACCATTTACCCTTTAATTCCAAGTTAGGGTTTACAAACCCTAATTTCATAATTCATCAATTAAACACTAATTAAGCATCATGAACATCATACCTTATGTAAGAAACAAGCTATAGGCTTAACCCTTGAATTATCACCACTATACCATCATCATCTCATCACCAAATGCTCCATCATCTTCCCTCTCTTCTCTCTATCTTGACATCACAGGAACACCCAAGAATTGTGTGGAGATATCTAGAACCTAACACATATAAACTAGCTGAGAGGGCATTTCTGTCATTTCTGCTTATTTAAGGTCGATGCGCCGCATCTATATTTTAGATGCACCGCATCTTATATACGCCGTATTTCCTTCTCCAATGCGACGCATGGACTATAACAAGCCGGTTCTACTTTCCATTCGACCATACGTCGCATGTACTTCCTGGATGCGCCGCATCTAGGCCTCATCAGACATCCACTTAAAAGACTCAGCCACATATCCTTGGTCAAACATACTCAGGTTCGGGTCAACTTCATCTGGGGTGGGGCCTATTTGTATTCCGGGAAACGGGTCTAACAATTCTACCCCCTTATTTAGATTTCGTCCCCGAAATCTGTCGTTCTATTTCTAACCACACTTAATCTCATAACTTCTCTCATTCTTAGCCCCTTAACTCTTAGTTCATTTAGTGCAACGATCTCAATGATCTTGCAACTCTAGACTTCTATACCATAATCTCAACGCGTAATCTACTATAATCAATACTTATCAACGCAACTTTTCTAAGATTTCCCATAATGACTACTTGTCATCCGGGAACATCTATATACTTGACTCTAGATAAGTCAAACTTCATTACTATAACACGCCATCATCAATACACTAAACATAATATAACATCATAATCCGGCCAATCTCCCATTCCACATATTACCAACATATATCAAATCAAAACCGGCAGCTTGACTTAAAATATACAAGGTACCATACAAACGGCACCTTACAAAATTCTTTCTTACATATCACCTAAGCAATCTATCTTATCAAATCCTAAGAAGATTTACCCAAATTTCTTATCAATTCAACACACAACTCATTCCAAGCGTCTATCTTAAGGCTCCGCATAAGACCTTAATGTCGTCATAAGTTTTATTCATATCTTTCTTTTCTTATAACGTCTAACACGTTTTACTTTTCATTTTCTCCATCCATTTTCCATGCTCACGTCATATCGGCTACACATAAGCCTGCTTGTTCATTCATGTCATTTTGATTGCCTTCTAAGGCTTATAGATATATTATAGGGATTAGCTTTGTAGCGCCATACTTTAACATTATCACCTCATTACAATAGACATCATCACAACCTGTTTCCATACTCACATTTTGCACCACAACATAATTACGTATACAACATTTTGAAACATCATTACGATTCCTTTATTCCTCCAGTTAACTTAAGACTCAAAACCTAGATTCCTCACAAGATTCCACTACAAGACACAATCTAAATTTAATCCTTCTATTCTTGGCCCTTATAATTCCCAGCTAACTCTAAACTCCCGCCTTCTACTTCTCTAACCCTACTCGTGCCGTGTCGGCAACACATAAGCCCACTCGTTTATAATTCTTCATTTACATGGAGAGGCGTCCCAATCGATGTAAATCAAGAAATATAAATTAGTGGTTATGTACTCCCGACATAACACCACTACTCCTAATTCCCAATTTAACTTTTATTATTTTCTCATTGTTTTTATTACATTATTTTTTTTTACTCTTCTTAGACTTGGATCCTTCACATTATCACATTCATCATGGGGATACTTTTATATGCCATGGACGTAGGCAACCCCTTGCCGGTGAAGGCAACACTTTTCATCCCGAAGGATTCCTTAACATTCCTTTACTTGGTCATCCCGAGGGATACCACATTTAACATTCATCCCGAAGGATCATTACATTCACACTTTATCACCTTAACAACGGATCCAAGTCATAAGCACCACACACACATTATTACATTCGATTATTATAGTAATTACCGCTAATCGCCTTAGCAGTAATATGAAAATTTTAGAACAACGCCTTTATCTCATACACACTCCTTACATTCTTAATCCGCTTTAGTTATTTTCACATCTTTACTTTACCTCTTGCATTCTTAGCCTTCATTAATTATTTTCACATTCTTACTTTACAGTTTAGTCCACTCGACTGATTTACATCTAGACTTCTCACATTTTACCAACTGTAACTCATGCGTCCATTATAGTGATTACAGCTAATCGCCTTAGCCGTAATATAATTATTTCATGGCAATACCTTAACCTCATACACGCCCATCTCATTATGGCTATAGTACTTAAGAAATTTCGCTCTATTTTATTCTTTCTTACATTCTTAGCTCGTTGCATTCTTATCCTCATACCTTATCTCATTTCTTAATTTATTTATGTATTTCAGCGATATTATTCTTTTTCGCCATTTACATATATGCCCTTCAGGGATTAATAACGTTAACACCTTCATTAGTGTTACTTTTCTTTTCACGCATTCTATTTACGTAAGTTCGTTACGTTATCGCACAATGTATTATTATGTTATTGCTTGCACACTTGACTCGTCCTATTCGATCATTAGCGTTAAAACGTATTCTTTTTATCTTGTCATTATCTTACCAACACACCTTACTTCGATCCTACAAATTTTACGTCATGTTAAGTATACCATGTACATTCTTAGCTTATCGCATTTAATTTCTGACACTCAAACTTTTTCATTTAATTTCCGTCCGTTATATATATATCCCCGTTTAATCGCAACTTCACCTTCACGCTTAACTCTCAAGTACTTTACCCTACCGTTACCCCGTCTCTATACCAATTTAACTTTAGTCCTTAATCCCTAAATTTAATGAGACCCTATGTGGGTCACAATTCATGCCATCTCTTTCTATCCTCATTCTTTAACCCTCAAGTTATCAAACACCTTAATATTAACTCGTTAGTTTCGTCTTGTCTCTTTACACTATACGTTAGTACACCCAATATCATCCCGATCCATACTTAAAGCGTTGTTACTAAATCTTATTCGTTTTTCTTATGTCAACAACCCCTAACAATTAGCGTGTCAATTTCATCTTATCATTATACATTATGATTAAGTACACTTCTCGTCATCACTATCCATTATTTATGAGTTAACACCTTAAGTTACTTATTGATTCCATCCCTAATACCAGTTAGCATCTCTTTTCTTGTCTTGCTATGGCTATTCTTTTATCATACACAACCTTGTGTTGTTTACCCTTACGTTGATCCACTTACTTACACATCTACAACCCAACTATAAACTCATTCTTACGTTCGTCAACAACTCATTACGTGTCATCTTTATTTTAGACAAGTTCTATATAATATTTGTTTATTATATTTTACACATTCTATGTGTTCTTACAACGCACTTTTACTATTACCCGTCAACCCCGTGTTGACTACATTCTCAACCTTTACCATTACTTCATTTTAGTCTATTCAACTTTTATGCATATAAACCTTACATAGGTTTATTCTATCGCACTCACATAAGTCTCATCATACACATTTCAATACAGATATATTGACATGATTATATTCACGTTTTACAATTCTTTCTAGCATACTTCAAGTTACTTTTGACTTCTGGCGAAATCTATATCTCATTCATCATTTCTACCCATTTGGTATTAATATGTTTTAGTTATCATGTTTTATATGATACATGACCTCACCACATCTTATTCATACACCCTTACTTTCTCATTTGGTTTAGCATATAGAAACTCATACCCCAAGCATGTATTCATTTATGTATTTCCAATCATCAGATTACTAACATACTTCGTTATTCATTTCTTACTTTATATTACACTTTCAAAACATTTATGTTTTCCAAGTACTTACCCTGCTTCTTAACTTATTTCACATATCGATGTGTTCTTTTTAATTTTTATCGACCACTACTAGGTCAACACATAACATGCATTCTAATGCATCTCAACTCGTACACTTCTAAGCCATCGTGCTCTCAAGCACACCACATAAAACTTAGACCTATAATGACTTACCATAGACTTAACATCGCATAAACGACAACACCTAACATCATATAAGCAATCATATCATAACTCTTTAATTTTACTTACTAGCCCGCCTCTAATACCACTTAGCTTTGCTACTCACAATACATCACTATAGTTCTATCATACTTTCACATATCGCAATACGATCCCCGTCACCAACCAAGGTGCACGACTAACTAATCATCTAAGTATCTCAAGTCCTCATGGACTTGTAACTTAAACACAACAATACTATTATAAGCATACATCACCTACCCTCAATAGGCTCAACTAGCATCAACGTAATCCATCCAACACTTAGCAATTAACTTTCGCGCAACCAACACTTATGTCCAACGCTTCTAAGAGTGGTTTAAGTCTAGGCAATCCTAAAGAAAACCTAATTCACTTAAACCTGGCTCTGATACCAAGTTGTAACGCCCCGTACCCGTTTTGACTAAAATTTAAAACTTTTGACGCGGAAACGCTTGACTTTACCGGACTCATACAAATTCATCATTTACATATCCAAAATCTATCACATTTAACCCTTTAAAATACTTGCAAGAACATATACTCGAACACCTTTCAAAACATTTATGATCAATTGTATAACACAACCAAACGATCCTTCAGACCCAGGATACGCCGTATCCTTTTGAGGGATACGCCGTATCACAGCTGGGAGACCATGCGCCGCATCAACCTGAAATGATGCGCCGCATCATCTTAAACTCCTGATACGTCGCATCTAATATGCTAGATACGCCGCATCACCTTAACTTCTGATGCGTCGCATCTAATATACTAGATACGCCGCATCGACCAACTAAGACAGAACATCAGCAGGAAAACCTGCATATACTCAACACACCACATAATCCACTTTAACCTCAATACAACATTATAACTTATACCAAAACACTCATTTTACATTCAAAACCATATTAAACTATAATATACGGCAATTGACCCGTTTGACTCCAAAATGGGTACAAACATGTTGAAATCCAAACGCTCCTTTAGACATTAACTACAAACACTTAAAACACACTTGACGACTCGTTAGACCCCCAAACCGTTACCCGACTTTGACACACTTTATACGACTCATAAAATAGACTCTCGGGGTACAACTTTGACTCGAGCTCGGTATTCTACCTAGCTCCTAATGCTTGCTATCTTCCAATTCCACTCCAAATCCTCATGCTACAATCCAAGCCCTCCATTCCGCCTCACTTAAGCCTACAAAACATTAACAACTAAAAGAATAAGCTTACGCTTAGTAAGTAACCTGTCATAAAACATATATCATACACATATTCTCACATAAACATCCTAATCACATTAAAAGCCTCTAAACTAACACATACCACTCATATCATACACCCCTTCATAACATAACCACATTCATTCATCACAACATAATTAAAAACATACCTTAACTAGTCCAAGCCGACAACTAACATACTCCTATCCAAGGTCACTAGCCATCCATCCTTAGCTTACGACCATACTAATCCAATTCTCATACACTTATACAACCACAATACATACATGATAAATACATACATAACACATGTTTTAGGGAGAGTTACTTACCTTAGCTACATGCTAAGCACATAATCAATATCCTCATCATCTATATCATCAACATCATCATCATCCTCCTCATAAGCATCCTAAAACACATAATCATATATAACATATAATACATAATCATTAACTATAATCATGGTTAATACCACCATAACTAATCTCTAAACACTTCTAATCATCATATAATCATATATTGATTATATGATAATCAATCCCACCATTTACTAACTTAAACCCATTATAAACTCATCACATAATCATCATTACCTCTTAATTATCTTAAAACACCATTTACCCTTTAATCCCAAGTTAGGGTTTACAAACCCTAATTTCATAATTCATCAATTAAACACTAATTAAGCATCATGAACATCATACCTTATGTAAGAAACAAGCTATAGGCTTAACCCTTGAATTATCACCACTATACCATCATCATCTCATCACCAAATGCTCCATCATCTTCCCTCTCTTCTCTCTATCTTGACATCACAGGAACACCCAAGAATTGTGTGGAGATATCTAGAACCTAACACATATAAACTAGCTGAGAGGGCATTTCTGTCATTTCTGCTTATTTAAGGTCGATGCGCCGCATCTTATATACGCCGTATCTCCTTCTCCAATGCGGCGCATGGACTATAACAAGCCAGTTCTACTTTCCATTCGACCATACGTCGCATGTACTTCCTGGATGCGCCGCATCTAGGCCTCATCAGACATCCACTTAAAAGACTCAGCCACATATCCTTGGTCAAACATACTCAGGTTCGGGTCAACTTCATCTGGGGTGGGGCCTATTTGTATTCCGGGAAACGGGTCTAACAACAATAACCCACAAGTAAGTAACTCTAATCTTGAGTTTATGATGATTATAAGGTTATGGTTTATGAGAATAGTGGGAACTCATCATATGATAAAGGTAAGATCATATGATGATAGGAGGGAAGTTGGATAAGTTTAATAGGTTATGTCAACCCTTGTTTATGGTATTGATTTAATGTGTTGTTAAGATTGATGATGATAGTGATGAAGATGAGGATGATGATGATGGTGATTATATAAATGATATCTTAGCTTGGACTCAAGGTAAGTAAACTGGCTATAAGATGATGTTATGGTGATTTCTATGCATTATGTGTTTATGTGTTTATATATGTTAAGGTTTATGAATGGTTTGTATGATGATGTTATGTGAAAGTAAGTGCATGGTTAGTTGATGTGTTAGATAAGAGTGGATTAAGGAAAAGGAAGGTTAAAGCTTAAGTGGTTAAGGTATGTGCTTATGTTTAATGTTGTAACGGATTAATGGTTAGGGATGCGTAATGTGTGAATAAACTATGATGTTATGTTATATCCGCTTTACTTACTAAGCATTCGTGCTTACGGTTTAAGTGTTTAATGTTTTGTAGGCTCATGTGTGATGCTATGGCTTGGATTAAGGATCAAGGTTTGGATATATTCAATGTTACAAGGTTTGGGTAAGAAAGTAGAGCTAGGTAGAATACCGAGCTCAGGTCGAAGTTGTGCCCCCGGAAGTCTTTTAAATGGTTGGAATGTGAAGTCAAGTGTTAAATTGTATGTTAAGGTTGTCCTATCGATTTGGTGGTCAATCGTTGTGTCAAAGTATGCTTTAAGTGTTTATAATGAAAGTTAAAGGGGCGTTTGGATTAAGTGTAAATATACCCATTTTGGGATGTAAACGGGTCATGTGTCTATGAAACAGATTTAATATGTTAAGTTAATGATTTTAGTTAAGTTTGAGGTGATGTGGAAGTTGTATGTGTCTTATGTCATGAAATGGGTCAAAACGGGTTTTGGTGTAAAACCCGTCAACTTGTAAAGTACTATTCCGAGGGTCAAACGGTAAATGTTTTTGTATGGAAATGAGCCCAATGATATATTAAGTAAATCTGGAAGGTTTGGTGAAACATCGAGTCCGGGAGGTCGGGTTTTCAAGTACGGGACTTGAAAATGGGTCCGGGAGGTCAGAAGCCTCCATCCGATCGGTTGGAGGGCTCTACCGATCGGATGGGCGGTTTTCGACAGTTTTCGGCAATCTTTTAAAAATCATATCTTTTTAACCGTATGTCGTCAAGGGTCGTGCCACCCGGCATTTCGAAGGTAATTGAGTCTAGTTTCATTTGAAAATAGTCTCATGATCTGAATATTCTTGGATTTTTATAAATGGTCAAAAGAGTAACAGGATGTCCGTAAAAGTCAAGCGTTTCCGCACAAAAAGTTTTAATTTTTGGTCAAATCGGGCACGGGGTGTAACAACTTGGTATCAGAGCTTCGGTTTAAGTGAATTAGATTTTCTTTAGGATTGCCTAGACTTAAACCACTCGTAGAAGCGTTGAACGTAGGTGTAAGAAATGCGAAAGGTAAATGTTTAAGTTAGAAGAAGGAATATGTGATATGTTATGTGGACCAAAGTTGATAAGTGATGAATGTGTTTTATGTGTTAATGTGTAAGTGATATAAGTCTATGGAGGACTTGAAATGTTTAAATGATTAGTTATCCGTGCACCTCGGTTGGTGCCGGTGATTGTATTGTGAATAAATAAACGCGTGTTAGATTAGCGGTAATGGAATGCGAGTAGGAATGATAAGTGGTATTAGGGATGGGCTAGCAAGTGAATTAAGTAATGATGCTTTAAGTGTGGATCGTAATGATATTAAGCGTACTAAGGTATAGCGTGAAAAGACAAAATGGAACTAACGTATTAATGATTAAGTGTTTATTGATATGGGGTTAAAGAATAAGGTTAAGGAGTGATAATGTGAAATGATTATGATTCGTAAGGTATTAATGACCAACCTATGGTCTTATCGAGTTAGTGAATTACGATTAACGTTAATGTGGTATGGAGATGGAATCATGCTAAGCTATGGTATATGAAGTTTAAGTACGCACATAAATGTGTAATAATGATTAACGATGTTATGTATGTGGTAATGAAAGTAAGATTGGTTTGACACATTAATTGTCAAGTGTTTAATAATACAAAAGTTATAAAATGGGATTAAAGTACGATGCTATGTAAAAGTTGAGAAGGAATGATAGTTGCTTGAACGTATAGATAATTAAAGAGATGAGTTAAGGGATGAGAATGAGAATGTGATAAGTTAAGTGTGAAAGTAAGAACGTAATGATGTGTTGTGAAAACTAAAACACGATGAGAATGTGTAAATGACTTAATAAGTGTAAGAAGAATGAATGATGCTAATGAATGAATGTAAATTAATTTATGAAGGCTTAAATGTAGAAAGAATTGAGTAGACTAAAGTGTAATGTAAAAATGTGGAAATGATTAACGCGGGTTAAAGAATGTAAGTTGTAGTGAGAAGTGTAAACACATAGAAAATGTGTAAATGTGATAAGCAGGTTTCATATGCCCTATGACGCTTGCTTAAACTAAATAAAATGGATAAGATGATGTGTGTGTCTTAAAATGTTAATGGCTTGGATCCAATGTTAAAATGTAAAAGTGATAAAGTGTGAATGTTAAAGATCCTTCGGAATGAATGTTAATGATCCTTCGGGATGAATGTTAAAGGTGGTATCCTTCAGGATGACCAAGTCAATGAATGTTAAGGAATCCTTCGGGATGTGTTAAAGATCCTCCGGGATAAAAAGTATTGCCTTCATCGGCAAGGGGTTGCCTACATCCTTGGCATATAAAAAAATATCCCCAAAGTGAATGCGATAATGATATGGATCCAAGTTTAAAAAGTTAAAAGGTAACATAAAATGTAAAACAAAAGAACTTTTAAAGCTAAAGGTGTAACGAATAGGTACGAGTGTTATGTCGGAAGTATGTAAGTAGGATGGTTTATGGTTTCTTTATTTAAATGGATTGGGACGCCTTTTCATTTGAATAAAGAAATTGTGAATCGCCGAACCATGAGTTTATATTTCTTGATTTACATCGATTGGGACGCCTTTCCATGTAAATGAGGAAGTATAAATGAGTGGGCTTATGTGTTCCCGACATGGCATGAGTAAGGTAAGAAGTAGAAAATAAAGTCTAAAACTAGTTAGGCGTCTTAAGAGAATGAGATAGGTGGGATAGAGAGAGAGAGAGAGAGTTAGATTTTGACCCTAGGTGAGAGTCGTTATGTAAAACCTACATTTTAGATGTTTTAAGCATAAGTTGAGATGATGATGAACGTAAAGTAATGTTATAGTATGCCTTGTGACGTGTTGTAAATGTGAACAAAGACCATGATGGTCGTAAAGTGATGAAAGTTATAAGAAAGATGTATGGAAAAATAAGGCGTTATAGTAAGAATGTTAATGTAATGGTGAAATAGCTATGGTAAAATGTGGAAATAATAGTAATGATGGTGTGATTCGTTCAAGTGACATATAGTCCTTGACGGAAAATTTAAATTAAAGCGAGTGAGAATGTGAAGTAATAGTAATAGAATTGATTAAAATGATAATTAGTTATAGTAAATATGTCTTATATGACATGATGAGTTAGAAGGAGCCGTATGGTTATAGAAATTAAGCGGTAAGTTGAGTGGATTAGGAGTAATGGTTGCGTTATAGTAAGCTTGGAGTTGCAAGATCACCTAGATCGTTGCAACTAAATGGACAAATGATTGAAAATGCTATGAATGAGGTGTATTATGTGGCTAAGTGTTGGTTAGTAATAGACGAGAGATTTCGGGGACGAAATCTAAATAAGGAGGGTAGAATTTTTAGACCCTGTAGGATCGATACATGTGTTGATTATGTGTGATTCAGGAGGTCTTGGATTATGGAAGAACAAATCCATGGTTAGAGTTAGAGAGAGGAAGTAAGAGAGGGGAAGTTCTAGTGAGAGAAACACACTAGTTGTGTGTGTGTATTAAAATGAACAACCAACCTTCTCCACTGGATGGGGAAGGGTATATATAGTTACATACATAAACGCTCCACGTGGGCTGTGGAGTGAGCTGACAGTGGGTAAAGACCCGACCCAACTCCACTAATACTACGATAAATAAACTAATAAATAAACTAATACTAACCAAACTTAGAGCTATGCTAAGCATAAAAATACACGGGGTGACCGATCCTTTTTTTTAATTCTAACAATCTCCCCCTAAGGGAGGTCACCCCAGAAAAAACATATTGAAGCTTAGCATTCTATAAATAGATCTTTAGCTCTAGCTTGTATCATTTGATTCTTCAAGTGCTATCTTTGTACGGCAAGTAGTGATCATTGAGCATAAGTTCCTTAGACTTGTGTGATCTTTGAGCTTTCTTAGAGATCATCAGCCACAGTGAGTCTCTTAATCATCCTTGATGTAATATTGCCTCCATGTGATTTTTGTGATATTTGGACTCGCATGCTCACACTTTTCTGGATCATGATAACTATCATCAGAATTGCGAAAGCTGTGTAGTAGGTCTTTCAACTATCATGATGTCTTTGATAATGAATTGGAAGTGTGAGCATGGAGTGTGGATTGACACGTATCTGCTGGAATCAGGTACCACCATCACCATCTTTATATGAATCTGAAATAAAACAGTTAGCAATAAAGTTGGGGAACGAATATGGCTTTGTCATTCGCCCGGTGTGGTTGGATTAACCTTCGGTTCCGTGAGGACTGACCTGTGATCAGGCAGAATCCACTTTGAAGAAGATTCTCCTTGACAGGACTTTCCAGCTTGTAGTAATGAGTCTTCCAACAAATTAATGTCAGAATCATCATACTAAGCATGTTCTCATACCGGAACGTCTCAAAGCAGACAACACGGTAGAGTGAATCAGTGAATTAAATACCCACTGATTGATGAGAAATTGATTAGAAAAATCACTCGCGTGTCACTGGATAAACATTTTATGCAACACGACGAGAGTTTTATAAGTTAAATCACATTTTCATCATAAACACTTTTGTTTGAAAATTTACACAATCAATGTGCTCGAAATTCAGTTGGTGATCACATTGAAAGGTTTTCCAAAAGCGTCCGTCAATCCATTTCCTGGAACAAGTTTGATTCAAATGTGAATCTCCCCATTGTTTCTTTCTAGTTGTCACAAATTTGATCCATAAAGGATCTCACATGTCACCTCCCAAGAGCTTTTTTGATGTTGGCTCTACAAGGATTTCCATCTTCATTGTGAATACTTTCGTATCACTCGGATGTTTTGGCAATACCACAAGGATAATGCGTAGGACTCTTAATATATGTTATCTTACTTTTCACGGTGTATGAAACAGTAAGCATATTGTAAATGTGTCCTAATGAGATTTATGGATGATCTCTTGGCTCTAGACTCAATAGTGCGTTTTGATTTAGTGATCGGAGGCTGGAGCAGACTGCCACCTTTTCAATATCAACTAACTCGGAGTGAGAGAGTCAATAGTAATGAGTGAATCTCCGTGTGAATGAAACAAGAGTCTTTTGAGAGACCTTGAGTGGCTAGGGAGGGTTGTGCAGCATATCACTGGGTCCATGATACTTGTCTTCAATGTCAGCAATCAACTACGTGATTCTGACAGCATATGTATTGACCCGGTTTCTGCCTAATATGTAAGGAGAGCTTCTTTCTTTTCACCCTTTATCTTTACATTTCTTTTTCATTCTTCAACCTCTTTAGTGCTTATCGAGACTTCACCACTAGTACCTTGTTGGGTTTGTTCAAGTACTAGCTCCATCTCAGTCGGCACTCTTCCCTTATTCACTTTTCTCTTTTTTAATCATTCCTAAGGACTTCTATTCTAACTAGAGGATTATCCCTGGGAAGATCCCTCCGGTTCTGGCTGGATCATGGGAACTGATACCTAACCTTACCATCCTTATAACTCCAATACATTAAGTAAAATGGTCGGTCTTTGGTATTCTTCCACAATTGCCATCACAAATCATTTGCTCCCCCTCAATATGTGCATCGATATACGAAAGAGTTTAGCACATATGGGAGAGCCTACACTTGAGTCTAAAAGATCACATTTTATCAGTTTTCATATTTAAATCACATTCTCTCCCCCGGTCAAAAATTTCAAACCTTTTGAGATTTTGGATCTCAATTGATTTAAATATGTTTAGAAAATTTGGGAGAAAATGTGGTCAGGTTTAATATGTATGCTGATAATGGAACATTATTATACTCCCCCTCAATCAATAAGGGAGAATGTTAGTGTCAGGTATGATAAGTTTGAAAGATATTTGAATGAAACTCATACAATGACACATAACAACAAATTTTATTCACTTGCTTATTATGTACAAAGTGGCGTGTTTTGATGATATAAAATTTTGAAATCACTCTCCCCCTCAATCAATGACCCGTTTTCTATTTAAAGAGCTGTAGTCATTGATTGAGTGACAAATTTTATGAAAAACTTCAAGTCTGATTGATTTCCAAAAAAATTCATGGTACCACCAAGTTTAGCACAAATACTTTCCTGAAGAATCATAGATGGAAAAGTATTTGCGATGTAAAGAAGACTTCTCTTCTTATACGAGAAATGATGCACTGAAACGTACATCAAATCGAAGAAACATGGATATAAAGTAATCCATGCCCGGGTGAACTTCACCCAGTGGGAGGAACAACCGTCTTTTTGGCGACGTGCTTTCCCCATAATGAAGAACGGGTTACAGTCTGAAGTAACTGCAAGCCATATAGGCATGTTTTGAAAAACTTTTTGAACTTCTGTTCGAACTTCATTGAAAGACCCGTGTCATTATTGAATGACACTTCTAGGACCGTAAATGTTATCGATACCAGAAGACATGCCTTGAAAAACTATTTTTGGTTTTTTCTATTTTTCTGATTTTTATGGTTTTTTTTTGTTGGTTTTATATTTTTCTATTTTCTTTTTATAAAAGTTTTATGAGATTGGGAAAAAATATTTTTGAGTTTTTATGATTTTATGATTTTATGTATTTACAAAGGGATAATTACAAAAATAGACCAAGCAACCAAGTGATTTCCTTTTTCTACCCCGAGATCGGAAAATAATTTTTTTGTCAAGGGCAACCTGCATTTTTTTGGGCAACTGAAATCTGGAAGTGTTTTTTGGGCAACAATCGAAATTTTTTGGGCAACTGGGGACACGTGTCATCATATGGGGCGAGTTGCCCAGTTGCCCGGGGTACGGGGTAGAAAAAGAAAATCACTTCGATCCATGGTCTATTTTTGTAATTATCCCATTTACAAAGGATAGATGAAGAATTACCACCTTAATTCTTCTTTGATAGATTTGTTCTTCAACACCTTGATGAACTTGATGCAGCAGCTCTGAGAGTGGTCTTCAAACTACATTACTTCTTTTAGCTTCCTAAATCTTCTCAGCTGCCATCTCTTTACTTGCAGAAGAACAATGTGAGCAGATCTAATTAGGGTTTAAATCTGGCTTTTCACTCTCCCTTAATTAGTGCTCTCCCCCAAACTGACAACCTTTCTGATGAATGCCCATAATATGAAAATGTAGAACAGACTGTAGACTCGACCTTCTTCAAGATTGACCATTTGGGGAACAGAATATCAACATCTTCATCTCACCAAATGCATTCCAGTAATCTTACATATAACCCATCAGCCCGTAACGTACACATGAAATGATAACACCAAAGTAACAAGTTGAAACACTGATCATCTTTAATTTGTATCATGAGACATTAAGCCCGATCACGTGAACTTGTTGTGCGTACACATATAACCCATCAGCCCGTAACGTACACATGAAATGATAAGACCAAAGTAACAAGTTGAAACACTGATCATCTTTAATTTGTATCATGAGACATTAAGCCCGATCACGTGAACTTGTTGTGCGTCCTTGATGTACACATTTCTCTCCCCTGATGGTTACGATTAATCGGAATCAGCATAATGATGTGTACATGAAGCATAATGATGTGTACATGAAGCATTAACTAGAAGCACTTTATCACTGATTATATCAGCCCGTGAGAAGATGTCGATTAGTCGTATGGCCATTTCTCAAACATCAATCAACATGTAGTTTATTCACCCTTCTCCCCCTCAAAAATTGCATATGACTGCCATTTTTGATTGAAAGAGTGAATAAGAATACCATCACCGGTAAGTAAATCCACTTGATGACTGACATTTAGTTTATTCACACTTCTCCCCCTCAAAAATTGCATATGAGGTTGCCATTTTTGATAGAACAGACAGCGCTTACCGATGAGAATGGTCATAAACAGGAAGATTTCTCTTCTTCCGAAGATAAAGCGCACTCAAGCGTACGCCTTTCTTTTCTTTGAGGAACGGGGCGTGAAGTGTTTTCAGCAGACACCATTTTGTTGTTGAAGAACGAGGCCTGAACTGATGTGTTCAAACGTCATTGTCATTGAAGAACGAGGCGTGAACTGATGTGAACAGACGTCATTACTCTCTTTTCTACTTCTCTCAGCTAACTCGTTACCAACCCCATTATCATTCTGTCGGCTCTTTGTCGTGACTACTGATGGAGAAAACCCAATATGATGAACTTGAGACTGAAGTAACATAACCCGAACTTGTGACTTAAACTTGCACTAATGTGTGACTAATAGCGGTGTAGAGAGTTCGTGCAACTTTGAATCCCTAAGTACTCTATACTCTTCAACCAACCAACCATCAGGTATAAGACGTACATCACCTCTTGGATATCCACAACTTCGTGTGACACTGAGCACTACAACGTAACTCCTTAAAGTGATAGTTATTTTGTGGTAATAGAGAGGAAGAATCACAAAAATAACTAGATATCCAAGTCTTCGTCATTGTAAAGGTAAAACTCTCGAACAAGGATCATGAGGAACCTTCATCCAACCAACCCCGATATCTTCAGATACTAAGTACACGCACCCGTGAAATTTCACTTCAACCTCAAATAAATAATAGTGAATTAACGTCGTAGTCACATCTTGTGGTTTTATCCCGATCGTCGTCAAAAGCGCATAACCCCGTAAAACTTTGTTATAACCAAAATGCCATGAAGTATATCATAAATCATCCAATACATGAAGTACACACTTTATCCCTTCTTCGAAGTTGAAACCGTAGCACCAGAATCAATTAAGATCCGGAAATGCACTTTTCTTTCTCCAGGATAGTTCCATCATCACGGGATTTTACAACTCTTGTGATTTAAACCGAGAAATCGAGTCTTTCGCGGGATTTTATAAAATCAACAAAAGAAACCATAAGATATTGATTACTTGAGTGTGATATGATGATTTTAGCAAATCACAATGAATAGCCAAGAGTAAATTGCAATACGGGTCTTCAAAAATCAAGTCACAGAAGTCAAATCGCAACAAGCCAAGTCACAATTAGTCAAATCGCAACAAGTCAAATCGCAATTAACCAAATCGCAATAAGTCAAATTGCAAGTATCAGCTCGCAACGTCAAATCACAACTGGTCAAATCGCAATCAGTCAAATCGCAACTAGTCAAATCGCAACTTGTCAATTCGCAATTAATCAAATCGCAATTAGTCAACAGTGACTCAAATCGCAAAGATCAAATCGCAATGACTCAAATCGCAATCAACTCTTTAACCAACTACGTTATTCTGTCGGCTATTTCTGTGACCACTTGGTGAAGTAAACCCGATATTCCTAACTAGAAATAAAGTGGAATTCCCTAAATTTGTTACTTAAGCTTGCACTGTTGTTAGAAGAATGGTGTAGAGAATTTGTGCACCATGTAAATCTCTAAGTACTCAATACTATCTCGACAAAGTATGAGACTTTCATCACCTCTTACGATTATCCACATCGTCTTCTGCGTGTGACACTGAGTACTATAATGTAACTCCTTTAAGTGATAGTTAACCAGGTCTTCAACCATCCACCCCGACTTCTGGAAACTAGATAAACCAAGTCTTCAACTTAAATCTTAATCACGAGCAAATTATCATTGAAAGTCATGCATCCAACCATCCCCGACTTCAATATAAAATAAGTACGCGCCTTCGTGAAATTCCACTTCAATCTCAAATTAGTAATTCCAAATCAACTCCATGATCACTTGACATTCCATGTCCAAATTCTCAGCCATCTTGACAGTTTAGTGAATCTTGATAATGGTTGTCCCGATCTTGTCAAAAAAATGTATCCCCGTGAAAAGTTTCATAAAAACCAAAATACCACCCTTTCTTGTAAAATAAAATACCTGAAATATTTACAATGTATTAAAAGTACATTTGATATTAATACATTGTATCCCAAGTTCTAAGCATTTCAGGTATTTATTTTAACAAGAAATAACAAGTCCAGTCCAACTCAAACCAATATACAGCCCAACTCATCTATTAATAAAGCATATGGGCCGATTTAAGCTTTAAGCCCAAGCACCAATCCTGATCCATATCCCCACATATAACAGTTATAATTATCATTTAACCCTAATGTTACTCACTTGCAATAACCCTAATCACAATTTTCATTAGCATCCGCCCCCTCCTATCATTTCCCACTTAACTAATTCAGCTCCATCTTCATCAACACCAATCAATTACGAATCATAACATGAATCAATCTTGCACGAGTCTTACTTGTCTTATCTTCAAAAGAAGATGGCTTCAAGATGATTGTTACGACCTAAGGTAGGTTCATTACTTCTTCTCCTTGTATAAACCGAGAGGAAGGAAGATGATAACATGATTGTTATTGTCTTTTCCTTATAAACTTTCGGATATAAAATAGAAGCTAAGCTTCAAAATGATCTATGATGATAAATTTCTTTCGATTGAGTGACCTTTTAGGTCTGTGCACATTTGTGACCTCGAGAGAAAAAAAATCTAAGATGAATTAATTGTTATGTTTCAGTTCAAGTCTTGAACTCAAGAGATCTGTGATGATTTAAATGAATATGAGTTAGGGAAGGACGATGAGGGTGATGTTTGTGTCATTGATTAGGTGAGCTGTTGGATTAGGATTAGTTGTTGGAATTGGATTTGTATTGTCATGTTACTGGTCTTTCGTTTTAAGTTTATTGCTTGGACTGATGAGGTTATAAAACTGAGGTCAATGAGTCTAGTATTCGGTAAACATGGTCATCGGTTATGGTCAAATCGCAGTTGACTTAAGTCAAACCGCATAGACAAAACACAAGATTTCTTGACATTTTGGCAGCATAACCTTTATATTTGCAAATAAAAAGGTTCTTTAAAAGGCAAATCGCAACACCCAAAATGCAATCTCAAATCGCAACTGTTGGTCAAACCGCAGGTCACTTTCACCCTTTTTGTCTTTTTCCTAATTTGACTAAAAGGCAAACCGCAGAAAAGATTCTCAGGCAAACCGCAATCAGTAGTTTTCCTTTATAACCCAAAACGCAAATAAGAATCACCAAATCGCAGTCAAGAACATCACTTTTAGACACAAACCGCAGCGAAGAAATCTGGCGAGATTCCGACCAAAAATTCCGTTCACCCATTTAGACCAGTTTCCGACCTTTATTCAGACCACTTTATGACCACTATTTTCACTGTTATGGAACAAAACAGTCTCGATAATAATTTGAACAAAAAAAGAAGGTTGAGAACTTGGACCATTAAAGACACAAATAGCACTTTTGTAAAACTGTTTAAGAAAGCATTAAGACTTGTTGCACCATTTTGGATACAAAAACACTTGTATAAACTGTTTACCAGCAAAAGATCAGAAAAAAAATTCAGATCCGAAAATTAATGGTAAAACAGCTTCAAAATGATACATGAACCCACAAAAAATCAACAAAGTAACACAACCTAGGCTCTGGTACCAATTGTAGGATCGATACATGTGTTGATTATGTGTGATTCAGGAGGTCTTGGATTATGGAAGAACAAATCCGTGGTTAGAGTTAGAGAGAGGAAGTAAGAGAGGGGAAGTTCTAGTGAGAGAAACACACTAGTTGTGTGTATGTATTAAAATGAACAACCAACCTTCTCCATTGGATGGAGAAGGGTATATATAGTTACATACATAAACGCCCCACGTGGGCTGTGGAGTGAGCTAACAGTGGGTAAAGACCCGACCCAACTCCACTAATACTACGATAAATAAACTAATAAATAAACTAATACTAACCAAACTTAGAGCTATGCTAAGCATAAAAATACACGGGGTGACCGATCCTTTTTCTTAATCCTAACAGACCCGTTTCCCGAATACAAATAGGCCCCACCCTAGATGGAATTTGTTAAGGTTTAACGTGATTGGCTAGTCAACGAATGTTGCGTTATAGTCAAACCCGATAGTCAAAGTGATAGCCAAATAATGTTTTGTACAATTATGGAAGTATTATGTGGCACAAATAGAAAGGAATAGACCTAAGGAACTAAAGTAGCGGAAGCATTCGGGTCATGGGGTGCTACTAAATTGATAATCACAACACAAGGTAACAAAGAATGGAATTCATACTCCGTTTTAATTCATTAAAACATGAAAATATTGTTTACAACATCGTTTTGAGTTAATAAAGTGAAACCCACAAATTCAGTTGTCCCAGACAAAAACAAGTGATAATTAAAAGCCACAATATCCAGACAGTATTCTATGACCCTTGCCCTGCCACCACCTTGTCATATCAGTCAGCTTAAACACCTGAGAAAAACATGCTTAAAAAGTCAGCAAAAAGCTGGTGAGTTCATAGGTTTAATAATAGGCAGTAAATCAGCAGTTGGACCATGAGTTTAGCATATGAACATTACAACCCATGCAATGTCATATAAAAATACAGTCTATTAAGTTAGCACTAAGTTCATGCAACCGAAGCTATAACTTGTGTGCATGCTCTAGAAGCATGTTAAATATTAGTGGCCCGGCAAGTGTGTATCCCAGACACTTGTAGTTTTGACATGGTATACGTTCGTTTGCCTATCCAGTCAACCCGAACGGGGACGTTACTCCCAATAGATCTATTTATAACATTCGCGCTTCCCAGCAGGAATTGACGGTTCATGAGTTGGGCATAGAGGGACATAACAGGGCTTAGGCTAAACCACATAATAGCATAGACAATAGTTTGGTCCTAAAATAGTTTTGCATGTTTCTCACCCCAACAATAAAATAAGTTTAAATAGTGTGGGCCTATAAACTCACCTTGATAAGTAGCAGTCAGATCACAAAATAGTTCAGACAGAGTTCAACACCGACACGCGACCTAGATTAGTAAGGTTTATTTTAGTTCACAGTTCAAATTCAAGAATTCCAATTGTTTTAAAGAGTTCATGTTGTTGTTGCTGGTGTGGCAGCATTTAAGTTAGAACAATGTTTTTAACATTTTTAGATATTGGCTCATTGGAGTGTACAAGCGTACAAAAGACTAAAATGAGTAGGCCTTCGGATTGACAGAAATCGGAAAGCTACGTATGGAAGACAATTGCTATAGCATGTCAAGTATTGACGACATGTGGAAACGTTGTTGTTAAGTGAGTGTATGTGTTTCACATGGGTAAACGTATGTACGATGATGTGTGTGCGTGTGTATATATATATATATATATATATATATATATATATATATATATATATATATATATATATATATATATGTGTGTGTGTGTGTGTGTGTGTGTGTGTGTGTGTGTGTGTGTGTGTGTGTGTGTGTGTTCATATATACATATGGTTTTTGTAAAGAATGTTACATTTGAAAATGTTCTCATCATTGTCTACATTATTTCATGATGTGTTAATAATTCGTGTTGACAAGAAATTATTGTTTTAACAAGATTGCAATTTGTGTTTGAAAAATAATCGTTTCACAATCTAACGATTTATATAAGTTTTGGTAAAACAATCCTGAGTAATATGCCATGAAAACAATAAATTTGGTTATATTTCCCATTTTAGTGTTTCAAGTGGGTTATATATATGTCGTTAAATATGAAAAGCTATGTGTTCAAAAATGATTTATAAATCAAGTGTTTGTTTTAAACTCACGTCGGGTTTTTAAATTTTCCCATATGACATATATATATATATATATATATATATATATATATATATATATATATATATATATATATATATATATATATATATATATATATATATATATATTTTCGTGGCATGTAATGAAACAATTATTCATCGAGTTGTTTTAATATGAAGTTGACATGATTTTTAATGACCACTTGAACGGTAATGATCACGTCTCGTGTGTTTGGAACGATTTATATCAAGTCGACAATAATATTTATGTGTGTGACGGAGTGGGCTGTGGTTCACATTTCTTAATTAACAGATTTATTTGAGCATAAATTTTGGGCCGCAACATACAAAGGCCAGCGGCCTGTTTTATTTTATATAGATCGAATGGGCCTCGGCCCAATGTGTTCTTTAATACATAAGGGGTTTTTGGGATGAGGTATTTGTATCTAGCCCATCAAGTGTTTAAGGTATAATCGGCCCACTAGCTATGAGTGAATTTCTAGCAACCCAAATTTTAGAAATAGCAAATATGTTAGTGTACATTTCGGTTGAGCTTTTTTTTTTTTTTTTTTTTTTTTAACGAGGAGCAATGGTTCGAGCCATGAGCTCGACATGGACATAAGTTATATGTACTTGGTCTTAATGTGTACCCGCTGTAACACCCCCAATTTCGTGATACGCAGCGGAATTCAAACTGGTGTTACTTCATGGCACAACAGTCATAATAATAGAAAACGAACTCTAATGGAGTCGTTCTAAAAGATTTATCATTCGAATTATATAAATATCAGAGTTTACAAAATGAGGTCCCAGATGGTTCCATGTTTACAAAACACATCAAATGAGTTTTCGAATGATAATAAAATTTATAGCCCTCTTTAAGTATCCGTGCTCCTCCGTGCCATCCCTGATTATTATGCACCTGAAATACATGCTTAAACTGTCAACACAAAGGTTGAGTGATATTCATAGAGTTTGTTTATGTAGTTGAACACAATATGTTGGTAGTGTGAGTTGCAACTCACACTCATGGTTGGAAAACAAAACGGTTATTATTATTCTTCACTAAGCTCATGCAACCAATACGTTAACGTGTAACAATATCAATCGGTGGATTACCCCGGTAGGTATTTTGCCAAATACCTAAGTCTCAAATATTAGTGCGTTTGTTTGCCTGACTGGTCAACACAAACGGGATTCGTCAATCCCAATAGGCCTATTCACAATACTCGCGCTCACTATTTCTAGTGATTAAATGGTTCATGATTATGGGGTCTTAGATTGGCAATGGTGGTACTTAGTGATAATAAAACAATCATATAGCATACAATTTTAAAGCATTGTGTTCGGTTAAAAATAGCATGTATTCCCCCCAAGGGTTTGTAAAACAATTAAGTAATAGAAAGTGGGGCTATGAACTCAAAGTAATATGTAAAAGTTAAGAGTACTTGTGAAAGTAAAAGCAAGTAGTTGAGCATGTATCTCCCCCAAAAGTAATTCAAAACGTTTAAAAGTAGGGGCTATGGAACTCATGGTAAAGTATAAGAGTTTAGTTTACTTGTGAAATTAAGAACAAGTATTTAAGCATGTATGAAAATAAGAACAAGTATTTAAGCATGTATCTCCCCCAAAGAGTTAAAACAAGTATAAAAGTAGGGGCTAAGAACTCACCTCAGAGTATATGATGTTAAGGATATAATGAAATCGCTGGATAAGCCGAGAAACCTTTAAGTGCAACCTACAATAGAACGTTGCGACTTAGGTTGGAATAATGTCTAAGAATACAAAGACGTACATGTATATGTCTTGCATATGGTTTATGAAACATGTTTTGTTTGTATATCTCGTACTACCGTTCGGGCCATCATGATTTAGAGGTCATGTAGCAAACGTTCGAGGAGCTAGGACACTTTAATTCGTAAATCCAGCAACTCGTCGATCCGTTTACCCAAATGAAACCCCTCACATAAAGCTCCCTAGTGTTGTAGTATTCGATAGAAAATATATTTTGCTTACTTGATTATATGATATATATTAAGAGTTTATAAAACACTAAATAATCAAATAAAAGTTCATAAGTATTTAAAGTTCATAAATATTTACCTTAATATAGAATGCTTGAGTGTTGGGAATTAAATATTCTGAAGTTAGAGTATCTAAGATAAAGGTACTGCTAGTTCAAAGTCAAGGTACTGCTAGAACAAAAAGGTACGGCTAGTACAAGATCAAGGAAGGTACTGCTGGTTCAAGTTCAAAGGAACGGCTAGTTCAAAATGGTACTGCTGATCAGTGAGTCATTCTGCTGCTGAGTGGATAAGATTGAAAAGATATTTATTGTATTTTGGTCAACAATATACGGTAGATAATATCTTACCCCATGTGCTTAGTTAACAAGTTGTATACATAGATACATGTTGTATCTTATGTACTGACACTCAAGATAAGTTAACCAAGTAAGTCGTCTAAGACTTTAAGCAATATTGTAATAGATCTCTTAGACTATAAAGGAGATCTTAGACTTGTGTTTTAGAATAGTTGCCAAGTGTCCATGCATATGTGTTATTGTAAGAACATATAACTGTTAGATAAGAACAAACACAAATATATCACAAGTTAAAAAACTTAAGATTCAAGGTTGTAACCCTAGTGATATTTCAAGATCACTCGTAT
Organism: Artemisia tridentata subsp. tridentata; assembly: GCA_021014915.2. Classification (NCBI taxonomy): domain Eukaryota; kingdom Viridiplantae; phylum Streptophyta; class Magnoliopsida; order Asterales; family Asteraceae; genus Artemisia; species Artemisia tridentata. The sequence goes on from CP139504.1 coordinate 271,113,930, forward strand.
TATTATCATTAATAATATTGAATCGTTTGGTGATAATCTTCATGTGTTCATTGCTAACAAACAAACATAACAATTCCATTTCCATAACATACACAACCTTCTAAGTTTGGTTGAGTGAATTCCGCGCACTTAATCATTTTAACACAACATATCATACACAAAAAGTCACAAGGTTTAACCACCTTAACCGTGTGTCCATGATCCTAGCATTGAGTATTATAGAAAAAGGGAATATAAGCGGAGCTTCGACGTAGAATTTGCATTCTTCAAAAACCCGAGGCTATTTGAAGTTTATAACAACGCCTTCTTGGAAACCCGAAGTGATTTGAAGATTATAACGACGTCTTGTTGGAAACCCGAAGCTATTCGAAGATAATAACAAAGTCTTTTTGGAGACTTGAAGTTATTTGGAGATTATAACGACGCCTTTCTTGAAAACTCGAAGCAAAGTAGATCAAAATCTAGCTTTTGCTCAAGAACGCTTGCACGTTCTTGAAAGAAACTTGCTAAAATAGCTAAGAATCGCCTTGGGTTTAAGGACTTTAGAGATAAAGAGAGGGTGGTGCAAGAAATTGTGAAGGCTTAAGCCTTCTATTTATAGGAAAATTTCAACCGATGACTAATTGTGTAACTTTTCTGCTTTTCGTGTTCGGGACTTGTTTATGCTAGCAAACGTTTGATTCAAGTAACGAAAATTACGCCGTTGCGTTTAGAATAGTTTTTCCAACAAATGAGTATATAAAACGAGAATTACTTTTACAGGGATCATTATTGTAACTTTTGTGTTATTATGGTTTGGGGCTCATTTAGGCTAGATAACGATCGATTTAGGACACGAAATTAGTACCATTGTATTTAGAATAATTTTTCTATGAGAAATTGATATTTACACGACTAGTAAATTTCTGAAAATATATAGATATTTTTGAGAAAATATCTAGATATTTTGGGGAAAATATCTAGATATTTTAGATTGAATGATTATCTTGACTTACGGAGTGAGTTTTGGTTCAGTTAATCGCTAACTGTAAACCGTTAAGTCACGAAACGTAAAACCGGGTATCGTAAAAATAATAAACTTTAAAGAAGATTAAACTTGTCAATAAAATCCATAATAAAATATAAAATGAGTGGTAAGTTCCATCGGGTTGCTTAAATGCTGATAATGCTGGAAACGCGGGTCTAAAACGCGTAATACGTAAAACGTATGAAAGTTGCGTAAAATTAAGAAAAGTAAAATGTAACTTTTATAATATGACGACAATGAATTAAAATGGCCTATAATGTCTAGACTGGGCTCAGTCTAGTGCTGGTTGGTGTTAAATGTCCTTTAGACGTAAAACCGTAAGCCTAAAAATCAAGGAATGACTTATAAAATCAAGGAATGATTTTTGGTCAAAGGAGGAGGGAAAAATATGTTGACTTTTCCAAGAATTTGAAAGATTCTAAACGTCTTAGAAAATGTGGTGCAGGTATAGGCTAAGGTTGCGGATAAGTGAAAGTGCTTAAAACGCAATTTCTGTTTTGTAAGACACAGGGTCTATTTGGTAACATTTGAACTTTAAATCAAAAATTCTCTAATTGATTGTGAATGTACCAAACATTAATCTGATGCGAGTAAAATTGGTGCAGTTGGTTTTCGTTAAACGCAAGATGTTTAAACGACGTTTTAAACCAAACATATAGTTTCTTAATAACTTTTGCGAAAATGACCCGCCAAGCGTCAAACTTTTATTTTGTCATGAAAATAATTTATCTCACGAGAATATGAAATAAAAATTTCGGAAATAAATAGTAAAAATGAATAGTGAAATGAATAGTAAAAATTTCGGGAATAGAAATCAACCTGAAATGCGAATTGTTACAGTCTCTACCCCTTAAGAGAGCTCCGTCCCGGAGATCAATTTGTGTTAGGAGTAGAAACATTGTTGGTTAAAAGATGTGGGTATTTCTGACGTATCTCGTCCTCTTGGTTACTAACTAAATCCTTATAAGGTTCTTCCTCATTGTCATAATCAAGTGCTTCAAGATAGGCATCATTGAGTTCGGGAAGAAATGGTAACTGAGCGGGCATAGCGGGAATGTGATCGGGTGATGGAGGTACAGACATGATGTCTATAATAAGGATATAAGTGAAAAGTTTGCTATTCATAAAACATACAAGTGACTGCTCCCAACATAACATGATCCCTCCCTAATTAGACATAGGTAATTAAGCTATGTATAATTAAGGACCAATAATGTGATGCTCGGTTTAGTCAAGTAGTTTTATGATCTTTGGTGTTTAAAGTAGTTGTGAGTACAGGGTTTGAGAATAGAGGAGACGATTGTGCAACTCACAATGTCTGGGAGTAAATGAGACCGCTATCTTATTTACAGTGTCTATGGATGTAATTGAGACCACTGTATCACTCACAGTGTCTGAGGATGTAACAGAGACCACTGTAGGATTTACAATGTTTGAGGAATATGATAGACCATTGTGTAACTCACAATGTCTTGAGAAAGTTTCGTAACCCTAAAGTGCACAAGTAGATACATGATTGGGAAAATATGATTGTGCCGTAATGCCTTTAGAATAGGCATACGCAGATATGTTTAGTCCATTGTTTATATAGAATGATCGAAAATATGTCGAGTGTATATATATCAATATACTAGATATTCGTGTAGCATAACATGCCTAAAAGTCACATAATCGTCTGGAGGATGGAAGGCACGAAGAGCTAAAGGCTATAAAACATTTTTGTGGAAAAGCAGTTATAGTTTAGGTCTCACTTAGACCCGTTTCTCTATAACTATAAGCTCTGATACCAATCTGTAACACCCCCAATTTCGTGATACGCAGCGGAATTCAAACTGGTGTTACTTCATGGTACAACAGTCATAATAAGAGAAAACGAACTCTAATGGAGTCGTTTTAAAAGATTTATCATTCGAATTATATAAATATCAGAGTTTACAAAATGAGGTCCCAGATGGTTCCATGTTTACAAAACACATCAAATGAGTTTTCGAATGATAATAAAATTTATAGCCTTCTTTAAGTATCCGTGCTCCTCCGTGCCAACCCTGATTATTATACACCTGAAATACATGCTTAAATTGTCAACACAAAGGTTAAGTGATATTCATAGAGTTTGTTTATGTAGTTGAACACAATATGTTGGTAGTGTGAGTTGCAACTCACACTTATGGTTGGAAAACAAAACGGTTATTATTATTCTTCACTAAGCTCATGCAACCAATACGTTAACATGTACCAATATCAATCGGTGGATTACCCCGGTAGGTATTTTGCCAAATACCTAAGTCTCAAATATTAGTACGTTTGTTTGCCTGACTGGTCAACACAAACGGGATTTGTCAATCCCAATAGGCATATTCACAATATTTGCGCTCACTATTTCTAGTGATTAAATGGTTCATGATTATGGGGTCTTGGATTGGCAATGGTGGTACTTAGTGATAATAAAACAATCATATAGCATACAATTTTAAAGCATTGTGTTCGGTTAAAAATAGCATGTATTCCCCCCAAGGGTTTGTAAAACAATTAAGTAATATAGAGTGGGGCTATGAACTCACAGTAATATGTAAAAGTTAAGAGTACTTGTGAAAGTAAAAGCAAGTAGTTGAGCATGTATCTCCCCCAAAAGTAATTCAAAACGTTTAAAAGTAGGGGCTATGGAACTCACGGTAAAGTATAAGAGTTTAGTTTACTTGTGAAATTAAGAACAAGTATTTAAGCATGTATGAAAATAAGAACAAGTATTTAAGCATGTATCTCCCCCAAAGAGTTAAAACAAGTATAAAAGTAGGGGCTAAGAACTCACCTCAGAGTACATGATGTTAAGGATATAATGAAATCGCTGGATAAGCCGAGAAACCTTTAAGTACAACCTACAATAGAACGTTGCGACTTAGGTTGGAATAATGTCTAAGAATACAAAGACGTACATGTAAATGTCTTGCATATGGTTTATGAAACATGTTTTGTTTGTATATCTCGTACTACCGTTCGGGCCATCATGATTCAGAGGTCATGTAGCAAACGTTCGAGGAGCTAGGACACTTTAATTCGTAAATCCAGCGACTCGTCGATCCGTTTACCCAAATGAAACCCCTCACATAAAGCTCCCTAGTGTTGTAGTATTCGATAGAAAATATATTTTGCTTACTTGATTATATGATATATATTAAGAGTTTATAAAACACTAAATAATCAAATAAAAGATCATAAGTAATTAAAGTTCATAAATACTTACCTTAATATAGAATGCTTGAGTATTATAGAAAAAGGGAATATAAGCGGAGCTTCGACGTAGAATTTGCATTCTTCAAAAACCCGAGGCTATTTGAAGATTATAACAACGCCTTCTTGGAAACCCGAAGTGATTTGAAGATTATAACGACGTCTTGTTGGAAACCCGAAGCTATTCGAAGATAATAACAAAGTCTTTTTGGAGACTTGAAGTTATTTGGAGATTATAACGACGCCTTTCTTGAAAACTCGAAGCAAAGTAGATCAAAATCTAGCTTTTGCTCAAGAACGCATGCACGTTCTTGAAAGAAACTTGCTAAAATAGCTAAGAATCGCCTTGGATTTAAGGACTTTAGAGATAAAGAGAGGGTGGTGCAAGAAATTGTGAAGGCTTAAGCCTTCTATTTATAGGAAAATTTCAACCGAGGACTAATTGTGTAACTTTTCTGCTTTTCGTGTTCGGGACTTGTTTATGCTAGCAAACGTTTGATTCAAGTAACGAAAATTACGCCGTTGCGTTTAGAATAGTTTTTCCAACAAATGAGTATATAAAACGAGAATTACTTTTACAGGGATCATTATTGTAACTTTTGTGTTATTATGGTTTGGGGCTCATTTAGGCTAGATAACGATCGATTTAGGACACGAAATTAGTACCATTGTATTTAGAATAATTTTTCCATGAGAAATGGATATTTACACGACTAGTGAATTTCTGAAAATATCTAGATATTTTTGAGAAAATATCTAGATATTTTAGATTGAATGATTATCTTAACTTACGGAGTGAGTTTTGGTTTCGTTAATCGCTAACTGTAAACCGTTAAGTCACGAAACGTAAAACCGGGTATCATAAAAATACGAAACTTGAAAGAATGATTAAACTTGTCAATATACTCCATAATAAAATATAAAATGAGTGGTAAGTTCCATCGGGTTGCTTAAATGCTGATAATGCTGGAAACGCGGGTCTAAAACGCGTAATACGTAAAATGTATGAAAGTTGCGTAAAATTAAGAAAAGTAAAATGTAACTTTTATAATATGAAGAGAATGAATTAAAATGGTCTATAATGTCTAGACTGGGCTCAGTCTAGTGCCGGTTGGTGTTAAATGTCCTTTAGACGTAAAACCGTAAGCCTAAAAATCAAGGAATGACTTATAAAATCAAGGAATGATTTTTGGTCAAAGGAGGAGGGAAAAATATGTTGACTTTTCCAAGAATTTGGAAGCTTCTAAACGTCTTAGAAAATGTGGTGCAGGTATAGGCTAAGGTTGCGGATAAGTGAAAGTGCTTAAAACGCAATTTCTGTTTTGTAAGACACATGGTCTATTTGGTAACGTTTGAACTTTAAATCAAAAATTCTCTAATTGATTGTGAATGTACCAAACATTAATCTGATGCGAGAAAAATTGGCGCAGTTGGTTTTCGTTAAACGCAGGATGTTTAAACGACGTTTTAAACCAAACATATAGTTTCTTAATAACTTTTGCGAAAATGACCCGCCAAGCGTCAAACTTTTATTTTGTCATGGAAATAATTTATCTCACGAGAATATGAAATAAAAATTTCGATATGAAATAAAATTTCGGAAATGAATAGTGCAAGTGAATACTGAATAGTAAAAATGAATAGTGAAATGAATAGTAAAAATTTCGGGAATAGAAATCAACCTGAAGTGCGAATTGTTACACCCGTTGTAAGACCTACAAATCCGAGCACCCAAAGGGGGTAGCTACGACCAAAAGGGTCGACTCAAACAAGGAGCAAAAGAGGTGTGGGTTAATCAAGTTTTGAGATGAGTTTGTGACCCTAGCACAAAGTCCTTCAACTCGACATAACAACATTTGACCTGGAACCTCTTTTTAAACACAAGTTCTAGGTTATTTAGGCTAATGACTCAAGAAAACAACTAAAAGAAATATAATCTTGAATCAATTTTGATGACATACATGGCATAAATAGACCTTGAGCATTCGGTTCACTCTTGAGTCGAGTACAACTCAACTCGAATGCCGAGTACTAGAGTAATCTAAAACGGAAAAAAGGCAATGATTTGAGTACTTCATTCTACTCGACCCAAACTCATATTTTAGTGTCAACATTTTCTTTCAAACAAAAACACAAACACTTCGCGAGCACATTTTTAGACCACAATTTGGCTAATAAAAACTCTTAATACAACAAAATCATTTGAATCTCATTAGCGGAACATATATGTGAACAAATGTAGGTCGAACGAGATGTGGACTCGACCAAAGCACATCGATTTGGACACAACCTAGCCACAACGACTCAAGCTCGACTTAGCCTAACGTTTCTTTCTAAGGCTGTTACATAACAATCGCTTCAAGGTCGATTAACAAGAAGAACTAGGACAATCAACATAGCCAAATTAATGACAACAACACATGAATCCTGAGCCAATAACAGTTTCTAAATTGTGTCCCATGTTTTATCAGTTTCGAATTTTGGTTCAACCACACCAAGACCAACATTTTATTTGACATAATATTGACAAAAAAATATTCATATCGACAACAAAATGATGTATAATTCGAGAGTACAAAGAATAAAACAATAAGAGTGAGACTAAACCTTACAAAGTATGATAGTGAATCGATTACAGGAGACAATGATAAGAGTCCAACCCGATTCCAAGCAAGCCACACACCCTTTTCTTCTCCTTAAAACCTTCGACTGAAGTATGTGATTGAGGTGAAGTAGGTTTTGATGTGGTTGCTTTTTCCTGGAATCGGTGCTCTTAAGGAGCGATTCATGGTAGTTTCTTGACCTACTTTTGATCATCCAAGGATGAGGTTTCACCATTCTTGGCTAATATCCTTTTCCTTCTTCGATCTCTGGGATGTTTGACCACTTTAGGATTGGATTTAGGATCCGGCAAAACAATGGGGAAGTGCAAAAAGCACATATAGACTGGCTATGGATGGCGATGGAAGGAGAGGGTAGAGTGTTTTCTTGGTTTTCTTCACCAAGAAAGTCAAAAGAAATGGTTTGCAGTGTTGTGGTGATCGAAAAAGAAGAATGTCAGAAAAAGGGGTTATAGATCTCACGTGGGTGAGTGGGAAAAGGGTTGGGTATTTGTTTGTTTTAATTATAAAATGTATTGTGTATACCCCGTATTTTGTTTAGCTGAGGTAAAATTGTGGTACCTTGTTTGCACGTAAACGTGAAAATAATAAATCTAGAGCCGTTTTTACAATACTGATGTAAAATAAATTTGCTGACTCCCAAAAATGAATTTTAAATTTTAACCTTTACTAATGTGGTGTCGATACGCGTGTGGTGTCGGTTTTTTAGGAAAAACAAATGACCTCTCGTTTTTGTTACGTTAGTGTCTGAAATTGTCAGAAAGTGATAAATTCACTTTTACTGATAAATTTAAGTAGTTTTGGTGAGTTATTGTACGCTACTGCGTGCGGGTTTGCTTCCCGTAATAAATATGTAAACACATAAATGTTTAGTTCGACAGTTGTGTAATAATAAATTGACATTTATTATTAAAATATTAGTGTGAAAATTACCGTTTGTCACATCCTCCCCGCCTTAGGAGGAAAAACGTCCTCGGTTTTCACTTAGAGTTACCCGATGAATTTGAGAAAAGGTGTGGGTATTTGCGTTTGATCTCGTCCTCGCGTTCCCACATGTATTCGGGACTTCTTCAAGAGTTCCAGCGAACTTTAACAATAGGAATGCGGCTTTGCTTAAGCCATTTGATTTCTCGATCCATTATTTCGACAAGTTCTTTGATGAAATTTAGTCTCTCGTCCACTTGGATTTCCTCTAGAGGAATGGCAAGCGTTTCGTTTGAGAGATACTTCTTCAGGCTGCTCACATGAAACACGTTGTGTACAGAACTGAGTTCTGACGGTAGCTCGAGTCGGTAAGCTACCGGCCCGATTCTGGTGATGATTTTGAAAGGTACAATGTATCGGGGATTTAATTTCCCACGTTTTCCAAAATGAATCACGCCTTTCCATGGCGATACCTTTAACGTGACGCGGCCACCAACTTGGAACTCAAGTGGTTTCCGTCTCTTGTCTGCATAGCTTTTCTGACGGTCTCGAGCCGCTTGCACTCGGCTCTTGATTTGCACAATCTTTTCAGTGGTCTCCTGTACTAGTTCGAGACCAGTGAGCTGACTTTCTCCGACTTCATCCCAGCATATAGTTGATCTGCACTTTCGACCATAAAGCGCCTCATAAGGTGCAACTTTGATGCTTGTGTGATAGCTATTATTGTAGGAAAACTCGGCTAACGGTAGATACCTTTCCCAACCATTTCCAAAGTCTATCACACACACTCGTAGCATGTCCTCTAGGGTTTGGATGGTTCTTTCGCTTTAACCATCTGTTTGAGGATGATATGCGGTGCTCATATCAAGATCAGTACCCAATGCATCTTGCATTTATCTCCAGAAGTTTGACGTGAAGCGACTGTCATTGGGACTCCATGTCCTGCAACTATTTCCTTCACGTATAACTGTGCTAGTTTATCCATGCTATCATTTTCTTTGATCGATAGGAAGTGGGCGGATTTGGTGAGAGATCAACGATTACCCAAATGGTGTCATAACCGCTAGATGTCCTTGGCAGTTTTGTAATGAAATCCATCGTTATGCGTTCCCATTTCCATTCGGGAATTTCAGGTTGTATAAGTAAACCCGATGGTCGCCGATGTTCAGCTTTGACCTTTGAGCATGTTAAACACTAACTGACATATGTTGCAATGTCAGCTTTTATGATGGGCCACCAGTAGAGTTTCTTCAGATCGAGATACATTTTGTCGGCTCCCGGGTGGATAGAGTATTTAGATTTATGGGACTCGTACATGATGAAGTCACGTATCCCTCCACAGAGCGGGACCCAACTTCTGTTTTTGAAACATAACATTCCGTCAGTTCTCTTTACGAATCCGTTTTCATTTTCTGGCATCCCATGAATTTTCTCGTTAGGTCTATTTTCTTCCCTGAGCGCCTCGGCTTGAGCCTCAAGGATCTTTGCTTGGAGTGGTGAGATTATCGTCATACCCAATGATCGTACCCTAAGGGGTTTTGGTCGTTCTTTTCGACTAAGAGCATCTGCTACTACGTTTGCATTGCCGGGATGGTATCAAATTTCGCAATCATAATCGCTGAGCAATTCTAACCAACGACGTTGTCTCATATTGAGCTCCTTTTGGTCGAGGATATGTTGCAGACTCTTGTGGTCAGTGTAAACTACACATTTAGTACCGTAAAGGTAATGACTCCAGATCCTTAGTGCAAACACTACCGATCCCAATTCCAAATCATGTGTAGTATAGTTTTTCTCGTGTTTTTTCAATTGTCGAGAAGCATAGGCTATGATGCGTGCGATGTGTCGTTGCGGTTTAGCAGTTTTAATGCCTACTCAAGTTTTAAATTTATATTTAGCCGACTTATCAATAACACACACACTTAACGAGCAGTGTACCCGGTCAGTATGAATATAATGGTAAGTAGAGTGTCGATCACTAAGAGTGGAACGTATTATCTAGTTATTCTAATCAGTATTTTAATATATTAAGTTAGCTATACAATCTAATCTAACGCAAGGGGGTTCAGCCTGAGAGACTGGCACGATTTGGTTGCAATTAAATAATAAACAAAACCAATAGGCACGAATCAGCAAGTAGCACACACGTACACAGATAAATACTCGAGACAATAAGAGGGCTGTCCTTATGATAAGTAGTTTGTCACTTGTTTTATTGCTAGTGTTATATGAAGTGTATAGTTCGATGCAACGCACCGAGATTAAGTCCTTTCTCATTGGTTCTAATCTTATCGGCGAGTAAACCCTTAATGATTACTTATGACTATCCCGTTTATCTTTCTCCTACTTTTCTACAGACCATAGAATACATAGGCATCTAATAAACAGGCGAGGGCAGAGGCATGGCGACCCGATCAACGCTCAGCTAGCCACAGAGGTTATCAATGCACTAATAAAAGTCACCAAAGACACAAACATATAAACTTTAATTGATGAGAAAGCAGTTTTAAGGGAGTGCAACCTTTCCGTTGTCACATTACACAAGCCACCAATCTTGATGAATTAAAGTTTACTAACACAATAAAACAAAACTACTTAATGAATTAAACACATGCAGCACCTTCTTACAGCTCTTGTATCTTTGATTTGGGTGTGTCTTGTGCTGCTGCCTTGACTGAATTCGTCCTTGGTTTCTGGTCTTCGGTCTCGTATATAATATATGTCGTACGAAATTCGTCTGGTCTTGGGGTATTTATAGTTTCTGTCTGAGGGTGAGATGCGGCGCATCTTGTAAGTAGATGCAGCGCATGTACTTAACTTCGCGTGGGGTCCAAGATTATAATATTCAGGAATATTCGTACACCGCCAGAAGATGCGGCGTATCTTCATCTTCGGATGCGGCGCATGTCCTCTTGTATCTTGGATCGTATCTGGTGAGATCTTGATAGTGATGCGGCGCATGTAATGAGTGAGATGCAGCGCATCTGGAGCAGATTAGTCTTGATCTTGTCCATTTCAGTAGACTCTTCACTTTATGCATGTTTTGCTCCATAATTAGTCCAAAATCGCCAAGTTTCACCAAATGCTTGTTTTCAACTGAGAATTACAAAAGTAAACGATTAAGTATCAATCCTCATACATAATATAGTAAAACAAGTCAAATTAATAGGATAAATGATAGTAATAAAATGTACTTATTTGAGTTCATCAAATATCCCCCCACTTGAACTTTACTTGTCCCCAAGTAAACCTTAGATTAAAACTTATGAAAATGTATCCTAAAAGATATTAGGATTTATTTTTATATTTAAGCATGTATTCGTTTTTGTCATAATCACACAACTAAACACTTAACGAATTAGAAGTAGAATAAAATATTTCGATAAAAGCAAATCTAATCGTTTAACTGTCCAGTCGCGACGAATATTCTATCATAAGCTTGGCAAGTATACACATCTCCACCACTAAAGCTAAGGAATAACAAGTCTAAAGCGGTAAAAAGGGTTTTTAGGCTTAAGGGTTAATTATTCTTATTCACTATCGATCTCAAATTCCAGAAAAGGCGACAAAATCACAAATACATGATCGAATCCACGAACACGATACTTGCAATTGCTCAAATCCTTAACTCGAATAGGCTAAAGATAGGTCCAAACTTCACCAATAATAATATATCAAAAAGGGCGACAAAATCATAAATACATAGCCGAATCCACGACTACGATACTTAAGATTGCTCAAATCCCTAATCTCAATAAATCAAAGGTTTGGTTGGATAAAGAATAATACAGGGTATGGATAATATTTGGGATATAAATTGGTGTGAAATAAAAAATAAACAAAACAAATAAATTAAAATCCTAAGTGTGGTTAATCACTATCCCAACCATCCCATGAATAAGACTCATATCATCGAATAACTCACGCTTTAACACTTGAAACACACGCTTTAGGTAGACACGAATTATACTCAACAAGATCTTAATCAAAGAATAATCCTTAATTGGCGTTCCCATAACTGCCAACTCCCATTCAATCCATAGATATAGTATAACAACTAGTGGTGATATCGACCACTTACATAACTTTACATCGTTGGTTTATCAATCTTCCAACTTTTTTCTTTTTCTTTTTCTTTTCTCATTTTTTCGATTTTTTTTTTATTTATTTTTTTTTTCAAACAAAGATGTGTAAAATTTCACCACATCACTTAAAACAATAATTATGGATAATTTTTCCATACTTTTCATGTCTTCAGAAATAACGGTAATAGTGAAAGTAGTAAACACACGAAAAATAAACTCAAAAATATACAATATTTACTTTCACTCCAATTGCATTGTGCAATTTCCCGACCTAACCATAGATAATGAATTACGCACACGAACACAGGTAATGTAAGGAAACACACTTTGCCTATAGCAATTAACCAACCACGGATTCTAATCTACAGGGTAGGCTAAGGTGTAAGGGTGTAACAAAACATTTTAAACATAGGTGTAAGAAACGAAAGGAATGGCTCTGAGTGTTTTTCTAGGGGTATCTTACTCTAAAAATGAGAGTAACAAAAGGGTTTATACGGGGGTTAACTAACCAGTGTAGTTAGCTAATAACACATAACATATAAAGGCTATTTGGGTGTAATCCTAGAAATTTACCAATTTAGACAAGTCATTCCAATTATATAAAATAATACTTATTATGGTGGTCTCGAATAGTATACAAGCCAAGTTCTAAAGTTTACAAGTCACTGGCACACTCATAGATTTGTGAATTTTGAAAAATCACAATTTTTGAAAATAACGTCATGTGTGCAGCTATGCAACTTAGATCTTAAACAAAAACATGCTAAAAATTTTAAATTTTGATATATTAAGCACATTTTAAGCATATTTTGAAAAGTTTAGGACAAGTAAGTGTTAAGTGTTCTAATTCTCCAATCCCCCACTTAAGTTAAACAACGTCCTCGTTGTTTGTATAAAAGGTTAAAAACTGGAAAATAAAAGAATTAGAACAGAAAAACTCCCCTGAGATTTGTTCGGTATGATCCTCCATTAGTAGTAGAGCAAAAATCATCTTTCTTGTGGATTAGAACGTTTAAGCTTCATAATCGATGTATCCACAGGAAATGCAGGAATCTATAATACCACCAATACTTTAAAACACACCTAAGATAAGAAAGGTTCAAATTTGCATAACACATTAGTAGTTAGGTAAAAATAAAACATAAAAATTAAAAATGAAAATCATCAGGTCAGTCGATGCGCCGTATCTTATGGAAGAAGATACGCCGTATCGAGCCTGGAATAAATACGGATCAGAATAAAAGATGCGCCGCATCCTTAACCAGGGATGCGCCGCATTTAAAATAAACTGATAAAAAGTTTTAAATTCGAAAATAAATAAAATAAAAAAAAAATGCAGGAAAATAAAGTAAAGTAAGATATGACCATTTGCAGGAGATGCGTCGCATCTCAGGATTGAGATGCGCCGTATCCTCGGCGGCCTGACTATAAAATAAAACTAAATAAAGGATAGGATGCGTCGCATCTGTTTACCAGATGCGGCGCATGTGGTTACCAAACAGACTGATAACAGTCTGCTGTAAAAGGACTCGTTCCACGGTTTGATCTCTCATGTCCTCTCGTACCCTCATGCTGAACTTAATGCCAGTCTTCATCAAATATAACAAGAAACATAAAATGAAACATTAAATATATACACGAGAATAGTGATCAGTACAATCCAAAAAGTAATAATAATATGTGGAACAATGTCAGTAAAATCAAGAGAGTAAGATCATGGGTGAGCGAGGTCGTCTGGATGGGTCCCGGAAGTGCTGGCTCCATCAGTCCTAGGGCGGACTCTGCGCTCGTATGCACGTGTCACTCCCGTAACATGAGTACCATCTGAACGGGTGTGGGTAATACCCTGCTGCTCCAATAGTCTGCTCACACTCATAACCAACCACTCTGAGTCCCTCCTCAGGGCTCTCAACTCTCCCTCGACTGCGTCAAGTCTCTGACCCATGGTGCGTACAGGGACTGGTGGGGGTACTGGTGCCTGCGGCTCCTCCTGATGGGCTGGAGCAGCAGCCGGAGGTCCCTGAGGGCCTCCCTGCTCCGCCTCTGGTCCTGCTGCTCTGGCGGGCCCTAATGCTACCCAAACGTACTCTCCCATAGCCTGCTGGCATATCCCAAGCCTAACCAAGTAATCCCTGTCAATAACCGGGAGATGGGTTACCACAACCTCCAGCCCCGCTGGAATCTCCGCTCCAATGACTCCAAAATGGCGGGCCAGCCGAGAGAAACAAAATGCCCGCCAGTCATCTGGCTCCTCCGATCTCTCCCCGCAGCTGATCGGTGGAGGTAGTGTGCCAAAAAGTGGGGGATGTTCACCGACAACCCCTCATCCATGCTCCTAAGGAGGAAGAGGTCCAGAGTGGTCACCTTCTCAGGTGACTGACCCCTCCCAGCAATAGCAAGTGCAATCAGCCTGTGGCACAGCCTCCTCATCGGCTCCCTGATCAAAGTGTATGAGGGGGTGGAAGTAGTGATATCACCCCCGAAGAAATCCTATCCCAGTAATCACTGAACAACCCTCTGTCAGGGACCGCTCGCAAACTATCATCCCAATATCTATCAAACCCATCTGACTCAAGCTCCTCAGCTGTATGCAGACCCATGGTCAAAATAAACTGTCTCATCGACATCTGCCTATGCACCCCTCCTAACCTGAATACCAGAGTGTCAGCTGTATCAATCTCCAGATCCGTCTCCCTGTAATGAATCGTGCTAAAGAACTCCAACATAAGCTCCCTGATAAGAGGCTCATCGATCCTGAACAGTCTCTCCCAAGCACTAGACCTGAACACCACCTCCTCATCATCTCCAGTGACTACCATCTCCATCCTATGCTGTAAACTCTCAGCAGCATGCCCAGCTCCAATCAATCCCACATCATCGAAATCCAAAGCCTGTACCCTGAATATCCTCCTAAAGTAAATCGACTCAAGTCTCCGTAAGTAGTCCTCCACAGTGCCAGGGGTTAGACCCATATCCTCGAATCGTAACCACTGGTGTCTCTGTGCTGCTTCTGGTAGTGCCATCTGAAATAAATTTTCAAAGTTAGTAAGCAGTCTGCTAGATAGGTAGATACGGCGCATCTGATTTAATCAGTGCGGCTTATCTGCATGAAATATAAGAGATGCGGAGCAAGAGTTGAGATACGGCGTATGTATATGCGTCGTATCTAGATTAATCAATACGGCGTATCTAGAATTTTATTAATTTGGAAATAGGTCGTTACGCCGCATCAGTCAACCTGGATGCGCCGCATCTAAAAGCATATCAGTATAAATAAAGGGGATCAGGTAGGCCTTTTCAAGAATCCGTATCCGTGACGTAAACTAACAATAAGTATCACAGTATCATATACTCCTTATATCAGTTCTAATAGCTCAATATACCATTACTAATCCATTTCCCACCAAATATTCAAAATCGAATTATAAACCCCAAATCTTCGTTAAAAGCAAACTAGGCCAGAAATTCGATTATTTACGCAAGTTAAATACGGGGAAGATCATCTATTACAAGTCCTAATCATATCTCTACATCAATTAAGCACAAATCGAATTAATCACATAAACCCTAATTTTCGTATCAACCAAGATTAAATCGAAATAGAATGATTACCTTAATTTGATGATTAGGAGATGAATTATATATCGGATTAGAGGCGGATTTAAGAAAAATGATTGGATTAAGAGTATAGTTTCAGTGTGTGAAAGTTCTTAACTGTGTGTGTGTATGCGGTAAAGATTTTAGATCCGGCGCATTCCCGTCGTATTTATAGGGCAAAACGATGCGCCGTATTGGAAATTGGGATGCGCCGTATCAATTTATTTTCGTTGACTAGTCAATGAATCCTAGTTGGTCAGAGATACGGCGCTTTGGATAATTAGATCCGCCGTATCGCTAAGTTAGTAAACGAAATTTAAATAAGGAACGTACCTTGGCCTCCGCAACACGATTCTATATACACCAAATTGGGGTAAAACGGTTACACCATACGATATAAATGAATTCAAAATAAGAGCAATAGGTATAAACGTTTTATTAACAATTGTAATCTTATAGTTTAGAGGATAAGAATTTATTCCGAGGTTAGGAACAAATATCGTTTTTAAGCATACAAAATTAAGATTACAATTTGAATCAGATGTATTATACGGATAGGTAAAATTGAGATTATGATGTAGAGAACTTCCCTTTGGGTTGGTTGGATAATCGAAGAGGTTACGTTTGATCACTCCAGCTAGCTTCTCTCGGGTTGGTTCAGAATGTAATCTTTCATGGTGATGCTTGAATCATCCTTTATCCTGAAAATAAACAACTTGCACACGAGAGTAGCGGACCGATCAAAGTAAATATCAAAAATCAACTATATTTATCAAATTATATTCGTCGTATTAACAAAAGTTAATGCGCCGTATTTTTGTTACGTTTCAAAATATAAGATTTTTGATTCAGAGGATGCGCCGTATCGATAAAAATCGATACGCCGTATCTGTTTAATAATTCGCAAACTGTTTTTAATTAAAATAATAGATACGCTGTATCTGCTAAAGCAGATGCGTCGTATCGCGTTAACGTTTAGAAATTTTTTTTTATTAAAAACAGATACGCCGTATCTTGGGGAAAAGATGCGTCGTATCGCTTAGAAAAATTTTCTTATTAAAAACAGATACGCCGTATCTTGGTAAAGATGCGTCGTATCGAATTAATTAAACGCGTTGTATTTTATAAAAGTTTGAACGCAATATGCCGTATCTGATAAATCAGATGCGCCGTATCGTTCGATTTAGCTCAGTACAACGATAGCAGAAAACAAAAATTACGAAAAATAAAAACAAATAAAAACACACAAACGAAAATAAACACAAATAAAAGCAAACAAATAACACACAAAAACAGAAAATATGCAAAATAGTACAATGAATGCAAATTAAACTAATACACAACAAAATTAGCGGTTAGATAAAAAATTAAAACCTAATTAAAATACTAATCAAATTAACAGATAATAACAATTCACTCCCCGGCAACGGCGCCAAAAACTTGATGTGCTGCGTTGTGTCGTTGCGGTTTAGCAGTTTTAATGCCTACTCAAGTTTTAAATTTATATTTAGCCGACTTATCAATAACACACACACTTAACGAGCAGTGTACCCGGTCAGTATGAATATAATGGTAAGTAGAGTGTCGATCACTAAGAGTGGAACGTATTATCTAGTTATTCTAATCAGTATTTTAATATATTAAGTTAGCTATACAATCTAATCTAACGCAAGGGGGTTCAGCCTGAGAGACTGGCACGATTTGGTTGCAATTAAATAATAAACAAAACCAATAGGCACGAATCAGCAAGTAGCACACACGTACACAGATAAATACTCGAGACAATAAGAGGGCTGTCCTTATGATAAGTAGTTTGTCACTTGTTTTATTGCTAGTGTTATATGAAGTGTATAGTTCGATGCAACGCACCGAGATTAAGTCCTTTCTCGTTGGTTCTAATCTTATCGGCGAGTAAACCCTTAATGATTACTTATGACTATCCCGTTTATCTTTCTCCTACTTTTCTACAGACCATAGAATACATAGGCATCTAATAAACAGGCGAGGGCAGAGGCATGGCGACCCGATCAACGCTCAGCTAGCCACAGAGGTTATCAATGCACTAATAAAAGTCACCAAAGACACAAACATATAAACTTTAATTGATGAGAAAGCAGTTTTAAGGGAGTGCAACCTTTCCGTTGTCACATTACACAAGCCACCAATCTTGATGAATTAAAGTTTACTAACACAATAAAACAAAACTACTTAATGAATTAAACACATGCAGCACCTTCTTACAGCTCTTGTATCTTTGATTTGGGTGTGTCTTGTGCTGCTGCCTTGACTGAATTCGTCCTTGGTTTCTGGTCTTCGGTCTCGTATATAATATATGTCGTACGAAATTCGTCTGGTCTTGGGGTATTTATAGTTTCTGTCTGAGGGTGAGATGCGGCGCATCTTGTAAGTAGATGAGGCGCATGTACTTAACTTCGCGTGGGGTCCAAGATTATAATATTCAGGAATATTCGTACACCGCCAGAAGATGCGGCGTATCTTCATCTTTGGATGCGGCGCATGTCCTCTTGTATCTTGGATCGTATCTGGTGAGATCTTGATAGTGATGCGGCGCATGTAATGAGTGAGATGCGGCGCATCTGGAGCAGATTAGTCTTGATCTTGTCCATTTCAGTAGACTCTTCACTTTATGCATGTTTTGCTCCATAATTAGTCTAAAATCGCCAAGTTTCACCAAATGCTTGTTTTCAACTGAGAATTACAAAAGTAAACGATTAAGTATCAATCCTCATACATAATATAGTAAAACAAGTCAAATTAATAGGATAAATGATAGTAATAAAATGTACTTATTTGAGTTCATCAGGCTATCACCTTCTCTCGCTGCATCAACACAGCTCTTAGCCCTTTGTGTGAGGCATCGCAGTAGACCACAAAGTCTTCACTGCCTTCAGGTAGGGCTAAGATTGGTGCGCTGCACAACTTATTCTTAAGAAGTTGAAAAGCTTCTTCCGCTTTATCTCCCCATTCGAACCTTACTTTCTTTTGAGTTAACTTAGTCAAGGGCTTAGCAATCTTCGAGAATCCTTCGATAAACATCCTGTAGTACCTTGCAAGTCCTAAGAATTGGCGTATTTCGGTGGGTGTTGTGGGTGTCGCCCAATCCTTTATCGACTTGATCTTTGCAGGATCTATATGTATGCCTTGACTGTCAATCACGTGTCCTAGAAATTGAACAGTTGGAATCCAAAATTCGCACTTCGAGAATTTTGCTTACAATTCTTCTTTCTTCAATAGCTCTAAGATTAGCCTGAGATGTTCCTCGTGTTTCTTTTCGCTCTTAGAGTATATCAGAATGTCGTCGATAAAGACGATCACGAATTTGTCCAGATACGGCTTGCACACCCTATTCATTAGATCCATTGTTGGGAACACATTTCACGAAATTATTCAAGTCTTGGCCATATTATCGAAATTGGTTGTAATGGGTTATATGTTAGAGTTAAAGCCCACGGTCCATTAGTATCCCATGGACCGTGGTATCCAATGTAATTCTTTCTAGAAGCTTTCAAGCACATGGCGCCCTAATCCCACGCCTATAAATAGAAGGCTTAGGGTGCCTCATTTATTTTTGGTTTTGTTCACTGTGTGCGGAAGCTTTGCTAGTATTTCGAGTGTAATAAAATCATCTTTCTTCTTCTCTTATTCTCTTCTCTATCTCTCGTTGTTTATTAGTCTCTCGTTATTAGTTTCATTCGTAGTGTTGTTATAGTAGTTTACGTGCTAATTAGTAGAGTAGATTTTGTGTTACGCTCTTAATAGGGACCATCATCCATGAATACCGCTGGTGCGTTGGTTAGGCCGAATGGCGTAACTTGGAACTCATAGTGACCGTAGCGAGTTTTGAAAGCCGTTTTTGGGATATCCTCTTCCCGAACCCTAAGTTGGTGGTATCCGGATCTCAGATCGATTTTGGAGTAAACGCATGAACCCTGGAGTTGATCGAATAGATCGTCGATTCTCGAAAGTGGATAATGGTTCTTAATGGTTATTTTGTTTAGTTCGCGGTAGTCGATGCACATCCTGAAAGATCCATCTTTCTTTTTGACAAAAAGAACTGGAGCTCCCTAAGGAAAAGAACTCGGTCTGATGAATCCTTTCTCCGCGAGTTTCGATAATTGATTCAACAATTCTTGCAGCTCAGTCGGAGCTAACCGATAAGGTACCCGTGCCACGGGTGCGGCACCAGGTACCAAGTCGATTAGAAACTCGACTTGTCGGTTTGGCGAGAGTCCAGGTAAGTCTTCGGGAAAGACTTCCGGAAAATCTCTTACGATTGGAACGTCCTCCAAACGTTTTTCCTCCTGCTCCTTTTCTTCCTGTTCAGAGACTTGTGCTAGGAAGAGAAGGCATCCTTTCTCAAGGCATTTTTGTGCCTTTGTGCAAGAGATAACGTTTAGTCTTGAGGCGTTTCTTCGACCTCTTCTGTCGCACTCAACGTTTAGAATCTCGTCCCCATAAGGCAGTCGGACAATTTTCTCGTCGCAAAGAATGGTGGCATGATATTTTGACAACCAGTCCATGCCGATAATGACGTCAAAACTACCCAATTCTATCGGCATAAGATCAATATTGAATGGGTGATTTAACAGATTTAGAGTACAACCTCTTACGATAGTTTCTACTCTTTCTACGTTCCCGTTAGCTAGTTCCACATTGTATACGTTATCTAAGGTGGTCGGGGCGATATCAAGTAGTGTACTAAATGCAGTTGAAACAAAACTCCTATCTGCCCCCGTATCAAACAATATAGATGCGTAGCGGTTATTTAAAAGGAACGTACCCGTTACGACATTCGAGTCACCTTGTGCTTTTGCTTTGCACACTGCATAGACCCATCCGCTGGCTCCTCCATCGTTACCACAATTTTCCTGCTGACCAACAGCTATCTGATTTCCTCCAGCAACTTGGTTTCGTGGCTCACGGCACTCATTTTTATAGTGCTCTTTCTTCCCGCACCCAAAACAAGTCACATTGGCTTTTGGGTTCTGTTCTGGTGCTGCCTGTGCAGTGGCAAGAGTTCTCGATCTACAATCTCTGGCCATATGTCCAACCTTCTGACAGTTACGGCATTTCACTGTGCACAGTCCGCTGTGATGTAGCTTACAGCGATTGCATAGCGGGTGCTTTCCGGCATATCCCTTTCTCTCAGCTGGATACCCTTTCTTCTCTGTCGGTCCAGCAGCGTAGACCTTAGCAACATCTTGCTTCTTGTTTGGGTGATAGTTGTTGTTGTTGCAGGAATGGTCATCCCACTTACGCTTGTTGGTTGCAACCGTTTCAGCTGAGTCCTCGATCACCTGATCCATCAACTTATTGGCTACTTTCATGGTTTCATGGAGGTCAGCAGCCTTGTAAGTTGTAACATTACCCTTGATAGACGAGGGTAATCTGCCAATGTATCTCTCCAGTAGGCGGGTCTCAGTTTGAACTATGTCGGGACAGAGTAAGACAAGTTCCTGAAAACGCTGGTTATACACAGCCATATTGGTACCCTGTACCTTGAGATTCCAGAATTCAACTTCCAACTTTTTCACCTCATTGCGAGGGCAATATTTCTTAAGAACCATTTGTTTGAAGCTTTCCCACGACATTGCATACGCAGTGTCGTAGCCAGCTGACTTCGAGTAATTGTTCCACCAGGTTAAAGCGGCATCCTGAAAAGTAAACGACGCATACTTAACCTTGTCCTCTTCCGAACAACCACTAATTCGGAACACCGTCTCCAATTTTTCAATCCATCGAACCAGAACAACTGCCCCTTCAGTACCAACAAAACCTCCAGTCATTATCTTTCGGAAGTCTTGATAAGTACAGCCACGGGTGTTGTTGTTTGTGGGTGATGAGTGTCTATTTACTCATCATTTTATGCCCATTTAATACATAAAAATAACTAAAAACAGCCAAATATGCCAATTTATATTGCAGATATACTTGGATTGTGTTTTTATGTATTTTAGGTACAAAGGATTGAAAACAGAGCGAAAACGGACATTTTTGGATCGACTCGACAACGTTTGTGCATTTGATCAAGTGAAGACAAATTCAATGTCAATCCCGGGATACGGCAATGGAATGAGCGTGGAAAAACGAACCCGAAACCAAGACCCATTTTTCATCATTAATCCTAAACCTAATTATAAAATTAATCCTACACCTAATTATCCTAAACTAATAAGCCATAACCCAATCTAAACCAAATCCGGACCCAAACTTAACCCGACCTGTGGAAAACTAGAAGGGGGGTTGAATAGTTTTATGTCTTTTTAATTTATTGTAAACACTTTGTTTACTTTTAAAAACTTAGATTCGAATTTATGTGAACTCAACTCTGGAACAATATGAACAAATATAAGTAAATCTAAATTAACAATACAAGTAAAGTAATGAAATGAAATGAAAGATAGAGATGGAAAGATCGAACCGCGATACAAAGGATTTATAGTGGTTTGGCTACAAGGACACCTTCCTTGCCCTACTCCACTCCTCGAGCACCTAACTCGAGAGTTTTCTTCACTATGTCAACAAGCTCCCTTATGGCGGAGAAAACCTTACACAACTTTAGCTTACACCAATTTTACGACACAAAGCTAGATGTCGAGTCCTAATCGTAGCTAGAACCAATCTCACAACTTCTACACAACTTCTTCACTACTTATTCACAACTTCTTCACAACTTCTTCACGACGGCTTCACAACTTCTTCACGACGACTTCACAACTTCTACACTACTTCTTTACAACACCACTACTTACTTACACCTTGATCTACTTATTACAACTACACAACACCTTATCAAATAATCTACACAACTACAAAATAATATGAATGAAACTACAATACTTCTTCTCTAATAGTTGAAGGAGTATTCTTCTTTTGCACTTGGATGGTAGAAGCTTGGATCACTTAGAAACCAATGCTTAAGAATATATGATCAAAGGATTTAGAAAGATAAGAAGAGATTTAGAACAGAAGGTTTGGGGTGCAAAAGGTGAGGAAAAAGTCCAGGATTAGTCCAGTATTTATAGGCAAAAATTGACAGCTGGAGGAGCGGGGGCGGTCCCCTTAAATAGGGGGCCGGTCCCCTTAATTATTAAGGGGGCCGCCTAGGTAATTAAGGGGGCCGCCCCTTATATCCGTTGCCCAGCTTTGTCTTTTTGTGGGGAAGGTTTTTCTGGAACATTTTTGCCATTTTTGGTTGAAAATTTGAATTCATAAATTTATAATGGATTAAACATTTTTATTTAATACCAAAAATGATTTTCTAAAAGATATAAAATGTTTGTGTCATTTTATAAAAAATCAAGTGATTAAGAAAATGTTCCTTTGATCATATAATGCATTAGGCATTTTTTTATTCATACCTTAAGTGATTAAGTTGTTAAAATAGATATTTACAACTAAATACTTGTTTACGTCATAATCTTTCGTTTAATGATTTTACATTTTGTGATTATCAAAACGTAGAGATATAAAAAAATATTAATAACTTGTTTAGGCATTATTTATATCAACAATCTCCCCCTTTTTGATGATTACAAAATCTAAACTCATTAAATTAAAAATTAATTTTTAGACAAGTATTTAGTGAGTTTATATCTACTTCTCCCCCTTTTTGTAGAATCAAAAAGGTTATGCCGACAAGTTTTAGATACGAGATTTGTCGGAACGAGAACTCCCCCTTGATGTGTACTCCCCCTCGTTCGAGGGCACCAAGGAGTCGAGCTATGGAATGCTTGCAAGAAAAATATTAGAAGTACAAGTATATATAGCAAAAAAAATAAGCAAGCATATAGAAGATAAACATTCATTAAGTAGAAATGATGTGTATAAATACACAATCATATAAAAGTACAACCTGATTATACAACAACTAGCAAGTAAGGCATACTACATGATCATTCAAAGAAGACATGAGCTTTCATAGAGCTTGCAAACAAAATGGTGGAAAAATTATTGTTGGTTAAGCATTGCATATGCTTAATTTGGAGAAAATGGAGGAGGTGGTTGTGAAATAGGTGAAGATGGTGGAGGTGGTGGTGGAGGTGGATTGGTTAGCATGTGCTCAATACATGAAAACATGTATTGCATTTCATCTCTAAGACCAAAGATGATGGTTCGGTTGTGGATACAACAAAGGCAAGTATCTCCATGGGCTTCAAGTAGACTCCAAGGTACGGGATTGACAAAGAATGGTGGTGTGATTGGTGAGGATGAGAAATGAGCATCAAGAGGTGTGATTGGTGAAAGGGAAATAGCAAGTTCGGTGGATGAAGGTTCTTGAGTGGGAGGTGGTGGTGATGCTTTTTGTGGTGGTGCCATTTGTGGTGAGGATAAGTGTTTGTTTATGTAGTCATTGATGGATGAGGATGAAGGTATGGAAGAAGAGGATGTGCCATGAGTGGAAGGTGTTTTGGATGGTGCATTGGGTGCATTAGGAGATGAGCATTTAGGTGGTGGTGATGGAGTGGTGTTGTCTTCTTGAGTTAGATCAATGAAGAGTTGTTTAGGGGGTATGATTACAATCTTTTGTTTCTTTGAAGTCTTAGAGATGGAGGTTTTTGGTGATAACATGGTGGATTAGGATGGTGTTTGATGGAGGTGAATAGTGATGGAATGAGGAGTTATCATTTGGAGGGAATTTATAGTATGAAAATATGGTTGGTTTAGGTAAGTTTTTGAAGTTTTGTAGTAATATTCCAAAATCAGTTGGGTTATTAAGAGAAATGGTAGCTGGGGCTAGAGAAAGGGGTCACAAGATGCAAAAGGAAACAGTAAAATTTACTGTCCAGATGGCCGGTCCCCTTAATTGTATGCCGGCCCCCTTAAATATTAAGGGGACCGCCTAGTAAAATTAAGGGGGCCGCCCATCTGGTGTTTCCCAGGCGACAAAAATTGAAAAATTTCCAGAAAAGGGTCAATTTTTAAGGTGTATTTGCAGCAAGCTCTATTTGGAACATATACACTAGGAATGATCAAATAGTAAAAAAAACATATTAAGTAATCATGCAAACATGTAAACTATCATAAGCATATTATAAGCATATCATAAGCATATCATATTAAAGAAACTAGTAGTAAGATCCTAACATGATAATAGTTAAACTCCTAACACAATCCAAGATATAAGAAAATAACAAAATAAATGTCAAGTATATCCGAATATATCGGATCAATACCAACACACATAATTGTCTAATAACATCAATGTTCAACTAAACTCACACTAAACATATCTATTTCTTCTTCCCAAGTATCTTCCTGAAAGCTTTTCCTATTGACTTGAATCCACCTCGAACCTCCTGATGCATTTGTTGAGTAGTGTTGAGCAATGAGGTTTGTTGTTCAAAGAGGAGTTGATCGATTTGTTGGGAAGGAGAAGGAACTTGATAGTCGGTATAATCAAGTTCTGAAAGATTATCAACGAAGGTCGTGGGTGATGGGGTACTTACACGTGATGTGCCTTCCTCCTCATCATCATCTTCCCGATGGGATGTAGAACCACGAGGTGCGAGTGATATAGAGCTACGAGATTTGCCCTGGTCACTTCGAGATCGACGAGGTTGGATACGAACAAGAGGACGCAAGACCGGTTGAACGAACTCATAGATATCACTCTCAAAATGTGGGTAATGTTCCATGACATAATGATAAAGTCGAGTGAGGAACATACCATAGGGAAGATTTGCATTTGGAGTGTTTTTGGCGGAGATGATACGATGAACAAAGAGATAAGCCAAATTGTATTGTTCTTCCGCAACAACACAATACAACATGTGAGCGATGCTCACCGTGAGATGATCACGGTGACCACCGGTACCAAACACATTCTCGTGAATGAGTACTTCCCAACGCTTCATGTCGGGGCTTAACTCTTTGAGGAGGATTTGGTTTGCATGAATGTCGACATTTTTTGACTTGATTCTTCTGCTAGTCGTACCACGTTCTAGCTCAAGAAGTCGACGAATGTCGTCAGGAGTTGGAATCTCAGAATAGTATGGACCATCCTGAGGTCGATGTTGTTCAAGAGAAGAAAGATCCCATTCATTTGAAAAGACGGCTTGACCATTGTGGGGAATTTTGAGGATTTAACCAAACTAAGCAAGAGTGAGAGTGATGAATTCATTTTGGATCATGAAAGAGATAAGGATATAACCATAGTCATCGGTTTGCACCGTAACTTGGCTATAGAAGTCAAGAACGAAACGAGGAATGATGGGTTCATTGATTTTGAAAAGACAATCGAGACGAACATTGGTGAACATTCGTTCGATATTGTTGGATTGATAGAAGGATGGATCGACAACTCTTCCCTCATGAATGTTTCTATTTTCAATGGTACGATAGAAACATGCAATGACGGGAGATATGCCGGGAGTAGCGGAGACTTTTGGAATATATTGTTTGGTTTTGGAAACATCACCAACCGTGACTTTAGGCATTTTCACCTAAACAAGATAACAACAAGAAAATAAGATTAAGAAAAAAATATGCATATGTCGTATATACTACTCATGTGGAACGCAAACATACTTCGACTCTAAAAGTTTAATCCTAAGAAGTAGTTTGCAATGTTCCTTAGTTTTAATTTTTAACTCGCTTAAAATGTATTTTATGATGTTAAGGAGTAGTTATAGAGATATTTTGATAAAGAACCAAAAACATCCAAACGCTCCTTTATACATCATAAGCCACTTTGAAATGTGGCTAGACGAACATTAGATTGTATGTCTAGCTATTTCTTACGAGTAACTTATTGAAAAGATGAAAACGTGGATTTTGACTCAAAAATACCTTTTAATTTGTTGTGCCAAACGCTCCCTTTACTAGAAAAATAACGACTAATATTTCAATATACATATGAATTATGTATCTTGATAACTCAAAATCACTAGTTACATTAAACTTGACAATTAGTTGTGAAATTTATTTTGACGATTTTATGACCTAATCCAAACACCCTCTTATGTTTATAAAACCATTTTTCACGATTCGAAAAATATATTTTTAGGATTAAAGAGTTGTGATAATATAATGTGGTTAGTTTTAACAAGTGTTTATGGCATGATTCAACAATGTATAACAAATTTTGAATGAGAGTGTTTGGTTTTTCAAAATTTTGACATGAGGGTTTTTGATTACTTAGATTCTAGGTTAATTAAGCATTCTAATCCTATGGGGAGCATTTGGTTATGAGAATCCTAGACTTAATTTCAACAAAAATTCGAATTTGAAAATTTTGAATAAAATGCCTAATTATGATTAGACTCGAAATTGGATGATATTAGACAAAATGTGTGTTGGAAAACTTACAATATATGTTGCTAATCCTGTTGTAAGTGTTTGCCCTTTGCGAATTAAGCCCGAATTGGTGATTTGGCAATTGATTTTGGTGGTTTTGGGGTGGTGTTCTTCGTTCACAGCAGGTAGAGGGAAAAGAGTGTTTGAGAAATGGAGTGTTTGGCAAAAATTTTAAGGAGGAAATTCGTTTTTGCAGCATCAGATGGCCGGTCCCCTCCCCTTAAACATTAAGGGGGCCGCCCTCGATAACAAGCCGGTCCCCTTAAACATTAACGGGACCGCCTACCAAAAACTTTATATGTATATAGATAGATTTATCATATATCAAAAATACGTTGGGTTGTATTGGCACGAGGAGGGAATACTTGACATATTTTATTAACATTTCGTTAAAAAAAATATCTTGAGAATTTTGGATAAAATGATCAAGATGTCAAGTCGACAAAGAGTTTGAGGAATGAGAAGGAATGTGTGTGTGTTTATATATATATATATATATATATATATATATATATATATATATATATATATATATATATATATATATATATTATGTGTTAAAGTGGGATGTTGAATGGTGTCGAGAGATGATGAGGTAAAGACGGAGATGAATGCTAACGGCGATGGGAGTTTGTTTCATCCAAAGTTTTCTTTGCGCGAAGGTTCAAATTCTACTTCTATGTTGATCCACTCAACTCACTTCTCTTCATCACCATGAGTTTTGTGATAGTGGACATAGAAGATTTTCATGTTGAACGTTAAAGTTCAAGAGAGCCAAGGGGGAAGAAAAGGTTCGAGAACGAACAATTTCTTTTAGTTCTAGATAGTCAACAAATGACGTATCTAGGTTATGAGAGGATATATATATATATATATATATATATATATATATATATATATATATATATATATATATATACTAGTTTTCGAAGCCCGCCCGATGGGCGGGCATGACTTATAAATATTGTTGGAATATTTTTCTATAGCGAAATCAGTAGGTAATAATCAAATGAACTTTAATATGAATTTAAGCAATTCAATTTCATTTAATTAGTAAAATTACATTTTAAAACATAGGTGGTTTTCAAAGGAGCAGCATACCAAATTTTTTATTGAATGATTAAGAATAAAAAGAAATAAACGGTTATCGAATATGAGAGAGAAAAAAAGTTTCAAAGTGGTATGTAAGAACAAAGTATCAAAGCATAGCCTGCCCGATGGGTGAGCAAGCCTTATGAATATCGTTTAGAAACTTAAGTTGTCGAAATATAAGCTATAAACATACCAATTTTTTTTATTGAATGCATTAAGAACGAAAAGAAATAAACGGTTATCGAATATGAGAGGAAAAAAAGTTTCAAAGTGGTACGCAGGAACAAAGTATCAAAGCATAACCCGCCCGATGGGCAAGCAAGCCTTATGAATATCATTAAAAACTTAAGTTAACGAAAATAAGTTATAAACATACCAATATAACCTGAAAGGCACCATTTATTTCTAATCGGTATAAGTAGACACAAACATGATATAATCTAAACCAATATAATCGTGCAAATAGCTCATGTAAAAGAGGTCTACGTTTACATATTTCATTAT
This sequence comes from Artemisia tridentata subsp. tridentata, assembly GCA_021014915.2. Lineage (NCBI taxonomy): Eukaryota > Viridiplantae > Streptophyta > Magnoliopsida > Asterales > Asteraceae > Artemisia > Artemisia tridentata. The sequence continues at coordinate 271,142,327 of CP139504.1, forward strand.
GATACATGATTCAAGTATCCTTACTTTAGTATTGAACGTATTTTGCTCCCAGAACCTGAAACTACTATACTTATAGTTATGAATGAGTCACAGATCGTTAAACTTTCTTTAAAATATTAATGATGAGGCTTATCAGCCTAAAATACAATCTGGTATGATCACAGTCTTGACTAACCAACTTTGCATATAACTTCATCCACTTTCATAACTATCCCTTTATATATCTGATAGTCTTGTCAGTTACTCCTTTTTTGCGCCTTCTATTCTTCCTTTATCAAGTCATCGAAAAATAGTGCACCACCAATACTTTTTGGGAAACCGTCTATACATATCTTAGAGCCATCATTCCGGTGTTATCAATTGTCGTAAGGAAACCTGCAACAAAGGAATGAGTTTGATTCAGTTGTCGTTTGGTTTGGAGTCACAAATCAATAGGTAAATAACAAATGCCAAAAACACCCTTGTACCTGAGCATTGCCCTTCATTTTAAGATTTACGGTCAGCTTGCAGTTCACGATTAACTCACCCATCAGTCGTGTCTCTTCCATAAAAGCATCATTTAAAACCTATACTGATCCACCGCCTATTAAAAAAAGTAGTAGTACAATAAAAAAAATATTGTATGCAAAACTGAGATGTATGAGTTTTGTTACATCGATTTAGATTTGAACCTACCCCGATTCAGTTCTTCATAAATCCGAAGTATGTAATAAATTGTATGCAAAAGAAATTCATTATGGAGGACTTTGGACCCGTTTTACCAAAATGACCCGTTTCTTTTGACTAACTTGCAGCAGCAACCACCGGTTGGTACGTCGGGCCCATGCTACCCTGTGAAGTCATATAATACACTTTTCTACCCGTGGAATCAATTCCAAATGGCCCGAGTTGCCTAACATGGCCATCCCCAAACTCAGCTTGTTGCCTAACCATCCCAATCGTCTCTTGATACACTCCAACTTTCAGTTGCTGAATTTGCAGTTTCCAGTTACACATGAACCCGTAAGCCGGTAAAATAACCTAATCCAAACACCCCCTTAATCTTTTTCCCTATTGGATCCTTTTATAATAAACCATAAATTGTATATCAATTGTTCTCAAAATTTATACTGTATATAATAGCAATATAACTCAGGGGGTTAACCTGAAGTGTCTTTTCAGTTTAACCAAATGGTGGCCTTAATAATTTTATTCAGATTCCATTTCTTTCTAAAAAAAAGTCCTTTAGGAGGTAGTATGCAATTTTATAAAGGTATAAAACGGAGCATAACAGAATTTGTGAACGGCTGTTGCAAGTTGGTGTATGGAATTTGTTAATAATTGTTAACAGTTATTGTATTTTTTAAAAACCACTCAGTAAGTGGCTCAAATTAGCTAAACCAAATACCCCCCCCCCCCTCAGCGAACACCGTATACCATATTACTGTCAACATACCTTCCAGGTACTCCCCGTTTAAACCATTTTCTTTGACACTTTGGCGATACCCGTCTGGATTTAAATGTACCAAACACCCGACGTATCTAAATTGAGAAAAGTATAGGCATAACGGCAACAAATAAGGCTCAGATTTACAAATAGAGTAGCAATACCAAACACCCGCCATATCTGCAAACTAAAGAGCCTAAATATTAGACGGTTGTTTGTGTTAACCCTGATTGCTTATTTTGAATATTATACCTTCAAAAATATAGATACAAAAAAGTAGAAGTAATATATGGTTAATTGTTAATGAGATTGTAGAGACGAAGAACCTTATGAAGGGCAACGACCAGCAAGTTTCGATCATGGTATGTTTGAACTGGATCATCCTTACGATACTCCGAATTGCCAAGTATGTCTGTAGTTGAAGTATTTGCATCCCTAATTTCATGTTCTCTTGTGGGTTTGGTTCGCAATGAGTATGCGAAAGAGCGCCTGTTAATAATACATCATGTCCTTAAACAAACATAGCCCTGTTACATGAATTACGTTAAACTACTTTTTAGTATTGATAACCAACCTTTTTGGTGTGTTAGAGTTATCTTCTTGCGTAGGTGCGGAATCTAGCTTCCTTTTCCATTTCTGATTTAGATGCCTGCAAATGTTATTCAACCAAAAAGGTATCTGGAAGTATAACTGTACAACTCATACTGTAGTTCGTATTATTAGAGATGGAAACTACCACTTGCTTATTAATGGGTTGAATTGGGTTATACCAAATTCAAGTTGAGACGCAATTGCTAAGTTGTGATAGAAGATTTACCCGATTCACTGTAATTTCAGAGTGAACCTTCAATTTTAGTTTGTGGGGTCAAAGCAAGCGCGCATTAGGAATGGCAAAATAATGGCAAGATTGAGATGGCAAAATAATAAGTCAAATGCAAAATAAAGCTTCCTTATACAAGTGTGTCATTGAATTTGTGTATTATAGTTTAATAAAGCTATTGGGGTGACATTATCTTAAAATGATAATAGGTGTTCAATAATCGGTTCCCAAGCGCGCTACTTAAACACCTACTATGTAAAATCAAAATGTAAAGTAACACTTGCTCAAAAAACTAACACAACCTATGCATAAGTAGGCTATATGAAACTGCAGTACATGTTTCATAAAGGTCACAAAAAGAGCATGTATTGATCTAACATTAGTACGCAGACCCAATACTACTCGAATGAACTTCTCCAGATTATGCATTAATACATGGGGCCTTTAAATAAAAACTAACAATACCGATCGTAAGGTTTGCTCCATAAAGTGTACACGTTCAGTAGCCGTAGCTAACTTGGCACATTTGGTTTTGTACTTTCAGAAACGCCTACAACAATTAAAATTAATGCAGGTCAAGTACATCATACTTTGATAAGTTACTTCATGATTTCCACAAATGGCTATGCACATACCTATAAAACAGTGCCATGTGATTTGTGGATCGTCCTGAGCAGAAGTTGTGGATTAAACCCTAATCATTATACTTCATTGAAAGTAAAAGCAACATGTATAAATCGAGCTGCTATGCACATACATATAAAATAGTGTCGTGTGATTTGTGGATCGTCCTTAGGAGTAGAAGTTGTCGATTCACTGTTGTATGTAACACAATAACCATACAAAAACAAAATAATATGTACAAAAAAGATACATGCATGAGTCACTTACCGTTGTTAAACCATAATGAGCGAATGAGAATCCAAATCCCCTAGGTTGACCAGTCATATGGTCTGTCATCAGACCTGCAAGATACAAAAAAAATTGTTCCATTTGTTAACAATTTTCGTGAATGTCGTAGCCCCTGAACTCAAAATCACATGATTCTAAAACACTTTCGTGTGTTCATCATCAACTCGTAAGACCCTTTGTCTGTTCATTCTATAAACGAATAATTTCTACCATTACGGGCAATATATTCAACAAAATAATTAAATAAATAGATAAAAAAAAAAGAAGTAAAATTACCAGCTAGAATGGACACGTAAGATCAGCTTCAGAAGTTGACTTTCGAGGGGGTATGTCAGCCTGTTTCTCTACACTACCAGTACTATTAACAGTATCATTCACAGTATTCACAGGAGTAGTATTACCAGAACTATTAGTAGTTTTGAATACCTCATTCAGAGTAGGAAATTTTTCAATTACTTCATCTGTCCTCTCTTGCTTAGATTCAACAGTAAAATCATTTTGCAACAGTATAAGATTAAACATACATGTACCTAAATACAAAACCTTGGAAGTATGAGAACCAAAATTCAAACCGTATGCTACCAGTTCAATGTCAATGCGGTACTGGTTCAGCCCATATACTCCCATGAACTCAAATGTTGGACTACCGACTCAATACTAATTCACCTAAACGGCATCATAGAGTTATCCGAATAACTCTATAAAATATCCTTAACGACATGATGGAGGAATCACGTGAATCTGAGATAATGCCATTACTATTGATCATAGAGTTATTCGGACTTGATTTTGTTGCAGCCATATGTATGTAACAAATGTTTATATGATTTCTGTTCTCATTAACCAAATGTATTTTCACGCATAAAAATATAAACACATTCGAATATTTTGAAACCCTCAAACTTCAATAAACTTATGATTTAAGGTTTATCCATATAGTATCCGGTCAAACTATAAAGTGTCAGTACATTGACCACATTAATTACTCCGTAATTTTTTTCTTTGCATATGTAGAAATTATGTTTCAGGTTTTTATTTGCATCCATAAAAAGACAGCCAGTTTTCAGAATTTGATGAAATACCACAAACTTTCAGAAAATTCGATTAGAGTAACCCATACAGGTTACCACGTCAAACGACGTGTTGGTAAGTTTGACCAAGTTGGCTTAATCAAAAGTGGCATCCAGAAAACAGTTTGCCTACTCAAAAGCTGGCATATTCACAAACGTAGAAAGTTATCGAGCATTTTTTATGACAAAAACCAAAATGGTAACAAAAAGAGTTCACACACAAGTTATGTGTCTTGTTACCTCATTATGCAATAAACCCTTAAAACACAGCTAAAAAATAGGATGCGTAAATGACCCGAGCTGCTTGTGAGCTACTCAAGTGGCTCGTTAAAACCATTCAGCTCGAGCTCGAGCTTAATATGAAGCTCAAATGATAAAGCAGCTTAATCCTGAGCTTTAGACTGAGAGCTCGATTAGGCTCGTGAGCCTAGACGATCTATTACATATAGTACTTGACCTTTAATACGATTTTCACAAAAGGAATTGTTGGGTTTAATTTGCAAATTCCAAAAAGAAATTGCTGCATTTATTTTGGGATGGTGGCAATGCTAGAAAATTAAGCCGAAATGGAAAGAAAGTAGGTAGTGTTAAATAAAATAAGATCATACCATCAGCAAGTTTGTTTAATGTGGAACACCATTGCTTTGAAGACTTCCTATATGCTGCAAGTACCTTCTCCATCTGTTCGATAATATAAAAACATAAATGTGCCAATTTAAGCCAATTTAAGAATGCCACAAAATTCAAGTTAAGGTTTTATAGTTTTCGGTAGTGACATAAGGGATGTTCAGACGTGCATTTTGATAATAAATGTTGCAACTTCAAAAAGTCGGAATTAGATACTAACTGACTAAAGCTAAGGATAGGTAGATAATTATACATTAATTAATCTCAGTAGTTAGTTTATTACAGATTTTCCAATAGGCTTACCACATTTCCCAATGAAGAATGCATCGACAGCAAGGCTCGTTTCGGTACATACAAATCAACAGCTTTGTCTTCTGGAAGTGTTGATACGAAGCTCAAACCAAAATCAATTAAAACCTGAAAAAGGTAAAGCAAAAGAAACTTCAAAATAATTTTTTTGTAGAAATATTAGCTACTAACTAAAAACATCACTTGATACACGAATAAAAGATAATAAAAAAATCGTAAGTACCAGCTTGCCATCACACCATAACATATTTGATGTGGTTAAGTCTCCATGAACGACTCCACCATCGTGTAATTTTCCAATAGTATTCCCAATCTGTAATGCAAACTCAGCTGTGTTTTCCGAACCAACTCCTTTTGATCCAAATTCAAGAAAATGATCTTTGACTGATAGCCCTTCCACATACTCAAATGTTAACGAATGCGATACATTGTCTACTGCATAAAGCACAGGAGTCACAACTCCAACCTTTCTAGCCTTTTTTAAACACCTAGCCTCCTAAAAAATCATGACAAAGACAAGAATTATAACAGAAGAAAATGATTTTTTTCAACATTAATACTTGTCAGTTGTCAATCTGAGGAACAAACCGCATTTAACCGCTTGAGTGTGAGTTTTGCGTCTAAAGTTGGATGCCTATACTTCTTTGAGAATCGTTCCTTAACAACACACTTCCTTCCGGCAAACGTTGACTCAAAAACTCTCTGAGACAAGTCAATAAAAAACAATATAAGGTTAGGGGCATTTGCATATCAACTATATAATACTAAGGTCCATTCAAGAACTTTGATTGCACACAGTATAGAATCGGTGCATTACAAAAAAAAACAATCATAATGGTTATTGTGTGCCATTTAAAGAAAAGTCAGCATGGTAATAAAATTACCAACATATCCGCTGTCACCTAGCACTAAGAACTCTATTCAGCTTCAGTAGTATAATTTTTTCATTGTTTTTTTCTTTCTTGTTATCTGCAACTGTGTGTTGTACCTACAACCGCAAAAACTTAGTTGTGGCAGTTGATGATATAAAGAAACTGCAATTACAGTCTATAAAGAAACTGCAACTACAGTCTATCACGGCTATGAATCAAATCAGTGTACTGAAATGAGAGTAAAAACTCTATCAAATCAGTTTAGAGGAACGGGAAACAGATACCTCTCTGACACAACCATTTAACCAGCCTTAGGTTCCTGACGAATGACATTACAGTTCAAGAAGTTATCTAACTTTGGCCAACGTTGCATCCACTCCACAACTCCTTGCAAATTCTTCTTTAAACTCGAATGCTCAGTTTTTAGTGGACTGAAAAAGATCCAAACACCCAAAAAATCTTTAGAACACAACACGTAAAACTTAAATTATCGCAAATACAACCTTGTATCAAATGCAAACGAAAGCATAAAACACTACAACGTTAATCAACTTCAACTTATTATATTCAGATCACAAGCATAAAACACTAAAATCATCATACTACATAAGATCAACTCAATTATGTATATAAAAAACTACCTTGTACGGTTTGATAACCATGTTGGTAGTAGGGCTGATGGTACTGCTGATGATGAACATGTTATACGCACCTCTTTTCATCATTAGGGTTTTGAGGAAAAGAGGCGCAGTCAAAAGGCTATATTGTGAAACTATATTTAAGAAAAAGATATGTAAGTTTTAAAAGAGATAATTACTTGTTATCCTATATAGAGTTTGAGTTACAAAATCTCTTCAAAAAATTGTGGTGGTTCAGTGGTTAACATACCACAAAATATATGCATGGTCTAGAGTTCGAATCTCACCAAGTACAAATTTTTAACATAATTTCTGTCCGATTTTTCCTGCAGCAAGAAATGCCAAGTGGCATAGTTTATGATTATGTGGCATTTTTATGATTATGTGGCATTGAGGTGGCATTTATGTGGCATTATCTACGTGTAACGCCTCCTGTTATATATATATATATATATATATATATATATATATATATATATATATATATATATATATATATATATATATATATGTAGACTACTTCTTACGTATATGTATAATAATATAGGTATATATATATATTAGATATATGTATAAAAGGATTACACACTAACAAACACATAAGTATTAACTAAGCATTTTAAACTAACGGGGGCATGTAATTAGCTAGTTCATCAATCTAAGCATATAGCATAGTAGTGAGCATGAAAGAGAGGCGTACCTTTTAGTCTTCAATAAATAGTCTTCAAGCACTTCAAAGTGTCTAAATTGACTTATAGAAGCCAATCATAGATGAGATACCGAATTTCCCGATGAGTTGACAATTTAGCCACTTGGTCCCCATTGTCTAATTGGTCCATAGTTGTTTGAACCAAACATGGTTTGCAATTGACTAGGATGCATATATGGTGGAAGTATTCCCCAAGGATTGAAGCTTGGTGGATTTGAATAATTCCACATTGGGTAACTATTATTATTATGGAGGTTTTGTCTATTTTGGTTTTTTCTAGGTTGAGGAGTTTTAGGCCGAGGGTGAGGATTATTTGGTCTTCTTAGGGGAGGTGTTTTTTATTTTAATTTCGGTTTAGAGGATTCTTCTTTGGTTTTTAAAGATGGTTTGTAGAAAATTTTTATTTCATCATTACTAGCAATGGGTATTTTTCTATCTTTCATAAGTATGTATTTAGGTTTTGACTCTAAAGATTTTTGCTTACTAGATTCACATTCAAACTTTACATTTTTAGTTTTACTAGTTGAGGCCTCAGCTGAATTAAATCCTAAGCGGGTTTTATCTCCTGATACTCTTTGAACACTTATTATTTTCCTAAGTGAATTACTACTATTTTCGAAATTGTCAAGTTTGCAAATTTCTTCCTTAAGTTTTTCGTTTTCATTTTTAGTCTCTTGACATGTTTTACATTCTGCAAAAACTTCTTTGCCTTTTTCTAAGTTGTGTAGTTTAATTTTTAATTCAAGTATTTCGTTTTCTAATTGGTTATTTATGTGTTTTAGTGATTTGTTTTTAGTCATTACTTTTTGACCTAATTTGCATAATCTATTATATTCACTATCTAAGTCTTTTTCGTCTAATGATAAATTTTCATCACTAAAGTATTCAGTTTCAGAATGTACCTCACTTGATGTCTTAGCCATAAGACACTTCTCCTCCTTTGTGGTTTCTTTCTCATCTTCATCACTATCACTCCATGCTCCTCCAACGAACGCCTTTTGATTTTGCTCCCTTGACATCATTGGACATCTTCCGATGAGATGATTTGGATCACCACATTTAAAGCACTTCCTCTCGTTCTTGCTAGTTTTGTCATCTTTATTTCTTTGAAAAGCCTTTCTTTCGTCATGTGGTTGTCTAATGAATCTTCCTCGTCTTTTGAAAAATTTCTTGAAGTCTCTTACGGCCATGGCATATTCTTCGTCATCACTTTCAGAGGTTGAGCTATCCTCGTCACCAGGGCCGTCTCGTAAATTTCGAATGCCCTGTGCGAATACGACGAGTTTTTCTAAAACCGGAAATAGTTTCGATGTGTAAAATGATATATATGTTTTCAAAAGAATTAAAATTAAAATCTATTGAAGCAATAACATCTCTTAAATTTTGTGACACTGTTCAAACAATACTTAAAGATATGTTCTACATGTACGAACGTATTTTACCAATAATATTGAAAATGTTTTTAAATGGGGTTGAAAATGCTAATTTTGTAAAGAACTTATACTTACTTAATAATAAAAGTTCAATAATTGGACAATTCTGTAAAAGCTAAAACCTCTAGGGGGAAACATGCAAATAACCCAAAGTACTCATCTTCCTCACTCACACAACTGAGATCCAGACACACGACTACAACCCTGCGTGTACCCTATTTTTCTAATATTACTTGCTACTAATCGATATCTTTTGTGAAATTTAATTATTTCTACATTTCTAAGCACATTATTATCATTTCTTTTCTCGAAATCTAATTAAACCAGCCCATATATCCAAAATCGTGGTGCCCCTAAGAAAATGGAGGCCCTGTGCCGTCGCTCACCCCGCACATGCTAAAATCCGGCCCTGCTCGTCACTAGATTCCTTCCTAGCTTTCAATGCAATTGACTTGCTTTGCTCTCTTTTTCCTTTGACCATCTCGGAATCTTTCTTTATTATTGCTTCGTAGACTTTCAAGTTGCCGATCAATTCGTAACTTTAGCCCGCCATTTTGGATGAAGAGCCCTAAGAAATTTCCTAACAAAATTCTTACTAGAAAAACTCTCATCAAGTGCTTTTAAACTTGTGATGATAGTGTTAAACCTAGCAAAAGCATTATCAATTGATTCCTCCTCCGGAATCGTAAATTGTTCATATTGTTGAACAAGAAGATCTATTTTATTATCTTTGACTTGACTATTACCTTGGTGAGTTATTAGTAAAGAGTTCCAAATTTCTTTTGCGGTTTCATAAATAAAGATTCTTTCGTATTCTTTACGCGGTAACGCATTATAAATAACCATTTTTGCTTCATTATTTTTAGCAAGTTTTCTTTTTAAATCATCATTTTGTTTTTCAAAAGGTATTATTTCATCCTTTTTAGTTTATGGATTATTTTGAATAGGTAAAAAATCACCATTAGTAATAACATGCCAAAGATCTAGATCTTTTGATTTCACATAAGTTTCGAATCGATTTTTCCAATAAAGAAATCCATCACTTTCAAATAGTGGTGGTCTTTGCATAGATTGCCCTTCTAAATATTTTTCGGATTCCATAGATCGTTTCAAGTTTTAAAATACAATTTATTTTAAAAATCTTGTTTAACCTGGCTTTGATACCAATTGTGGAAAACTAGAAGGGGGGGTTGAATAGTTTTATGTCTTTTTAATTTATTGTAAACACTTTGTTTACTTTTAAAAACTTTGATTCGAATTTATGTGAACTCAACTCTTGAACAATATGAACAAATATAAGTAAATCTAAATTAACAATACAAGTAAATAATGAAATGAAATGAAAGATAGAGATGGAAAGATCGAACCGCGAGACAAAGGATTTATAGTGGTTTGGCTACAAGGACACCTTCCTTGCCCTACTCCACTCCTCGAGCACCTAACTCGAGTGTTTTCTTCACTATGTCAACAAGCTCCCTTATGGCGGAGAAAACCTTACACAACTTTAGCTTACACCAATTTTATGACACAAAGCTAGATGTCGAGTCCTAATCGTAGCTAGAACCAATCTCACAACTTCTACACAACTTCTTCACTACTTCTTCACAACTTCTTCACGACGGCTTCACAACTTCTTCACGACGGCTTCACAACTTCTACACTACTTCTTTACAACACCACTACTTACTTACACCTTGATCTACTTATTACAACTACACAACACCTTATCAAATAATCTACACAACTACAAAATAATATGAATGAAACTACAATACTTCTTCTCTAATAGTTGAAGGAGTATTCTTCTTTTGCACTTGGATGGTAGAAGCTTGGATCACTTAGAAACCAATGCTTAAGAATATATGATCAAAGGATTTAGAAAGGATTTAGAAAGATAAGAAGAGATTTAGAACAGAAGGTTTGGGGTGCAAAAGGTGAGGAAAAAGTCCAGAATTAGTCCAGTATTTATAGGCAAAAATTGACAGCTGGAGGAGCGGGGGCGGTCCCCTTAAATAGGAGGCCGGTCCCCTTAATTATTAAGGGGGCCGCCTAGGTAATTAAGGGGGCCGCCCCTTATATCCGTTGCCCAGCTTTGTCTTTTTGTGGGGAAGGTTTTTCTGGAACATTTTTGCCATTTTTGGTTGAAAATTTGAATTCATAAATTTATAATGGATTAAACATTTTTATTTAATACCAAAAATGATTTTCTAAAAGATATAAAATGTTTGTGTCATTTTATAAAAAATCAAGTGATTAAGAAAATGTTCCTTTGATCATATAATGCATTAGGCATTTGTTTATTCATACCTTAAGTGATTAAGTTGTTAAAATAGATATTTACAACTAAATACTTGTTTACGTCATAATCTTTCGTTTAAAGATTTTACATTTTGTGATTATCTAAACGTAGAGATATCGAAAAATATTAATAACGTGTTTAGGCATTATTTATATCAACACGACCCATTCCCTTTAATTAATAAAACCGGGTCAAACCAAACCAGTCAACCCTCTTTACCCCTTTTGCCCGCCAAAACTACCCAACTCCCACCATCATTACCCTGCACATCCCCTGTTCCACACCACCCCCTCCATAGCTCCACTCCACCCTACTCCAAGACAAAACCTCTTCACATGTATCCCCCCTCCTCACAAGTTAACATTGCCAAGCTGGCAATCCTGTGGTAACTTTTGGCGCCAAAACCCAAATCAAAGGCTGTGATGATTCAAGAATTAATCCAAGGGCTCAGAGGCAATCCAAAGAAGCACAAGTTGAATACAAAGCTGCTTCTCTCTCACAAAAGAAACACAAAGACAGAAGAACCCATAGCTTAGCTTTTACTATAAATAGGACACTTGTAAAAGCGCTGGAGTTAGTTTTTTTAGTTTTTAGCTTTTCAGTTTTTTTTTTTTACTTAATGTTTTAATTCAGTCTTCTTAGCTTATTGTACTTCAGTTTATTTTCCAAGCATTGTAACATTTTTTATTAATGAAAATTTAAGTGTCTTAATTTAAATCTGTCTTTTTTAAATTTATGTTTCATTATTGCCAGAAAGTTATTTCATAAGCTCTTTTGTTTATAAGCTGCAAACTTACACACATAAGCTCCTCAATAGCTATTGTGTGTAAGCTGTCTATATAAAAAAATAATAATAATAAAAAAATAAAAATAAAAAATAGAAGTTGGATGATAAGCTTACATTGGAAGAGCTTATAGGAATTTTACTAGCTTGTTTTTAACAAGCTAGAGCTTGTAGAGTAGCTCCTCGAGCATAAAAGCCCTGTTTGAGCAAGGGGAATTATGAGTTTAATTCCAATTTTTGCTTATTTACTGTTCATCTGCTTATTTATTGCTTATTTATAGTTCATAAGTGCTTATTTGTGTTGTTTAATGCTTTTCATGCTTAGTTTATAGTTTTGGAATCCTTTGTTAAAGTCTTACATAGAAACTACGTGAATTAGCTTTAAACTGCTTTTGCTTATATGCTTATTGAAACTGCTTAATCCTAGTTGAATATTGCTTTTTATGTCCTAAATAAGCTTAGTAATCATCTGTTGTTCAAAGTTTCACTTTATTTTGGCCTACATTAGTGTAAAAAACCAAAACAGTCCCATTAAGGGGTGTTTGGCACAGGGAGCAAAATGGGTCAAATGAGTTTTTTACTGTTCATGTGCCATTGATCCAACTTTGGTTAGCTTAATTTGACTCATTTAAGCTGTTTTTAAGTTGTGTTAATCTGATTTAAGTAGTTTTGTAGTTTCAAGTTGGATTTTCTTATTTTGAGGTTTGAGAATGCTTGAATTAGCTTATTATTAAGAAAACAGTCATAGGGATTATTTTTGGTAGTTTTTGAGTTCACACCAGTATTTTAAGTTGATCTTAGTACTTTGGATAAATTTCATTTGAATTTATGGTGTTTTGGATCAAAATCAGTAAAAAACTTGTATCAGAATCCATTTTCTATAAGCAGTCTGCATAGGTTTTTTAAAGCCATATTTTAGTGCTTAATTGTAATACAAAGTTTCTGAAAATCTTTTTACTAGTAGTTTAGATTATAGTTAATAATGTTTTTCAGTTTCCAAATCAGTAACTAGCTTATTAGTGCTTATTTTGTAGCTTTAAAAAAAATGCATATCATTGTTATACATTGGTTCTTCAGTGAGAAATGCCTAATCAGCCCTTTTTGATCTCTATTTTAGATAAGCTATAGTAGGAATTGGTGTCCAATTTTTTGTTTATAATTAGCTTGTAGTATGAACTTTACATGTTTCAACTTATTTTAGGTTTTTGAGCTTTTTTTGGTTGGCTTATTATAGGCCGCAACCATTAGATTAAGCAGCCTGTATAAGTAGATTTTTGTCTCATTAGCCCTTTTTCTTAGCTAGTTTTTAAGCTCTTAAATAGCTTTTTAGAGTCTGCTCTTTGGCCTTTAAGCACTTTGGTTGGTGTACTTTTGAGATTCTCAGTTTTTGTGGTAATTGCTTATTGATTTAGAGCTTATAATTAAGCTCAAAAGTGCCCTCATCAGTTGTTTTGGCATGCAACTATTGCCCTTAACTGCTTATTTGAATTCTCTGTGCTTATTGGCTTTTTTACTTCTGCTTTTTCTTTTCTGAGTAGCTTATTTGTATGGTCCTTAGTTATATTTAGCTTATTATAGTTTGCCTTAAGCTTTTAGAAGCTTATTTTCTTCTTATCAGAACTCATAGGCTTAAACTCTTCCTTTAATAAGTATGGTCATTTTAAGCTCTTTTTCTGGCTTATTTTCTCATTTCTAAAAATAGACCTTTTACAAAAAGCTCATATTTCCAGCTTATAAACAACTTCCAAAAGAACATTTTCAATAAAAAAATAAAAAGGGAAATGGGAAGTCCAGGGTGAGCCAGGCTCGAACCCTGGACCTCTACCATCTCAACCTCTTAACACACACGCCTCTACCATCTTCTCTTAGGTCTTTTCTAGTTAGACTCTTCCTAGTTTTTTATTTAACCCTCTTTTACCTCTTTTGCTTATTGCCTCCTTTTGCTTTTTAACTACTTATTCGAATAAGCAGTTAAGTCACTTTTATTTTTCCTAGGATCTTTACAACCTTAAGTACTTTTCTGAAAATTTTGATAATTTTTCTCCTTTTTTTTGATATTTTTTATATATATTTCTTTTCAAAAGTGTTTTTAATTTATAATAAATAAAAGAAAAGTCAAAAAAGTATAATTCTTTTTTCTAAAATTTTCTTTTATCATTTAGGACTTAGGAAAAATAAATTTGCACTTGTAGGGTTAATTTTTAAAGATTTTGGTTTTTAAGGCTCGTTTTAAGTTCCCGGTTTACGTTTTTAGCGTAATTTGATTTTTGCTTTATTTTCTTTGTATATTTGCTTTCCGTACTTTAATTAGAATTAGAAAACCAAAAAAAAAAGTGAAAATCATCTTTCAAGCACTTTAATTCCAAACCGTACATGAAATCCTCGATTCACACCTCGTCGGGAAACGAACCGGGTAACACTTGCCCGGTATCTCATATCGTATTCACGGGTTTTGCAAGTTGGCCTTTTTCCCAAAGGGTTGGTTCATCAATTCCCGCGTATCGCGTGTATTTTGATATACACACACACGGATCAGTGGGTCTCGAATTCCCACCATCAGTTGTCGAGTTGTTAGCTGCAGCCAGTGCTGCTGCCACCCGTTCTTCTACCAGCTGGTCGAGCATGGCTCAATTTATAGGTGGAGCCGCTGCAGTAGCCCTAGCTGGGCTTGGATTTGTTGGTTGTGCACGAGTGGTTCTAGTTGTTCTTTTTGGAGGCATTTTGCTGTATCAGAAAGATAGAGATAATTGAGATTTCGAGAGTTTATTATCGCACAAGTGTATAATCATAGGTAGAGTATATGAGTAAGATCAATCATAAAGAAGTTGGCACAATGCAATAATTAATCAAGCTTGTCATAGATTTAGATCAATTCGGGTTCACAAAAGTTACAAGCTCGAATACATAGCGAAATAGCTTAAGTTTTGAATACAGATAAAGAAAACTACAAATGCCACTAACTGACGGCTACTCAGATTAGTGGGAATACAACATAACTACTAAGAGAACTAGAATACATCGCGTCCTAAGCGCAACTGCTCCAGCTCCTGTGTCATCGGTGCTACGATAGTCTCCAGCTGACCTGTCCTAGTCTCCAGCTGCGCAATGCGTCTCCTTGACGCCAACACCTCTCTACGGTCCTCATGCTCGGACCTCGTGACCCTAGCCATCACCGACTCTAACTCATACATCCGATGCCAGTTAGTCCACTCAGCATCCCATGTCCTAGCCTGATCTCTCTCTATGTTACCCAGTCTCTGACGAACTCCTGCAAGTTCCCTGCTAACTTGCTCATTAGGGCGCCCAAGCCACTCTAACTGATCAGAGTGAACATCCAATAAGTTCCCCTGTGCCCCAAGGTGGATCAAAAATCTCGTGGCATCATCCTCTTCCTCCTCCACTATGGGTGAGACAACAGGTGGAGGGGAAACTGGCACTAAAGGGGATGGTGACACAAATGATGGTGAAGATGGCTCATATGTGGGACTATCAACATGAAGTGGAGTACTATGAACACACTCAATATCCTTCCATATCTCCCCATTGATTTCACGGGTAGCGGGGATATTCAGACCCTCCTCTCTGACTCGCAACATAGCAGCCCTCTGACCTAATCCCAAAGGTGTATCACTGTCTCCCCCTGTCATCTGAGCAGCTCTAGAACTCTGCCCTATCTCAAATATACCCTGCACCTCCTCCAAAACTGCCTTCCCATGACGCGGTTCTGCTGGTATAGTCAGTTTGGGTGTAGGGTCTGCTATCGGTTCCTCCTCCGGATCCTCCTCTTCTGGATCCTCTTTTGATTCTTCCTCGAGATCCTTAGCTGTATAAGAATCATCGGCTCTCCTAAGCCTCTGGTGTGGTGGGGATTGATCTAGGGATGATGCGGGTGAAAGAGATACTGGGGTAGTAGAGGTACCCATATAGACAGCTCGGGTCCTCCTCTGTGGTAAGGATGGTATGTCTGAGTACCGCATTTGATATCCTGGGACTCTCATGCCGGTAGTACGGCGAACAGGATGAGTGTGGATATATGGAGTGGTAGTATCAGTAGTAGTAGGGATAAGCTGGATAGGAGTCTGATCTGTAGTAGGTGTAGGTAATGCTGAGGTGAATACAGGCTCAGTGTGATCAGGGTCTGGTGCGTTAAAAGCATGTAACACCTGCATATATGGATCGTCGAAGTTTGGCGAGATCGGAGGAATGTGATGTGAAGACATAGTCTGTGACAAAATGGTATATGTGTGTAAGTATATCGAAAATACTCATAATAAGTAGTATAAGTTACGTATGTATAAATATACATATAATGCATGTAGCTGCACAAAAAATCAATCATATAGTAATAAGCAGCTAAGTCAAGTAATCATCAAATAAATAGTGAGCAAGGCAGGCAGGCAAGTGGCGGTCATAGGGACTAGTTTTTGTAAAAAGCGGTTATAGTTTAGGATTTATATGTACCTAGTTCTCTATAACCTAGGCTCTGATGCCAATCTGTAACACCCCCAAAATCTGGTATAGCGGAAGCATTCGGGTCATGGGATGCTACTAAATTGATAATCACAACACAAGGTAACAAAGAACGGAATACATACTCCGTTTTAATTCATTAAAACATGAAAATATTGTTTACAATATCGTTTTGAGTTAATAAAGTGAAGCCCACAAATTCAGTTGTCCCAGATAAAAACAAGTCATAATTAAAAGCCACAATATCCAGATAGTATTCTATGACCCTTGCCCTGCCACCACCTTGTCATATCAGTCAGCTTAAACACCTGAGAAAAACATGCTTAAAAAGTCAGCAAAAAACTGGTGAGTTCATATGTTTAATAATAGGCAGTAAATCAGCAGCTGGACCATGAGTTTAGCATATGAACATTACAACCCATGCAATGTCATAAAAAAATACAATCTATTACGTTAGCCCTAATTTCATGCAACCGAAGCTATAACTTGTGTGCATGCTCTAGAAACATGTTAAATATTAGTGGCCCGGCAAGTGTGTGTCCCAGACACTTGTAGTTTCGACATGGTATACGTTCGTTTGCCTATCCGGTCAACCCGAACGGGGACGTTACTCCCAATAGATCTATTTATAACACTCGCGCTTCCCAGCAGGAATTGACGGTTCATGAGTTGGGCATAGAGGGACATAACAGGGCTTAGGCTAAACCACGTAATAGCATAGACAATAGTTTGGTCCTAAAATAGTTTTGCATGTTTCTCACCCCAATAATAAAACAAGTTTAAATAGTGTGGGGCTATAAACTCACCTTGATAAGTAGCAGTCAGATCACAAAATAGTTCAGACAGAGTTCAGCACCGACACGCGACCTAGATTAGTAAGGTTTATTTTAGTTCACAGTTCAAATTCAAGAATTCCAATTGTTTTAAAGAGTTCATGTTGTTGTTGCTGGTGTGGCAGCATTTAAGTTGGAACAATGTTTTTAACATTTGTAGATATTGGCTCATTGGAGTGTACAAGCGTACAAAAGACTAAAACGAGTAGGCCTTCGGATTGAGAGAAATCGGAAAGCTACGTATGGAAGACAATTGCTATAACATTGATGACATGTGGAAACGTTGTTGTTAAGTGAGTGTATGTGTTTCACATGGGTAAACGTGTGTACGATGATGTGTGTGTGTGTGTGTATATATATATATATATATATATATATATATATATATATATATATATATATATATATATATATATATATGTTCATATATACATATGGTTTTTGTAAAGAATGTTACATTTGAAAATGTTCTCATCATTGTCTACATTATTTCATGATGTGTTAATAATTCGTGTTGACAAGAAATTATTGTTTTAACAAGATTGCAATTTGTGTTTGAAGTTATTATATTTTCAAGTTATTATATTTTCGTGGCATGTAATGAAACAATTATTCGTCGAGTTGTTTTAATATGAAGTTGAAATGATTTTTAATGACCACTTGAACGGTAATGATCACGTCTCGTGTGTTTGGAACGATTTATATCAAGTCGACAATAATATTTATGTGTGTGACGGAGTGGGCTGTGGTTCACATTTCTTAATTAACAGATTTATTTGAGCATAAATTTTGGGCCGCAACATACAAAGGCCAGCGGCCTGTTTTATTTTATATAGATCGAATGGGCTTCGGCCCAATGTGTTCTTTAATACATAAGGGGTTTTAAGGCTGAGGTATTTGTGTCTAGCCCATCAAGTGTTTAAGGGATAGTCGGCCCACTTGCTGTGAGTGAATTTCCAGCAACCCAAATTTTAGAAATAGCAAATATGTTAGTGTACATTTTGGTTGAGCAGTTTTTTTTTACGAGGAGCAATGGTTCGAGTCATGAGCTCAACAAGGTCATAAGTTATATTTACTTGATCTTAATGTGTACCCGTTGTAAGACCTACAAATCCGAGCACCCAAAGGGTAGCTACGACCAAAAGGGTTGACTCAAACAAGGAGCAAAAGAGGTGTGGGTTAATCAAGTTTTGAGATGAGTTTGTGACCCTAGCACAAAGTCCTTCGACTCGACATAACAACATATGACCTGGAACCTCTTTTTACACACAAGTTCGAGGTTATTTAGGCTAATGACTCAAGAAAACAACTAAAAGAAATATAATCTTGAATCAATTTCGATGACATACATGGCATGAATAGACCATGAGCATTCGGTTCACTCTTGAGTCGAGTACAACTCAACTCGAATGCCGAGTACTAGAGTAAGCTAAAACGGCAAAAAGGCAATGATTTGAGTACTTCATTCTACTCAACCCAAACTCATATTTGAGTGTCGACATTTTCTTTCAAACAAAAACACAAACACTTCGCGAGCACATTTTTAGACCACAATTTGGCTAATAAAAACTCTTAACACAACAAAATCATTTGAATCTCATTAGCAGAACATATATGTGAACAAATGTAGGTCGAACGAGATGTGGACTCGACCAAAGCACATCGATTTGGACACAACCTAGCCACAACGACTTAGCCTAACGTTTCTTTCTAAGGTTGTTACATAACAATCGGTTCAAGGTCGATTAACAAGAAGAACTAGGACAATCAACATAGCCAAATTAACGACAACAACACATGAATCCTGAGCCAATAACAGTTTCTAAATTGTGTCCCATGTTTTATCAGTTTTGAATTTTGGTTCAACCACATCAAGACCAACATTTTATTCGACATAATATTGACAAAAAAATATTCATATCGACAACAAAATGATGTATAATTCGAGAGTACAAAGAATAAAATAACAAGAGTGAGATTAAACCTTACAAAGTATGATAGTGAATCGATTACAGGAGACAATGATAAGAGTCCAACCCGATTCCAAGCAAGCTACACACCCTTTTCTTCTCCTTAAAACCTTCGACTGAAGTATGTGATTGAGGTGAAGTAGGTTTTGATGTGGTTGCTTTTTCCTGGAATCGGTGCTCTTAAGGTGCGATTCATGGTAGTTTTTTGACCTACTTTTGATCATCCAAGGATGAGGTTTCACCATTCTTGGCTAATATCCTTTTCCTTCTTCGATCTCTGGGATGTTTGACCACTTTAGGATCGGATTTAGGATCCGACAAAACAATGGGGAAGTGCAAAAAGCACATATAGATTGGCTATGGATGGCGATGGAAGGAGAGGGTAGGGTGTTTTCTTGGTTTTCTTCACCAAGAAAGTCAAAAGAAATGGTTTGTAGTGTTGTGGTGATCGAAAAAGAAGAAGGTCAGAAAAAGGGGTTATAGATCTCACGTGGGTGAGTGGGAAAAGGGTTGGGTATTTGTTTGTTTTAATTATAAAATGTATTGTGTATACCCCGTGTTTTGTTTAGCTGAGGTAAAATTGTGGTACCTCGTTTTCACGTAAACGTGAAAAATATAAATCTGGAGCCGTTTTTACAATACTGATGTAAAATAAATTTGCTGACTCCAAAAATGAATTTTAAAGTTTAACCTTTACTAATGTGGTATCGGTATGTGTGTGGTGTCGGTTTTTCAGGTAAAACAAGATAACCTCTCGTTTTTGTTACGTTAGTGTCTGAAATTGTCAGAAAGTGATAAATTCACTTTTACGGATAAATTTAAGTTGTTTTGGTGAGTTATTGTACGCTACTGCGTGCGGGTTTGCTTCCTGTAATAAATATGTAAACACATAAATGTTTAGTTTGACAGTTGTGTAATAATAAATTGACATTTATTATTAAAATATTAGTATGAAAATTACCATTTGTCACACTAATAGCCCTAAAATCCAAGTTTCTTAGCTCACTACCATGCAACCTCACCAATGCATCTAATCTAGCTCTCAGTCCGATCATCACACGTCTGTCAGAATACATCTCCTCAAACAACATACAAGCAGCCCTGTCAACTGTCCCAATCCTCCTCTCAACACTCTGAATGCGGTCAGACTGCTCTAACCTCTTGATCTGGTCTGAGTGTACATCAAGTAGACTGGCCTGATTCGCCAGCTGAATCCATACATGCTCCATAACAGTGGGTTCCTCGAGTTCTGCAAGCGGAGAAACCACTGGTGATGGAAGCGGAGAAGGTATCGGAGATGGAGGTGGCACGAACGAAGAAGATGATAGAGTGTACTCTGGACTAGCTGCACGCACACCCGTGCTGGTATCACAAACAATATTAATCCACTGACTATCACTCACATCCTGTATCTGTGCAGCCCTAGAACTCTGCCCTACCTCAAATATTCCCTGCACATCCTCCATGATGCCCTTACCATCCCGTGGCATCGTCACCTGATCCAAATCCATCGGTGCTTCCCTGTCCCTATCATCACCCGCACAAATAGGAGCGTGCTCAATGGGTGCTATCACTGCTGGTGTAGGCTCTACCTGAACCTGCTCTGGATCCTCATCCTCATCTGAATAAGACTCAATAAATCTCCGAAGTCTCTGACTGGGAGGGGAATGGTCTAGAGATGACATGGATGACTGAGATGGTTAAGTAAAATGCTAGCATAGTATAACACTTAATCATATAAAGCAAATAACGCTCAAATCATAGCAAGCTAGGCAGACAGGCATCTGGCTGTCATAAGGAAAGTTTTTCATAAATCGGTTATAGTTTAAGGTTTTTATAAACCTAGTTCTCTATAACCTAGGCTCTGAATACCAATCTGTAACACCCCCAAAATCAAGATTTGCGGAAGCATACACTTTTGGGTGCTACTAAATCGATAATCACAACACAAGATATAGAGAACGGATTAAAAATCCGTTTTAAAATACATTACATATTCAAAGATATATTGTCATACATCTAATTCAGTTCAAATAAAATGTAGCCCATTTAACAAAGCGGTCCCAAATTCAGAGTTTAACGCATCAATAAAAACATTTCCAACAAATTTTATGACCATCGCCATGCCCTGCCTTCAGTAAACACATTCTCAACTTCTTGAGAAAAACATGCTAAAAGTCAGCTAACGCTGGTGAGTTCATAGGTTTAAAGTAAATAGCACATATGGAACATAGCAAATATTCAGCAAACAATTCAGCAATCACACACTATCCTGCTATGCAAACACTAAGCTCATCCAACCGAACTAGACAAACAATATGCCTAACTGGCATAGCAAACAAAGGGTGCCCGCGAGGTTAATCCCCAGACACTCGGCAAATTCCGATATGGTATACGTTCGCATTGACTATGCCGAGCCAACCGAACGGGGGAGTCACCCCCAATAGATCTATTTATATCACACGCGTTTTCCAGCAGAAATTGACGGTTGATGATAGTGGGCGCAATGGGATTCAGCTAACTTAGGTTTCCGCATACGAGTGTGTATAAAAACAAAGTCACTTTGGTCCATGAAAACAGTTTTGCATGTTTCTCACCCCGAGGTTTATAAAAGCAATACGTATAAAAAAATGGGGCTATAAACTCACCTTAAAAACAATAGCAATCTGCTAATCAATCAACAATACAGTGCAACCGCTCCGACACGCGACCTAGATCAGTATGGTAAGTCTTAGCGAAATATTCGTATTTTAAATGTCTTAACTCAATGGAAAAGTCTACGTGTGACCAGTGCTCGTGTATTTCTTGCTTGCTGTGTGGTAATGTACATTTCAAAATGGTTTATCATATATAACTCTTTGGTGATGGCTCATGGTGAAAGTGTACGGTGAATGTACGTGCGACGGAACTTCCGTGCTTTGCTTGTAGCAAACTGCGTAAGTAATATATATATTATCGTATATATACATTTAATAATTAAATATTTAATTAATTAAGACTTATAATTAATTAAATGATTATTGAATAATTAATATGATAATGGTGCTAGTGGGGTATTATTATATTATAAATTATTATAATTATTTATAATATAATAGTGCTTATAACGAAAGTTATAAGTATTTAGTTTTCGAGAAATTTATAAGTGCGAGTGCATAAGTGCCAAAAATATATTTATAAGTCTTATAAGGCCTAAAAATATTAATTTAGGAAAATTAATATTTTTAATAATAAAAATAACCTGTTTCGTCCTTTAGTCGGTTTTCGTCCGAAAAATATTCTAAGTGTCGAAATTTTAGAAAAATCGGGCATGACCCATTAGTTTATTCAAGCTTTCCCATTTTTCTCAAGTGTTGCAAATTTCCTCAATTAATCCCTTTTTGTCACTATAATTGCAAAAATAGTCCAAAGTGTACATTTATCGATATAACTATACTTATCGTTACTATTACGCTATAATTATAGTTTTCGATACAAAATCAACGTTTAGTCAAAATTCCTTCAAAAGTCAACAAAAAGTCAATATTCCTTATTGTGGGTCGAAAATCCTCTTAATTGATTTATTGGGCTTAAAATGTCAAAACGAGCCCAAAATGGTTTTTATCGATATATAACGTTCTATTTTACAAAAATAATTATAGCGAGTCTAAAAATGTTCCAAAATTCATTTTTGTCTCCCGAGATGTATATTGGGCCGAGTAGGCCACAGTGAGTCCAATAACACATTTTTAGTCCGATAACTAATTAATCCTTTTTAGTTATGTTATAATTTACGTTAAATATCAAATAAGCCAATAAGCACTTCCAATAAGTACTTGGGTTCAAAACAGCCCATGTAGGCGGAGAATATGATGGGCTCGGCCCATTTATGCCAAAATAAATTTTAGTCCAATTCATGTAGTGTAAAATCAATAAGCTAGTGCTTGTTACAATAAGCTAACTAAAATAAGCTAATAAGCATAATCTTCACCATTTCACCACTAGAGCCAAAATTTTATGTTTTTCAAAACTCCAATAATTATTTATTTTAAAAGTGGCTGATTCATATACATACACATAAAAGTGTATATTTCGTCTTAATTACGCGTAATTAGCACTAATCACTTTTGTATCATCAAACTAGTACCACAAGCAACAAGATTTACCACACAAGCAAGAAATAACATAATTTGTACAAGAACTTCACAAAAAGTCGAGCATATATAAACTAGACATCAAACCCTAACTTTTTCATTTTAGTAAATCATACACATTTAACACTTATTAACTCTTTTAAACATCAAAACAACATGATATGAACAAGGTTTGAACAAATTTGAGAATCCTTACAATGCTTTGAAAGAAATTCGTGGGGTAGAAGGCTCAAGAACACACCAAATTGCACCAAATTTACCCAAGACACGTTCTAAATAACCCGAAACACTTGAAAGTACACCCCGATCACTTATAACTTCAACAAATTTTTATGGATCTTGATTTTATATATGTGGCTGTGAGTTATGAGCTAGGGGGGAAAGGAAAATGATCTAGGTAAGTTTAAGAGATAAGAATGTATTCGTGTAAGACTATGAGTTGCATATTAGGGCATAAATACAAAAGATACATGACATAACCCCACTAATACATATTTAGTATATAATATGTGTTGTCTTTATGTGTGTGTTGGCTGTACACGACAAGGGGAGGGGGGTTTAATGGGTTTTTTTATCCTCGTTGGTGTATCGTGTGTCGGTTTAAGCTTAAAAGTTACCGTAAAGTCCCGGTTTGACCTTTTTTGACACGTATACGCAAAATAAAATTTTTATTGACGTTTCCGTCAGAAAAGTAATAAAATGTTATTATTTGCTCAAAAATGCATTTATTTGACTGCTACCATATATACTGTGCTGTCGGTACGCGTGTGGGGTTGCTTTTTAGTAATTACGAGAAAACTCTCAGTAAATTACGAAACTTGTCAGTAACTATCAGAAATGGGATAATTTACGCTTACTGACAAAAAAAAACTTTTTCAGCAGTGACTGTAAGCTACAGCATGCGGGACAGCTCCCAAAAATGCTCAAAAATAATCAGAAACATGCAATCGCGCATAGAAATACTCAGCTTAAGAATAATAAATAACCTTTTATTATTAATTTGAAATGTGAAAATTACCATTTGTCACAGTAAACATATAATAAAAGTATTATGAAGATCAATAATGAATTATGTTACAACTACAGACTATTACCTTACAACTATAGACTAATAAATATTAACCTAATTGCATCATAACCAACTTGACTTCATATGCACACGTAAAAGACAATGAAAAAAGACTTACAATGGTTGTTTAGCATGAAGCTTAGTGAGCAAAGGCTGCATACCATCATGTACAGTTCCTAACATTGCAATCTTCTTACATATAGCAGATCTGCGCTCATCATATGTTCTACTTCACTGTAACAAATGATTCAAACGTTAATAAGTAATAACAACACATCAAAGAACCAAACACGGGATTCAAATATAAAAATAAACATATTATGACATTATTAGTTAATTGTGTGTACTTGAAAATCTTAGGGTTTTGAGGGAAAAAAAGGTAAAATTTGTTGAACCGAAGGTTCTGAGGAAAAAAATAATACTCCCTCCGTCCCACTATAAGTGTCCACAATGGAATATTCAAAGTCTTTGTTTTTCAACTTTGACCGTAAATATTTTTGTTTGTGTTATATAATACTTGATGAAAGTTATATGAATTGATTTAGTTTTAGATGTGTTTTCATTGGGTATACTTTTCATCAAGTATTATATAACACAAACAAAAATATTTACGGTCAAAGTTGAAAAACAAAGACTTTGAATATTCCATTGTGGACACTTATAGTGGGACGGAAGGAGTAATAAACAGTAATCGTTTTTACTGGGAATAAAAGATTTTACAAAATACATTCTAAACTTATCCTCTTAAGTATATCTTCTATGCATTATTCTATGTATATCTTCTTAATTTATGTATTTCTTTAAAATTCTGGTATTAATTTTTTGCTAATCATTATATTTATGGGTTTGCAGGATATAACACAAAAAATAAGTTGATCTAGTGGTAAAAATAGCTATTAATGAACCAAGAGATCATAGGTTTGAATATTTAAGGCCGCTTACTGAGCATTATGCGGCATTGATGATGTCATAACCATTCTGTTATATATATATATATATATATATATATATATATATATATATATATATATATATATAGTGAGACTTTCTTGCGAGAACCATTTTATCTGCGAGAACTGAGAGAACCACCAAAAACATACATGCACGCCTTCAATAATTGTATTTTTGCACATATGTTCTAAAAACAACATATATGTTTTTAAAAAAACATAGTTGTTCTAAAGAATTTGATAAGAAATTGGAAATACAACATTTTTCTTTGAAGGTGTGCATGTATGTTCTTATAAGGCGTGCAACGACAATATTGCGGCCTTGTGTAAGGTTTTTGTGAAAAAAGAGGATGAGTTCATGATGATATTGAAGAACATAGGTGGATACTTACGATTATTGATGATTTGCATGTATTTTTATTTTATTTTAAAAGGCGTGCATGTATGTTTTTTGTGGTTCTCTCAGTTCTCGCAGATAAAATGGTTCTCGTAAGAAAGTCCCCCTATATATATATATATATATATATATATATATATATATATATATATATATATATATATATATATATATATATATATATATAACCATTCTGTTATATATATATATATATATACACACACTAGTACGGAGTAATTGCTTTAAGAGCAACATCTCAGTCATTTAATAATTTGACAAACAACATCAACCACCATGACAAGTTTGAATTTCAGAATTGACGTAATAACATTTAATTTTTTTTAATCAGTCATGTCATAAACGATAAATCTACTTATCTACATTTATTGAGTCAAACATATCATAATTTATAGCCAATAGAAATCAATATCCTAATAAACATTTAAATTTTACTTGTCAAAGTGTAGCATTAACCTTATATCTTGATCGAAGTTAACCACTTAACCCAAATAATTGTTATCTTATTTGACACTAATCACTAGCAACAACTATTGTCATTCCGTATTTATCTTTATGTTAGTACCCGTCTTTGGAAGAGACTGTCGATCCACAGAGAATTTTTACTCATGTCCGGTGAGTACTATTTGTCTCTTTTTCGCTCACAATAGCGAAAATGAAAAAGGAACCAAGTTCTAACGAATCCGTTCACATTACAAAGTCAATATTGCGTGATATATTGTTTCAAAACTTGTGCCGATCAGCATTATGTTGTTTGGTAGCTCCATTAACCACACCACACCTATTATAGGTAGGTTTGGTACACGCTCTATGGGAATAGGAGAATGACAATGAAATCATAGATTTTGTTGTTGATAACTTGAAATCAATATTTGATTGATACCATAGACCAATAGTTGTGGAAAATGTACCTATTGGTGACTATTTCATTGGACCCATTGCTATTTTTCTCCTCCACGTATTATATCACAAATTCTAAAAAATTTCAAAAAAAAAAAAAAAATTCATTAAATTATATATAATTTTTAAACTAAGTTTTTATAAAAAAACTTTTGAAAAAAAAATTTGAAATTATTTTTTTTTGAAAAAATTTCATAATTTTCGAATAATATTTTTTTCAAAAATTTCGAAAAAAAATTTAAAAAAAAATTTCAAAAAATAATTCGAAAAAAAAAATTCAAAAAAATTAAAAAAATATTTTGAGAAAAATTTGCGAAATATTTTTTTCAAAAAAAAAAACTTTTTTTTTGAAAATAATTTTCGAAAATCATTGTAAAATAAAAACTTTTTTGAAAAAAAAAATAAAAAAATTTCGAAAATAATTTCTAAAAATAATATTTTTCTAATAATATTTAAAAAAAAAATAATTTGAAAAAAATAATTTCTAAAAAAATAATTCGAAAAAATTAAATTTCTAAAAAATAAATTCAAAATAATTTTTTTCAAAAAAAATAATTTGAACAAATAACTGGATTATTTTTTTTTTTCTAAAATATTTGAAATAAATTTTTTTCGAAATAATTTATAAATTTTTTTTTTGTGTCCTTTTCCCCACAAAAACATACAAAACAAATTAATCATACTTTTCTAATCAATCTATACTCATTATCAAATACTAGTGATTTGTTCCGCTTACAAACCACCACACCCTATTAAATGTCTATAAAAGTTAAAAATAGATGCTTAAAAAGTCTTCTGTCGCATCAAAAGACTTGTAAATCAATTTCAATTTAGAGCTATAGATGCATAAACTATCGGTACTAGGTATTGATCAAAATTTCCATGTATCGAAACAGGTGATGCTTAAACGTAGGGCTGAGCATGAAAGGTTCAAAACCGAATCGGACCGAAAAAACCGACAGAACCGACAAAAACCGAGCCAATCCGACAACCCGTCGGTTCGGTTTTGGTTTTGGTTTTTCATGATTTTCGATTTCGGGTCAGTTCGGTTCGGCCCAAAACCGACAAAAACACACACAAACACACATGAACCGGACCGAACCGACGGACCCGACACAAAACCGAACAGACCAGACCATATTCGGTTTGGTTTTGGTTTAGGTTTTTCATGATTTTCGGTTTTCGGTTTTGTCGGTTTGGGTCGGGTCGGGTCGGTTTTAGACCGATGCTCAGCCCTACTTAAACGTGTAAAGTGGTTTTTCAAATTTTCCCAAAACTATACACATGTAATGTGGATTGTAAACTGGACTTGGGCTGGTCCAGACCCATTATAATCCAAACTAATTACCCAAAGTCAGCCTAGTCTTTATGTGGCCCAACAACAGGTAAGGAATATGTCTTTTGCACGTTTTGTTCAGTTCCGTTTTGTTTGGAAGAGTAGAGAAGTGGTCTTCAAATAAGGAGGAGGAATACCTAGTCTTTCTCCCACTATCTAATCTATTCCGTTATTATGTTTTCAGTAGTATAAATAGGAGGTAGTCGTACGTTTATTGTCATCAGTTCAAGCTTTGTAATTTCCCTATTAATTAAAGTATCTTCTTCCATTATAACTCTCACCATTCTTACTCTTACTTGTTCACTGTATATCACAAACCATACATAATTGATCCTTATAAACTGTTATATATTAGTAGTAAACTTAAACATAAATTAGGGACTTAAATGTTTGTAATTAGATTAGGTATTAGACTTGAACTAGGAAGTGTTTAGCTTTCCTTGCAAGGCAAGGATGTTTCCTATTCGACTTAGGATAGGTTTCTACCCTCTCATCTCTATAAATAGAGATGAGGGGATCACTACAAGAATCAGGAGAACGGGCGACGAGTAAAATGCCGACGACAATCATTTACCTAACCGACAAAAAATACGCTTGACCGAGCCAAGAATGCGTTGAATTTTTAATATGTTAAAACCCCGACGACATGTCGTCGGGATCATATTGGTAACATTTGGCTTCTCAAATAATAGTGAAAACCCCGACCTGCGCATTGTCGTGGGGTGTTTGTATATGTAAGGTAGTCGTAAAAAAATAGGTTAAAATTTACAATGCTGCGGTTACGTGTTAGTATTTGTTACAAAATTTAAATCCAAACCCTATAAAATCCATCGATAGACATATATAAGAAGCCATAGTTTTTTAAAACCCTATAAGTATCGAAACTATTGTCAGTGGTGTTATTCAATTCTTGTACCTTGTAGGAGAAGAAGAATGATTTAGAAAAAATTGAATGAAAGAATAGAGAGAGCAGAGAGAGGTGTGCTAATGAGACAGAAAAAGAAAGATCTAGAATACCTATATTTGTGAGTGACTGTATGAAGCAAATGTGGGGGTAGCAATTAACTATTGCTTTTCCTGTGCACCCCATACAGTCGACTGTAGTTGGAGCTCAAAAGAGTGTGAGTAGTAATTTTGGGGCACCAAACCCCCTAATGCAAGTTATATGAAAGTGTGGCAGTATTGCATATATAAGGTTTATGTGCATTAGTTTGTTGTACGGGTATGATGTGAAGGTGTTGCTGAATTTGATTGCATTTTTTAATTATTAATTTGTGGTGTTGTAGGCACTTGTATTGTTTCACAATAACCAAATGACCGACAGTTTCTTTAAAAGCTTGATGGTTTTGTTCGTGTGTTTCACCTTCACAAAGGCGAAAATATATTTAAGATTGGAAAGTAATGTACAATAAAAACTTTTTAGTAAAGTTGAATTTGCAGTAGCATTGTATTACAATGATATTTCGGGGGTAACGTGCATGCCTGCTTACATTTTATCGACTATAGGAATGTGCTAAACAAAAGGGCTTTCATCTCTAAGCGGTTAAAAGGGTGAGATTTTTTAAACCAAAGAGGGTAAAAAAGATCTAGATCCCGGCATGGATGGAAAGAAACATGGCTGCATAATGATGCGATCCGGTTCTTGGCCTCGCAAGTTATATATCTAACATTTGACAACCTACTTCATCTATGTAAGAAAAGAGGTGTTAATAATCATAGCTGGAAACGCTGACTTCCCCTTGAAACCCCTTTTGTTATTTAAACGGTCTTTAAACAATGGTCTGCACCAGTCGTATTGGTAGGCCGTTGAAATAGCAAAAGGAATTCGAGGGGAAGATAAGAGCAACCATCTATGTTGTACATCGTGTGTCAATATTAGTAAATGAAGAGTGCATGGTATTCTTTGTTTGCCAATATCAACAATTGATGTTCCGTGTTTGTCATACCAAATTTCTTCTTGCATATTGGCAGTTGCAGTTCCACAAAAGGCCCTGATCAACAATAGGGTGCAATTCTGAAAGATAGATGGGTAACAAAAGAGGATGGTGCGAAGAAGTAATCTGACCAAATCACTTGTCACAACATTCTCTTTAGTTTCCCATCTATCTTTGGTGAAATGCACACGACCGATGATCAGACCCTTTTGTAGGACTGAACCTGGCAACGTGCATAAAACAATTTGAGTTTCTATAAAAATGAACACCAATTAGATAAGCAGATAACTATCGTAACAAACACATAAAGTAAATGAAGGTGTCTCTTGGCAATAATATAATGAGTGGTGATCAGTGTTTGTCGACGAAAAGAAAGCGCAGGTAGAGTATTAGCAACTGCACAGGTAATTTTTTTTGGTTGTTGAACACTGACCACCACACAACTCATTTCAAGCCTAACATACATGACTACTATAACGGTTAGATCTGTCAACTGTGGGAAAAAAACCATAGGCAGACCTTGGTGTGCAAAATTGTAACTGGAGAGAACAGGGTATAAACATACAAAGTATATATAGGTGAGTGTGAAAACTTGGGAGCGACAAAAATATTGACAAATTATCAAAGATGGATGCACAGACCATGCGAATATTGTAATAGGTGGGCTCGGTCTTCGTACATCCATCACTGATATTCCGTCTATTTTTTATATTTACCTTGTCTCCATAGTATGCAGTGAGGTTGTTGAATATAAAAAACCTGTTGGCAGAAGAAAAAAAAATATAAGCAGACTCGTGTAGTACAGTGGATTAAGCGTGTAAATTTAAGATACTATAAGCATGCATATACAAATGCAGCATTTTCATATTGAAGTATCGCATAAAAAAATTCGAGCAATACTTATCTTTTCTTTGTTCTAGTTATGTCGCAATATGGCAAATGAACTGAGAGACAGCGAAACAAAAAGTTTAGAGCTCCAAAGAGAGTAAGTAGTAAGAGAGGATCAATGATGGGTCAACGATAATGCATGATGATAATATACATAATAAGGCTCAGGTCAGCAATTATAGAAGTAGTACCCAAAACCGGCCTTGGCTGCAACCATCTAATCGTTATGCCAAGACACGGGTTATAGCAAGTTACACTTACCAAAATAGAAAATAGTAACGGCTTTCGCCTGGCATATTCATCATGCATTACATAGATACCCAGAAAAAAAAAAAAAAAAAAAAAAAAAAAAAAAAAAAAAAAAAAAAAAAAAGAGACCTTGGCGGGCAAAATTGTAATTGGAGAGAACAGGGTATTATTAAGCATTATGTAAAACTGGTAAACGAAAGGCAGACATACAAAGTATATATATGGCAGTTGACCAACAGCCGATCTTGATCTGAGTTGAAGCATAATGTAATGAGGTAGGTGAGCGTGAAAACTTGGAGGGTACAAAAATATTGACAAAGTATCAAAGATGGATGCACAGACCATGCGAAATTAGTAATAGCTGTGCTCGGTCTCGGTACATCCATCATTGATATTCTGTCTATTTTTGATATTTAACTTGTCTCCATAGTATGCAGTCAGGTTGTTGAATATAAAAAACCTGTTGTCAGTAAAAAAAATTATAACCAGAGTCGTGGACTACAGTTGATTAAGCCTGTAAATTTAAGATAGCATAAGCATGCATATACAAATGCAGCCGTTTCATATTGAAGTATCGTATAAAAAAATTAGAGTAATACTTATCTTTTCTTTGTTCTAGTTATGTAGCAACATGGCAAATGAACTGAGAGACAGCGAAACAAAAATTTTAGAGCTCCAAAAAGAGTAAGTAGTAAGAGAGGATCAATGATGGGTCAACAATAATGCATGATGATAATATACATAATAAGGCTCAGGTCAACGATTATAGAAGTGGTACCCAAAACCGGCGTTGGCTGCAACCATCTGATCGTTATGCCAAGACACGGGTTATGGCAAGCTACACTTACCAAAATAAAAAATAATAACGGCTTTCATCATTGCCTGGCATATTCATCATGCATTACATAGATACCCGGCAAAAAAAAAAAAAAAAAGATTGTTTTTCTGGCAACGATAGTAGAAGCAACACTCATAAGTAAATTCAAGAACAACCATTCACCAAATCAAAAGTGACTTATTTGTAAGAGTTTAAAAGTTCAGATTCCTAATAACCCAACATAGAAGGAGTCCGAGACCCTGGGGGTGTGGCAGGTGGAGATAGGGTAGCAGTTATTAGGCTCAATTTTTTTAACCAAATAGGGTAAAAAGATCTACGCCCGGCCATGGCTGCAAAGAAACACGGTTGCATAACGATGCCATCCGGTCCTTGGCCGGCCAAGTGACGTTCCCAATTTTTTACCACCCACTTCATTAGTCTTAGAAAGTAGGTGTTAATCATCATAGCCCTACCCTAGCTGAACCAACAGAAGCCGTTTTGTAGAAGCAATATCAGCTATTTTTTTTATGCTACTGTGATTGTTGCGATGCCATATGTTAGGGATACAGTATCTCCATTAGTTATAGCCACAACTTTCGATCTAAAACACAAATGTCAACATACCTGAGAAGTCTGACGCCCCCATAAAACTGATACAAATAAAGTTTAGAGCTGAAAAGAGAGTAAGTAAACGTCTGAACTATTGTGGGCGTACACAGTAAGAGAGGATCAATGATGGGTCAACGATAATGCATGATGATAATATACATAATAAGGCTCAGGTCAGCGATTATAGAAGTGGTACCAAAAACCAGCCTTGGCTGCAACCATCTGATCGTTATGCCAAGACACGGGTTATGGCAAGCTACACTTGGCAAAATAGAAAATAGTAACGGCTTTCATCATTGCTTGTCATATTCATCATGCATTACATAGATACTCGGCAAAAAAAAAAAGCATCGTTTTGGTTGCAACAACAGTAGAAGCAACACTCATAACTAAATTCAAGAATGACCATTCACCAAATCAAAAGGCCCGCATATATAAGAGTTTAAAAGTTCAGATTCCTAAGAACCCAAAATAGAAGGAGTCCAAGATAGGTATGCAGTTCTTAGGGTCAAATTTTTTAACAAAATTAGGTAAAAAAGATCTACGGCCGGCCATCGGTGCAAAGAAACACGGTTGCATAACGATGGCATCCGGTCCTTGGCCGGCAAAATCACGGCCCCAATTTTTGACCACCCGCTTCATTAGTCTCAGAAAGTAGGTGTTAATCATCACAGCCGTACCCTAGCTGATCCAACAAATGCGGTTTTGTAGGAAAATAAATGTGAATAAAACTGGTAACCACTTACAACAAATAAGTCTGGTAAGGATCGAAAAAAGAGGATATGCCTTCCATGGTTGGAAGTGTAGTCACCTATCCCGGCAAGATGTGGAGCATCTCAACTTGAATCCCCTTACCCTGTAGACTCATGATAGCCTCCTGTAATGAATATCATCATGATTTTTATGTCAATAAACCGATTAAAAATGAAATAAGCAGACTGCGAAGCGAAATTGATAACATTCAACAAATGTTTGTGAAAACAATTTGTTTTAGCAACATACCATTATACATAACTTCATTTATTGTCTAATTTAGCCCCGTTTTTTTCCAACCCGCTCCATTCACAACATTCTCTTTTGTGTGACATCTATCTTTGTTCAATTGCGCGCAACTAATGATGAGAGGCTTTTATAGAAGTGAACATAAGTATGATATAAAACTTGTAGCCGCAAGGCAGACACACAAAGTATATATATGAAAACTGACCAGCAGTCGATGCAGGTTAGACCTGAAGCATAATGGTATCCTCTAGTTCATAATAGTTGAGATCACCACCTAGGCACTTATAATAACTTTCCTCTTCAAATACTCCTGTAACCAAGTGGCATCCCATTGCTGGCACATCAACTTGGGAATCGGGTCCTATTCCGGAAGAGAGTGGCAGCTCCTCTAACCAAATGCCGTCTGATTTCTTTGAGGGCCATTCACCATCTTCCGGAGTAGGACTCGATTCCCAAGTTGATGCGCCACCAGTGGAATGAACATCCATCCCATGAATATTGAGATCTAAACCGTCTTCAAATACAGGTCTAGAACTGGGGTTGAGGTCTGATAAACTCGAATGCGGTTGTAAACCTGTATTTGAAGGCGGTTTTTGTGACATTCATCATGCAGTACATAGATAGCTGGCGTGAAAAAGGAATGTTTTGGTCAGGCCAACAGTGTAAGCAGCAATCATTAAAAAAAATGAACAAAGACCATTGACACAGGTCGAGCTAGGGTAGCTGTTGTTCGGCTCAAATTTTTAGAGGAAACAGAGTCAAAAATATATAAAGTTGACGATCGAGGGAAAGAAACGCGGTTGCATAATTATGCCATCCAGTGCTTGGGCCGCCAAGTTACGGATCCAATGTTTGATAACCCACGTCACCTGTCTTAGAAAATAGGTGTTAACGAAATTATTATCCTGGGTGCCGATGGAGCTGGTGTAAAAGAAAAAAATAGCGTAAACAGGCCAATGAATGGAAGTTATATATTATATATAACAAACATTTGGTGGGCTACTTAGCCCCTTTTTTTTCTCTCAATCCGTTCTAGCCGGAGGCCGAATAATAAATTGGTTTGTTATTAGGTAACCTTGACTGTTTATCTTCACTCGCAGGATTTGTTTTCCTTTGAGATCCGAAACGTCAACCTCCGTGCCGTAAATCCGACGGCAATTAAAGTTTTTCCGAGGCAACCATATGGGTTTTGTGGCAACAACAGTTGGCTGTGACGGAGTGCACAGTTGTATGCTTATGGCTCAAAAGGCAAGTATCCGTAATGCATAATGACAATATAGATAATAAGGCTCAGGTCAGCAATTATGCAAGTGGTACCCAAAACCACCGTTGGCTACAACCATGTGATCGGTATGCCAAGATACGGGGCATGGCAAGCTACACCTGCCAAAATAGGAAATAGTAACAACTGTCATCATTGCCTTCAATATTCATCATGCATTACATAGATACCCGCCGAAAGAAAGTATTCTTTTGTTGAGAACAACAGCACCAGTTATTAGGCTCAGATTTTTAAACCAAATAGGGTGCAAAAGCTGTAGACCCCGCCATGGCTGCACAGAAACACGGTTGCATAATCATGCCATCCGGTGCTTGGGCCGCTAAGTCACGGATCCAATGTTTTCCTACCCACTTCATTTGTGTCAGAAAATAAATGTGAATAAAACTGGTAAGCACCTACAACATATAAGTCTGGTAAGGATTTAAGAAAAAAGATATGGCCACTATGGCTACAAGGCTACCGACCTGCCCTGCCAGCATGTGGAGCATGTCAACTTTAATGCCCCTACTCCGTAGACTGATCGTAGGTTCTTGTAATGAATATCACAGTCAAAACAAAATTATTATCCTGGGTGTCAATGGACCTGGTGTAACAAAAAAAAAAAAAAAAAAAAAAGGCCTAAATAGACCAATGAATGTAAGTTATATATTATATATAGCAAACATTTCCTGTACTACTTAGCCGTCTTTTTTTTACCTAACCCGTTCTACCCAGAGGTTGGATAATAAATTGGTTTGTTATTAGGTGACCCGGACTGTTCATGCTCACTCTCAGGAGTTGTTTTCCTTTGACATCCAAAATGTGCACCTCCGTGATGTAAACCCGATGGCGATTCAAGTTTATCTGAGCCGACCATCTGGGTTTTGGGGCAACTACAGTTGCTTGTGTCGGGGTGCACAGTTGTATGCCATGTCTCAAAAAGCGAGTATCCCTAATGCATGATGATAATATAGATACTAAGGCTCAGGTCAGCAATTATGGAAGTGGTACCCAAAGCCGTTGTTGGCTACAACCGTATGATTGGTATGCCAAGATACGGGCCATGGCAAGCTACACCTACCAAAAAAGGAAATAATAACAACTGTCATCATTGCCTGCGATATTCATCATGCATTACATAGATACCCGCCAAAAGAAAGGATTCTTTTGTTGAGAACAATAGCACCAGTTATTAGGCTCAGATTTTTAAACCAAATAGGGTGCAAAAGCTCTAGACCCCGCCATGGCTACAAAGAAACACGGTTGCATAATCATGCCATCCGGTGGTTGCCCCGCCAAGTTATGGATCCAATGTTTGCCTGCCCACTTTATTTGTCTCAGAAAATAGGTGTTAATCATCATAGCCCTAGTGTAAAAAAAACCGGGGTAAATAGCCCAACGAATGAAAGCCATATATTATGTCTAAAAAGGCAAGCATCCATAATGCATAATCGTAATATACATAATAAGGCGCAGGTTTTCTCGAATCCACCCAGCTATTCATCTGCCCTTTTCACGGCATATAAACTTATCATTTCTAAAAGTTAGAAACCATAAAACTGATACAATATAGGTGCAACCACAATGAAGTTGTGGTTGCCGTATTTAATCTTTTCATCGGCACTTTTAATAAACCCCAATTTAATAAACCATGTCGTGCCTGCAAGCTTAGGAAGCTCCGCCCGGCACGATGCACACCATCTCATGTTTCTAAATGTTAGAAACCATAAAGCTGATACAATACATCAGTACTCTCAGATTTCTTAATGGAAAAATGGCCAAAGAGGACTGAATTTCGACATGCCTGCAAAGAAACTCGGTTGCATAATAGCAAGTAAGCTATCATGCCATCCGGTCCTTGGCCTCGCAAGTTAAGGTTCAAACCTCCAATGACCAACACCATTTGAGATCCGAAAGATGTAGCTCCAACACAACAACTGTAATAAAAAAAGTGTCGAATTAAATTAGGCAAAACCCTATGAAGGTTTGGTTGCTGTATTTAATCTTTTCATCGGCACTTCTAATAAACCCCAATTTAATAAACCCCGCCGTGCCTGCAAGCTTAGGGAACTTGGCCCGGCACGATGCACACCATCTGATGTTTCAAATTGTTAGAAACCATAAAGCTGATACAATATATCATTACTCTCATATTTCTTAATGAAAAATGGCCAAAGAGGTCCGAATTTCATCATGGCTGCAAAGAAACTCGGTTGCATAATAGCAAGTAAGCTATCATGCCATCCAGTCCTTGGCCTCGCAAGTTAAGGTTCAAACCTCCAATGAACAACACTATTTGAGGTCCGAAAGATGTAGCTCCACCACAACAACTGTAACAAAAAAAATGTTGAATTAAATTAAGTAAAACCTTAAATCAGAAAACAACAACACAACCCTTAATCTGACATCAGAAAATTAGCACCCGGCACAATTAAATGGACAAAAACGATAAATCAACCAATAACAACACCAAAACACTAATGTGAGATAAAAAGATTGGCAATACTTACATGGCAAAAATAATACCAGGTATCACAACAATAATAGTGACAATTAAACACAGAAACACCCTAAATCTAACATGACAACTAGATTTGTTAATGGAAATTTGTCAAACAGGGCCAAATTCCGCCATGGCTGCAAAGAACCTCGGTTGCATAATAGCAAGTAAGCTATCACGCCATCCGATCCTTGCCCTGCCAAGTTACGGAATGACCAATATCATTTGAGATCCGAAAGGTCCACCTCCAGCACAACAACACAACCATAAATGTGACACCAGAAAATCAACAACACCCACAATTAACTGAACCAAATTCGTACATCAAGCAATAACCATCAATACTTTGAAGGCAAAAATAATAGCAGCTATGACAACAATAATAGTGACAATCAAATGCAGCAATAGGATAAACCTCACATCATAAAATTAGGAATAAAAACAACAAAACACAAAAAAACATAATAAAAAAATGGAACCTACAATGAATGCTTTCACACGGTTTCTTCAGAGAATAAGGGCACCAGTTTATTTGATCGCAAAAGTTGGCAGTAAACCTATATCAGATCTAAAGGTGTGGATATAACTAAGGGGGATACTGTACACAGAACATATGGCATAAAAACAACTACAAAACCAATAAAATAAAATTATCACTATTCATAGCACTGTACACTCCCTCACAGACAACTGTAGTTGCCACAAAACCAATACGTTCGGATTGGAAAAGCTTGAATCGCCATCGGGTACAGGCCACGCAGTTGCACGTTTTGGATCTCAAAGGATAAGGAACACTGTGAGTGAGGATGAATAGTCCAGGGCACCAAATAACCAACCAATTAATCATCCAGACCCTCGATGGACCGGGTTGCCAAAAAAAAGTGGCTAAGTAGCCCAATAAATGTTAGTATGTTATAATTGGGCGGGAATTTGCCCCGCCAAGATGTTACCGACGACATGTCGTCGGTAACATATAAACCAAAAAAAATATTGTAATTAGCTTTTGATTAGCGTTTGATTAGCATTTATTTTGTCATTAGTGTTATTGTCCCGACGACATGTCGTCGGGACTTATTTAGACCAACTTTTGGGTTGCCCCGCTTGTGAATAATAGCGAATAATTGAGCGCTATTTTTTTCCGCCTGTTTTGTACCGACGACATGTCGCCGGGATTTTCTTCCCGCCTTATTTTACCTTTGTCCCGCCAATTTTTTACTTATATATAACGAATCATCCTCAACTCGGCAAAACGCACATAACCCAATCGTCAATTCTCACAAAACACACATAAATATGGCTGGTTACACGCCGGAAGAGGAATGTGTGGAAAAACTAGAAGGGGGGTTGAATAGTTTTACTTCTTTTAAATTTTATTGTGAAAACTTTTGTTTACTTTTAAAAACTTCGATTCGATCTTATGTGACTTCAACTCTTAAACAATATGAACAAATATAGACAAATGTAAATAAGTAATGCAAGTAAAGTAAATGAAATGAAATGAAAGATAGGGATGGAAAGATCAAACCACAACACAAGGATTTATAGTGGTTCGGCTACAAGGACACCTTCCTTGCCCTACTCCACTCCCCGAGTCACCTACTCGAGAGTTCTCTTCACTATGTCAACAAACTCCCTTATGGCGGAGAAAACCTTACACAACTTTAGCTTACACCGGCTTAACGACACAAAGCTAGATGTCGGGTTCTAATCGTAGCTAGAACCAATCTCACAACTTCTACACGACTTATTCACAACTTCTTCACGACGGCTTCACGACTTCTTCACGACGGCTTCACACCTTCTACACGACGGCTTCACAACTTCTAGACTACGACTTCACAACTTCTTTACAACACAACTACTTGCTTACACTTAGATCTACTTATCACAACTATACAACACTTTACACAATTACAAAATGATATGAATTGAACTACAATACTTCTTCTCTAGTTGAAGGAGTATTCTTCTTTTGCACTTTGATGATGGAAGCTTGGATCACTTAGAAACCAATGCTTAAGAGAATATGATCAAAGGATTTTAGAAAGGATTTACAAGGATTAGAGAAGATTTAGAACAGAAGGTTTGGGGTGCAAAAGGTGAGAAAAAGTCCAGGGGAAAACCAGTATTTATAGGCAAAAACTGGACAGTTGGAGGAGGGGGGGGCGGTCCCCTTAAAATTAAGGGGGCCGCCCCTCAAGACCGTTGCCCAGTTTTGTCTTTTTGTGGGGAAGGTTTTTCTGGAACATTTTTGCCATTTTTGGTTGAAAATTTGAATTCATAAATTTATAATGGATTAAACCTTTTTATTTATTACCAAAAATGTTTTTCTAAAAGATATAAAATGTTTCTGACATTTTATAAAAAATCTAGTGATTAAGAAAATGTTCCTTTGATCATATAATGCATTAAGCATTTGTTTATTCATACCTTAAGTGATTGAGTTGTTAAAATAGATGTTTACAACTAAATACTTGTTTACATCATAATTTTTCGTTTAATGATTTTACATTTTGTGATTATCAAAACGTAGAGATATCGAAAAATATTAATAACGTGTTTAGGCATTATTTATATCAACAATCTCCCCCTTTTTGATGATTACAAAACCTAAACTCATTAAATTGAAAAATTAGTTTTTAGACAAGTATTTAGTGAGTTTTCATCTATTTCTCCCCCTTTTTGTAGAATCAAAAAGGTTTTGCCGGCAAGTTTTAAGTGTAAAATTGTCTGAATGAGAACTCCCCCTTGATGTGTACTCCCCCTCGTTTGAGGGCACCAAGGAGACGAGCTATGGAATTCTTGCAAGAAAAATATTAGAAGCACAAGTATATGTAATCACAATAAGCAAGCATATAGAATAAGAGCATTCATTAAATAAAAGTGTTGTGTATAAATACACAACCAAGTAGATTACAACATAAGGCATGCAAACATTCAAACAATGCAACTAATGATACTACATAATAATCCAAAAAGTACATAATCCCCATAGAGCTTGCAACCAAAAAGGGTGGAAAATATTATTTTTGTTAAAATATTTCATCTAGTTTGGAGAGAATGGAGGAGGTGGTGGTGAAATGGGTGAAGATGGTGGAGGTGGTGGTGTAGGTGGGTTGGTTAACATATGCTCAATGCATGAGAACATGTATTGCATCTAATCCCGAAGACCAAAGATGATGGTTCGGTTATGAATGCAACAAAGGCAAGTGTCTCCATGAGCTTCAAGGAGACTCCAAGGAATGGGATTAACAAAGAGAGGTGGTGGAAGTGGTGAGGATGAAAAGTGAGCATCAAGAGGTGTGATAGGTGAGATGGAGATGGCAAGCTCGGTGGATAGAGGTTCTTGATTGAGATGTGGTGGTGATGTTGTTTGTGGTGGTGTTCTTTGTGGTGAGGAAAGGTGTTTGTTGATGTAGTCATTGATTGATGAGG
Source organism: Artemisia tridentata subsp. tridentata (assembly GCA_021014915.2). Taxonomy (NCBI): domain Eukaryota; kingdom Viridiplantae; phylum Streptophyta; class Magnoliopsida; order Asterales; family Asteraceae; genus Artemisia; species Artemisia tridentata. Next base: position 271,182,997 of record CP139504.1, read on the forward strand.
TTGAAGGTAAGGAAGAAGAGGAGGTACCATTGGTGGAAGGTGTTTTTGATGGTGCATTAGGTGCATTTGGAGATGAGCATTTAGGTGGTGGTGATGGAGTGGTGTTGTCTTCCTTAGTGAGATCAATGAAAAGTTGTTTGGGTGGTATGATGACCATTTTGTGTTTCTTAGAGGACTTGGAAATGGAGGATTTTGGTGATAGCATGGTGTTTTGGGTTGGTGTTTGAAGGAGATGAAGATTGATGAAAGGAGGGTTTATCATTTGGAGGGAATTTATAGTATGAAAGTGAGGTTGGTTTGGGTAAGGTTTTGAGGTTTAGTAGTAATATTCCAAACTCAGTTGGGTTAATAAGAGAAAGGGTAGCTGAGACTAGAGAAAAGGGGTCGCAAGATGCAAAAGAAAACAGTGAAAATTACTGTCCAGATGGCCGGTCCCCTTAATTGTAGGCCGACCCCCTTAAAATTAAGGGGACCGCCTAGCAAAATTAAGGGGGCCGCCCATCTGGTGTTTTCCCAGGCGACCAAAATTGAAAAATTTCCAGAAAAGGGTCAATTTTTGGGGTGTGTTTGCAGCAAGCTCTATTTGAACCATGTATATTAGGAATGATTAAATAGTGGCATAAACATATTAAATAATCATGTATACATTTAAACTAATATAAGCATATTATAGAGCAAGCATGTCAATAATCATTAAATAGCAAGTATGTCAATGTAAGCATAGTATCAAAGTTCTAATCAAGAGAATGGTTAAAATACTAACATACTATAAGGTACAAGAAACAAATATTTGTAAAAAAAAATTGTCTAATAACAATACTGTTCAAATAAGCCAACATCCACATCTCTATCTCTTCTTTCCGAAAATCTTCTTGAAAGCTTTTCCTATTGACTTGAAACCACCTCTAACCTCTTCATGCATCTGTTGAGTTGTGTTGAGTAATGCGGTTTTTCGTTCAAATAGGATTTGATCGGTTTGTTCGGAAGGAAGAGGAACTTGATAGTCGGAATAATTAAGTTCCGGGAGATTGTTCACGAACGTCGTAGGAGATGGAGTACTAACACGTGAGGTGCCTTCCTCCTCCTCATCATCATCTCTCCGATGATATGTGGAACTACGAGGTGCAAAGAGATTAGGGCGACGAGATTTGCCCTTGTCACTTCAAGATCGACGAAGTTGGCTACGAGTGAGAGGACGTAAGACGGGACGAACGAATTGATAGATATCACTCTCAAGATGTGGGTAATGTTCCATGACAAAACGATAAAGTCTAGTGAGGAACATACCATAAGGAAGATTGGCATGTGGAGTATTTTTGGCGGAGATGATGCGATGGACAAAGAAATAAGCCAAATTGTATTGTTCTTCCGCAACAACACAATACAACATGTGAGCGATGCTAGCCGTGAGGTGGTCACGGTGTCCGCCGGTACCAAACGCATTCTCGCGAATGAGTTCTTCCCAATGCTTCATGTCGGGGCTTAGTTATTTGAGAAGGACTTGGTTTGCATGAATGTCGACATTCTTCGACTTGATTCTTCGGCTAGTCGTACCACGTTCTAGCTCGAGTAGTCGACGAATGTCGTCAGGAGTTGGAATCTCAGAATAGTATGGACCACTCTGAGGCTGATTTTTCTCAAGAGATGAGAGATCCCATTCATTTGAGAAAACGGCTTGACCGTTGAAGGGAATTTGGAGGATTTGACAAACTGAGCAAGAGTGAGAGTGATGAATTCGTTTTGGATCATAAAAGAAATGAAGATATAACCATAGTCATCGGTTTGCACCGTAACTTGGCTATAGAAGTCAAGAATGAAACGAGGAATGATGGGTTCATTGATTTTGAAAAGACAATCGAGACGAACATCGGAGAACATTCGTTCGATTTGGTCAGATAGATAGAAGGATGGATCGACAGCTCTCCCTTCATGAATGTTTCTATCTTCGAAGGGACGATAGAAACATGCAATAGCGGGAGAAATGCTGGGAGTAGCGGAGACTTTTGGAATATATTCCTTGGTTTTGGAAACATCACCAACCGTGACTTTAGGCATTTTCACAATATATGTTGCTAATCAAGATATAAGTGTTTGCCCCTTGCGAATTTGACCCGAATTGGTGATTTGGTGAGTGGTTTTGATGGTTTTTGGGTGGTTTAGTTCGTTCACAGCAGGTAGCAAAGGAAGGGTGTGTGAGAAATGGAGTGTTTGGCAAAAGTTTTAAGAGAAAAATCGTTTTTGGTAGCATCAGATGGCCAGTCCCCTTAAACATTAAGGGGGCCGCCCGCCAAAAATGGGAATTTTTGATTTTTGTTTCTGACGGTAAAATATTTATATGTATATTTATATAGATTTATAATATATCAAAAATACGTTGAATTGTATAGGCACGAGGAGGGAATGCTTGACATTTTATTAACATTTCGTTAAAAAATATATCTTGAGAATTTTGGATAAAATAATCAAGACGTCAAGTTGACAAAGGTTTTGAGGAATGAGAGGGAATGTGCATATATATATATATATATATATATATATATATATATATATATATATATATATATATATATATATATATATATATGTATATATATATATATATATATATATATATATATATATATATATATTTATTTATTTATTTATTTATTGAGTGTAAAGTGGGATGTTGAATAGCGTCGAGAAATGATGAGGCAATGACGAAGATAAGTGCTGACGGTGACGGAAGTTTGTTTCATTCATAGTTTTCTTGGCGCGACGATTTAAGTACTACTTCTACGTTAATCCACTTAACTCACTTCTCTTCATCACCATGAGTTATGTGATAGTGGACATAGAAGATTTTCGTGTTGAACGTTAAAGTTCAAAAGAGGCAAAGGGGGAAGAAAATGTTCGAGGACGAACAATTTCTTTTAGTTCTAGATAGTCAACAAATGACGTATATAGGTTATGTGCGGATATATTTATATGTGTGTGTGTGTGTGTATGTATATATATATATATATATATATATATATATATATATATATATATATATATATATATATATATATATATATAGTAATATAGATATATATTTATATTAGATATATGTATAAGGGATTATCTACTAACTAACACACAAGTATCAACTAAACTAGGCATTAAAAACTTACGGGGGCATGCAATTAGCTAGTTCATCAATCCTAAGCATATAACATAGTAGAGAGCATGAAAGAGAGGCGTACCTTTTAGTCTTCAATAAATAGTCTTCAAGTGCTTCAAAGTGTTTAAGTTGACTTGTAGAAGTCAATCAAAGAAGAGATGCCGATTTCCCAATGAGTTAGCAATTTAGCCACTTGGTCCCCATTGTCTCATTGGTCCAAAGTTGTTTGAACCAAACATGGGTTGCAATTGACTAAGATGCATATATAGTGGAAGTATTCCCCAAGGATTGAAGCTTGGTGGATTTGGATAATTCCACATTGGGTAATTATTATTATTATGGAGGTTTTGTCGATTTTGGTTTCTTCTAGGTTAAGGAGTTTTAGGCCGAGGGTGAGGATTATTTGGTCTTCTTAAGGGAGGTGTTTTTTATCTTAATTTCGGTTTAGGTGATTCTTCTTTGGTTTTTAAAGATGGTTTGTAAAAAGTTTGTATTTCATCATTACTAGCAATGGGTATTTTTCTATCTTTTATAAGTATGTATTTAGGTGTTGACTCTAAGGATTTTTGCTTACTAAATTCACTTTCAAACTTTACATTTTTAGTTTCACTAGTTGAGGCCTCAGTTGAATTAAATCCTAAACCGGTTTTATCTCCTACTACTCTTTGAACACTTATTATTTTCCTAAGTTAGTTACTACTATTTTCAAATTTGTCAAGTTTACAAATTTCTTCCTTAAGTTTTTCGTTTTCATTTTTAGTTACTTGACATGTTTTACATTCTTCAAAAGCTTCTTTTCCTTTTTCTAAGTTGTGTAGTTTAATCTTTAATTCAAGTATTTCATTTTTTAATTGATTGTTTAAGCATTTTAGTGATTTATTTTTAGTCATTACTTTTTGACCTAGTTGGCATAATCTATTATATTCACTATCTAAGTCTTTTTCGTCTAATGATAAATATTCATCACTAAAGTATTCGGTTTCGGAATGTACCTCACTTGATGTCTTAGCCATAAGACATTTCTCCTCCTTTGTGGTTTCTTTCTCATCTTTGTCACTATCACTCCATGCTCCTCCAATGAACACCTTTTGATTTTGCTCCTTTGACATCATTGGACATCTTCCGACGAGATGATTTGGATCGCCGCATTTAAAACACTTCCTCTCGCTCTTGCTACCTTTGTTATCTTTTTTTCTTTGGAATGCCTTTCTTTCGTCATGTGGTTGTCTAACGAATCTTCCTCGTCTTTTGAAAAACTTCTTGAAGTCTCTTACGGCCATGGCATATTCTTCGTCATCACTTTCAGAGGTTGAGCTATCCTCGTCACTAGATACCTTCCTAGCTTTCAATGCAATTGACTTGCTTTGTTCTCTTTTTCCTTTGACCATCTCGGAGTCTTTCTTTATTATTGCTTCATAGACTTTCAAGTTGCCGATCAACTCATCAAGTTTAAGAGTTGACAAGTTCTTCGATTCTTCAATCGCCGTAACTTTAGCTCGCCATTTTGGATGAAGCGCCCCAAGAAATTTCCTACCAAAATTCTTACTAGAAAAGCTCTCATCAAGTGCTTTTAAACTTGTGATGATTGTGTTAAATCTAGCAAAAGCATTATCAATTGATTCCTCTTCTGGAATCGTAAATTGTTCATATTGTTGAACAAGAAGATCTATTTTATTATCTTTGACTTGACTATTACCTTGGTGAGTTATTAGTAAAGAGTTCCAAATTTCTTTTGCGGTTTCACACATAAAAATTCTTTCGTATTCTTTACGTGGTAGCGCATTATAAATAACCATTTTTGCTTCATTATTTTTAGTAAGTTTTCTTTTTAAATCATCACTTTGTTTTTCAAAAGGTACTACTTCATCCTTTTTAGTTTCAGGATTGTTTTGAATAGGTAAGAAATCACCATTAGTAATAACATGCCAAATATCTAGATCTTTTGATTTCACATAAGTTTCGAATCGATTTTTCCAATAAAGAAATCCATCACTTTCAAATAGTGGTGGTCTTTGCATAGATTGCCCTTCTAAATATTTTTCAGATTCCATAGATCGTTTCAAGTTTTAAAATACAGTTTATCTTAAAAATCTTGTTTGATGTGGCTCTTGATACCAATTGTGGAAAAACTAGAAGGGGGGTTGAATAGTTTTACTTCTTTTAAATTTTATTGTGAAAACTTTTGTTTACTTTTAAAAACTTCGATTCGATCTTATGTGACTTCAACTCATAAACAATATGAACAAATATAGACAAATGTAAATAAGTAATGCAAGTAAAGTAAATGAAATGAAATGAAAGATATGGATGGAAAGATCAAACCACAACACAAGGATTTATAGTGGTTCGGCTACAAGGACACCTTCCTTGCCCTACTCCACTCCCTGAGTCACCTACTCGAGAGTTCTCTTCACTATGTCAACAAACTCCCTTATGGCGGAGAAAACCTTACACAACTTTAGCTTACACCGGCTTAACGACACAAAGCTAAATGTCGGGTTCTAATCATAGCTAGAACCAATCTCACAACTTCTACACGACTTATTCACAACTTCTTCACGACGGCTTCACGACTTCTTCACGACGGCTTCACACCTTCTACACGACTGGTTCACAACTTCTACACGACGGATTCACAACTTCTAGACTACGACTTCACAACTTCTACACAACTTCTTTACAACACAACTACTTGCTTACACTTAGATCTACTTATCACAACTATACAACACTTTACACAATTACAAAATGATATGAATTGAACTACAATACTTCTTCTCTAGTTGAAGGAGTATTCTTCTTTTGCACTTTGATGATGGAGGCTTGGATCACTTAGAAACCAATGCTTAAGAGAATATGATCAAAGGATTTTAGAAAGGATTTACAAGGATTAGAGAAGATTTAGAACAGAAGGTTTGGGGTGCAAAAGGTGAGAAAAAGTCCAGGGGAAAACCAGTATTTATAGGCAAAAACTGGACAACTGGAGGAGCGGGGCGATCCCCTTAAATTTAAGGGGGCTGCCTTGTATAATTAAGGGGGCCGCCCCTCAAGACCGTTGCCCAGTTTTGTCTTTTTGTGGGGAAGGTTTTTCTGGAGCATTTTTGCCATTTTTGGTTGAAAATTTGAATTCATAAATTTATAATGGATTAAACCTTTTTATTTATTACCAAAAATGTTTTTCTAAAAGATATAAAATGTTTCTGACATTTTATAAAAAATCTAGTGATTAAGAAAATGTTCCTTTGATCATATAATGCATTAAGCATTTGTTTATTCATACCTTAAGTGATTGAGTTGTTAAAATAGATGTTTATAACTAAATACTTGTTTACGTCATAATTTTTCGTTTAATGATTTTACATTTTGTGATTATCAAAACGTAGAGATATAGAAAAATATTAATAACGTGTTTAGGCATTATTTATATCAACAGAATGGTCAAAGGTTTTATCGTCAGAGGGTCTCTTTAATGAAGTTCTTAATACATATGGCTACGAAATTTATGATGAATATGGTTCTTATAAGAACATTAGCCCGTGGATAAGAGACCAGATTCTGGAATGGTTGAGGAAAAAGCCGTACTACAGAGTGATGTTGGACGCTCAAGTTGATGATGTTGGAGGAGAAAGCACGTTGGAAACCAAAATTGATGATCTGGGAAATAGGATAACAAATCTTGAAGCTATGTTTGAACATTTCATCAAGCAAAGGAAAGCAAGGAAGGGAAAAGATGGTGCAGGTTCTAGCAAAGTGGGAAGTAGCAGCAAAAAAAATGAATGGGCGATGTTTGTTATGGTCTATGTCGTGCGTTTCGTTTGTTTGTCGAGTTATTTCGTTTGAGTTGTTTCGTTTTCTTGTCGAGTTATGTCGTTTGCTTGTCGAGTTGTTTCGTTTGCTTGTCGAGTTGTTTCGTTTGAGTCTGTATGAAATATATGTGGTTGAGAACTCGTGTGTGTTTTAAATAAAAGGTTTGCCTTCGTGTTTGTTAATTGTGATATTGTTCCTTCAGTTCCATTCTTTATGCATATATGTAAACCGTCTTCAAATACAGGTTTAGAACTGGATTCGAGCTCAGGAGATCCCCCTTCCATGTAATTATCCTCTAGTTCATAACAGTCGAGATCACCACCTTTACAAAATTCTCAACACATTTAATGTACGAGAAGTCTTCTTCACGGCCATCGGTTGATACAACAAAAAAACAACGACTTTCTTGGAACTTTGTATGCTTGATACATCATCAATATACGCATTTATTGCAAAAACGTTCCTTAGTTGGTAAACTCTTAAAAACATTTATTATAGCATTTATAGCAAAATTATTTGCATTTGTAGCGAAAACATCAGTAAGGGTTTGGTAAACGTATCCAAGAGTCTTCTTTTGGTTTCAACCATAACATACATCCAGAACACATAAAAGGATTATATCGCTCCATTCTTTATGCATATATGTAATTTTCACAACAACAACAACATATATATGCATAACTAAACATAGTTGATAACGTAAGTACAATATCACATTAGAACACATTAGAAAGACATCTTGATTAACTAATGCAGATCTAGGTCAAAAGAAAACCAAGAACTCGGAAACTCTTATACATCGAACCCATGACTCCAACTCTTCATCTAAATACTCACCAACAAAATAGTTTGTGCCCATACATAGTTAGTACTCGTGTTTCATAACTTTAATTAGAACATAAAAACCAAATTTCTTTTAATCGAATCACTATGGTTTTCGACCCTTTTGACCCATTTGACCTTTCAATTTCAAGTAAATCTCCATTTGTACGTAAACAAACTGAATTACTAAAAACAAATTATAGAAATTACCCGCTTTAATGCATAATCCTGCGGATAAACTGAATGATGGGATTAATTTCGTTAATAATCTCTTGCTCATCCGCTGTGAAGATATCGAGCACCACAGCCTCTACCACCACCACCACAGCTCAACCACTACCCCACTTCTTCTCATGTTTAATTCTTTCCACCACCACCCCTCCTTTGTTTAATTCTTCCTCTTCTTCTTCCCCACTTCTTCTTCTTCCCCACCCCGTAGGTACTTTTAATTTTGATATATGGGCATTGCATGTTTCTATAAGTATAGATGTAGCTACTTGGCAACTAGCTAGTCATGAATTGTCATTCATGCATTAATTACGTTGTCCAAACTTAACTATATGACATATGGTCATTGCATGTTTCTATAAGTATGAACGTATCTATATAGGATATATATAGTTTGGAAGATAGAAATTTATCTTTCAAAGTTTACATACACCCTTTCCCAATTCTACCACCATCAACCTATACCTACGGTTAATATGTTAGTTTCAAGTTTCGATCACTCAAGCAGCCTTGTTAGTGGATGGAAAATTTTAAACCAAAAGCCTTGGCAAAAATCACACCACACATACTCGAAACCATATTTATTATTTTTGCTTTTATTGCACGACGCACAAGCGAAAAACCCTTGTATCATTGTTGAAATAGGTGATCTCGGAATTATTATGATATATAACACGCTTTTGTTATAGAAGGTATGTGATATCATCTATTAGTTTTATGATTGAGCTCTTGATTAAATTGCGGTTGTTTTATCAAAAAATTTGAAAGTGTCGAGAATTGAAAAGAGGTTGCATTGAACTATTGATTTAGTGAATATCGACTTTAAATGATGATGAACATATTAACATTGAAACTTATACGGTGGATCCTAAGTTGATTGAATTTGTTATGATCATGTAGAAAACATATATGTGTATAACTATTCCAACCCCAGTACCAGTTAAAAGTTTTGTGCAAATATATATATGTAAACATGTGAATTAGTTTTCTAAATTAATTAGTGCATTTAGAAAAGAAAAAAAAATTCTCGTATTAAGACATCATATTTAATTGATTTTTTTATATGCTTGGGGGTGGTTATGTTTATATGGAAATTTGTTAACTAAGCCGACTAAAAGGTCATTAGATCATAGTTACCAAAAGTGCAATATTTTCTGAGTCTCTTGTACAAAATAGGCAACAAAGTAACTTATGAGTTCTTAATTTGCTACGTACCCTACATTTTTATTTTTTATTATTATTTTTTTTTGAACGACAATTGTATTAACTAGCAAGAACCTAGAAAATGAGAATTACAAGGCCGAGGATAGAATGTTACAAAGATTACAAAACCATTTTATCCAACTATATCATCTTCCAACCACCTTGGTCCTGTTTTTGTTCCTCCTTCCTGTTCCATCCCCAATTACTCCATTTATCAGTAGTCTGTTCATTTGACCCTTCAGTCCCGTCTTGAGGTTTATTCTCGTCTTTTTTCTTACCCCATGAATCACCCCAACCACCTTGCGATTCAGTTTTTTCTTCAACTTTTTTACTCCAATCTGAACCCTGTGGTTTATCAGATTCCACAACACCCCATTTATCAAGTTGATTTGCCACCAGTCCGATCAACATCCATTTCATCAATATTCAGATCTAAACCGTCTTCAAATACAGGTTTAGAACCGGATTCGAGCTCAGGAGATCCCGCTTCCATGTAATTATCCTCTAGTTCATAATAGTCGAGATCACCACCTAGACACTCATTATCAGCTTCCTCTTCAGATACTCCTCTAACCAAGTTAAGGAAGTTGTACACATCTATTCCATCTTTCTGATTCAATTCAAACTAAAACCGGGACACTTAAAAATTTGACTAGTTATTTTATTTTATAAAAGTATATAATTTTAAATATAAAATATTTAATTTTAATTATATATTAAATAAAAGTATTTATAATAAATAAAAAAAATTTAATTATATAAAAGTAATATATTTTAATTTTATAATTTAATTATATATTTTAATTTTATAAAAGATTTAATTTTAATTATATATTTTAATTTTATTAAAAATCAAAATGCCGTCGACTTGTCGTCGGGAATAAAAGCCCTCCAAATTTTCGTGAAAATTTCAATAACCCGCCAAGCCACAAAACGACAAAAAACCTTTTTAAATGGCTAAGACATGTCGTCGATATATTAAAAGGACAATAATGCAGATCTACCAGCACACTTAGCGGGAAAAAAAAAGTTATACTCTTATCTCTTCTCTTCTGGCGATAAAGACGACACAGCTCCACCACTATATCACTATCATTACTACACCACCACAGCTCAACCACTACACCACCACAGGTCCGAGCACCACAGTCTCTACCACCACCACCACAACTCAACCACTACCCCACTTCTTCTCATGTTTAATTCTTTCCACCACCACCCCTCCTTTGTTTAATTTTGATATATATATTTTTTAATTGATGAAATTTAAGTGTTAATTTATGTAGCAATTGTTAAGTTTTTGATGTTGTTTTATGTCTCTTTTTTTTCTTTTAACAGCCGAGAGCTAGAGTGAGCCGAGAGCGAGAGTCGAGAGATAGAGTGAGCCGAGACCGAGAGTCGAGAGCTGAGACAGCCGAGACATAGGTAATGTGGTCTCTTTTTATTTATTTTTTTAAACTTTTGGTATCCCGACGACATGTCGTCGTCAAAAGTTTTAGCTCTTGTTTTAAGCAACCGGTATAAATGTGGTCTCTTTTTATATAGCCCAAGCCCGAGACCGAAGCCAGAGACAGCAGCCCGAGACCACAGCCCGGGACCACAGCATCACACGACAAACAATATGTTGTTATTTCACGAGTAATTAGCAATTTGAATATGATATGTTTGCGGATTGATTAAGTAGTTGAGTAATAATATGTGCAATGTGCAGCTTAGGTTTTTAGATGTGGTTTCGGAGGAAAAATCTGTTTGATCTAATTTGGCACAAATAAGCTGTTAAGCAAAAGCTCTAATGAGTCGTGTCAAAACGAGGCGACTTGGTCATTGACTCTTAAATGTTAAGTTGGATATGCTTATTGCATTTTTAGTGTTTGCTAGAAACAAATTATGTATGCGTTTGTTTTGTATGCGTTTAGTTAATATTTGAATGACATTTGATTGTTATACTTTTGTGAATGTTTTAGGATTTTAGTGATTAATTTCGGAATGTCCCCGTCCGAAGTTAATCATCCTATAGAAAACCCGTCTGGAATTAATTTATTAGAAATTAATTTCGGAAAGTCCCCTGTTTGGGACTGCTTTTTGAATGTTTTGTCTAATTTAGGATATGGATGCGTATAACTGATTTACTATTTGAGATGATTTCGACAGTGTTTCTCCTTTACTCCTACGAATATGTCTTTAATGCACATATTTGGGGAGTTGAGGGGAAATGCTGCCGAAATTTTCTCAAATAGTAAATCAGTTATACGCATTCATATATGAGACGAATCATTCAAAGAGCGGGTTAGGATTGCCTTCCATAGTTGCACTAGGTGAACAAAACAACTCGTAATAATTCCACGGTTATATGTGTTTATGTGTCGAATCTTTTGAATGTATTTAATTAAGTGCATATAATAACTGATTGCATCATAAAAATGCAGTTATGATAATTGATAAGAGTTGGACCCGTTTAGAGAGTCTTTGTTCAAAAATTTTTTTTGATAGTCTTGCCGCATTCCTCGATCATTGCAAGCCGTTATTGAATAGTTACGGAAACATAAAATGTCCATGTCGTCTTTGTCGTAATGTTGGATGGATATCTCTCGATGGTCTTAAAAACCACATAGGCCAACATGGGTGGGACCCAACTTATACACAATGGCGCGATCACGGTGAACCGGATCCTTCGCCGTTAGTATATAACACAAAACAACGTGAGATGAGTGACATGGGTGCGTACCTTAATGATATTCTTGACGACGACGATGATATTTGATGGTCTTGCCGCATTCCACGATCATTCCTGTTGATGACGATGATGATTTTATTGATGATGAAGATGACGATCCTTATGATTTAGCAGCTTCTAATAATGAAGTCGCAAACAATTCTGATGATGAAGTTGAAGTTGCGACTAATGTTGTTTATGATAGTGATTATGATTTAGCAGATTGATCTTAAATTGTAACTTGTAAAACGAAACTTAGTTTAATGAAATTGTTATGGATTGTTTAAATGTGTATATTTATTTTGAATGTGTATGTATTTGAATGTTTATGTATTTGAATGTATGCATGCTTAGGTTAACTTGTTCTTGAATTTCTATATGTTATTCAACTTGTACTTTTACAGATAGCAGCAGCAGTCGCGCGCGGTCACGGTGGTGACGGTGCCAGTGACCCACCACCTTCCCCTCCCCGTCAGATTGAGAGCGGTTGCCGTGGTGGTAAGAATTTCTGGATTATTTTCAAAAAAACTTAAACTTGATCATTTGAATTTGGTTACATGTTATTTTATGACGTTTTCACTCACTCCAATTGTAGGATCACAACGACCCCGAAGAGGAGGTAGGGCAAGGGGGGAGGTAGGGGTGGAGGTCGGGATGGTGATCAGGGGACGTACGTTCATGTCGGCAAGAATGCCAAGTGGTGATCAGGGGACGTACGTTCATGTCGGCAAGAATGCCAAGTGGCCCTCAAGAAAGCTGTGGAACTTAACGGCCCGCAGTTGATTGAGTTCGAGTATGGTGATCAGGGGACGTACGTTCATGTCGGCAAGAATGCCAAGTGGTTCAGTAACTTCGTTGGCGAGCTGATTAGGCAGATGCCGTTGTACTATCCCTCCTGGTACGATATAGAAGAGGAGAAGAAGGCGCATGCGATGGTCCGACTCGGGGTCAGTTATTTCATTTTCCTTTTATATTGTTATGTTATCGTGCTTATTTATTTAAATGTGCATATTTATTTAAATTTGTTTATTTATTTATATCTCTATATTTAATTATTTGAATGTGTACATTTATTTAAATTTGTTTAAATGTGTATATTTATTTAAATTTTTTTATTTATTTATATCTTTATATTAATTTTAACTATATTTGATTGCAGCATATGTTTGATTTGGAGCTCCACATGCGCGAATCACGCTGGCAGACCATTATGACCGGCATCAATGTGTATCTGGCTAGGCGCTACGCGGACAACAAACATGACCTGAAGCGCGATTACTTCACCAAGGAGGGTGGGCCAGCGAATGTGGATGTGATACGAAGAAACCCTCCTCCGAACATGGAGCAGTCTGTATGGGAGGAGCATGTCAAGTTCTACATGACGGAGAAGACCCTCAAACGAGCTGCTGTGAACAAAGAGAACCGGAAGAAGAACAAGGTTTACAGCCGTCACGGTTCCAGATCATTGGCCGCTTCTCGACACGAATATGTAAGTCACATTTTATTTTTATAAGATTATTTCATTTTAATTATATATTAATTAAAAGAATTTATACTAAATAAAATTTTTAATTTTATAAAAGTAATTAATTTTAATTATATATTTTAATTTTATAAAAGTATTTAAGTTTAATTAAAATATATATGGTGTTTGATTTGTCTTTTTAATTTGTTTCATCCTATATGCATGTGTATATACAGTTTAAGAACAGCGAGAACCGCCAGTACCCGTCCCTCATCCAGAGATTTTTTGACACGCACTGAAAGGATGATGTATGGTTGCAGGATGAGGCTCGGCTTCAATATGTAAGTATCGTTTTTTTTTTTTTTTTTTTTTTTTTTTTTTTTTTTTTTTTTTTTTTTTTCAAACACGCACTTTCATTATTTATTGAAACATAATCTAGTAATTAACCCGACTAATATATTAATTTTCTCATATTTTTTTCAACTACATAGGAAGAGATGGTCAGGCTACGGGATCTCGGATCGGATACGCTTACAGGGGTAGCATACACAAAGGAGGAGATACTTGCCCTGGTAATAAAGAGCAAGCAGCGGGGTCATATAGCCGGCAGGGGCAGGGTGGTACCCGGCATGAGCAGGCCACCGTTACCATACACCCCGCCTCCACCTTCAGGTATGTACAGTGGGATAATACTAATAGATTACTCATGACTCATCTTATGTATTGAAATGACCGTTTTTAAATTTTGATTATTTCGTTTTTATTTGTGTACAGTGGGCCCCAGATCGACGAGAAGCTTGCTGAAGCTCAAAAGAAGATTGATGAAGCTGAGAAAAAGAGTGATGCAGCTGCAGCAGAAGCTAAGGAAGTTAAGGAGCAGCTCGCTTTGTTGATGGGTTTTGTCCGGAGCAACCCACAATGGCATGAGTTTATTAGTCAGATGCCTTCTCGAGGTGAGGTAGGCTCAGGCAGCGGGTGTGGCGCGGGAGGGAGTGGCGCAGGCGGGAGCGGGAGTGGCGGAGGTGAGAGTGGTGATGATGAGGATCGTCGTAGCGATGATATGGATGATGACGAGGGGCGGTAGAGGTATATGTGTTATTTTGTGTTGTAGTTATCTTTGAAACTATATTTTGACGACCCGAATCTTATTATTGTATAGTTTAACCTTTTGGCGACTTGAACATTGCGGATATTGCAACATTTGTAGATATGGCAGCTAGGTCTAGCGATTATAACACCCGTTTTGTAAAGTTTATAATGTATTTTGAGGGTGTTTAGTGGTTATATATAAGTGTTTTAGCCGTTATAAAGTTGTACGGTTTTGGATGTGTTAGTATTCATTGGTTGAAAGGCTTTGTTGCTTACAGGTTTTGGTAGATTTTTTTGAAAAATTTTTCAGAAAAAATCTGAAAAATTGCAGCTGTGCAGGCTGCTGTGCGGCTGCACTATAATTAGATGTCGACGACATGTCGTCGGCATTTAAAATCTAAATCAATGTATAGTTTTTAATTTACCGACGTCATGTCATCGGTATTATTTACACTTTCGTTGACTTCTTGTTGGCCTTCATAAATAATACCGACGTCATGTCGTCGGTATTATTAGAATCTTGTTGACTTTTTGTTGACCATGATAAATTAATACCGACGTCATGTCATCGGTATTAATTTATAAAGTAATTAGGCTTAACTAATTCAATCGTTAATTAGTAGTATGGGACCATATTGTCAAACCACAAAAAACTTTGACTGGAAAAACGTGTGGGTCCCAACGTGTCGTTGGGGTTTTTTGTCGAGAAGGTGAATAGCGACGGAGCATTGTCGACAAGTGGGTGTCGACGTCATGTCGTCGGGATTCTATGGTGCCGACGTCATGACGTCGGCATGGTAGGAAAAATGTCGTCGGAGAAAGTCGTTAATGTACTAGTGGATGCTAGTTATTCATTATTCTTCCTCGTTGTAATAGCTTTATTAGGTTATCTATTAAAGGTTTGGTACGAGGGTATATCGTGTGCATATTCTTGTCCGTTCTTTGTAGTCTATCGTGTCTCTCATGTTTGCTACTTGTGCTCGATATAACTCGCGATTTAGTGTTCCACGATCGAACTTCGGGTTTGTTGTTGTAATTGTCCAACAAGTGGTATCAAGAGCCGCGGTTATTGTTGTCATTGAAGTTCGGGTGCTAGATCCAGGTTTTGAGTTCATTCGAGGTTTTGAGGATCGGTTTCGAATTCTCGAGAAGCAACAGCGATCGACAAGACGGAAGGTAGAAGAAGGTTTCAACGAACAAGAAGAGTGATGCGTTGTTGTTTATTCCCACGTGAAAGCTAACTACAAAGGTGACAACAAAGGAATACTTTGGTTTTTCTTTATTAGTTTTAAATAAAAGTCAAAGTTGACAATTTTATATTATAAAATCGCATTAGTAGCTGATCGTAATTTTTGGGTATAGAATTCGATTAAGTGAAGTTTTTTGTTGTTGCGGGGTTTTCTTGCGGTTCAAGTTTTGGTTGTGGTTCGCTTGGGTTTCAAGTTAACGATCGGGTTACTTGTTCGAAATCGAGGGTTTAGGGTTATTCAAATTAATTCGATTTGCAAGAAGGGTTTTTTAGCAACAACAGGAATATTGCACACGGCTCGTGAGGCTTGTCGGTAAAGTTGGTTAAGAAACAACTTGACAAGGTTTTTAGCAAGGTATAAGAAGAATGGCTAGTGAGAAAAACATATAAACTAAACTAAGAGATAGAGTTAGAAAGACACAACCACAACACGACTATTTATTATTTTACCGATTAAAACTTCGTTTTAAAACTTTTAGATCGACTTATGTCAATCTAGTTTGACGTGTTCGATATTGATAGTGAGAAAAGCATATAAACTAAACTAAGAGATAGAGTTAGAAAGACACAACCACAACACGACTATTTATAGTGGTTCGGCTACAAGGACACCTTCATTGCCCTACTCCACTCCCCGAGTACCCAACTCGAAAGTTTCGTAAACACTACACAAGACAAACTCCTTTCACCGGCAGAGAAGCCTTCACAACGTCGCTTACACTTTATCCGGTACAAAGCTAAATACCGAGCTCTTCCATGAGGTAGAGCCAAACCTTCGTCGCCTACACTTTATCCGGTACAAGGCTAGATACCGGGTTCCATTACATAGGAGGAACCACTACCTGATCAACACAACTAGCACAACACGACTTTAGGGAACCAACGTCCCTTTTACACCTAACGACTCAACACATCTACAACACCTTTGAGAAGAAGAAAGAACAACAAGATACACTTCTGTGATCTTATGAAGAAGAAGAACCCTAGCAACTCATATCACGAGCTTGCAAGTCTTCGAGAGGTCGTGATCTCGCCTTTTAAAAGGAACCTAGAGAATCACAAAGAAAGACTACATAGAAAGATCCTTGGATATGAGGTTAGGGAGTTTAGAACATAGAGAGAAGATATGTCTAAAGGTGTGAGGAGCAAAAGAGAAATGGCTCACTATTTATTGGAAAACTGAGCACTGTTCACCCGGATCCGGCGGATCCCTTCCCAAAGGGATCCGGCCAGTGTAAACCCAGGGATCCGGGTATCTGGTATCATCAGTCTGGACGTTGGCTTACAATTCCGGGTTTTGGGTTATGGGTTATGATCCATGGGTTATGTGATGTCATGCATGATGTCAAAGACATCTTGGGTCATGGGTTATGAGTTATGGACTTTGGGTCATGGATCATGGGTATTACCCATTTAGGTGTCATGCATGATGTCATGCAATGGGTCATGGGTTATGGATCAAGCTTCATGGGTTATGGGTTATGGACTTGGTTTTAGGTCATGGATAGTCCAATTCTTTCCTAGTTTTTTTTTACAAGTTGCATGTATTTTATAAAATGTAAGTAACTAAGTTACTTAAGTGTTTTTATAAAATGGTTTTAGTTTTATCTAAACTTGTTAACTAAACATGTTTAAGGTTGATTTGCTTAGTAAAATGAGTTAGTAAACTTTTGGCTCAAAGCGTTACGTATTTTATTTATATCGTTAAAATGATTTTACGTTTTTTATCGACAAAACATCAGAAGATCGTAAAATATAAATAAACGTTATTAAGGTTTATTTGTATTAACAATCTCCCCCTTTAAGTAGATGACAAAACATAAAATTATTTTAAGTAAAAAGATAAAATTCGTAAGTTTTGAATTTAAGTTTTTTCTCTTTTCTCGCCCTTTTTGTCGAAACAAAAAGAGTGTCGAGAAGAGACTAACCCGAATGCAATTTTTTTTTAAAAATAAATGAAAGAGAGGTGTAAAATGGAGTAAAGAGAGTAAAGAAGTGCTTAGTTGCTCCCCCTTGACGGATGCTCCCCGTTGTTGAGGGCGTCAAGTAATTAGGAATACTAAGGCATGATCATTGCAAATTTTTGCAATGGTTTTGCTTGGACGAAAGCTCCCTTTTATTGAGGGCGTCACGTACTCCACGTTTATTTTCGAAAATCTATAAAACAAATGTTAGAAAACAAGTATATGGTGTTCCTTTGCTAAGAAATGAATTGCATAAGAGTTCTGTTAGTGATTTGAGTGCCTGGATCCGCCGGATGCTTTTTAGAAAGGATCCGCTGGGTATAAACTAAGGATCGGGGTACCTATAACTTGTTAGCAGTAGTAAAAGAAATAAAGCGGTATGAAAACAAGTAATAATCACACCAATCATGCTCACATAAACAAGAAACACATAATCAAGTAGATTCATTTAATAAAAATAAGAGAAATGATACAACATTGGTCAATTCTCTAAAACTAAGGAAATGATCTAACATGAAAAAAAGTCATAGTGACATAAATTAGGCCTAAGACTAGAGGAGGAAGATCACTTGTGTTTGCACTTCCAGGTTTCTAGGGATGGTTAGGTTTGGTGATGTCTTCTAGACGTTCAAGTAGGTGATGAAACATGAAGCGCATTTCATTGCGTAATTCATGTACCAAGGTTTGGGTATGTTGGCAATGAGAGCAACTCTCCTCATGACTTGGATTTTAAGGGCCTAAGATAGAAGGTTGTTGAGACATGGTTGAGGTGGATGGTCCTGAGTGAGGAGGTTGTGGATGTACCACGGGTGTTGGTGGAGAAGTATGTGTGGGAGGAAGTGTGTCATTATTTCTTGAGGTGGTTGAGATGGTTGACATCTTCTCATTACCCAAAATGGGCCATTTGAGGGTGGAGGAGAGGAAGCAAGTTTGCTATAGGTGGTGGTGTGTTTATGTCAGCACCTATGTTGTGAGAAGAGAGTTAAGTTGTCATTCTCTCAATAGAAGAGAATGTGGGCAATGGTGGTGGATTGAAGGTTCTAGGAGGTAAGTCCTCCAAAGTGTTCAAGAATTTGTGAGGAGAGGTAGGAGGTGTGGTAAAGGAGAGAAGTTGAGGTTGAATAGGTGAGGCTTGTATGGGTTGAGTTGAAATAGGTGTTGGTTCAAGAGAGGCAAGTTGTGGTGAGGTTGGTTTGGTGGGAGCAAGTTGTGGTGAAGTTGGTTCAATAGATGGAGGGGTTTGAATATAGTTGGAGAAAGGTGTTCTAGTAAAAGGTGTTTTGATGGGTGAGGATTCGGTTGAGGATATTTCATACACAGTACGTGCGGTTTTTCTTGGAGGGCTTCTAGTAGATGATTTTGCACTTGGTGCTTTAGTCATGTTTTGAGATGAGTTTAGAAAGTGAGTTTACAGTAGAAGAATGGTTGTTAAGGTGTGGTTTTGAAGCACAAACACAAGTGGTTTATATAGTGAAGGATCAAGTGAAGGAATTAAAGCCTAAACCACTAAAATCCTTTAAACTGCAATGATTTGCATGCACCATGGTCAACTACAGTGATACAATCTTTTAGGAGATTTATTAAAGGTAATTTGGAGTGTTTAAATGGATAAAGTTGAGTTTTGGAAGGCTATAGAAGACCAATAAGTGATTAAGGGTGAAGATAATCATATCACTAGGTGTTTAATGATTGTAGTATTCAGGGAGAAGTGAAATGGAAAATTTAAAAATTCTTTAAAAATTATAAGAATTAAAAGATTGATTTTAGAGCATTTTGATAGAAAGATGGTAAAAATAAATTTATGAAAAAATTATTTATTGTGTAAGTAAGTGTATTATGTTCAAAGAAAGATGATGCAAGAAGTGGAATTGAAAAATGGTGATTATCTTAGAGATGATAAATCATAAACATCTCGGAAGAAACTTAAGTTATTCCTAAGGGATCAAAAGAGCTACTAACCTCAAGGTCAGCTTAAATGTGACTAATAGGAGATGGATAACTAGTGTAATAAGGTTTGGAAGCTTGATGGGGATATGAAGTGGTGTAAATCTCTCTCTGTTTGCCCAGATCCGCCGGATCCATTTTAAAAGGGATCTGGCCCGTTATACCTAAGGGATCCGGCTTCTGAGACATGATTGTTCACAGTGGGCTCGCCAAACTTTGTACACTTATTGAATATAATCTCTAGTGATTCAAACAACAATCATACATAGATACAAGTTTGGTATAGCAAGTAGAGCATGTAAGAGGCACATATAGACAATCAAAATGAGATAACGACCAACTCTTGATATATGATTAAGAGTGGTAAAATTTCCTACTAGGTTAATTAAGTTACTAGAAGTGTTTATGTTCTACCTATCATGCTACCATATGTCAAGGACATACTATCACAGATATTACATGTTCAAATGAAAAATGACCATAATTGTTAAAAGACATTCACTAAAGTTTTTTGAACTTTTTCAAACCACAACATTCATTTTCTCTTTAACTCTTCTTCTTTCCCATGTTTAATATGAAGTGAGTGAGACACTTGAACATACCCTTGGTTTGCTTGAACTCCACGGTTTCATTTTGAATTCTTGGGAGTTGATCGATGTATGTGATGGGATCGAGTTGATAGCTTTGGATTGGGTCATTTGGATCAACTTCAAATTTATCAGAAGAGTCGGTGGGAGGATGTGGCCTTTTTCCTTCAACCATGAACCTCTTTGTACGTCCCTCGGTGAGAGGTACCATGACATGATCACAAATAAAGTGGTCATCGTTCATTGGAGAAGGTTGCATTCTATTTACGTATCTTGCAAGGCGAGTGAGAAGCATTGCATAGGGAAGTACCATTTTCTCGGTTCGGAATACACTAGCCATTCTCTTGACCATGTAGTAGGCGAGGTTGAAAGGAGTTTCATTGATGAAACAATAGATCATATAGACAAGGCAAGCATTGGGGTGATCCTTGTTGCTGACAAGACAAATGACATTCTCTCTAAGAATTTGTTCCCACTTTTTGTATAGGGGGAACATCTCGAAGAGCTCCATTTGGAATGGGTCTCGATGGATGAGTTCGGAGTTTCTAGTGATTCGAGTTGGTGAAGTTCTTGCAATGAAGACGGAGGAGCGTTTTTGTCCCCCACGGTACCACTAAAGGACCGACGGTACCACTAAATTTAGTAGTGCCGTCTGACAATTAGTGGTACCATCTGTCTGTAACGGCAAGTTTTTTCTTTGCCTATAAATAGTGGGCCATTTTACACTTCCAACTTGATTTTTCCAGTGAGTTTTCTCTGGTCTAATCCTCTCTTATTTAGATCACTTTCTTTGATCATTTAGTGAGTTTTAGTTTGTTTTAGAGTGATCCAATAATTCACTCAAGTGATCAACTTCATTCCTCTACTAGTGCAAGAGAAGAACACACCGTATCAAGAAGATACAAAGTGTTGCAATGTTAGTGTAGTGCACTCGTAACATTCGTTACGTACTTGTTGTATCTTGATATACATCAAGTTGTCTATCATCTTGTTTAGTTAGTTTGTGTGGATCATTGTGATCTTATAGAGATCGGGGAGATCTTTTGTAGCTTGTGTTGATAGTGAGTAGATCGGGTAGATCGTGTGAAGATAGGGTAGATCGTGTAGATCGTGAGGATCGGGTAGATCGTGAGTAGATCGGGTAGATCGAGTGTAGATCATATGGATCCTGTAGCTTGTGTGATTTGTGAGGATCGGGTAGATCGTGAGTAGATCGGGTAGATCGAGTGTAGATCATATGGATCTTGTAGCTTGTGTGATTTGTGAGGATCGGGTAGATCGTGAGTAGATCGGGTAGATCATGAGTGAGATTCGTACTTGCTATATTAGTACTCGACATTTAGCTTAATGTCAGAAAATAATGTAAGCGATGCAGTTTGTGTGTTTAGGCCTCAAAATACAAGGTTTGTTATGTTGGGCCATAAAACATAACGGGTTTGGTTGTACCCGAAGAAGAACTCGACATCTAGCTTAGTGTCGGAAAATATTGTAAGCGACGTTGTACGGTTTTCTCCGCCAAGAAGGGAGCTTGTTGATTAGTGAAGTAACTCTCGAGTTGGGTACTCGGGGAGTGGAGTAGGGCGAAGAGGAGCTTCGTGACCGAACCACTATAAATCATCGTGTCCGGTTTGCGCTTTCTTTACTTATCTCTTTACTTTTTATCTTTGCATTTACCGTTTTATATTTGCATTGCTTTTATGTTTGTGTGGCTTATTGCTTATATTGTGTGGTATGTATGTTGTGTCTTATAGGTGATGTTGAATATGAAAAACATATTAAAATAATTAAACGCAGCGGAAACATCACCTAGAGACGGATCCATATAGCCATATGATCAATCAATAAATAAATACAACGATTATATACCTTTGTAGCGTGATCACGGATTCACTAACACACCAATACCCACGAAATGGAATGAGAAACCCTAAGAGATCAATAAGGTCAATATCTTCTATGTGTGAAACACACTACACGTCCTTGATCACCAATTGATGCTAGTCTTGACCTCGTAACAATGATCTTTCAACCACCTATAATAGATTAAGCAAAGATGGGATGAAAATACACAAACCCTAAGGGGGTTATGTTTTGTGCCGTGAGTTAAGAGAGGAAGAGAGGGAGAGAAAACTTGGCAAGTTGTTAAATGTAATTGATGTCCATAATGACCAAATCAATTAGGAGGTTATAAAGGAAAAGTTACACTTAACCCCTTGATCTTTCCCTCTTGTTCTCCCAACCATGGCCGGCCACTTTATGGGGCCACAATGGGCTTGCCCATTGTTGGTCCACTCCAAAAACGCTAAGTCTAACTTAGTATTTAATGGCCCGTTATAGATCCCGAGTTACGTAGTCGTTTATATATTGTAAATACGATAAATACAATCTATAAAATGATGTCTCTGTGTATGAGTGTGTGACCCCATAGGCTCACATATGTCTAGTCATATAATTATTTATTATGACACGAGCATACTCCAACATCTCCTACTTACGACGTCATAATAATCAAGTAATTATACAAGAAAATGTTAGTGTCTAGCAACACGCCAATGCCCCTAGAAATATGTGAGAATAGTTTCTTAAATGTCTCATTTAAATGGTTTATATGTCATCTGATTGAACAAATATTCGTCAACCAAGCCTTCGATGGTGATCAAAGGAATAATGGGGTGTTGAGATTACGCCAAGCTTGTTCTTAACCTGAAAATAAGAAATACAAAGACACTACGTTAAGTGATTGCGCAGGGGTTGGACCCTGCGAACCACCTCCGGCGTGCGAGTAAGTATGTGTGATGGTAATGTAGGTCGTAAATTTAGAGAGTGAGGTTCACTTGAAATTACTTACATTGTTCTTGGCCCAACTATGCTATTTATAGGGGAGAAATAGGACATAGTGGGCGGTTGCACATAGATCGGAGATCATGGGGGCGTCCCATGGAAAGTGGTAACCGCTAGGGCTTTGTAGCCCACGATCTCTGTTTTGGCGGGAAGCCAAAGGATAGAGGAGACGTGGGTTTGACCAGGTCTGGATGATCCTTCGTGTTAGTCCCTTCGTCAAGAATACCCCGAAGGGCTTAGGGCTTCGATTGGCGGATTCCCTCATGGTAACCATTCGCAGGCGAATGGTTTTACGCCAATGAAACGTATTAGAAGGTTAACCTGGGCCTCTGAAGGGAGGGCTTTCTACAGGCTCGAAGGGGAGTCCTTCGACCCGTTAGGAGGGTACATCATCAAGCCCCCCAGTCGAAGGCGATATATACGTACGAGTATAAATTGCTTTCGACTCACAAAACCTTATACACTCTATCCCATTTATCACAAATTCGGACGAAATGAAGATAAGTGCTTTAAATAAATTCAAATGCAAGAAGCAGTATTCTATCCTTCTGATTTTAAAAAATAAAAAGGAATACGTCTAACTGAATTCCGCATTAAATGCAAACCATCATTATCCGGCCACTTGCAAACCCTTAATTGCTACTTCTTTGGTAATCGCAAAACGTCATTTCAAATTTAGCATCCATTTGAAATCCGCTTAGATAGTAAAGAAAGTGTACACGTGTTCGGTTATGATCAAAGATTTCATGAGTATTTAATCTTCGACATGTTAAACCCTAGAATACTTTTACCTCCGCCCAAAATATACACAACTCTGTGTCATTGTGCTTCCATTGGAATCTAAAAGGTAAAATTCAGCCATTTTCTTTGCTCTCCTTACTTTATTTATGAGTATGGCTGCAAAACGAATAATTAAAGAACAAACTTGTACCTTGTCGAAACAAGCATTGTCTGATTTTCTGAATGATTATCCCATACCCTTGGAATATAAAATCATGCTACCCAGTAAAAAGCAAAGTATTTTTGATGCTCCGAAAGGATTTGTAGGCTTATATGTGCATGCGTTTACGCAATCAAACTTTAGGATTCCCATCCACCCTCTTATTTTGGAGTTTTTGCAATATTACAAGGTGCACATTTCAAGGTTTAATCCCTTTGGTTTAGCCAAGTTGACAACTTATATTGTGATGTGCAAAGCGTATGGTTTTGAGCCTTCATTGACTGTGTTTAGAGGCTTTGCCAATCTCTACCCTGGTGGAGATTGGGTAACTATTGCAAAAAGGAGTGAGTATGATGTCCCACACTTATTGACTAAACCTTTTTCGAATATTCGAAATTGGAAAGGTCAATTTTTTTTATATTGAGAGTACCATCATACCCCCCGAATATCCTGAGCTGTTGGCCGAAGGGAATAGGTTTGATGAAAAATGATACAATGACCCATTACCTTATGAGGTGAGAAGTGAACCTATGTATCAACGTCTTGCACGTCATCCAGTGGACGTACAAACGTTTCCTGAGCCCATCTTATTCATGGCTGGCATTGCTAGGAGTTGGGAAGGGTCTCCATTGCTTCCTGAAATTATTTGTGAAGGAGAAAGTATGTATAATTTCTTATTTCATAAATAAATAACTTACCTGCTGATATTCATCTCTTTTCCTTTGTCTTGTGCAGAAATGGCTTTTCGAAACTTTGTCGTGGCTGGAGGTGCCAAAGAAGTTAGCTTTATGCCAAGGGACCCTCAAAATACAAGTTACGGAGCGGGATCTCCTTCCATTTCTGTTAATAATAATGATGTTGATATCTCTCCACCCCAGCCCCTTGCTGTGCTTCCCCCAGTCAAAGCAGTTGGTACTGAGGAAGCCCCCCAGGTAGTGGAGGACATTGGTGATTCTGATGATACCCCTTCCGGAGGTGATCAGCTCAGGATTGTGGGGTCCTCCGGCATCGCTGATAGAGTTCGGACTAGAAAGGGTACTAGTGCCAAGGCTGCAAAGGCTGTCCCCAAGAGAAAATTGAACATTCCTACCCCGACTTCCCGAACCACCAAGCAAAAAACAGAGAAGTCTCGTGGGAAGACCATCATGTATGCTCCGGAAGGACTGGCCGATGAAGATGACATATCTGGTAAGTGGAAATTCTTCCAGCCTTTTGTTTTTTGTAATATTGCGTGTTTGGCTTATATTGCTTTCGACTTAAAGGTTTGCCAGATACGAAGGAATTGCCCAACTCTCTCTCCTGCCGCTTGCTTGTTGAGAATGTTACTCCTGCCTCATGGAGGAAGAAAATGAATGAAATGTCCATTGAAGAACTATGTGATCTCAACGACAAGAGTTATATCCGACAAGCAATGCTGGATAGTCATCTGAGCTTTCGCACCAGGGGATTGCTTAATAGGGTCCAGGAAGCGAAGGAGGAGGTTGCTGCTGTTGTTGCCAGAGAAAAGGAGAGGAGAAAAAATTATGCTGAATTGGAGAAGAGATGCGATGAAGCCATGGAGAACTTTGAGAAACATCCAAGGTATGAGGCTCTTCAAGACATGATTGATAGTCTTGAAAAACAGCTTAAGGAGTCACAGGCAGAATGTGGTAGGTTAATTCTTGAGGAGGCTAAGGTTGTAGGCTATGAGAACCAGGTGAGTGCCCTGGAATCCAAGTGTACTGGGTTGGAGGTTGAGAGAACTAGACTAGTGGAGCAGGATGCTAAACGTTGTCAGGAGGTTGATAGGTTGAAGTTTGAATGTCAAAGGTTGAGAAAAGATAGGGCTGAGGTCGTAGCTAAGGTTGTTCCTTATATTGCTATGGAATTGTATCATAGCGATGAGGTGGGAGTGGTTGTGGGTAAACTGGTGAATGCAGCCATATTTCATGGCAAATGCACAACTTTGGAAGAGATTGCCGAAACTAAGAAACCCGTTGTGCTTTCAGATGTGCCATATTATCGTCCAAATTCCGTTCAGGAGTATGATGAAGCTGGTAATGCCTTCACCACTGCAGTTTACCCCTTTCTTGCCGAAGCAACCAAAGATCCTTCAGCCTCCATCGAAGATCTCCTTTCTAAAAAACCGAAGAGTATACAGCCTCCGTCTCCAACTAAAAGAACCTTGTCCGAGAAACCCAAGTCTGCGACTCATCAAGAAGACCCAAACTCTTCCATCAACAAATGAAGGCTGCCATGTTGGCAGTAATTTAGTCTGTAAGGGTGGCGTGTACCCTTTGAAACAATTTGTTTGTGCTTAAAGGCTGATGCCTTTCTTTAAGACAATTTAGTGTGCTTTTATCAGGCTAGTGCCTGTTTGAATGGTTTGTCTGGGCTTCGTCCCATAACTTTGAACAACCGTCCTTTTTTTTGAAAATGGCTTCGCCTGTGCGTAGTCTTTATGACTCTTAATTTGGAGGAATATCCTCATTTTTTAATGCCATGCTTATCTTCTCTTACGCTCATTACTAGAACGTAAACATACAACCTAAGGTTATAACCTTATTGTGTGTATTTTGGACCAAGATTTTATGCAATCGTATAATTTGACTGCGACAGAGGGTCGCGACCCACTCCGTCTTTTATCCTTAAGTTACAGAGGGCTTCAAATACCCTAAGACTTCATAGGAAAGCTAATGTGAATTGTAATGGATGTTAATGTTATACAAGACATGTGTCTTGCTTCATCCTTCGACATTGAAACTTGTAAAGTACTTGGCTGGATAAATCTATGTTGTATAAAACGAAACAAGAGATTTTGAGGGAAACATGCTATATCATTAAGTGGGTAGGGAGGATTACATCATTTGAAAAAATGAACACTAGACATCTACCATTAATGCTTTTTTCCCATGTGAGAAGACTACGTTACATGAAATTGAAAACGACTAAATGTTTTTAAAGAAAGGTAAGTTCTTATATGTAAGACTTACGAGAGCTTGTATCATGTCCGAACTTGTTCACGACATCTTTTGTTTTCCGCCCTTCGAGCTTCCAAGTCTTTTTTGTCACCGTAATTCTTCTTTGACGCTGGGCTCTTTCACTTGGCTTCGTTTGCTTTTATTCGAAGGACAACTTCCTATATGCCCTCAAGGCTTTGGGAAGTTTGTCTGCCCATTTATGCTGATATTGCCCTAACTTCGTCTTAATTTCGGTGACAATATCCTTGTCAACACAAATGAATCTTTGCTTCACGTTCAGGCTTTTGCAGAAAGAAGGGAACACTCCTTCGGCAAAGTGTGGCCCTTCGTAAGAGGTGATAACTTGTGGAATTCCAAATCTGAATATTATGTGTTCCCACATGAACTCTTCCACATCTCTTCCTTTTGTTGATGCCAACGGCTTGGCCTCAACCCACTTGGTGAAATGATCGATGGCTATGACCAAGAATTGTACCCCTCCGGGAGTTAATGGTAAGGGTCCAATTATGCTGACTCCCCATTGATCGAAGGGTCTTACAGTCATGCTAGGTGTCGCATCATACTCTAACGGTTTATGGGCTTTGGAGTGCGTCTGACATACCGTGCATGTTCTGATTGCTTCCCTTGCATCTTCTAGTACGGTTGGCCAGTAATAACCCCATTTTGTTACCTTCGCGGCGATGGCTCTAGGGCTTGTGTGTCTTCCACAGAACTCTTCATGAGCATTGCAGAGAATGATCGAAGCCTGTTTTAACTCGATACAGCGGAGCCAAGGAGATGAAAGACGCCTTTTGTAGAGATTATTGCCTATGAGCCTGTACTGTGGACTTTTGACTTTGATTTTTCGTGCCGATTTCGACTTATCAGGCAAAACGCCGCTTATCAAATACATTTTGATTGGTTCTATCCAGCTGGAGCCTTCATCAAATGTTTCGATTGACCTGGTGGCCAATTCTTCTACTAAAACCTCACGGGGTAGATGAGCAAAAGCAGTCGATGCTAATTTGATTAGGGCCTCCGCCCTCTTATTTTGGCTTTTGTGGACATTTGTCACTTTGTATCTTTCGAAACCCTGAAGGACTTTTTTAACCTCGTTCAAGTATTCTTTGATTATTGGTTGCCTTGCTCTGCGAGAACCCTTGATTTGACCAGCGACTAAAAGCGAGCCTACGAAAATGGAGAGGTTATGAGCCTCGATACCCTTTGCGAGTCGAAGGCCAGCCAGCAAGGCTTCGTACTCTGCTTCGTCTTTCGTGGCCTTGAATTCAAAACGTAGCGCATAACTGTACTCCTTTCCCTCCGGATTTATTAGGATTAACCCTGTTCCGAAACCATTGAAGCTTGAGGCTCCATCGATAAATAACTTCCATTCCTTCGCCGCTGTTGGGAGAGTTTCTCCATTTGGGCTGTGTCCATAAGGTGTTTCGTTGAGGACTTCTGCGAAAGTCTGCCTCTTGGTGGAGCTTGGATTATCACGTTTTTTCGATGATCCCGGAGCCGGCAGGCCAATAGCTGCTTTGAATTTCGAAGTATTGATCTTGACTTCTTGCTTTGTCGACTTAGTGGGTTTGAATCCCTTGAGTCGATATCCCTTGCCATAGAGCTTGTCATCAGTTCTTGGTGTCGGAGGAGTTCTGGTGCTCCTAGGACGTATCCCCTCAAAAATCTTCCCTTCGGCTTTGTGTGGCTTCTCCAATTCTGCTGTGGAACTATTTGGATATTGCTTTTTGCTTATCACTCTTCGTTCTGCACGACGCTTTTTTGTGACGATGTCTTCTTCCTCATCCGCACTTCCAATGACATCATTTGGAGGCTTTGTATAGCCTTCTATCTTTTTCTTGCTGTCCTTCGGACTGTGCTCAGAGAATACTGTCCCTATTCCGTTGGGTGTGTGAAACTTTACTGCTGCATGTATAGTGGAGACTACTATACCCATCTTTTTCATGGCGGTCCTCCCTATCAATAAGTTGTAAGGAGAGTTGGACCCTACGATAGTAAACATGAGGGTTTCTGTCCTTGCGATCCTGCCTTCTCCGATTGTTATTTCCAGCGGAACTTCCCCTAGGGGCCACGAGCGTTCGCCAGAAAACCCAACTAAAGGCCTCTTCGAATCGACCCTTTGAGACCTGACTGCTGACGAGAGCTTTCGGAAGCAATGTTCATATATGACTTCGCAAGGGCTTCCGCAGTCCATGTAGGCTCCCCTTATTTCTTGGCTAAAAATTAGGACTTTGATAACCACTGGATCGTTCGAAGGGATCCTGCCTGAGATAGGGGAAAACGTTACATCCCTTATCTTGTTTGCTTCCGACTCCGGTACCTTCCTTTTCGAAGTGGTTTCGTCCCTGTGTATCATTAGTATGGGGGCTTCGGTAGGGTTAGTATCCTTAGCCATTTGAGTGTCAGTCATCTTTTCTTTGCCTTTCTTGATTCCTTTTACCAGGTGTGCCAACTGCCCAGATCTTACGGCCTCTTCAATTTGTTTCTTCAATTCCCTGCAACTGTTCGTATCATGGCCATTGTCTTCGTGGAAGTGACAGTACTTGCTGGTATCCCTGTTTTTACCCTTACTCGTCATACGTGGAGGCGCTTCGAAAGCTTTGGCCGCCCTCTCTGTAGCAAGTATTTCTTTTGGAGACTTTGTTAGATTGTTCAACAAACCATGGTTGGGGCCTTTGTTGTACGGAGAGAACCTATCTCTGTTCTTGTTCTTGTTCTTGGACCCTTCCCACGTGGAATGCTTCGAAAACTTGTTGTTACTATCCTTATCTATCGGAGCCCCATTAGTGGATACCTCTTTGGCTTCGATCCAAGTGTATGTCTTCTCGGTCAGGCCCTTGTAAGTTGTCGGAAGGTCGGTGGACAAGAATTCCACCAAACTCCGATTCCGAAGGCCATGTACGAAACCAGAAATACGTTGATCTTCATGAAGACCCAAAATTTGCAAAGTTTCGTCGGTGTACCTAGTAACGAAGGCCCTGGTGCTTTCATTTTCTTTTTGTTTGATGTTGTGCACCGTTAAATGAGTCCTTGTGAATTTCTTTTGCTGACTGAAGTGTGACCGGAACTTAGCCTTGAGATCATCAAGATTGACAATGCTACCGGGCTTTTGCCCATTCCACCAAATACGAGCAGAATCCCGGAGGGTGTATGTAAACATGTGACAGGCCACCGGCATAACCCACTTTTGCATTTTGATAGCCCCTTCGAACAAGTGTAAGAAATTGTCCGGATCCCCTTTCCCATCATAAGTCCCGACATGTGAAGGCATTTTCAAACCATCAGGCAATGGGTAATCTTCTATCCATCTAACGAAGGGTGTAGCTGAACCCATAGGGTCTGAATATAGACAATTATAAGGCGGTGCGTACATGGGGACTGTATTGTATGGATTGCTGTTTGGGGGCATTCCCATAGGGGTTTGGCCTGGGTAGGACTGATAAGGTGTGCTCATGGCAAATGGGTAACTGTTTCCCATGGCGTATGGAGGGTACGCCATAGGGTGGCCGAAGGGCATGCTCCCATAATTTTGAGGGAAGCTTGGGTTATTAGGTTGTCCGTTTATAGGAGGATATAAATTTTGAGGATAAGACTGAGTTTGGAACGGGGGGTACATACCATTGGGAGGAAGATTTCCTCCCATATTGATTGTAGACGGATTGCCTTCTACGCCTGACGCGTGAGAAGGCTGCAACGGAACCCCGGTTTCAGTTCTTCCAAGATGAGCGGCTAGTAATGGAGGTAAAGTCACCCCCCTTTCTTCCCTAAGCTGACTCCTACCGTTAGAGCCTTCGGCAACCGCCCCTTCTCGTCTTGTCGGAGCCCTCTCGGGGACTCCTTCGAAACCAACAGACCTTTTGCTTAGCCTTCGGCCAACTGGAGAACCAATCCTTAAGGCAGATAGGGTTGGTCCTTGGGTCGGAGGCCTAGGTTCCATCTCCATTTCCTCATCATACTCTTCACTCGAGTATTCCAACTCCTTTCGTACCTCAGCATTCCTGACTTGCCTGTTGCGAGCCCTTAAAAGGGTTTCTAACACTTCATGGTTGGCTTCGACAAAGGCTGGGCTAATGACAGGTTCTGGGTTGGCTGATGTCGAAGCATGATTGTCGGTTGTGATTTCTTGGTGAGAACGTGTTGTGAAAGTGGAGGCGGTTATTGGGGGAAGATTGTTAGGGTCGTCGACTGGTATTGGTGTAAGGTAGAGAAGCCCGGTGGGGGAGTATCTTCTCTCCCTTGATCCATGCCGGAATAATAGTGAAATTGGTTGGTAGGTTAAAAGCTCGGAATTAACGAGACCAATTGTAGCGGTCCCACGGATGGCGCCACTGATTGAACAAATATTCGTCAACCAAGCCTTCGATGGTGATCAAAGGAATAATGGGGTGTTGAGATTACGCCAAGCTTGTTCTTAACCTGAAAATAAGAAATACAAAGACACTACGTTAAGTGATTGCGCAGGGGTTGGACCCTGCGAACCACCTCCAGCGTGCGAGTAAGTATGTGTGATGGTAATGTAGGTCGTAAATTTAGAGAGTGAGGTTCACTTGAAATTACTTACATTGTTCTTGGCCCGACTATGCTATTTATAGGGGAGAAATAGGACATAGTGGGCGGTTGCACATAGATCGGAGATCATGGGGGCGTCCCATGGAAAGTGGTAACCGCTAGGGCTTTGTAGCCCACGATCTCTGTTTTGGCGGGAAGCCAAAGGATAGAGGAGACGTGGGTTTGACCAGGTCTGGATGATCCTTCGTGTTAGTCCCTTCGTCAAGAATACCCCGAAGGGCTTAGGGCTTCGATTGGCGGATTCCCTCATGGTAACCATTCGCAGGCGAATGGTTTTACGCCAATGAAACGTATTAGAAGGTTAACCTGGGCCTCCGAAGGGAGGGCTTTCTACAGGCTCGAAGGGGAGTCCTTCGACCCGTTAGGAGGGTACATCATCATCATCCATCCTTTTGTTACAGATACCATGTTGAACATTAGCCATGGATCAAATGTCATTCTAATCGTTCAACTATTATGTTTCTCGATATAGATATTGAACAAGATTACCAAGTGGATCAAGATTCATCTTAATCTCAGTTGGGTACGGCCCTACAAACATCTGTCCAATTCATCGAGGGGCCCAATAGTATCTAACTCTATAACATGTGGAGGAACAAATCCTATTTTGACTGCACGTGTCATTCATGTGTTTCATATCACTCCTGAAGATGCTTTTTATAACTACCTTATTCAGGACAGCATTTAACCATATCAAGGAATGAAATTCCACGCATGTAAGACCTACTTGCATCTCAAGTCTATGGATAAGAGACATAACCACTTGCGAGATTTACTATTGACGGCGATCCATGCAGTGAATACTCGTAGGTTGGGTCAACCCAATGTTCATCACAATGAGCACCATGTGAGTTTGGTAAATAATCACCAATACGCTCACATTTACCTTAATTTTATGATACTCCCGTATCGTCAACTGACAATGGACAATTTTAGAATAACTAAATCATTCATGGATTAAACATGCAAATATAGAATACAGTTGATATAAATGAAAACGATCATAACCAGTACATCAATTCAATATAAATATAAACTATTTAATATTCCAATTATTCAAATACTAAAACAGATTTACATGAGACTACTAGCAGGTCGAAGCCCAATGTTCCTAGCATGCTCGACATGTTTGGTACAAGACATTGGTTTCGTTAAAGGATCAGCTAAGTTGTCATCTGTGTGAACTTTGAGAAGACGAATATCACCACTTTCGATAAATTCTCGAATGTAGTGAACCTTCCGAAGAAAGTGTTTGGCACCCTTTAGAACACCTGGTTCATTGGCTATGACAATGGCACCAGAATTATCACAGTACATATCCATAGGTCGTTCATTGCTGGGAACAACGCCAAGCCTAGAAATGAATTTTCGTATCCAAATCGCTTCCATTGTAGCTTCAAAAGCAGCTATGTATTCAGCTTCTGTAGAGGACATTGCAATAGTGCTTTGCTTGGCACTTTTCCAGTCAACAGCACCTCCGTTCATGACGAAAACATATCCTGTCTGGGATTTGGTGTCATCACGATCTGTCTCCCAGCTAGCATCAGTGTAACAAGTAACACTGAGCTCGCGCTTGATATCACCACCATAAACAAGAAACATATCTTTAGTTCAATATGTTCTTAACAGCAGTCCAGTGACATTCTCCTGGATTCTGTTGAAATCTACTCGTTAGGTTCTGAGAGAACGCTACATCAGGTCTAGTGCACCTAACCGCATACATTATGGATCCCACAACCGAAGCATAAGGGATTCCTTTCATCCTCTTCACCTCTGCGGGTGTAGAGGGTCCTTGAGTCTTACTCAATTCTGTATTTGGTTGCATTGGAAGACTTCCACGTTTGGAATCTTGCATCCTAAATCGCTTCAGGATTTTGTCAATGTATGCACTTTGACACAAGCCGATTAACCGCTTTGATCTATCCCGATAGATCATGACTCCAAGTATGTACGCAGCCTCTCCTAAGTCTTTCATGGCAAAGAAATTTCCAAGCCAGGATTTTACATCTTGTAGCATTGGAATGTTGTTTCCCATGAGTAATATGTCATCGACATATAAGACCAGGACCACGAAAATACTTCCACTAGTTTTCATATATACACATGGCTCATCGAGATTTTGAGTGAAACCAATCCTTTTGATTTCTGCATCAAATCTCTTGTTCCAGCTTCTGGATGTTTGCTTTAATCCATAAATGGATATTTGAAGCTTGCATACTTTACTGGGATGTTTAGGATTCACGAAGCCCTCGGGTTGCACCATATAAACGTCTTCGTTCAGGTGGCCGTTCAAGAAGGTTGTCTTGACATCCATTTGCCAAATCTCATAGTCATAGTACGCTACTATAGCTATAAGAATCCTAATTGCTTTAACGTCTGCAACAGGCGAGAAGGTTTCTTCATAGTCAATCCCGTAGGTTTGAGTAAAACCTTTTGCTACTAGACGAGCTTTATAGGTGTGTACATTGCCATTCATGTCGGTCTTCTTCTTGAAGAGCCACTTACTCCCAATGGTTTTAGCATTAGGAGGTAGGTCGACTTCGACCTAGACATCATTGTCTTTCATGGGTTGCATCTCCGCATTCATAGCTTCGATCCATTTACTGCGTTCAAGACTCGATAATGCATCTCGATAGTTAGCGGGTTCACCATGATCCCCTAACTCATGCTCCTCAACATCGACATAGAAACCATATCGTTCAGGTGCTTGAGGTATCCTTGCGGATCTACGAATGGGAGCTACATCTTGATGAGGTTCAACATTTTCATGTTCAGTCTCATTTTGATGTTCACTAGTGTCACCAGAAGGTTGTGCATCTTCCCCTTGAATTTCATCAAGGTCAATTTTGCTCCCACTTGCTTCTTGTGAAATGAGACTATTCTCAAGAAACTCAGCATACCGAGCAACAAATATTTTGTTCTCGGGTGGGTAGTAGAAGTAGTAACCCATTGTTTCCTTTGGGTATCCTACAAAGATACATTTGATAGCTTTGGGCTCAAGTTTGTTAGGTGTGTCTCGTTTCATGAGAGCCTCACAACCCCAGACTTTCAAGTAAGACAGATTAGGGACTTTCCCATGCCATATTTCATATGGTGTCTTATCAACCTTCTTGGTTGGAACCATGTTGAGAATGCGTGCAGCAGACTCTAGAGCATAACCCCAAAAGGACGTTGGCAATGTTGTTAGACTCATCATAGATCGAACCATGTCTAGCAAAGTTTGATTTCTCCTTTCAGATACACCATTATGTTGTGGTGTGTATGGAGGAGTGAATTGTGAGATGATCCCTGATGCGTGGTTTTGCGACCTTACAACAGGTTTTACCTCTCGAGGGATCTCAAGAGGCTTGCAATCCCCACCAGGCAGTGTACCTGACCGATGTAGTATAGTGAAGTGGCAAGTACCGGGGGATTGATCGTTCTCTAGGGGAATAGTGTCGTTAGGATTGAAAAACTACTTGTGAAAACTTATTTTAGACCTGCTTGCATCTACTAAAACAAGTTACGTGATCGTTTATGGGCTCTAGGTTGTTACACCTTTGATCTAGGATTATGACTATGTTAAGAACAATGATAATATTGGCGGAATATTCAAACAAAGAATACAATACTATCACAACAAGGTTTTGTAAAACTTTCTCTTTGTTATTAAACTCAGCCCCAATACTACTTGATCATTAGTAATACGGTTACACTCTAACAGGGATCAATGATCCTTGAGGCTTAACA
This sequence comes from Artemisia tridentata subsp. tridentata, assembly GCA_021014915.2. Classification (NCBI taxonomy): domain Eukaryota; kingdom Viridiplantae; phylum Streptophyta; class Magnoliopsida; order Asterales; family Asteraceae; genus Artemisia; species Artemisia tridentata. The sequence continues at coordinate 271,218,252 of CP139504.1, forward strand.
AAAATAAACAACATTAGACCCCATGTCTAATGTTCCCACACACACTCACTTTGGTGTTTACATTTTAACACACTTGGTGTTTTAGTTCTAAGCACTCTTTTAGAGTCTCTGTAAATCACACTTGATATCTAAGGGGTAAGGTCTTCTTTTATAATACAAGAAGACCTTTTACAATAAATGATAAGTCTTTGTCTACTACTTGCTTGTTATGTGTCAGTCAACATGTATCTTGTTTTACAACTTTGTTGACTGAGAACATATCTAGATATTATCTTTTGTATATCTTTGACTTTGATACAAATAATATCTTCTTCATTCTTATCCATCCAGCAGCAGTATGACTCATAGAAGCACCTGATACACTACAAGACCTAACTGTGTAACACTACCAGACCTAACTCTGTAACACTACAAGACCTAACTTTGTAACACTACAAGACCTAACTCTGTAACACTACAAGACTTAACTTTGTAACACTACAAGACTTAACTCTGTAACACTACAAGACTTAACCATTTCTGCTGGTAGAATTAATCATTTCAGCAACCAGAATTCATGTTTCATTCTTCTTGTTTTGTATCATCAAATCTATAGAAATATAATTCCCAACAATCTTCCCCTATTTGATGATGACAAAACAAACACATTCTTGTACGAATTTCCCTAGACGAAGTAGAGAAATTGAGATAATTAAATCTCACCATGAATGAAACCATATTGTCTTCCCCTTAATCTATGCTGTCCACCACATCTCTTCCCCTTTTTGTTATCAACAAATAGAAAAAGTATACAAATATGATTTTTACAACTACAAACTAATACTAATCAATAGTAGTAAGAATCAATAACTTTCCCTTGTGGTGTTGCACAAATACAATAAATGGTTATACATCTAAACATTTAAGCTTCCCCTGAAACCCATATGTTAACCATTTTGAATCTTCAATTCTGTAGGCTTTTATGACTGATGAAGAAAAACCAATCATTACCAACTTGTTGATGAAGCTGAATAAACCAATCTTGTGTCCTATATCTTGTACTAAAACTGACTTTGAACTTATACTAACACCATATAAGTAGATCGAAATCTCTCTTGATAAAATCCTCATCTTCAATGAGACACTGAGCACTACAAAGAAACTCCTTTAAGTGATAGTTAACTAGGTCTTCGTCCATCCTCCCCTTGACCTATGAAAACTAGATTTAACAAGTCATCGCCATAATTATTGAAGCACAAACAGGTTATCTTTTCTTCCAAAGATATGACAAAACACAATCTTGAAAAATTCAACCTCAACTTCAAATAAGCAACAAATGACCTTTTTCACCAATAATAAATTGATAAACAAGCCTTTTTTATCTTTTAAGAACCAACTCTCTTCTGTGTGTGATTCTTCCCCTTTGTGTGTGTAAACCAAGAAAGAAAAACCAAAAATTCGACCATACCTCAACTGTTTCTGCAGCAGTTTTCAACGATGCATATCTTGCAATCTAAGGCTCAAATTGAAGATCCCTCCGGTGAGAATCTACCTTGATATACCAAGAACCTTCAACAAACATTTCAGCCCGATCCAACGGTTAACGAAGGAGTTATCACCTTTTGAAAACAGCCCTGCAGTGAGTTACGAAAATACGAACCAGATCCGAATTTTTCTTCTTTCTTTAGCTAAAACCTTTTCTTTTCCTAGATCCAGAGCCCCCCGCTCTGATACCAACTGTGAAAACTTATTTTAGACCTGCTTGCATCTACTAAAACAAGTTACGTGATCGTTTATGGGCTCTAGGTTGTTACACCTTTGATCTAGGATTATGACTATGTTAAGAACAATGATAATATTGGCGGAATATTCAAACAAAGAATACAATACTATCACAACAAGGTTTTGTAAAACTTTCTCTTTGTTATTAAACTCAGCCCCAATACTACTTGATCATTAGTAATACGGTTACACTCTAACAGGGATCAATGATCCTTGAGGCTTAACAAAAATAAACAACATTAGACCCCATGTCTAATGTTCCCACACACACTCACTTTGGTGTTTACATTTTAACACACTTGGTGTTTTAGTTCTAAGCACTCTTTTAGAGTCTCTGTAAATCACACTTGATATCTAAGGGGTAAGGTCTTCTTTTATAATACAAGAAGACCTTTTACAATAAATGATAAGTCTTTGTCTACTACTTGCTTGTTATGTGTCAGTCAACATGTATCTTGTTTTACAACTTTGTTGACTGAGAACATATCTAGATATTATCTTTTGTATATCTTTGACTTTGATACAAATAATATCTTCTTCATTCTTATCCATCCAGCAGCAGTATGACTCATAGAAGCACCTGATACACTACAAGACCTAACTGTGTAACACTACCAGACCTAACTCTGTAACACTACAAGACCTAACTTTGTAACACTACAAGACCTAACTCTGTAACACTACAAGACTTAACTTTGTAACACTACAAGACTTAACTCTGTAACACTACAAGACTTAACCATTTCTGCTGGTAGAATTAATCATTTCAGCAACCAGAATTCATGTTTCATTCTTCTTGTTTTGTATCATCAAATCTATAGAAATATAATTCCCAACAATCTTCCCCTATTTGATGATGACAAAACAAACACATTCTTGTACGAATTTCCCTAGACGAAGTAGAGAAATTGAGATAATTAAATCTCACCATGAATGAAACCATATTGTCTTCCCCTTAATCTATGCTGTCCACCACATCTCTTCCCCTTTTTGTTATCAACAAATAGAAAAAGTATACAAATATGATTTTTACAACTACAAACTAATACTAATCAATAGTAGTAAGAATCAATAACTTTCCCTTGTGGTGTTGCACAAATACAATAAATGGTTATACATCTAAACATTTAAGCTTCCCCTGAAACCCATATGTTAACCATTTTGAATCTTCAATTCTGTAGGCTTTTATGACTGATGAAGAAAAACCAATCATTACCAACTTGTTGATGAAGCTGAATAAACCAATCTTGTGTCCTATATCTTGTACTAAAACTGACTTTGAACTTATACTAACACCATATAAGTAGATCGAAATCTCTTGATAAAATCCTCATCTTCAATGAGACACTGAGCACTACAAAGAAACTCCTTTAAGTGATAGTTAACTAGGTCTTCGTCCATCCTCCCCTTGACCTATGAAAACTAGATTTAACAAGTCATCGCCATAATTATTGAAGCACAAACAGGTTATCTTTTCTTCCAAAGATATGACAAAACACAATCTTGAAAAATTCAACCTCAACTTCAAATAAGCAACAAATGACCTTTTTCACCAATAATAAATTGATAAACAAGCCTTTTTATCTTTTAAGAACCAACTCTCTTCTGTGTGTGATTCTTCCCCTTTGTGTGTGTAAACCAAGAAAGAAAAACCAAAAATTCGACCATACCTCAACTGTTTCTGCAGCAGTTTTCAACGATGCATATCTTGCAACCTAAGGCTCAAATTGAAGATCCCTCCGGTGAGAATCTACCTTGATATACCAAGAACCTTCAACAAACATTTCAGCCCGATCCAACGGTTAACGAAGGAGTTATCGCCTTTTGAAAACAGCCCTGCAGTGAGTTACGAAAATACGAACCAGATCCGAATTTTTCTTCTTTCTTTAGCTAAAACCTTTTCTTTTCCTAGATCCAGAGCCCCCCGCTCTGATACCAACTGTGAAAACTTATTTTAGACCTGCTTGCATCTACTAAAACAAGTTACGTGATCGTTTATGGGCTCTAGGTTGTTACACCTTTGATCTAGGATTATGACTATGTTAAGAACAATGATAATATTGGCGGAATATTCAAACAAAGAATACAATACTATCACAACAAGGTTTTGTAAAACTTTCTCTTTGTTATTAAACTCAGCCCCAATACTACTTGATCATTAGTAATACGGTTACACTCTAACAGGGATCAATGATCCTTGAGGCTTAACAAAAATAAACAACATTAGACCCCATGTCTAATGTTCCCACACACACTCACTTTGGTGTTTACATTTTAACACACTTGGTGTTTTAGTTCTAAGCACTCTTTTAGAGTCTCTGTAAATCACACTTGATATCTAAGGGGTAAGGTCTTCTTTTATAATACAAGAAGACCTTTTACAATAAATGATAAGTCTTTGTCTACTACTTGCTTGTTATGTGTCAGTCAACATGTATCTTGTTTTACAACTTTGTTGACTGAGAACATATCTAGATATTATCTTTTGTATATCTTTGACTTTGATACAAATAATATCTTCTTCATTCTTATCCATCCAGCAGCAGTATGACTCATAGAAGCACCTGATACACTACAAGACCTAACTGTGTAACACTACCAGACCTAACTCTGTAACACTACAAGACCTAACTTTGTAACACTACAAGACCTAACTCTGTAACACTACAAGACTTAACTTTGTAACACTACAAGACTTAACTCTGTAACACTACAAGACTTAACCATTTCTGCTGGTAGAATTAATCATTTCAGCAACCAGAATTCATGTTTCATTCTTCTTGTTTTGTATCATCAAATCTATAGAAATATAATTCCCAACACTACTCTAATAGGTCTAAGGGTGAGGGAAGATTCTTTTTGTATTTTTATATTTTTATGAAAGCAAGTAAAATCTCGGGTTTGAAGGAGTGGGCGGAATTAGTTGCTAGTCAACTAACCCAAATAACTACAATTGCAAATAAAATAAAATGACTGAAAATGAAAAGGTCGTGGAACTTATATGGGGAGAAATGTGTTTAATTAGATTTTCTTACTCCCTAACTATCTTTTACCGGTTGATTAGTGTATATTAATTGCGTGGATGACGGGTGTATTCCTTAATACCAATCGTGGGGTGGCGTACGTACTTCCCCAACTCTACAAGCTCCTACTTCACTCCTATGTCGAGCTGGCTAAGAAGCTCCTAACATGGGATCACTAGAATTCGCTCATGCATTAAATACAACCATAAAAACCTTAGTACGCATTGGTTCATGTTTCTTAAGACGTTCAAGCAAGTTACCGTATAGGAGGTTAGCCAGTTTTCTTAAGCCTAACATCGATAAACAATCATCCAATACAATTAATAACACACCAACAACTAATAATCAATAGTTAGGTTTCATTAGATCTAAGCAAACACAAGATAAATCTAGCCTAGCATGTTAATTAAAAGACAAGAACAAGATATAATCAAACAACACATAGACATATTGATTGATTAAATGAATACTTATCTTCAATTAAACATGGGAGATCCAAGGGTATAAAAACCCTTAAAAATGGCAGAAATTCGTCTTAGGGTTTCTCCTCACAAAGTTGCACACTAATGACAAAATTTTGCAAAACTATATATAGAACTTAGTGGCTGACGGCGTCACGTTATGGATCTTGACGCCGTCACCTCGCCGTGTCTAGGGTTCCCGGATGGTCTTCCTGACGCCGTCTCTCTTTAGTCCTCCAAAATCCTCCCTGGCTTATCAAGGCTTGACGCCGTCAGAATAGGGCTTGACGCCGTCTCTCTTTAGCTTAAACCGTGATGGCCTTGATCACCTTAAAGGGTGACGCCGTCAGACTTTCCATTGCAAAACTCTCTGGCGCGTCACGTGTATTTTTCATATCCACCTCTTTTGCCAAGCCATGACGCCGTCAAGAGCAATCCCTGACGCCGTCAAAGGTACTTTTCCAGCCGATTTTGAGACTTTGTCGTTTTCTTCACTTTTATGCTCCAAAAACGTCCAAAATGCTTCCTTTTCCAGATTTCTTCTCCAAAGTACCTAAAATGACAAAAGGAACTATTTAGGACAATATTTGATCAAATAAATACGATTTAGGGCTTAAATGACCCCCTAAAAGCGGTACACTTTTCGCTTCATCAAATACCCTTACACTTGAGATTTGCTTGTCCTCAAGCAAATGTGCTTTTATTCTAATCAAAATACAAGTTAGGGGTCATTTAACGCTAATATAAAAGTAATTACAATAAATAGTCGTTCCACTTTAATCATAATAAGCACGGAGATTACAAACTAGCCCCTCACAAGTAGTGTTTAGATACTCACATCTCTCAGGTGTCATCAAAATAAATCTCATAAATGAAAACGGATAATATCTCTCACTACCTGTCATAGCAAATAGATTACCATAGGCTTGGGAAAGGATCGAAAACCTTCTCCACTAGGCGTAAGCACCTAAGATAAACTATCAATGAGGGCTTTTACATGGGTTATAACGTGAGGTGTAGGGATATGATAAACACGGATTTGTTGGATAAGGGATATTTTACTGATGGCGAGTTAAAGATCTTGATTAATTACATGTACAATAAGGCGTTGCTAAGCCAAGACTAGACTCGACTTAAGCTAAAAACAAAATAAACATAAAATGAAACGGGATGGTAGTCCGTATGTTTTTTCTACTTTTCTTTTTCTCATTTTTTTGTATTTTTCTTGATTTTTTTTTTCTTGATTTTTTTTTTTTTTTTTTTTTTTATACACTCTTGCCCTACCATCCAAAATAATACACCATAGGGGCGTTGCATTCCCCTTACACTTGAACTTTTACATAACTTTACAAATAACTATTCTAATGACTCGAATTAAGATAATCGAAACACTTGGAGTACTTTTAAAATATTTAGCACATATGGGGGTAATAATGTTGTTCATCCCCATTACTCCATTACACTAGTACTTTACCCATGAGTCTCAATCTTCCCAAAACAATATGTACAAGGATATGACTAGACTTAGCAACCATGTAATCAATTAGATAATTAACTTGGGGTTTAAACAATTGTTGTCACAATAATGCACTAAAAATGAGTGCATACAAAGTAGGCTAAGGCGATTTGGGTGTACATTTAAGTGGGGTGTAAACAAATTCTTCCTTTAAGTAAAATGCTTAAAGGTCGAAACGAAAAGATAGGCTCTGAGGGGTGTACTAGGGGTATCGTGTACTAAAAATGAGTACAACGCAAAGGGTGTGGGAGAATTACTTGACCAATGTAGCCAACGTAATTATAACAAAAACACAGGTGTAAAACAATGGGTTAATCCTAATGCCTCTTATCATGTAGTAAATCTAACTACACGAATGTAGTCTCACTTGTGGCCTCGGAATGGTCCTAACGCAAGTTCTAGAATCTAAGTGCTACCGGTACACACATCATAGCATAAATGCTTTTCCTACCAATTCTAGGGGCGAACCTCACATATTTGGGGGTGGAAAATTTTTTAGTGGTACGGTTTTGTGCTAGTCATATAACTCTTATCCGTGAGACGCTCATTAAGATCAAAGTTTCACTCCTATATGTTGTAAAAAAATTTAAATTTGGCACTAAAATTGCCCTAACAGGTATTTATCTCAGTTTTATTATACATCTACCATCAAACAAACAAAAATCAAGTGCAATTGTAATCTCTAAAGTATCGTACTTTTACCCCCCCCCCCCCTTACACTTAAGATGAACATTGTCCCCAATGTTCAAATAACAAGATGTAAAAGTAAATAAGGTAAAAGAATGAAATCAAATACTCCCCTGATTCATTTGGTGGATAAAGAGGTAACATGGTTAGATCTTCTTCCAAGAGAATGTAGAAGCTTCAAGACTAAAGCAACGCCATAAGCTTGATTCCACATACATCTCCTTGTCCAAAATAACCTGTTAAACCTGAGAAAACAAACACGAAAACCTGCATAACATCGGTGGGATAAATTCTATATAAGGATATAATGCTTGTGGAATGATAATTTTGCAGATTCCTGGAGTTTATAAGTTAGAGATTTAATAAAAACTTTTTATGAAAACAAAACTTTTAAAAATTTCCGTAAATTAAAACCTGACGCGGTCAGGTTGTAAGGCCTGACGCCGTCAGAAATGATCTGACAGAATTCTCATGTTAAGTTTCCGGAAAATTTCTGGAAAAACTTATACCTTACTTCCTGGAAATCCTGCAAAACATCATTATGACTCGATACAAGCATTTGACTCAAACAAATACTAATATGTATGTTAATTTAATATTATTACGATTCATGTTCATTTGTTCTAATAAACCGATTTGGATTTCCCTTACACTTAACTTTTGCAAAATACCTTTATATGTAGTTAAGACGAAGTTAAAAACAAGATAAAGCATTTTCACAATTTAGTTTTGAACATGAATCAATAATAATAAAAATTAAACATACATACGGAAGCAAATAAAATCAAACAAACAAATAAATAAACACACAAAGCAAATAAAGCTTGGGTTGCCTCCCAAGAAGCGCTTTTCTTTATTAACGAGTCTTGTAGCTAGACTCAAAGTCGGGCTCATCTAGTGTCGCTTAGTACAATATATCTTTTCAAACTTCTCTCCATCCGGGTCATACAATGTCATCTTAATATGCCATGACCCATCTCCATCTTTGGGTGGTTTGTCCCAATCCCACTTATGATCATCGTCCTCACAAGTCCACTTATTCATCCCTAGGTTAATTGGCAAAACTCCTAGGAAATCAATCATCTTCCTAAAAACTAGAGGGTCTTCAAATGGATCCAATTCGGTGTCCCTAGCCAAGAGTTGTTCTACCGCATGTGTTCGGTTCACAAAGTCCTCTTCTAGGTAAAATGGGCGTTGGGGTCCTATGAAGTCTCTATCGATCCAAGGTCCATATCTAGATGGTCTCCTATTTAACTCTAACCAATGAGGTGTTGGTTCATCACTAGAATCATAGGCATGTTTCTTCACATCATAGACTGACCAAGTATCACCTTCTCCTACCGCTATCTTAGATTCCTTACAATCAATCATAGCACTAGCGGTCGCCAAAAATCCTCTACCTATCAACAAGGGGCATGTAGGGTCGCTAACCATATCAAGGACGTGGAAATCGGCTAAAATGGTTAGTTTTCCTATGTGTACTAACACGTCCTTGACTACTCCAACCGGGTAAGCAACACTCCCATCCGATAAGCCTATTATCACCTCGGTTTCTTCAAGTTTTCCTAGTTTTAGAGAGGTGTAGAGAGGTAACAGAAGTAGGTTAAGGCTTGATCCAAGATTGGCTAATGTGTCATAAGCCTCCGAATTACCGATCTTGCAAGGTAGAACAAATAAGCCCGGATCATCTAACTTCTTAGGTAGCTTGTTTTGAACGAAGGCGGTCCCTTTTTCGCCTAACTTGAGCTTCTTCTCATCCTACACATCAATAACCGGACTTTCAAGGTGGAGCTCCTTGAATTCATTGTCAAGGTTTTGAGTGGGAGGTGTCTCAACTATGTTGTTGACCAATTTGGATATCATAACTTCTTGGTCATTTTGAACGACTTGGGTTTGTTTGAAACATGTGCTCATAGAATTGACCGAATAATATTGTGGACAAGAACTAGGAGACGAAACCGACGAGATGGCGTTGACGGTTAGTTTCGGGTTCTTGACTGTGTTGCTAGGGAGTGCTCCCATTTCTCGGTCATTGAGGGCTTTCAACAAAGTGTCAATCTTATTGGTCATCTCGCTTTGTTTTTGTTTGAAATCGGCTTCAAACTTGGCCAAACGAGCTTCTTGAGATGCCATAAATTGGGACATCAATCCTTCAAAGTTATTGGTACTACCATTGCTGGAAGGATTGTTGTTGAAAGTACGGTTCGAGTTGGAACCGCTTGATTGGAAACGATTAGGTGGGTTGGAAGAATTGGTTTGTTTTGCGTTTTGGTTTTGTTTCCACCTAAGGTTTGGGTGATTTTTCCATGAGGGGTTGTATGAATCACCATAGGGGTTTGGCTCGGGTTTGAAAGTGTACCACTTGTCTCCCGCTCCGTCGGTACGTGAGGATGCGTAGTCCGCAAAAGCTTGTTCGGGGAGTTCCATGCAATCACGAGTGTCGTGGGGACCACTACATAATTCACATGAAGAAGTGATTTTGTTCACTTGGCTTGAAGGTTTAGGAGCCTCGTAGGATTTCATAAGAAACTTGACTTGGTCTTCAAGTTCTATGATCCTACGGTCGGAAGTGCTTGAATTGTTCGAAGGCAAAGATATTGCCTTGACCGTTTTATTCAAATCACGGGGATCACTCCAACTTTCGTTGTCATAAAGAGCAAGATCTTCCAGGAGAGCCCATGATTGTTCCGCACTTAGATCACGTAGCTTACCACCGGCCGATTGGTCAATGGTTTGCCTCGTGGAGAGATTGATATGGTCATAGAAGATTTGGACTTGGAGCCAAAGTTCTATGCCATGGTGAGGGACTTTTTGGAGTAAGTCCTTGAATCGAGTCCATGCCTCGTAGAGGGTTTCGCCTTGACATTGTTGGAACATCAAGATATCATTCCTTAGCTTAGTAGTTCTTCCTGGTGGGAAAAACTGAGCAAGGAAACGAGTGGTGAGATCATCCCAAGAGGTGATGGATCCTGCGGGTAGACGCTCTAGCCATTGACTAGCTTGGTCCCGCAGAGAGAATTGAAAGAGACGCAGTCGGGTTGTCTCTCGAGTGGCAACATCAAGGTCTATGGAATCAACAATTTTGAGAAAGTCCTTGAAATGTTGGTTAGGATCTTCGGAACGAAGTCCATGGAATGCGCATCCGATTTGCACCAACCGGATGGTGTCGGATCGCAAGGGAGTGACATTGGCTCCTTGAGTGAGCTCAATGGTGTTCCGATAGCCATGGTGGCTAGGACGAGAGTAGTCTCCTAAGGTACGGGCTCTAGGATGTGGGTGTTGTTGTGGTGGTGGGTTGTTGGGATCGAGGATATTACCACCTTCCATGATGTCGGATGGTAATGGTTACTAACAAAGAAACGAAGAAAAAAGATAGACTAAAGAAAATCTAGAAAAAATAAAATAAAAATCTCACTAGAAAGGAATCTAGTGAGTAGACCTAATAAAATAAAAATTCAACCTAAACAATAACTATTCCCTGGCAGCGGCGCCAAAAACTTGATGCGTGGTTTTACGACCTTACAACAGGTTTTACCTCTCGAGGGATCTCAAGAGGCTTGCAATCCCCACCAGGCAGTGTACCTGACCGATGTAGTATAGTGAAGTGGCAAGTACCGGGGGATTGATCGTTCTCTAGGGGAATAGTGTCGTTAGGATTGAAAAACTACTCTAATAGGTCTAAGGGTGAGGGAAGATTCTTTTTGTATTTTTATATTTTTATGAAAGCAAGTAAAATCTCGGGTTTGAAGGAGTGGGCGGAATTAGTTGCTAGTCAACTAACCCAAATAACTACAATTGCAAATAAAATAAAATGACTGAAAATGAAAAGGTCGTGAAACTTATATGGGGAGAAATGTGTTTACTTAGATTTCCTTACTCCCTAACTATCTTTTACCGGTTGATTAGTGTATATTAATTGCGTGGATGACGGGTGTATTCCTTAATACCAATCGTGGGGTGGCGTACGTACTTCCCCAACTCTACAAGCTCCTACTTCACTCCTATGTCGAGCCGGCTAAGAAACTCCTAACATGGGATCACTAGAATTCGCTCATGCATTAAATACAACCATAAAAACCTTAGTACGCATTGGTTCATGTTTCTTAAGACGTTCAAGCAAGTTACCGTATAGGAGGTTAGCCAGTTTTCTTAAGCCTAACATCGATAAACAATCATCCAATACAATTAATAACACACCAACAACTAATAATCAATAGTTAGGTTTCATTAGATCTAAGAAAACACAAGATAAATCTAGCCTAGCATGTTAATTAAAAGACAAGAACAAGATATAATCAAACAACACATAGACATATTGATTGATTAAATGAATACTTATCTTCAATTAAACATGGGAGATCCAAGGGTATAAAAACCCTTAAAAATGGCAGAAATTCGTCTTAGGGTTTCTCCTCACAAAGTTGCACACTAATGACCAAATTTTGCAAAACTATATATAGAACTTAGTGGCTGACGGCGTCACGTTATGGATCTTGATGCCGTCACCTCGCCGTGTCTAGGGTTCCCGGATGGTCTTCCTGACGCCGTCTCTCTTTAGTCCTCCAAAATCCTCCCTGGCTTATCAAGGCTTGACGCCGTCAGAATAGGGCTTGACGCCGTCTCTCTTTAGCTTAAACCGTGATGGCCTTGATCACCTTAAAGGGTGACGCCGTCAGACTTTCCATTGCAAAACTCTCTGGCGCGTCACGTGTATTTTTCATATCCACCTCTTTTGCCAAGCCATGACGCCGTCAAGAGCAATCCCTGACGCTGTCAAAGGTACTTTTCCAGCCGATTTTGAGACTTTTTCGTTTTCTTCACTTTTATGCTCCAAAAACGTCCAAAATGCTTCCTTTTCCAGATTTCTTCTCCAAAGTACCTAAAATGACAAAAGGAACGATTTAGGGCAATATTTGATCAAATAAATACGATTTAGGGCTTAAATGACCCCCTAAAAGTGGTACACTTTTCGCTTCATCAATCCCACACCTTTTTAGATGATCTAAAAACTCTTGACTCATATATTCGGCTCCTTGATTAGATCGAAAAATCTTTATGGCCTTGCCGAGTTGATTTTCTACTTCACTTTGAAAAACTTTGAACGTTTCAAAGACTTCATGTTTATGCTTAATCAAGTAAACATAACCATATCTACTGAAATCATCAGTGAAAGTAATGAAGTAGTTAGCACCTTCCCTAGACATTGTTCTAAATGGGCCACATACGTCAGTATGTATGAGTCCAAGTAGATCTTTAGCTCTTTCTCCAACATGGGAAAAAGGATTTCGTGCCATCTTACCAGATATGCAAGAAATGCATTTATCAAACGACTCTTGGTCGGTTGACTCTAAAAGCCCATCGCGTTGCAGCTTCGTAATGCGTTTCTTGTTTATATGGCAAAGATGGCAATGCCATAGAAAAGTGGAATCCAAGTTGCGTTTAGATTTCTTTTTGCTAACATTATATATAGAACTATTGTTTGAAATAAGATCACGCATATCAATTTCAAAAATACCATCACGAGGAATAGCATTAAAATAAAAAAACATTGTCCTTAGAAACTGAAATACCAAAATCCGTAAAAGTGTGAATGTAACCATCATCTTTCAAACACGAAAGTGAAACAACACCTCTAGTGATAGTAGGTGCAAAATGGCAATTATTCAAAACAATAACTAGTCCATTAGAGAGGATGATATCAAAGCTCCCTATTGCTTCGACAGCTGCACGATTTCCATTACCAACGTACAGATTCAAAGCTCCTTGTTTCAACTTCCTGATTCCCCTAAGACCCTACACATTATTACAAATGTGAGTACCACAACCTGTATCACATACCCAGGATTTGTTATGAAAAGTATAGAGTTCTATAGTGAAGATACCTGATGTGCTAGCGCCGCTAGCTTTGTTCTTCTTTAACTCTTCTAGGTAGACCGGACGGTTCTGCCTCCAGTGCCCCTTCACTCCATAGTGGTGACAGGGGGTATCCTTGGCCGGGTGCTCCTTCTTGGCAGGTGGGGGAACTTTTGGTCTGGGAGCGTAAGCACGCTTACCCTTGCCCTTTCCTTGTCCCTTGCCATTTGCCAGCGGTTTTACCTTGTTCTTTTTTTGGATTCTACCTTGCTTGATAGCTAGGACAACTGGAGCCTTCTTGGGCATGCCTTTTTCGGCAAGTTTAAGCATGTTGTGCAGTTCGCCAATGGTCTTCCCCATGCTGTGCATGTTATAGTTCTGCACAAATTGATCATAATCCTTCGACAGTGAGGTAAGAATCAAGCTCACTCCAAGGATTTGAGGCATGGGATATCCCAGACGCTCCATCTGGTCCAGATAGCCTTTCATTTTCATGACATAGCTACTGACCGATTGGCCCTCCTCTTGCTTGCAAGCATGAAAAGATTTGACAGTGTCAAATAGTTCTTGCTCAGCTTGCTGCTCGAACATGGTTTTCAATTCTCTCAGCATGTCAAATGCTGCAAGTTCCTCTAAGTTCTTTTGGAGCTCAGGGATCATGCTTGCCAACATGAGACAAGCCACTTCTTGTTGCTCATTAACCCTACGAGTGTAGGCGTTACGAACAGTAGCAGTGGCATTAGCAGAAGGTGCTTCAAGTAAAGCTTCTTCCAGATGGTAAAACTTTTGTTCAGCTTTGAGGACGATCCTCAGGTTGTGATACCAGTCCAAAAGGTTGTTACCATTCAATTTCTCTTTCTCAAGAATTGATCTGATTGACGAGTTGTTGATGGATTGATTAGGAGTTGTCATCTACAAAATAAACAAAGTTCAGATTTTTGTAATTTTCAATAATTAATCATTTTTAAAATTAACTACCCAAGTTTACCATATTAAAATAATTAATTTTACGAAAAGGCTAAGATCCTCATTGAGGTTCCACCATCACATCAGTTGATCTGCTAGCAATGGAGGATTCAATAGGTAGGTAACGTCGACCAGTTGCATTACAAGTGCAACTCTTAGAACTTTATGGGACTCATGCCACTAGTGAACAAGCAACTAGTGTCAAGCTGGCATGTTTAGTCCCATCTTTGCCTCGGGTTAAGGTCTTACCGCTTAACTCGATTAAGTCATCCAATTTGAGAACGTGTGAGAATATATCTAGGTCTCACGCATAGAGAATAGTCACCTTGGGCTACAACTCAACCTAGGTCCCACGCATAGACAAAAAGTAATTGCAAGTGTTCTCAAGCGATTGGACGGCATGACTTAAATTTATGACGGGTAAAATATTTTGATGTGAATCAAAAAAGGTGTACGAAAGAAGCATGCATTCATTCTTCGTAGCACAAGTTAAAAACTTTTCTTAACTTAAGTCTAATAATTTTTTTAATTTATGTGTGTCGAGTTGTTCATTTTCAAGACTAATATTAATCCTAGGTGGATTATAAATAAGTTTGGACAATACATAAAATAAATAACAAGCATAGCAAGTTTAAGTGTTATTTAGAAAACAATGATTTTAAGTTTCAAATACATATTTAAACTTAGTTAAACTAAATCATAAGACTTAGTTTAAAAATGGTTTGTGTTTCATTTCAAGTTTTTTAGAAAACAATTTGCAATTTACATACAATCATAGCATATATAAGAAGCAAATAAACAAACACACAACCACAATATGCAAAGCCTCAACCGATGAAAATCCTATGCTCGGTCTCGTGAGCCATCACGAGAACCAAGGGTCAACTAGGGACAAGCCTACACAACCTCACCGAGGGCTCCCACTTGCTTCAAGACAATCAACAGCAAGTAGAGGCCCATTATGCACATGAAATAATGAATCTGTCCGCTCAGAATTTCTGTATTTGGAGGCCCAAAACGCCTTGAAGGAGTCTTCCCCACTCTTAGGTACAAACTACAAAGTTGTAGGCCTATGTCTTGTGTACCTGCACAAAAAGTTTTAGCCAATAACTCTTTACCAATCGCCAGGAAACTCCGTTTTACTGCAGCGTGTTCCTGCAGCCATTTTCCGCGTTTATGTATTTCACTCTATTGTCATTCCATTCCAAGCTTCGATTACATTATATAGAAAGTAAAATAAAACTAATCTACTTCCTATCTACTCTAAAATTCCCAAACAATGTCAAAAACCAAATTGAAATTCATTACATAAAAGCCGAAACAATGGCAAACCCCAAAACAAGAAATTAAAGACAAATCACAACAACTCATGGCACAAGTGGTCTAGGTTTTCATCGGCTTTGCATATACACATAATAATACAATAATATTATGATCAAAACAAGGTGTTGGCTAACTCCATGGAAAAACATGGATGTATTTGCCAAGGAAACAAAAATTAACAACAAGAATTAAAGATTTAGCCAACGAAACGAAGAAATTACCTAACAAGAATTAAAACCCCGTTTAGTACTCGTGTCAAATGGCCTTAGGTTCAAAACCCACTGATATTAGGACCTTCTAATTATCATTTTACCACAGAAAATTAAGCCATAGGGGCTGATTTGAAATCGTTTCATAAATCGATCAAAATAATGCATTTTAGGCCATTTTACACGTACCCGACAAGTATACCAATTAAAATATGCATAACAAATGGCTATTAGATAAAAAATCACAGATCATACGACCCCTTAAGGGTCGATCATTTGTGAGAAAATGGAGCCCTAGGGGCTGTTTTGAATGTAGTTTCAAAAATCACCAAAAAAACACCCATTTTAGCCATTTTTATGCATACCCGATAACCATATGGCACATATGATGGCTCGTGATACCACTATAGGTGATGTTGAATATGAAAAACATATTAAAATAATTAAACTCAGTGGAAACATCACCTAGAGACGGATCCATATAGCCATATGATCAATCAATAAATAAATACAACGATTATATACCTTTGTAGCGTGATCATGGATTCACCAACACACCAATACCCACAAAATGGAATGAGAAACCCTAAGAGATCAATAAGGTCAATCTCTTCTATGTGTGAAACACATTACATGTCATTGATCACCAATTGATGCTAGTCTTGACCTCGTAACAATGATCCTTGCAACCACACTACAAAAAAAAGGCTTTCAGAGACTGAAAAATCAGTCTCCGATACACCATGATCAGTTACGGATGGTCTATCAAGGACTGATTTTGCTAGTCACTAATCAGTGATAGAAGCTTAGTTACGGAAAGTGACGTTATCAACTGAAATTCAGTCCTTGTTGTATCGAACCAACGAGGACCAGAGATCAGTCACCAAAATAAAAAAGTCAGTCCTTATTTCTATGGGTTGGTATCATGTTATTTCAGTCCCCAATGCATATTATCGGCGACTGAAAAGTCAGTCGCCAATACTATGTTTGATCAGTTACTAACACATGGATTTAGGGACTGAAAATTAGTCCATAAACATTGTTTATAGTCCCTAATACGTTTCGTTGTTTTGTAGATTACCGTACCAAATCAGTCTCTAATAATAGGATTTAAAAACTGATTAGTCTCCGATGAAAGGCTTTTAAAGACTGATTGTTAGTCACAGAATACAAACGATTTCAGTCTATGATTTGCTACTTTTGGTGACTGAAAGTTAGTTTCAAATCATCACCAAATCATTCTATGTTAAAAGGCTTTGGTAACCAAACACACTATGTACAAACAAAATTAAAAAATACACCAATGAACCGAAACAATTTTATTTACACCAAACCCAAACAATGTTTAAAAACCTTAACATTTTATATAAACGCCAACAAGCACAACAATCCGGAAGAAAATTGCGCGTTTATACAAAACAACATAGATAAAAATGTTATACATTATAACTACGTGAACAACATCGTCATGAAGAGGAGCAATATCATCCTTGTGAATCCCAACAGCAACCCTCATTAGCATATGCTGAGGCCTTTCAACAACCTTCCCTTCAATCTTCAAGAGATAAGATCTCTCAAGGGTTTTAAATCCAAAATAATCATAGTCAAAGTCCCGATCATAGATAATCTCACTGTCCAGTCTAGCAGCATGCTGAAACATACAAGTCATACACAGTTACTACCTTTAGTAGAGATATCTTTAAGTAAGATCCATAAAAACAATAAAATTAATTAAAAAAAAACTGGTATTTTTTATGTATAGAACATACTGTAAGTTGAAGCGTCGATCTGCTCAGGGAGTTCTTTGATATCCACCTCAAACCTCTCTTGAACCTACAATCACCCAGAATTGCAATTAATCATGCATGCACTTGTTGATAAATACTATGACGCGCATTTAATATAATCATACAAAAAAAAAAAAACAGTGGTGCCATCCAATATGGAGTCCCTTTGCAAGATTTAATGTTGTTTAGTTTGGCTCTCAAAGTTTTTTACCTGACACATATGCTATACAAAGAACACTTGCCGATTCATAAGTAAATGGTTCAAAATGACCACCCCTGATGAAGACCTTAGCTATGGCAATAGAACTATAGAATCTTAAATAATGGATATTTAAACCTGTAATCGAATGAGGGAAAGAAGCGGTGCACGGTATTCACAATCAATTCCACAGTAGCAAGATCAGCAGCTGCAGTATCTGTCATCTGTGTATGTTGTACCTGGAACAAGAACAAAAGATGATATGAAGGTTCAAGTCATATAGCATGATACTGTGAATAAAATGAATAAGTTGATAATAACTGGAGCATGAGATAAATTTGAACCTTCACAGCAACTTTTTGTCCCTCATGAGTACGAGCAACATGCACTTGTGCAAGAGAAAGACTTACGATCGGAACCGGATCAAACTCGTCAAATATCTGAGTATCATACATATATGTTAAGATTAAAAGAAACCATGGAAAACAGTATATTAAATGTTAAACTACCTCCTCGGGGGGCCCACCAAGTTCTTTCTTCACAACTTTGCACACTTGATCATACGTAGAAGTTGGACATCTATTCAACATTGACTCCCTCATTGTCTTTGCATACTCTATTGGCACCAAATAATCCTAATTGAGAAATTAATAATTAGCAGTTCGATGTTCAAATAACCAACAGAGTTATTCGAAATTTAACAGTGAGTATCCACGGAAATGGGAAGGTCGTACCAGTTGAACTCGCAACCTGATTGTTGGTTATCCAAGGGTACTGTGTGAATATATAAAATTGACATTTTTTAAATGGTTATCCAAATTGAACTCGTATCTTTACAGGAATTTGGACCTACAATCTAGGCTATATTGATCAGCCGATGCAGTTGGTCCATAGGCTACAAGAGGGTTTAGAGGTGTGCGCGTGCATTCCCGGATATTACATTTTTTTTACTCTTTAGTGTAGAAAAACAATAATATCTAGTAACTATATATACCCTATTTATGTTTACATAATGGTGCATACCGTGATTATTAACCATGGGTCAGTCATACCCTTGTATAAACACTGTAGTATTTCGTAGTCTAATAATACCGAAAATATAAAAAATTGTAATTACAGCGCATACCACCCATGCTAAAAAACGTGGTCCACCACTGCTCCTAAACCTCTCAAAAGGAAAGAGACCCTACACACCAAACCTTCAAAAAAAGACTCACAACTCAATACACAAGAAGATTCCGCATTTAGCAAATCATACCAACGACACTGTAACACAACAAATCAAACACAACACGTGCAGCATAACAGCCTTCAATAATGCCGATCAATTGAATCACATTTCATTCTTCTAAAGGAAAAAACTTTATCAAATCAATCAAACTTCACATAAATCCACAGAAAAATCAACAACTTTAATAGAGATTGAAAATTAAATTACCAGAAATCATCAAAGTTCAGTCCATGAAAATGACATCATCAGCCATATCCATCAATGGACCTAAACAATCCGGCGAAAACTTCCTAGCAAACATATAATCCTCCTTAAAATCCGACTTCCTAAGACTATAAATTAGCTCCTTCGACAACTCATTCGGATGTCCATTAACATAACACTGACCGACCCATTCATCATACAACTAGGCTTCAAATCATATACATGCTCTTAACAAAATAGCAGTAGCATAAAAAATGTCAGGCTCACCTGCCGGTTCAACCAATCCCAATAAAATAGAAGTGATGCATTAGAATTCTCAGATAAATCCTTAGCTTTCCGGCTTCCATAATTTGTGTACCTGAATACACATAGAATGAATGGTATTGGATTTTCCATTCAACAATATCAAGAAATAAAAGGATATTTCTCGTGAGATACAGATACTTATAGTTTCCCATCATTACCAGCAGTACACAATGCCATAGCATTTGGTTCCTTCAAGCCAGTAGCCATTGCATCATCAAACCATTTCTGGAAATGTTAAAAAAAATGTAACTAATCATAAAATCATAATCACTTTTTGCCAATCAGTCATTGACTGTCACAATTTGGACTTTAAAGTACAGGTGAAACATAGTCATATAGTGGTTGTTTGGAACTTTGGAAATCCAGTAATCAGTTGATAAGGATACCTGTCATCTAAGACAAAAACCTATAAAGATCGGCCAAAGTAACAAGTTTGACTCAATTTCACGACATGTCTAGTTGCAAAATCAAAACAAGTCTGAGCAAGCTTGTGAGGGAGTAACTTAGGTTGGGCAAAGTTAAACATAAGCATTCGAGATTTTCTTGTTACAACTTGCCGAGCACTAACACAAACCTTTCGAGATTTAACAAACAAGTCAAACAAATAGAATTTGTTCACCCTTGAGACCAGTAACAAGTATGGCACATATATATGAAGATTCAAATGTTCATGTTAAGAGCTCTTTTTCTAATATTAGCAAACTATGTACATTTAAACCTTGACCAAACAAGCTATCAAAATTTTTGTAACCGAAATATGTATACTGTAAATTTAAACAATAAATGATAATATATTACAAGAAACTACCTTGAAATGAGCATCAATTGCAGCAGAAAGCATGTTCCAAGTTCATATAGATTCGGGTTTAAAAGAACCCTAACTCCTAAAATCAACCAAGCACGAAATTGAACAATGAACACCTCAAATTGATTATTAAAATGAAGGTATAACACAATAAAGTACCTGATTTGTGGATAAATGGACTTAAAATCGCGAGTGCGGATGGTGAACTACAAGGGCTGTGGTCAGTGAAGATGCGATTGACTTATGGTGGGAGGAGACTACTATTAAAATTGACGATGGCTTGTGGTTGGTGGCAAAGATGAGAGAAAATGTGAAATCTAAGGTGAAGGGATAAAGCCAGATGTGTGGGTTATGGTGACCTAGAACAAAGGGAGGGATAATGAAAATGGTATTTTGAATTTGGGGAATTTTTTAGCGGGAGTAATGAAAACATTTGAGGGAGCGATTTTTTTTTTGAATGGTCACTTAAAAACCGGTTAGACCCGCCGGGTTTTAAGTTGCCCGGTTCAACCCGGTTCTCGAAACCCGACCGGGTTTGGTTTTTTCCAGTTTTTTAATAGAAAACCGGGTTGATCCGATGGTCGAACAGGTTGAAAAAAATAGTTTTTTTTTAATAAAAAATCGGGTTGGTCCGGCGGTCGAACCAGTTGAACCGGTAACTCGGTGACTCGACCGGGTTGATTAAACACCCGGTTTTCAAAACATTTGTCATATGTGATGTATTAATTCGTTTTTCCCAAATAAAAGCACATGTCGTAAGCAATTTAAACTATTGGTGTAGTTTAACCTTTAACAAATGCAATATGAATTAAAGATATTATCTTTATATAAGAATTATTGCAAAACTTATAGGAAAGTGTTGCATTACTTATTAAACATGTTGCCTTTGGCTAATAACATTTGCAACACTTAGAAAAAGTGTTGCTTTAGTTATTAGAATGTAACACTTCTCTTCTAAATGTTGCTTTATAACCATTTTTATTTAAAATGCAACATATTTTCAAAGTGTTGCTCTTTAAGTGTTGCATTAGGCTTATTTTCTTGTAGTGTGTTAAACGAATGAGTCGATATGATATCGTTATACATGAGATGTTAAACGAACGAGTCGAGATGATATCGTTATAAATGAGATGTTAAACGAACGAGTCGAGATGATATCATTGTTTCACAAATATATTAATCATATACATACACTAGTGTTAACGTATTTTTGTGTATAATGACAATAGATCCATCCCATTTTGTGATATCGTTATTTCACAAATATATTAATCATATACATACTTGACTTACTTTCACCATGTTACAAATTTGACTGGATACTTGATGCTTTGGATTAATATATTCCTGTGCATTTTTTGGTTATTTTTTTTAGCTTTCTTAATGTGTACATTAGAAACATTTGTTTACTTGTGGTGGACGATCTGGCATGAGTCCGTCAGATTTTTAAAAATATATCTTTTGCCCTTTTACATAATATTTGTTTTTATGGGTATATAAAACGGTTTATCCTGACTTCGTGGCACATGGTTGGCATTTGATTCATTACAATTTTGCCCATCGCGTTATGGCTAGATTACTGGTGATGGAACAAAGCATTGAAATTTGTTAATGCAGCTACAAGCGATAAATTAAAGGAAATGGATTTGGCCAAAAGCATTGAAATTTGTGAATTAGTTACTCGTGATAATAGGTAAAAGTCAATAACCTTGCTAATCAACGGAGTTAAATATATACCAGTCACAATATAAGTCCACGTTTCCAATGAATAACTGAATTTTAGTCTTAAATATGTTGCCCATGTATAAGACGTTTCCAAACCTTTTTATTTTGCATACGTATTTGTAACTGAAATTTAGTCATAGCTATGATGTCCATGTATTAGGGACTCATTCGTGATTCAAAAAATCAGTCACTAACAAATTTCCCTCCAAACCTTTTTTATTGCGCAGACATATTTGTAACTGAATTATAGTCTTAGGTATGATGTCCATGTAATAGGGACGCAGCTGTGATTGAGATTCAGTCACTAAAAATTTTCCCTCTAAACCTTTTTATTGTGTAGACATATTTGTAACTGAAACTTAGTCTTAGCTATGATCTCCATGTATTAGGGACCGAACTGTGACTATAATTCAGTCACTAACAAATTTTCTGCCAAATTTTTTTATTGCGCAAATATATTTGTAACTGAAATTTAGTCTTAGATATGATCTGCATGTACTAGGGACTGAATTGTCACCCTTATTCAGTCACTAACAAATTTGCCTCCAAATTTTTTTCCCGTACAGGCATATTAGTAACTGAAATTTAGTCTCAGATATGGGATCACTGAATCGAGGACTGATTTTTAGTCGCCGCAATCAGTCAAAAAAAGTTCAGTCCTTAAAAGTATTAGTAATTGATGTTTCAGTTACCGATGCTATGTATCAGCGACTGATATATCAGTCCCTAGAAATTCAGTCTCTGAAAGCCTGTTTTTTTGTAGTGCCACCTACAATAGATTTAACAAAGAAGGGATGAAAAAACACAAACCCTAAGCGGGTTATGTTTTGTGCCGTGAGTTAGGAGAGGAAGAGAGGGAGAGAAAACTTGGCAAGTTGTTAAATGTAATTGATATCCATAATGACCAAATCAATTAAGAGGTTATAATGGAAAAGTTACACTTAACCCCTTGATCTTTCCCTCTTGTTCTCCCCACCATGGCCGGCCACTTTATGGGCCCACAATGGGCTTGCCCATCGTTGGTCCACTCCAAAAACGCTAAGTCTAACTTAGTATTTAATGGCCCGTTATAGATCCCGAGTTACGTAGTCGTTTATATATTGTAAATGCGATAAATACAATCTATTAAATGATGTCTTGGTATATAAGTGTGTGACCCCATAGGCTCACATTTGTCTAGTCATATAATTATTTATTATGACACGAGCATACTCCAACATGTCTATGTTTTTGTTATAGTAATATGCTTCACTTATGGAATTCCACTATCATTAGTTGTCGCAAGACTTTTTGTTGACACTTCTCATATTACGTCACACTTGATTGGTCATTTGATACAAAGATTCAAGTTTTTAAATGGGAAGGAACTCACCCCCTCCCCCTCTACGTTTTCCACATAATATACTTTAAGAAACTTGGTAACGAAGCTCTCATGCCAATTGTAGAAAACTAGAAGGGGGGGGGGTTGAATAGTTTTACCGATTAAAACTTCGTTTTAAAACTTTTAGATCGAATTATGTCAATCTAGTTTGACATTTTGGATATTGATAGTGAGAAAAGAATATAAACTAAACTAAGAGATAGAGTTAGAAATACATAACCACAACACGAGTATTTATAGTAGTTCGGCTACAAGGATACCTTCCTTGCCCTACTCCACTCCCCAAGTAACCAACTTGAGAGTTCCGTAAATACTACACAAGATAAACTCCTTTCACCGGCGTAGAAGCCTTCACAACGTCGCTTACACTTTATCCGGTACAAAGCTAAATACCGAGCTCTTCCACGAGGTAGAGCTAAACTTTCGTCGCCTACACTTTATCCGGTACAAGGCCAGATATCGGGTTCCATTACAAAGGAGGAACCACTAACCGATCAACACAACTAGCACAATACGACTTTAGGGAACCAACGTCCCTTTTACACCTAACGACTCAACACATCTACAACACCTTTGAGAAGAAGAAGGAACAACAAGATACACTTTTGTTATCTTTTGAAGATAAAGAATCCTAGCAACTCATATCATGAGCTTGCAAGTCTTCGAGAGGTCGTGATTTCGCCTTTTAAAAGGAACCTAGAGAATCACAAAGAAAGACTACATAGAAAGATCCTTGGATCTGAGGTTAGAGAGTTTAGAACATAGAGAGAAGATATGTCTAAAGGTGCGAGGAGCAAGAGATAAATGGCTCACTATTTATAGGCAAACTGAGCACTGTTCAACCGGATTCAGGAAATCCCTTCCCAAAGGGATCCGACCAGTGTAAACCAAGGGATACGGGTATCTAGTATTACCAGTCCGGACTTTGGGTTACAATTCCAGGTTTTGGGATATGGGTTATGATCCATGGGTTATGTGGTGTCATGCATGATGTCAAAGACATCTTGCGCCATAGGTTATGGACTTTGGGTTATGGGTTATGGACTTTGGGTCATGGATCATGGGTTTTACCCATTTAGGTGTCATGCATGATGTCATGCAATGGGTCGTGGGTTATGGATCAAGCTTCATGGGTTATGGGCTATGGACTTGGTTTTGGGTCATGGATAGTCCAAGTCTTTCCTAGTTTATTTTTACAAGTTGCATGTATTTTATAAAATGTAAGTAACTAAGTTACTTAAGTGTTTTTATAAAATGGTATTGGTTTTATGTAAACTTGTTAACTAAACATGTTGAAGGTTTATTTGTTTAGTGAAATGAGTTAGTAAACTTTTGGCTCAATGCGTTATGTATTTTATTTATCTCGTTAAATTGATTTTACGTTTGTTATCGACAGAACATTAGAAGATCATAAAATATAAATAAACGTTTTTAAGGTTTATTTGTATTAACAACTAGTTTTATAACTAGGTTTGACATCGAAAAATTCGATGGGAAGAATGACTTCGGGTTATGGAAAATAAAGATGCGTTCCTTAATAGTACAGCAGGGATGTGATGCTGCATTAGAGACATTACCCGCGGATATGGAAGCAGGAGAAAAGTCTGCTTTGATGAAGAAGGCATACAGTACCTTGATTCTATGCTTGGGAGATCGCGTTTTATGG
The DNA here is from genome assembly GCA_021014915.2 of Artemisia tridentata subsp. tridentata. Lineage (NCBI taxonomy): Eukaryota > Viridiplantae > Streptophyta > Magnoliopsida > Asterales > Asteraceae > Artemisia > Artemisia tridentata. Next base: position 271,243,355 of record CP139504.1, read on the forward strand.
GAAGTTACCAGAGAAAAACTGCTGCAGGAATTTGATTGAAGTTGACTATATCCGAAGAAGAAGTTGTACACGTACTATATGAGTCCAGGTACGAAACTGGTTGATCATATAGATGATTTTAATAAGTTGATACTTGATTTGGCGAACATTGATATCAAGATTGAGGATGAGGATCAGACACTTATGTTACTCACGTCGTTGCCATCTTCTTACAAAAAATTTGTGGAGACATTGTTGTATGGGAGGGAATCCTTGACAATGGAGAATGTTTTGGCGACTCTGAATTCAAGAGAGTTGAAGAAAAGAACTGAAGGCACAAAGGAAGAAACTGGTGACGGGTTATTTGTAAGGGAAAGGTCAGATCATTCAAGGAAAGCTCATTTTGGTGGAAGTTCATGGTTTAAGTCAAGGGGTGGAACTGGTAAACTCAAGTGCTTCATATGTCATTCAGAGGGTAATCTGAAGAGAGATTGTCCAATGAAGAAGTCAAGTGGGTTCATTAGGAAGGGTAAGCATGATCAGTATTCTGATTTTTTTGATGACGACGGTAGCGCCTACTTTGGAGAAGCCTTAGTGGTGGTCGGGAATGATGAGATGACTGAATTGGTAATGGATTTAGGTGGGTCTTATCATATGACACCTAGGAGGGATTTCTTGTATGACTTCAAGGATGTTGATGGTGGTTCAGTTCCGTTAGGTGATAACAGGACATGCACTATCAGAGGGACAGGAAAAGTGAAGATACAGTTGCATGATGGTTCAAGCTTTATACTGGAAGATGTCAGGTATGTTCTATGGTTAAAAAGGAGCTTGATTTCATTGGTTACTCTTGAAAAAGAGGGTTATACTGTAAAGATGCAGATGGATAGAGTCAAGGTGATCAAAGGTTGTCGGGTTATGATGACCGGGATCAGGGGAAAGAACTGTGTGTATACTCTTGAAGAAAAAGTGACGACTTTTGATGTACAAAAGCATGGAGGTTGAAAACAAGTTGGATTCAAGCAACTTGGTCATAAACAAGTTGGGTTCAAACAACTTGGTCATAAACAAGTTGGGTTCAAACAACTTGGTTCTGGTATTAAAACAGAAGTCCATAGAGTACAGGTTGCTAAACGTGTTTGGTTTGAGGTGGAACTGCAGGGAGCTCAGGAAAATCGTGAAGCTGAGGTTGTTCAGGATAGTAACGATGATGCTGCAGTGGCTCAAAGAAAGTTGGAGGACAAGCAACTAGAAAAAAGACAAACACGGATTGCTTGGTAAAGGAGCAGAAAAAGGTACACCTTGGTATAAAGGTAAGGGCAAACATTATGGTAACCGGAGTACCTGCAGAGGGTAATTGTAAAACCCTAAAATTTTGATTCGTATTTAATTAATCATTTGAATTATAACATAAGTTTAACATTAAATAAATGACACTTAAAACTATATGTTATATATATTAGGCACATTATTAATTTTATCCTAAAGTAAAATAAATAAAAGACTTTCCTATTTATCCTAATCCTAAAATTAAATAGAAATCGGTTTAACAATTATGTGGGCCGATTATTTGGTTATTCCCTCCCTTAATCATAGCAATCAGTATTTATTTTGATTAAATCAGTATTCAATAGTTTCCTAAAAATAATACACGCTCCTCCTTTTAATTGTCATACGGATTCTTTTTGTTCTCCCTTCTCCCATACGATACATCCCCTAAACACAATTTCTGGTTATCTTTTTTTTTTTTTTTTTTTTTTTTTTTTTTTTTTTTTTTTTTTTGCTCTCAAGATCAAGGAAGAAGGAGAAGTTAGTTTGTGATAATTCGTTGGTGTATTGGTGGTGATTAAAGTCGAGCCCTAAAACCTTCATTCTCAGTCGATTTCTTCTCCATAATCGGCCAGGTTATTCTGTTTCTAATTGTGTTTTCTTTTTTTCATTCGACATATAAAAGATATAATCAAGACCAAAACTAAGCTAATAACTAGAATCATGTTTGTAATCATGCTTGGAACCCTTGTTAAAAAAATATATGCAGCCCATAATTATTTGTGTCGTGTGATTGTGAATGTTTTGAGTCGTTTGTCCAACCCTATGTCGACATAATGATAACATATACAAGCCCTAAAATCAGTCCTTAATGATACATTAATGAGGCCTTAAATTGGAAACCCTAGGTGACAAACTAACGAGGGCATTAGAGGGATTGGGGTTTTGGAATTTACGATTTTATGTTTGCTCGTATGAATGGTTTTGGTATAAGTCATGTCTCGTTAATTTGGTGTTTGTGTGAGTATGGGTTAAATGGGTTAGAGTATATATCGTGTGTCGTTAAAGGCCTAAAACTAATATGTAGATTTTGGTTGCAAATCGGAATAAGGGATTTAAGGTTTATGGTCCCTTGTGGTGTCGTTAAATCTGAGGTTGGTATGTGTGTACAGTAGGTGTCGAATCATCTCAAGACTTGTTTAAAATTGTGCACTTAAAACGGATAAAAAGAATGGGTTGAGAACTTGTTTTCTGTCTCACTGCATGCTGTCCAGAATTTGGGTCGGGTTTAAAAGGTTCTAATTTGATGATGCCAACGTGTTTTAGCAAGATTTTTGAGTCTAAAACTAAGCTCAAGTTGTGTGCTATCTGGATATAAAATTTCATAATTTTTGGAGGTGGGGTAGGTGACTTTTTGATTTTTAGAACATTAGATGTCAATCCTGAGTTTAGGAGTTTGGAAATTCAGCTGGTGTTTTTGAATTTTAATTTCCAAACAGTGAGGAGTTAGGAGGTCTCATTTTACAGGGATAATATCTAGGATGTATAGGACTTACTGGAATTTTTTTGTATTTTTATAAAGGGTTCTAATGGGTGAAGCAAATGCAAACTTTCTGGGTGTCTGTGCAGTTATTTTTCTGGGTGGGTCTGGAAAGATGAATTTTAAAATGGTGCTTTAACTTATTAATAAAATCTGTAAAAATTTTAGTAATTACTTAACTCATTTTAGAACCTCAGGAAAAATTGGAAGGGTCTATTGAGTTCATTTGACATGTCTTAAAATTCATAAGAAACTGAGTCAGATTTGCATTCTATACCTAAAATAAGTTATGAGTATAACTATAAGTATTAACCATGAAAACCATTTGTAACTTATGAAATAAACATATAAGTATTAAATGATCCCTAATTCGTGTAGATCATTTGAAGAGGTGCGACGTTGTTTCCTTGTGTCCATTCAGTCATTTGCTTTCCTTTCATTCGCGTTAAGGTACAGATATTCCACCCTTTTTCAGTAAGGGTATCTCATGACTTTGATTCCTTGATAATAGCTATTCGTTTGGTTATTCTGTCTGTTATGGTTGATTATTCGTTCTTTCTGGTGACTTCAATATCCGTATTAGAACCATTGATACATTGTAACCCATTTAATATTACAACTTCATGTGAAAACCTTTCTTCAATATATCATGAAAATGTTTTGAGAAAAAAATGGTTTAAAATGATTGATATGAAACCAAGGCGATATCACTTTTATATGAAGGTTTAATGACTTTTATGAAAACTGCTTTTAAAAGAATAAGTTTATGAAAACAGTGTTTAAATGATTTTCACAATTACTTAACCTATTTGTACTCTATCATTTCCTTAAAGATTTCTCATGATTTTTACTCTATTTCATTTACCGTTTTGCTATTTTGATTTATGATCCACATTTGATTAGTATGCATTTGCTATTCTGTTGATATGATTCATTCAGTTGGTATTATCTTGTTGGATAATTGATAATTATCCTTTATGCTTTATTTGTATCATCTGTTTCATTCTATTGCCCATATTTGTAGCCAGTCATGGGGAGTCCATGGCCTTGCCATTGATGCACCAATGGTATTGACACTATCTGTGAAGGTGGGTTTTAGTCCACAGTGTTCCCACTTATGCTATATAGCAACCATGGCCACCATATTTATTATTGTTATATTAACGTACGTATGCACAGTCTCGAACTTGTATATGTATATCCGTTTTACAGGGAGCGTATGAATGCATCCTAGGTACTTTGTTTAGTTCAGCTATTTGGTGAATGGATTGTGTGTGTGCCATACACCCCATTTCACACTAGTACTATTGGATTCTGCAGCTCCTATGTACAATTTGCTATGATATGATATATGTTTGTTACTTGGACATTTCCTTGTTATGATTGTTATCCGTTTCATATTCCTTGTTATGCTTTGATTCCATTATCATATATCCCATATTTCATTGATATCTTGTTCAGCAAGTTCTCGTGGTTTCGTTTCACTTATCCGTTCATTTTACTACTTATTGTGACTTATATCATTTTATCTAGCAGATCCTTATGATTTCATTTCAGTTATTCTTTTGCTTTAGTTATCCATTTGTATATATCTGTTCACTGGGCTTTTTAAGCTCAGCCGCATTTCTTTTCCTGCGGCAGGTTTTAGGTTGGAAGCTGGGTTTTGAGTGAAGAGTGCTTAGGAGCTTTTAGTGGACTGCACCTTGATAGCTTCCCATGGATTAGAGATGCATTTAGAGTTTTTCTTTTGGACTTAGTTTGTATTTTAGTATGGAAGTTGTAATGTTCAAATTTAGTACTTTATCTTTTCCTTAGAATGCCTTTGTAAACATTGTATTATTAAAGTCTTCCGTTTGCGTATGTTCTGTTTGACGCCATAAATGTGACATTTGACCCGTTATCGGATGGGGGTGTTACAGTAATGTTGCTGAAAAAAAGAAAGTGAAGGTGTCTATCGAAGCTAATCTTGGAAAATTACTGAAGTACAATGTCTGGTCGACAAGATGGTCCCCGGTCCGAGGTTCCATCACGAGGAAAAGGTGCTGAGTATCGGTTATGTTTAAGTGTTACTCCTAAGGTGAAAATTGTTATATATTAGTAGTAAACTTAAACATAGATTTGGGACTTAAGTATACTTTGTAATTAAATTAGGTATTAGACATAAACTAGGATTAGGTAGCTTGGATTGCAAGCCAAATATGTTTCCTATTCGACTTAGGATAGGTTTCTATCCCCTCATCTCTATAAATAGAGATGAGGAGGGATGCTAGTTATTCATTATTCTTCCTCGTTGTAATAGCTTTATTAGGTTATTTAATAAATGTTTGGTACGAGGGTATATCGTGTGCATATTCTTGTCGATTGTTTGTAGTCACTCGTGTTTGCTACTTATGATCGATATAACTCGTGATCTAGCGTTCCGCGATCGAACTTCGGGTTGTTTTCGATTGTGTCCAACAAGTTGTTGGACAATTACGACAACAAACCAGAATTTCGATCGTGGAACGCTAGATCGCGAGTTATATCGAGCACAACTAGCAAACACGGGAGACACGATAGACTACAAAGAACCGAAAGGAATATGCACACGATATACCCTCGTACCAAACCTTTATTAAACAACCTAATAAAGCTATTGCAACGAGGAAGAAGAATAAATAACTAGCATCCCCCCTCATCTCTATTTTTAGAGATGAGGGGGTAGAAACCTATCCTAAGTCGAATAGGAAACATCCTTGCCTTGCAAGGCAAGCTAAACACTTCCTAGTTCAAGTCTAATACCTAATCTAATTACAAAGTACATTTAAGTCCCTAATTTATGTTTACGTTTACTACTAATTATATCATACTTACATTTATTGGGCTACCAAACCCGTTTTTTTTGCAACCCGGTCCAACGAGCCTTCGGGTAATAAATTGGTTGGGTGTTTGGTGCTCCGGACTGTTGATCTGCACTCACAGTATTCCCTTTCCTTTGAGATCCGATCCGTGCAATCCCGACTCCTGTGCCCGACGCCGATTCAGGCTTTCCCGATCCGAATATATGGGTTATGAAGTAGCTACAGGAAAAGCAGATAGAAGAGGTAGCCTATAGACTCAAGCGATAAGCTCGGTGAAAACTCACCCCGTATTCCATGTGAGTCAGTTGACTTCGATTAGAACAGACCGACAACAACTACAGTAATATGAACCGTATTACTATTATTTTATTGGTTTTGTGGTTGTTCTTATGCCATATGTTATATCTACAGTTTTCCACTTAGTTATATCCAAACTTTCAGATTGGGTTTAGGTGTGCTACCAACTTTTGCCGTAAAAAAAACTGGTGCCCTGATTGTGTAAAGAAACCGTGTGAAACCATTCATTGTAGGTTCTATTCTTTTTTTATGTTTAGTTGTTTTTGTTGTTGTTGGTGGCAATTTTATCATGTGAGGTTTACCCTGTTGTTGCATTTAATTGTTGATATCATTGGCCTACTTAGCTGCTATTATTTTTGTATTCGAGGTATTTATAGTTGTTGGTTGATGTGCGAGTTTGGTGCAGTTAATTGTGGTTGTTGTTGATTTTCTGATGTCACATTTATAGTTGTGTTGTTATTTTTTTCTTTAGGGTTTGCCTTCATTTAATTGGACACTTATTTTTTTTTATTAGGGTTGTTGTTTTAGGATTATAAGATTACAAGTTTTTTTATAATTGTTTGTGTTAGGATAATTTAAGCAGCCTTTTTTTTTTAGCCTCCATGCTATGGAATGGTGGATTGTTTCTTTTCCCCATTTTTTTTATTATTTTTTTATTTTTTTATTTTTTATTTTTATTTATTTATTTATTTATTTTAGCTTATTGTATGGAGATGTCTTTGTTTTTTTACACCAGCTTCTAACTTTTTCTGCCTTTTTTTTCTCGCATTGCTTTCCTCTGTTTGCAAATAATCATTTAAAAATGCGTTTGTTGCTCATAATAATTAATTATAAACTCTTAGTCATTGTTTTTGGGTTACCTTTTTTTATTTGGTTCGTCGGCCTTCGTATTGCTCTTTGTAATTATGAAACCAAATATTAAATCTAATGCTAAAAATATCAACAACCGACTTCTCAAAAACCCAAAAGTAAATAATGACACGCCTATACATGGGTGTGCCAACTCCGAGATCGAAGGTGAGATTAGACACAATGTGTCTCATTGTCAGCCACTTACGAATACTCCTCAGGCCACTCCCCTCACATTAAACGTGGGTTCTTCCAAAGGTTAGTTTATTCTATATATTTCATACAGTTTTTCAATAGTGTTTTTCATCACATGCATACCTCATGTTACTCATTTTTTTTCCAGGTACCTCTGCACTAGAAAATTCACATGTCACAGCCCGTCAGCTTCGTACAAACCATAATTATGGTCAGCCCGAACTGCCTGTACAGCCGGCCAGTTTTTTTAGTAGTCACCGCCTGAAGCGGAGTAATCTGAATAGCTAATTGGGTTTGTATTTATTCAATCAGGGTTACTTTAGTAACAACATGTCTATTTTTAAGCTAAAAACGGAAATTGTAGAACCTCATATTCATATACCTGTTTAAAAATGCAGGGCCACGTACGCGTAAGCGCACCAGGACCCAAAAAAAATGCAAGAGAGGATGTGGCGTCCATTTGTCCAGGTACTGTTGGTAATAGTAGCTTAGAAGGTAGTTCGTTGGACTGTGCCACCGTAACTACAGATGACTTGCTTAGTACTGTCCCTCAAGGTAAACTAAACGCGCCTGTTATAGCTAATCATTATTTATTGTTCTTATGCTCATAATGTCAAATGTGGTAACTCATATTTATACACCTCTTTAAAAATGTAGAAGCATGTGCGCGCAAATGCACCAGTCCTGATGTTGGTAATAGTACCTTACAGGCTCCTTCGGCAGGCCGTGCGAGCCTAAGCAAACATGCCTTATTTCGTAATGTATCTGAAGGTAAATTAAACCACTCTGTTGTAAACAAGTAAACCTTTTAATTTAACCGCCACTTTGTAGTGTAGATGTATTTGATGCAATAAAGTAATCAACATTGTTGTTCTTTTCTTTTATTCACAGCGTCAATTCCAATATCTGTCCACCAGCGTCGGTATACTCATGCATTGGAAAATCAAGTTGAAGGTTGTGAAATGCAACGAACTCCTCGCAGAGGTACTTTCCAATATACTCCAAATCATCCTGCTTTTCCTATCGGTCAACCATCTGCGTGTGGTACAAGTGCAAGTACGTGTGTAAATTGTCTTTAAACATGTTTCCAACTTAAAATTGCCTATTAATTAATTATCTCATATTGTAACAATAAGGTTATTATACACTACATTTAATAACCTTCTTACAAACTTTCGGCGTCACTACAGGAATGCCTACGCATGATGTAACCCAATCAACTGCTGTAAATAATAAGAGCCAAGGTGACGAAAAAAAAGGCAAAGAAGCGAGACCCCAGGACGGTGTGTGCGCCAACGTTCTTTAGCAACTGATTTGCAATGTCATCCAGGTGTTGGCCTCGCTGGTCCTTATGACCAGCCATCGTCGCATGTAAATGAAGGTAACTATCGGTTGTAGCTTTTCCAATTGCCTATGTATTTCTGTTAAGAGTTGCGCCTTAATTAATGGAGTATTTTACATTCAAGACAGGGATGGCTACACATAATGTTCGGCAATCAACTGATATAAATAATTACAACTGTTTGCAGAAAAGCCAAAAAAAAAGTGAACAAAAACTGATCAGGCCGAAAGGAATGTTCGCCAGCGTTCTTCGACAACCCATTTACATTCTCATTTAGATCATGCTGATGATAATCATGCCGAACAATCAACTTCACATGTGAATGCAGGTAAACTTCGAGATTTACTTTCCCAACACCCTACCTTTTAAGTAAATAAGTTGATTCCCATGTTTTAATTAAGCCTTCTATTTTGGTCACTCCAGATGCATCAGGTATGCAGAAAATTCAAAAAAAAAAAAAAAAAAAAAAAAAAAAAAAAAAAAAAAAAAGACGAACTGATCAGGGCGAAAGGGATGTTCGTTAGCGTTCTTCGACAATTGGCTTACATTCTCATTTAGATAATGCTGATAATAATCCTGCTAAACAATCAACTTCACATGCAGATGAAGGTAAACCTCGATGTTCAATTTCCCAGCACATTACCTTTTAAGTAAATAAGTTGGATCCCATGTTTTAATTAAGGCTTTTGTTTCGCTCATTCTAGATGCAACAGCTATGTATGATGATTTACGGGATTGTGATCAACAATGCCATTACTGCAAAGCGACATTCTGGCATGAGGAACAGCTTAAAGGGCGTCGTGCTTACAACGGTCAGCCTGAATATCATTTATGTTGTGGAGGTGGTAAAGTTTTAATGGAGCCTGAGGTAGACCCACCTGCATATATCAAGGAGCTTCTTGGAGACAGCAATTTTATCCAGAATATAAGGGCTTACAATCAAATGTTTGCCATGACTTCATTTGGTGCCAAGATTGACAACACAATCAACCAAGGAAGAGGTCCATATGTGTTTAATGTTTCTGGTCAGATATACCATTGGATTGGTTCCCTATGTCCTGTTGGTGATGATGCGCCATGCTTTTTACAGCTATATATCTACGATACACACAATGAAGTACAAAACAGGATGTCCCATTTTCAAGAATCCGATAGATCTGCATTAGATCCAGAGGTTGTTCAAGGGCTCATCCAGTTTTTAGATACTCACAATGAGCTGGTACGCCTCTTTAGAACAGCCCGAGATAAATGTGCAGAAACTGATGTTCCTGAATTTAAGGTAAGGCTTTACAATGGCGAAGGTACGCGCGGTTATGAGTTGCATGCATCTGATACTTTGGGAGCCATAGTGTTTGACAGTGGTCCAACAACCGAAGCAGACTATGATGTTATAATCGAATGGAGAGGTGGGCCGCCAAAAAGGATAAATAAGCTTCATCAATCGTACATGTCGTTGCAGTTTCCGTTGATTTTCATCTATGGTCAGCCTGGATTTCATACAGGCTTAAATTTAAGGTCTACAGATCCAGCCGACAAGCCAAAACGAGTTTCGATGAATGCGTTTTACACATACCAGTTGCACCCAAGGCATGGCCAGTATGATTTACTTTTCCGAACAAGCCGTCTTTTGCAACAGTACGTTGTTGGTGTTTATTATTGTATAGAACATAATAGAATGAATTTCTTTAGAACACATCAAAATGATATCCTGGTAGAATATTTGTCAGGGCTTTATGATGCAATTTCAAGAGGCGATCGTGATGGCTCAGAAGTCGGCTCAAGAATTATTTTTCCTTCTTCATTCACTGGGGGTCCTAGATATATGTATAGCCACTATTTGGATGCGCTAGCAATTTTTCGTGTGCTTGGTAATCCACAATTTTTCATAACGTTCACATGTAATGTCAATTGGCCTGAAATTCAGCGATACATGGCAGCATTCCCTCATTTGAATGCGGCGGACAGAGCAGATGTAATATGCAGAGTTTTTGAACAAAAGATTACAGCATTTATCAGGTTTCTCAAACAAAGGCAGACTTTTGGATATATCACAGGAGGTATACCTATGTTTTACTATAAATGTTTTTTCATTTTAAGTTTTGTTAAAATTTAAACCATGCATAGGTCAGCCGTGTAATGTATCAGCATATTCGCCTAATTTTTATTTCCCTATTCTTTAATATGCAGTATTATACACTGTTGAGTTCCAGAAATGTGGATTACCACATTGTCACATGCTGGGTCTGGGTGTCTTCATCAAACAGAATACAAAATGCTCAAGATGTTCACCAGTATATTTCTGCTGAGTTGCCCGACCCAACTATTGATCTACACGGCTTCAAAATTGTCTCGGAAATGATGATGCATGGGCCCTGTGGAAAAGCCAATTTGGGTGCACCGTGTATGCAAGGCGAGATTTGCACAAAAAAAAACCGAAAGAAATACAACAACGAGACATTTTTTGATGACGAGGGTCGTGTGCATTATCGAAGAAAGAAAGTAAACACTTCGGTAACTAAACACCATGTGAAGCTTGAAAACAGCTATGTCGTCCCATATAACCGGTCTTTGTTCTTGGCGTTCTTAGCACATATCAATGTAGAATACTGTGGGTGGAGCATGCTCATCAAATACCTGTTTAAGTACATATCGAAAGGGATGGACCGAATATTTGCACAAGTTACCAGGTCTATAGGTGATGCAGCTACTTCGATAGTACAGCCACAACCATGCATCGATGAAATCCAAAATTTTGTTGACGGGCGTTTCATCTGTCCTTATGAAGCCTGGTGGAGAATCCTAAAATTTAAAATACACTGCAGAGAGCCAGCAGTCCAAATACTTTCGGTGCACCTCGAAGGCATGCAGCATATGACCTTTCGAGACCACGAGAATTTGGAATCAGTTATGAATCGTCCATATAAGAAGATGACGACGCTGACAGAATGGTTTACTTACAACATTGAAAACACAGATGGTCGGCATTTGACTTATCTAGAGTTTCTATAACAGTTTGTTTGGTATGCAGATAGGAAATCCTGGTCAAGAAGAAAAAATGCCAGGTATTCTGTTGGCCGTCTTGCATATATACACCTAAGTTTGGGAGAACTTTTCTACTTTCGGATGTTGTTATGTCATCAACGAGGCTGTAGAGGGTTTGCAGATGTGCGGAAAGTTAACCGAATCGTGTATCCTAAATATCGAGCCGCATGTCAGGCTCTTGGTTTACTTGGTGATGATAAAGAATGGGATACAGCCCTTCAAGAGGCATGTATCTCAGCATCATCACCAGAACTAAGGTTCCTTTTTGCTCAGGTTCTTACTCACTGTGAAGTGGCAAACCCTTTACAGCTATGGAATAAATATTGGCAAGAAATGGGTCATGATATTCCACGCATTGTTTCAAAATGTGTCGGGATTCCAAACTACTATGTCAATGATGCTGAATTACAAGGTTACATATTATATGAGCTACAGATATTACTAAGAAGTTGTGGTAAATCAGTCCAAGATTATGGTTTGCAGGCACCTCCGAAACATCTGCGTGATCAATTAAAGAATCGTTTGCTGATGGAAGAAAAGAATTATAACAGAGCATTGTTAGCGCAGGAAAAAAATGATTCAGTCCCTAAGCTAAATGCTGACCAAAGGAGAATTTATGAGCTTATTCTAAATGCATACGCAAGAGGCGCACAGGAATTGGTATTTGTATATGGCCATGGAGGAACTGGCAAAACTTTTCTCTGGAAAACTGTTATTAGCACTCTGCGGTCTGAGGGTAAGATTGTGTTTGCAGTTGCTTCTTCTGGTATTGCTTCCCTCCTTCTTCCATCAGGACGAACTGCACATTCAAGATTTAAGTTGCCGCTTGAGCTCACAGATGAGTCGCTCTGCAGAGTTAAAAAAAACACTCAGATCGGGAAGCTATTGGCAGAAACAGATCTGATTATTTGGGATGAAGCACCCATGAATGATCGCCGATGCTTTGAGGCATTAGAAAGGACTCTTAGAGACATACTAGATGCAACCGAAGTTCCTTTTGGTGGGAAAACAATAATTTTAGGAGGTGATTTTCGACAAACACTTCCTGTCAAGATAGGTGCTCCAAAAATGGAAATAATAACATCGCCTATTGCAAAATATCACCTCTGGACACATTTTAGGCTCATGAAATTGAAAGAAAACATGAGGCTTTTTCGATCAGGTCTCAGCTTAGAAGAACAAACTTGGCCCATTCCTTTGCGGCATGGCTTCTTGATATTGGTGATGGGAAACTCGGTGAACCCGACCAAGAAGATAGCAGAAATACAGCATGGGTTGAAATTCCAGATAGATACTGTATACAAGATGACACAGAAGGTCTGTCCAGACTCATAGATTTCATCTATGACCAAAGCACGCTTCGCATGGCTTTAGCAATCACCCTCCAACAAAAAGCAATTGTTTGCCCAAAAAATGAAACTGCCGAAATTATTAATACACAGGTTCTGTCAATGGTTGAAAGTGAAATAACAACTTATGCAAGCCATGATGTAGCTGTCCCAATTAATGATTGTGGCACTGAAACAGAGATGTTGTATCCTGCTGAATATCTGAACACGTTTAAGCTACCAGGGTTTCCACCACATCAGCTTGATCTTAAACTTGGAGCACCGGTAATGCTTCTAAGAAATGTTAGCCTCGCAGATGGTTTGTGCAATGGGACACGCATGATAGTGACGCAACTGATGTCAAAGCTTATTGAAGTGCAAATCATCACAGGCACAAGAGTCGGTGAAAAAGTTTTCATACACAGAATACCTTTAATCCATAAAGATCCAAATCTTCCATTCTCTTTCAAGCGCAACCAATTTCCAGTTAAGCTTTGTTATGCGATAAAAATAAACAAAAGTCAAGGCCAGTCTCTCAACAAAATTGGTGTTTACCTTCCACAACCGGTTTTTGGACATGGCCAATTGTATGTTGCTCTTTCTAAGGCTACAACTCCTCATGGGTTAAAAGTTCTCATCAAATAACAAGACAATCGGAGTTCGAATGAAACTAAAATTATAGTTTACAAAGACTTTTTAACAAAAATAGGGGATGCACAGTCATTTTCACAACGCAACTGCATCCTTTAATATTTTCCTTTTTACCCTTTTTTTTGTTTTTTTTTTCTCATATATATATATATATATATATATATATATATATATATATATATATATATATATATATTCCCCCCTTTTTTTTGTTTTTTTGTTTTTTGTTCCTGCTAACCTTTTTTTACGATACATAGGCAATTGCGTGTTATTATAATTTTAAAAAACAAAAATGCAACGGCTTTTACACAACTGCATGTGCACAACTTTTGGTTACATAAAAGTATCACACAAATAATGAAATACAGGTACATTTTGTAGACAACCGCCCTATTTAGCATCTGCCATCGTATTATTCTCCAAGTGGTTTATTCTCCAAGTGGTTTGTCTAACCATCTTCTTCACTTACCATTTTTTGCTTATAACTCACTATCATTTATTATGTGTTTGCAGTTAAATGGCAGACCGTTCATTCAGTCAGATACAGCATCCATCTGCAGGAAAAATGGTTGACAGTAGCAGCGGTGCACTAGCTGAGGTCGAACATGTGTCTCAAGGGACAATTATTGAAAGCAGCAGTGCAACACAGATTGCAGCAATTGGTGAGTTACAACCGACCTCTTATGACAAAGTGCTTGAAGTTAGAGTATATAGAAAATGGATCTCAGTAAGCTACCCAAAGAAAGGTGGAGGTGAATTCTCACCAAAAAAAAATGAAACTGCGTTCTGCTGCATATTAATAGACCGAGAGGTATGTCAAAGTTCATGTGATATAAACAATGCATGTTAACTGCTTCAGTTTCTATAATGACATGTTAATATCAACAGGGCAACGCTATACAAGCGAACATGAATGTTAAAGAGATAGACTACTTTGACCCAAAAATTAAACTTGGATCCGTCTACAGAATTTCAGATTTCATCTGTGAGCCCACCAATCCTTACCAACAAACAATTAACAACAGAACAAGCCTTAGGTTTGGCAGAATCACAAAATTTGACCCTATAACAGCACCAGAGATTCCATACCACTATTTTAGATTTGTATCGTACAACAACCTTCAATAGTGACTACCAACAGAAGATGCGACAGGAAGAATACAATGCCCAATACTTACAGGTCATGCTCTGAATCTTAAATTTTTTAGATATAACAAAATATACAAATTATGATGCTTATTTTGTTACAGATTACATTGGGTGTCTAAGGTCATTTGGGGAACTAAAACGTAAACAAAACGCCAACCAAGAGGAGACCGCATACAGAAAACTCGACATTGAAAATCTAAGGCATGTAATGTTACACTAGATAAAATTTGTTCACAAATAAATAGTCAACGAGTTTTCCCAGTTTTCTGATGCCTTGCTCATGTTGGCAGAGGTAATGTGATAGAGTTCACCATGTGGGATGCTATGGCCGAAAAGTTTGAAGAGGCCAGGCTTGAAACAATGGAACAGCTTGTTATAATTGCAGTGAGCTCTTGCCGTGTGACACGCTTTAGATATACTCCATCAATACTTTAGCACGAATTTCTATATAGACACCAAATTATTAATGCATTTTTAAATATTGCCATGCTAGATTATCAATTGACAGCCACGTCGGCAACACACCTTTTACCTAAACCCAAAGATACCAGAGGCTAAGCAAGCAAGAGAACAGTAAGAACCTTCAAACCAAAATTACCAAATTGCTGCATATTCACATAACATCTGCTTAAAAAAATTAATTATGACTTTTCAAAATATACCAGATACAGAGACAGGCAGCAGGCAGCTCCACCGCTGCGCATTTGCAAAACACCATATGAAGATCCTGAAAAAGAAAAGTTCAGAAACAGATTCCCTTTGAAAACACTTTTAAAACATAATCTAGAAGCGTACAAGGTAAATTTCCTACAACATACAACAAACCTTGCTATAAAATTTTACCATTTCCTGATCATTTGCACGAACATTCTTATGGAGTCAGGTTTACTGTTGAGGCAACAATAAGCAGCATCAACATCAGGAGAGATTGGTTCTACATATCTTGCAACAAATGCCTTTTAAAAGCAAGAGAAGAAGATGGAACCTATCTGTGTTTGGATCATGAAGAAAAGAAAAGCCATGCTATAGGTACATCATATTGTAATTAACATTTGTGCAAACCTAGATAAAACAGGAGAAATTAAATGTTATTTACACTTTGTTCATGATATACAAGTATAATTTCAAAGGTTTTATCACAGACCAGTCTGCAACCGATCCAATTACTTTCTTCACCCCTGCGGCAGATGACACCACAGGGTATTCCTGTTCGGAGCTAATTGCAATGCACAAAGCAACAAACCTGCAACAAATACCACCAGAGATCTTTGCAGTTGAAGGTCAAAAGAATATTTTCCAATTCCATTACAATCAAACAAGCAGAATGGTTGATTTTACTCTAGATCAGGTTTTCATCAAGACAAACAAACAACAAGGGACAACAGCAACAATAGAAGGAAACCCAGGTACTAACATTTTAGTTAGTAGGTTCTCTTATTTAGAGATAGCATTTACAAATACAGATAGTAACTGTTTTGTTTTATAAAAAGTAGGGACACCACCAACGCCTTTGGCTATAACAAACTGTGGGAAACTAGAAGGGGGGGTTGAATAGTTTGCCGGTTTAAAATTCTTTTAAAAATCTTGTTTTAAAAGTTGGCTATTGGAAACTTAGATTTGAACTCTATGTGTAATCAATCAACACCAATATGAACTACACACTAAACTAACTAATACAAATTAATGATAGTAAAGAGTAGAGTTGGAAAGATCAAACCGAGACAAAGGATTTATAGTGATTCGTCTACGAAGCTCTTCTTCGCCCTACTCCACTCCCCGAGTACCACACTCGAGAGTTTCAAACACTATATCAACAACCTCCCTTCAGGCGGAGAAAACCGTACACGTCGCTTATCCTATTACCGACACTAAGCTAAATGTCGAGTGCTAATCTTAGCTAGCACCAATCTACCAAGGTCCACGTGACCAATCACACAAGCCCAATGGCTACACGAGATCACCAAGATCTCAACACGATCACAATGATCAACTCACTCTACTAACTCTATCCTAATGACCCTTGATCTTCTTGATCAATTACACAAGCCCAATGGCTTCAAGAGATGTTCACTATCTCTCACAAAAGATAAATAAACTTGATGTATGCTATGATACAACAAGGTTGTAACAAGTGTTACAAAAACCTAACAACTATAACTCTTGTATCTTTCTTGAATACTTTGAGTTCTTCTCTTGCTAATGAAGAGGAATGATAACACCTTGTATCAACTTGGATACTTGTGTTCTTCTCTTGAAGAGGAATGATAACACCTTGTATCAACTTGGATACTTGTGTTCTTCTCTTGCTAATGAAGAGGAATGAAGAGGATCTCTTGGTGGATGATTGGATCACTCTTAAAACAAAAGAAAACTAATCTAAATGACCTAAAGAAGAGAAAGGTGTGAGAGGTTAAACTCAAAAGTTTTTCTATGTGAAAGGGTGCCTAAAATCTGTGAAAGGGGTTGGTAGTTATAGGCAAAGAAAATCTGAACGTTACAGAAAAAATAGTACGGACGGCTCCACTAAACATGCCACGGCTCCACTAAATTTAGTGGAACCGTGGAGCCGTCCTAGACTAGGACGCTCCAAATTTTGTCTTTTCTGGTGAAAACTTATTTGGGGAAGGTTGGAGCTGATTTGGGGGGGGGGGGGAAATAGCTGTTGTGATTTTCAAACATATTTTTCCATTAAAACATTTCTTAATAATTCAAAAATAATTTGTCATGTGTATTTTTGAAAAAATGTTTTGTCCCATTAAAAATGTGAGCTCTCAAAACCAAAATTTACTTCTTTGATCATTTGTCAAGTTTGTAAATTTGTCTAAGAGTGATTTGCGTAGAAACGGGATCTTCCGATTAAAAACTTGTTTACGTTAATTTTAACGTAACGTGATTTCACATTTTGTCATCCTCAAAACGTGAAGTAATCGAATGATATAAATAACGTTTTTAGAAACATTATTTGCATCAACAATCTCCCCCTTTTTGATGATGACAAAAATATAAACTCATTTTAAGTTAAAATTAGTTTTAACAAGTTTTTAATGAGTTTACTCCCATTTCTCCCCCTTTTTGTCGAATCAAAAAGGTGACGACGGCTCCCCCTTGATGTGTACTCCCCCTCATTTGGAGAACACAAAGGAATCGAGCAATGGTTTGTGCTACAAAACAAGGTTAGACGAAAAGTATACAATATCTAACAGGTAGCACATTTGACAAATATCCAACCACACAAAAAAAATAGCTAGGTAGCCAAAATGAAAAGCCCATTTCATAAACATAAAATAAATGTCATACATAGGTATGACTACATCAAGAAAGCAAATTTAAAATAAAATGAAGACACATAAACATCAATAGTAGTATGAGGCTTCAAGATTTGCTTCTAACTTCAAAAGGGTTCCTAAGCATTTATTGGAGGGACTAAATATAACCATGTTTAGTTTGGGCTATTATGTGGTGGATGTGGTGGAAGGATGATGGGTCCTATGGGTGGTGTGAGGAGGTGTTCTAGGTATGAGAACCTAAAGTTAAGCTCATCTCTAAGGTTCATGATGAGTTCAAGGTTGTGATGGCAACAAGCACAACTCAAGGTGTGTGAGTGAAGGGGATAAAGGATGGGATAACCCATTAAGGGTTGAGGTGATGGTGATAGGGAAGGTGATGATGTGTTGCTCCCAAACTCAATTGGTGATAGGGTGAGGGTGAGAGTTAGAGGTTGTGGTGATGGTGAAAGTGATGAGGGTGATGTGTTAGTTCCCATTTCAAGGGAAGTTGATGGTGATGAGTTAAGTGTTAAGGCTAAAGGGTGAATGGGACTAGGTTGAGATGAATGTGTGTTGGTTCTAGTTGTGGAGGATGAGGATGTGGGTTTGATAGAGGTTGCCTTGGATGGAGCTTGGGGTGTAGTGAAGGAAGATGATGATTTGGTAGAGGTTATGGGTGTGTGGGTTTCATCTTCATCATCCAAGGTGAGATCAATGAAGGCAATGTCATTGGTGATAGGTTTAGTTGATGATTGAGGTGTGTGAGTACTCTTGATCCATTGATCAACTAGAGTGGTTTGATTGGTTGGTTTGATGTTGAATCTAGGTTTCTTAATTACTCTTGATCCCATGATGGTTGTATGGTGAGTGTGAAGGTGTAAGGATGGGTGTAAGGATGGCAATGCATGATGTTGGCTTAAATAGCCAAATCAAAAGCATGCAAGGTTGAAAAGGATGTTGGATTTGGGGATTTGGGGATATGGGAATCAGGTAATGTTGGCAGATTTCCTGGAAAAAGAAGTCAAAAAGTGGAAGGAAATAGTGAAAATCGTCTTCCAGAGGCACGGTACCACTAAATGTACCACGGTACCACTAAATTTAGTGGAGCCGTCGCCTATTTAGTGGAGACGTGGCCTTCATTTGACCTTCTTTCCAGGTCTGCAGGTTTTAGGCAGCCTAAATGAGGAAATTTCTGGGGAATCCATTGGCTGCAAATCCCAAAGCCTCAAACCACTAAACACATAGAATTCCTAAAGCTAGTTTCAACTAGCAACTAACATGATCATGTGATCATCTATGTATTTAGGCAACTATTAAGCATGCATGAATTCAAGCAAGTTTAATATCTAGTGCATGTAATAAAATAATAGAACATGCATGAACTAGGCAAGATTGATTAACATAGAGGTTAATTAACTAAGCAAATTAACCAAGTTCAAGTATGAAATGTTAAAAGGAAAACACTTCAAGCAAGTTAATGTATGATGGACATTGCCATGAACTTACTTATAATAGCTTAATAATACTTAAGTTAATAGTACTACCTAAGCTAATCCTAACTAGTCTCTTTTCTTCCCCAACTTTTTAATCTTGTTTCCAAGCCCTTTGATCGCCTTGCCGATGGACTTGAATCCCCCGATAGTTTGCTCATGCATCGAGACTTGTCGATTGTACATGGTAGTTTGTCTTCTCATCATTGTGGATAAGTTGTTTTGTCCGAATTCAACATCGGATGTTTGTGTGAATGATGAGGTGTCAAGGTTACGAAAGAAGGTATCTGGAGAGGGAGTATTAGGACGAGACGTTCCTTCTTCGTTCACCTCATCATCATCCTCATCCATAGGTTGAGACGAACTGTGACCAAACGAGGAGGAAGAGTGGGGAATATCGGAAGTGGATTTACGACCACCTTTGGACCCTTTGTCCTTACGTTGCTTTGTGCGACGTTGTGGTCCACCAAGTGGTTTCATAACCGGATTGACTAGGACATAGTCGACATCATTGAGAGATGGGTAGGTTTGTATAACCCATCTGAATAAACGAGTAAGCAACATGCCATATGGCATGAGCTCATCGGAACGACGATGAATACTGGCCATCCGTTTGACCATGTACTATGCGAGGTTGTAAAGTTCCTCGATACTAAGACAATAGAGCATGTGGGCAAGACTTGCCAGAACGTGCTCACGGTTGCCTGCAAGGCTTAACGCGTTCTCACGCAGAAGAAGTTCCCAATTTCTAATATCGAGACGAAGCTCTTTGAGGTATATTTTGTTTGGGTCGAGGTAGACAATGGAACCATCACGTTTTTGATACGTGTTGGTGACTCAAGGAATTTGGATTACTTGTTTAATTACTTCAATGTCGGGAACTTCAGTACGATAAGCACCTTCGTTCTCAAGATTGTAGTAAAGAGACTCTAGAGAATGGTCTTTAGTGAATGCACACTGACCATATGAGGGAATACCGAGAATATGACCAATCTCGATGACAGACAAGATGATATTTTGGTGTCGAATCCAAAAATCAAGAAAGACGTTTCTGTCAAGATCAGTGTAGGTACGGACACGACTATAAAACTCGAGAATAAAACGAGGACAGACTTGATCATTTATTTTGTATAAACAATCGAACTCGATAGAAGGGAAACAGACACGGATGTTGTCTGTCGTGACATAGAGTGCATCGACTACACGTCCTTCGTGTATATATCGATTTTGGACTTTTGCGAAATAAGCTCTTTGCTCATCAGGAATGTTTAGATTTTCAAGAGTACTAAGAATGTATTGTCTGGTATCTTGATAATCATTTCGCGGCATTGTTATCTACAAAAAAAATATTTTTGTATATGTTAGTTCGTTGCATTTTAATGATTACACTTCTAGTGTGTGTGCCTAAATGCAAACAATGTGGAGGTGCGGCAATCTTGACTCTAAAACTATCCTAATGAGATTACCCAAACGCTCCTAACTTCACTTTTGCTCAATCAAATATGTCGAACAATACATATCAATTATGTACTTCGACCCATATTTGAGAGTTCGCGTATACATGCAAAAACGTTTTTAATTTGCATCAACAATGCATGAAAAAGGTTTCATGATCCTAGACTTGTGAAGTTTTTCGAAAAATGATCGAATTGGGGTGTTTGGCAAACGCCTCAACATGGCGCCAACAAGCTTTAAGTTTGAAAAGCTTTAATGCAAAACGTTCCTAATCCAATTTTAGTAATCCTAAACATGATTCCACTACAAACAATCAATCATAATCCGATTTTAGTCATTAAATTCGAAAATCCCCAATTCAATTTTGAACTCAAGAACAAACCCTAGACTCAAATTGAAAGAAATTAAGTATGATTTACTTACAATTAGTGTTGTTGTGATTAGGATTTGTTGATTCCAATGCCTCAATCTTGATTTGCAAGAGCTTAATTGAATTTTAGTGTATGGGTTCGGTTTTGACAGCAAGAGGAAGTGGTTTTGGGTTTGATTGAAAGGATGTGCAGAAGAAAAGAAAGAGTGGCGCGTTTTTCAGATGCACGGCACCACGGTTCCACTAAACATTAGTGGAGCCGTGTCTATTTAGTGGAGCCGTGTATCTAATTGAGCCATTTTTCTTCTGTTTTGACTTTTGTCTGATTAATCTTACTTATTTAGTAAGATTTTTTTTTTTTTTTGACACGAGGGAAAAGTTTATACCTAATAAACTTTTTAACGAAAACGATTAGGAGGGATGACAAGGAATGACCTTAGTGTTTCCAAGGAAATTGACTAAGTTGTCATTGGATGAGGATTGACTTCTAATATTTCCCGTGAAATAAATAGAAGTTATGAGTTGTGTTTTGGTGGATGACTATAATATTTCCCATGAAATATTTAATTAGTCGGAATAGGAGACGCGAGGAATGACCTAATATTTCCCGTGAAATATTCAAGAAGTCATGTGACGAGTTGTGAGGGAATGACTTAGAACTTCTGGAGGAATTTCTAAAAGTCATGAGACGAGTTAGATAGATGACTTAAGAAGTCATTGGTGATTCGTGGAGGATGACTTCAATATTTCCCATGAAATATTTGAGGAGTCATAGAAGGGATAAAACGTATATAAGATATGACGCAAGGGATGACTTTAATATTTCCATTGAAATATCGAAATAGTCATAAGCGGGATGAGAGGAATGACTTAAGAGTCATGAGGCGATGTGAGTGAAATGACAAATGAGTCATGGAACAAGACGTGAGAAATGACGTTAATATTTTAAGTGAATTATTAAGAGGTCATGAGGAGAGAGGTGGACGATGACTTTAATAATTCGAAAGAATTATCTAAATAGTCATGAGTGGGGTGACGAGAACATATTGGTTGGAGAATTGACGATGTTGTCATTCAAGAGACGGAGGAGATGACGTACTTCGACGAGCTTCGTTCATGAGCAAACTACAGGGTTCCCGGTCAAGTCTAATGGCATCTTGACTGCTATTCTTCATAGGGGTTGTCTCATCTATAGTGTTTGTTGTCATGCCTTTCCGGCGCTTACGTACTCGGCTTCGGTCGTGGAGACAATAAGAGTAGTTTGTTTCTTGGTGAACCAAGATGTTTGTTAATCAACCTATGAAGGTACAAACATTACTCTCTATGTTTCAATCCACATTTACTCTCTCATTATCAGAGTTGGTATAGAAACATTTTCTACATCAATCTCCTTGAGATATCGCAATCTCAAGTGTGTAGTACCATTGATGTATCGGATGATACATCAAACACTTTGATGTAAGAAGTCTTGGGGCACTTCTTACAAGTGGGCACAAAGCCAAACACTATTCATGATAATGGACCAACTTGCCGTTAGGTAAACTACTATACCTATTATGCCCCTAACCTAGTTATATCCGCGCACTCACCTTTTTCGTCTCTTGTGAGTTTCGTTTTTGCGGATATGGGCGTTAGTGTCAATTAAGACTGTTACTTAAACTATGTATCTCATACATATAGTATACATAAGTTTAAAGGGATACTTAATTTAGGCATGATTACTTATGTGCAAGGAAGGAAACTTGATTCACTCATCAATGCTTAATTCAAACTTGTCACGCATGATCTTCAAGCGATCATCGAACATTTCTGGAAAAGTTGAGTTTGACATGATGAGATGTGAATAAAGTTTCTGTGTTATAGTGCCTACCATGTTAGATTCTAACTACACTATTTCACGCCAAACATTACTACTAACAAAGGGTGTTTTAAGAAAGCGTACCTGTGCCTGAGGTGTTGCTCTTAAAACTAGAGGATTAGACTACCTTTGTTGAATGTTGAGCACTGATGCGTGCGATGTGTCGTTGCGGTTTAGCAGTATTAATGCCTACTCAAGTTTTAAATTTATATTTAGCCGACTTATCAATAACACACACACTTAACGAGCAGTGTACCCGGTCAGTATGAATATAATGGTAAGTAGAGTGTCGATCACTAAGAGTGGAACGTATTATCTAGTTATTCTAATCAGTATTTTAATATTCTAAGTTAGCTATACAACCTAATCTAACGCAAGGGGGTTCAGCCTGAGAGACTGGCACGATTAGTTGCAATTAAATAATAAACTAAACTAATAGGCACGAATCAGCAAGTAGCACACACGTACACAGATAAATACTTGAGACAATAAGAAGACCTGTCCTGATAGATAAGTAGTTTGTCACTTGTTTTATTGCTAGTTTTATATGAAGTGTATAGTTCGATGCAACGCACCGAGATTAAGTCCTTTCTTGTTGGTTCTAATCTTATCGGCGAGTAAACCCTTAATGATTACTTATGACTATCCTATTTATCTTTCTTCCTACTTTTCTACAGACGATAGAATGCATAGGTGATCTAATAAATAGGCGAGGGCAGAGGCATGGCGACCCGATCAACGCTCAGCTAGACACAGAGGTTATCAATGCACTAATAAAAGTCACCAAAGACATCAATATATAAACTTTAATTAATGGGAAAGCAGTTTTAAGGGAGTGAAATCTTTCCGTTGTCACATTACACAAGCCACCAATCCTGATGAATTAAAGTTTACTAACACAATAAAACAAAACTACTTAATGAATTAAATACATGCAGGACCTTCTTACAGCTCTTGTATCTTTGTTCAAGGTGTGTCTTGTGCTGCTGCCTTGACTGAATTCGTCCTAGGGTTTCTGTACTTCGGTCTTCTAAAACTGTCGAACTCCGGAACTCTTAATTCGTCTGGTCTTTGGGGTATTTATAGTTTCTGTCTGAGGGTAAGATGCGGCGCATCTAATAAGTAGATGCGGCGCATTGACTTAACTTCGCGTGGGGTCCAAGATTAATATATTCAGGAATATTCGTACGCCGCCAGAAGATGCGGCGTATCTTCATTCTTGGATGCGGCACATGTCCTTTTCCGTCTTGGATAATATCTTGTGAAATCTTGATAGCGATGCGCCGTATGTAATAAGCAAGATGCGGCGCATCTGGAGCAGAATGTCTTGATCTTGTACATTTCAGTAGACTCTTAACTTCTTGCTTGTTTTGCTCCATAATTAGTCCAAAATCGCCAAGTTTCACCAAATGCTTGTTTTTAACTGAGAATTACAAAAGTAAACGATTAAGTATCAATCCTCACAGATAATATAATAAAACAAGTCAAATTAATAGGATAAATGATGGTAATAAAATGTACTTATTTGAGTTCATCAAATATCCCCCCACTTGAACTTTACTTGTCCCCAAGTAAACCTTAGAATTAATCTTATGAAAATGTATCCTAAAAGATATTAGGATTTATTTTTATATTTAAGCATGTATTCATTTTTGTCATAATCACACAACCAAACACTTAACGAATTAGAAGTAAAATAAAATAATTCGATAAAAGCAAATCTAATCGTTTAACTGTCCAGTCGCGACGAATATTCTTTCATAAGCTTGGCAAGTATACACATCTCCCCCACTAAAGCCAAGGAATAACAAGTCTAAAGCGGTAAAAAGGGTTTTGAGGTTTAAGGGTTAATCATTCTCCTTAATCTCTATCGATCTCAAATTCCAGAAAAGGCGACAAAATCACAAATACATGATCAAATCCACGAACACGATACTTGCAATTGCTCAAATCCTTAACTCGAATAGGCTAAAGATAGGACCAAGTAATCTTCACCAATAATATTATATCAAAAAGGGCGACAAAATCATAAATACATAGCCGAATCCACGACTACGATACTTAAGATTGCTCAAATCCCTAATCTCAATATATCAAAGGTTTGGATAAAGAATAATATAGGGTATGGATAATATTTGGGATATAAATTGGTGTAAAATGAAAAATAAACAAAACAAATAAATTAAAATCCTAAGTGTGGTTAATCACTATCCCAACCATCCCATGAATAAGACTCATATCATAGAATAACTCACGCTTTAACACTTGAAACACACGCTTTAGGTAGACACGAATTATACTCAACAAGATCTTTATCAAATAATAACCTTAAGTTGGTGTTCCCATAACTGCCAACTCCTATTCAATCCATAGATATAATATACAACAACTAGTGGTGATATCGACCACTTAATACAAAACTTTACATAAGTTGGTTAAAACAAACATCCAACTTTTCTTTTTCTTTTTCTTTTCTTATTTTTTCGATTTTTTTTTTTTTTTTTTTTTTTTTTTTTTTTTTTTTTTTTTTAATAACCAAAGATGTGTAAAATTTCACCACATCACTATAATGATAATTCTGGATAATTTTTCCATACTTTTCATAACTTCAGAAATAACGGTAATAGTGAAAGTAGTAAACACACGAAAAATAAACTCAAAGATATACAATATTTACTTTCACTCCAATTGCATTGTGCAATTTCCCAACCTAACCATAGATAATGAATTACGCACGCGAACACAGGTAATGTAAGGAAACACACTTTGCCTAAAACAATTAACCAACCACGGATTCTAATCAACAGGGTAGGCTAAGGTGTAAGGGTGTAACGAAACATTATAACAAAGGTGTAAGAAACGAAAGGAATGGCTCTGAGTGTTTTTCTAGGGGTATCTTACTCTAAAAGTGAGAGTAACAAAAGGGTTTATACGGGGGTTAACTAACCAGTGTAGTTAGCTAATAACACAAAACATATAATAGGCTATTTGGGTGTAATCCTAGAAATTTACCAATTTAGACAAGTCATTCCAATTATATAAATAATACTTATTATGGTGGTCTCGAATAGTATACAAGCCAAGTTCTAAAGTTTACAAGTCACCGGCACACTCATAGATTTGTGAATTTTGAAAAATCACAATTTTTGAAAATAACGTCATGTGTGCAGCTATGTAACTTAGATCTTAAACAAAAACATGCTAAAAAATTTAAATTTTGATATATTAAGCACATTTTAAGCATATTTTGAAAAGTTTAGGACAAGTAAGTGTTAAGTGTTCTAATTCTCCAATCCCCCCACTTAAGTTAAACAACGTCCTCGTTGTTTGTATAGAAGGTAAAAAAAACTGGAAAATAAAAGAATTAGAACAGAAAAACTCCCCTGAGATTTGCTCGGTATGATCCTCCATTTGTATAAGAGCAAAAGTCATCTTTCTTGTGGATGAGAACGTCTAAGCTTCATAATTGATGTATCCACAGGAAATGCAGGAATCTATAATACCACCAAGGCTTTAAACACACCTAAGTTAAGAAGGTTCAAACTTGCATAATACATTAGTAGTTAGGAAAAATAAAACATAAAAATAAAAATGAAAATCATCAGGTCAGTCGATGCGCCGTATCTTATGGAAGAAGATACGTCGTATCGAGCCTAGAATAATTACGGATCAGAATAGAAGATGCGCCGCATCCTTAACCAGGGATGCGCCGCATTAAAATAAACTGATAAAAAGTTTTAAAGTCGAAAATAAAAAATGCAGAAAAAATAAAGTAAGATATGACCAGTGCAGGAGATGCGTCGCATCTTGGGATTGAGATGCGCCGTATCCTCTGCGGACCTGACTGACTCGACACAGAACAGAATAATAAAAAATTTCCGGGTTGTCTCCCGGTCAGCACTTGTCTTTATTCCAGAGTCTTCAAGTTAGACTCACATTCAGCTCATTAATATCGATCATTGAAGGAGTCGGAAACATCGCGCTCCCTCATTGCCAATTCAGTAATATTGAACACTCCTCGCTCGTCCTTAATTTCCACGCCGTTCTTCTTTAATATCTTTATAAACAAAGTTCTGTCCCTTTCGGGCAGAGATGACAAAATGATAGACGGGAAATTCTTATTATCATATAGGCATAAATAAGCAAGGTGGGGTGGTAGTTCAATAAGTATATCATTATTCAAATTTGTTTTCTCAACTATTCTCCTACGTTTGTTAATTACTACGTACTCATACCACTAATCATCAGAATCATTAACAACATCGCGTCTAAGTTCGGTAGGTACATTAAGGTCAATAAATTCCTCAAAGTTCTCATGATTAGGATTAGTTGAGTTGTTTTGAATCAATGTTTCTCCCATAAGCCTAGCTTCAAGATCGAGGTCCATACGCTCTCTTAATCCTAGCACATAGACACCTCTAATTATGCTTTTAACAGGATCTTGGCACTTATAGACTAGTTTATTATTCCCTACCCTTAATGAGATTTTTCTTTTAAACACATCAATCTTAGCATGGGCAGTAGACAAGAAAGGCCTTCCAAGGATTAAAGGAATCTTAACATCCTCGGGCATATCTTATATAACAAATTCTACAGGGAAAATAAACTTCTCAATCTTAACTAGCACATTATTAGCAATCCCTTCAGGTCGTTTTACCGTTTTGTCAGCCAATTCAATAAGTAACTTAGTTGGTGCTAATTTTCCTAGTCCTAGGGTAGTGAATGTCTTAAGGGGCATTACACTAACGCTAGCTCCTAAGTCAGCTAACACATTATTGAAAGATATATTATTAATTGAACAAGGTAAAGTAAAACTTCCTGGGTCCTTTTATTTATGAGGCAAGGCATGTAAGTCGGTTTCAGAGCTCTCTTATTTCATTGTAGCCTTGATCTCCTCTTCAATCTACGTCTTCTCTTTGAGTAGTCTCCTTAAACTGATTGAAGAATTAAAGAAAAATTCGGGTCTTGCACCATCATTACCATTCATCGGTCTTCTCGGAAAAGGAATGTTAGGAGTGACTTCTTCAGTGGTGCTTATGGCCTTGACATGATCTCTTGGGTTGGTCTCAGTTGAGCTAGGTAAACTTCCATATCCTCTTTCTTAAAGAACTTTGCTCATTTGACCAATTTGCTGTTCCAATGCTTTGATCGAAGCTCCTTGATTTCTTGTAGTAGTGTCCGTTGAAGCTCGGATTTCTTTGATCATAGCAGTATTCTCTTCATGTCTTTTAGCAGCATCGGCCATAATCTGTTTTAGAGTGTCATCCAAAGTCTGCCTCCTTTCTTGATAAGCGGGATTAAAGTTGTTCTTTTGATAGAATCCCGGGGTGGCTTCCCTAAATCTTCCTGAAGGTCGGAATGGTTGTCCAAATTGGGTGTAATATGCTTCTTCAAACGTCTCACTTTCATTCTTATTCGGGCAATCTTTAGTGTAGTGAGGTCCTTCGCACTTTTCACATCCAACTTGGGCAGCATACACTTTTTCATCACGCTTCTTCATCTCTCTACTAATTTTATCCAATTGAGCTTGAATAGCAGCAAACCCGTCAAAATTAGTGCTGCTCTTAGATCTAGTAGAGGTCCCATCGTGCCATTTTTGAGAATGATCAGCAGCTTCTTGGATTGCTTTCCTAGCATTGGTTGCACTCATTTGAGGCACAGCTCCCTTAGCGTCCAAGATTTGTCTAGTAGGCACGTCCAATCCTTGATAAAACAATATTATCTCCTGCATAGGGGTTAGATAGTGTTGAGGACATTTTACCAGTAAATCTTTAAATCGTTCCCAAGCTTGATAAAGAGTTTCATCAGGCTCTTGCTTGAAACTGTTGATAGCCTCCATCTTTTTAGCAGTCTTAGCAGGTGGACAATATCTCTTCAGGAATTTGCTCTTCAAATCTTCACATGCAGTGATTGAACTAGCAGGTTCATTCCTTAGCCACTTGTTAGCAGCTCCTTTTAGCGAGAGTGGAAAGATTCTTAGCATGATTTGATCGTCAGTGACTCCTTCTGAAGTGAACAAATCCGCAATCTCGAGGACCTTTTCAACATGCTCATTAGCATCCTCATGTTCCGATCCACTGAAAGCATTTTCTCTTAGCTCCTTGAGAAACTGACCCTTCAATTCAAACTTTGACTTATCATCAAATTTTGGTCTAGCAACTCCTGAAGTGTAATCAGCACGGGTTTTGTTCATGTATTCCTCCATAGTTGTGTTTTCGCCCATTGTTTCTGTTTCTTCTTCCTCTTTTTCTTCAGAAAAATAATCAAGCTCGAATGAACTTGAGATATCAAATCTTTTTGTGTTGAAAAGCCTTTTAAGCGAATGAAAGACTCGTTCAGGATCTTCGAAAGGTTGAATCAAGTTCTTCGTAGAACTCCTGGTCATGCACTTCCTGAAATCAACACAAAAACATCAGTAGGGTATGCTCAAGAAAGTAATAAATCAGAAAATTAACAACGAAAACGGAATACGAAAAATTAAAGTTATTGATATCTGCAGACGATGCGCCGTATCCAAAAAGTTGGATACGCCGTATCTTATACTCGTTAAAATTAAATCAGACTTTTATTCAGAAAATAGATACGCCGCTTAGAAATTAGAATGCGCCGTATCAATTTTAATTATCAAAAATCGATATTTATTTAAAATTAAATGCGTCGTATTAACAAAAGTTAATGCGCCGTATTTTCGTTATGTTTCAAAGTATAATATTTTTGATTCAGAAGATACGCCGTATCGATAGAGATCGATGCGTCGTATCTGTTTAATTAATCGAAAACTGTTTTTAATTAAAATAATAGATACGCCGTATCTGCTAAAGCAGATGCGTCGTATCGCGTTACCATTTAGAAAATTTTTTTTTTATCAAAAACAGATACGCCGTATCTTGGGGAAAAGATGCGTCGTATCGAATTAATTAAACGCGTTGTATTTTATAAAAATTAAACGCAATACGCCGTATCTATGAAAATAGATGCGCCGTATCGTTTGAATAAGCTCAGTACAACGATAGCAGAATACAAAAAATACTAAAAATAAAAACAAATAAAAACAAACCAAAATAAACACAAATAAAAGCAAACAAATAACACACAAAAACAGAAAATATGCAAAATAATACAATTAATGCAAATTAACTAAATATACAACACAATTAGCAGTTAGATTAAAAATTAAAAACCTAATTAAAATACTAATCAAATTAACAGATAATAACAATTCACTCCCCGGCAACGGCGCCAAAAACTTGATGCGTGCGATGTGTCGTTGCGGTTTAGCAGTATTAATGCCTACTCAAGTTTTAAATTTATATTTAGCCGACTTATCAATAACACACACACTTAACGAGCAGTGTACTCGGTCAGTATGAATATAATGGTAAGTAGAGTGTCGATCACTAAGAGTGGAACGTATTATCTAGTTATTCTAATCAGTATTTTAATATTCTAAGTTAGCTATACAACCTAATCTAACGCAAGGGGGTTCAGCCTGAGAGACTGGCACGATTGGTTGCAATTAAATAATAAACTAAACTAATAGGCACGAATCAGCAAGTAGCACACACGTACACAGATAAATACTTGAGAAATAAGAAGACCTGTCCTGATAGATAAGTAGTTTGTCACTTGTTTTATTGCTAGTTTTATATGAAGTGTATAGTTCGATGCAACGCACCGAGATTAAGTCCTTTCTCGTTGGTTCTAATCTTATCGGCGAGTAAACCCTTAATGATTACTTATGACTATCCTATTTATCTTTCTTCCTACTTTTCTACAGACGATAGAATGCATAGGTGATCTAATAAATAGGCGAGGGCAGAGGCATGGCGACCCGATCAACGCTCAGCTAGACACAGAGGTTATCAATGCACTAATAAAAGTCACCAAAGACATCAACATATAAACTTTAATTAATGGGAAAGCAGTTTTAAGGGAGTGCAATCTTTCCGTTGTCACATTACACAAGCCACCAATCCTGATGAATTAAAGTTTACTAACACAATAAAACAAAACTACTTAATGAATTAAATACATGCAGGACCTTCTTACAGCTCTTGTATCTTTGTTCAAGGTGTGTCTTGTGCTGCTGCCTTGACTGAATTCGTCCTAGGGTTTCTGTACTTCGGTCTTCTAAAACTGTCGAACACCGGAACTCTTAATTCGTCTGGTCTTTGGGGTATTTATAGTTTCTGTCTGAGGGTAAGATGCGGCGCATCTAATAACTAGATGTGGCGCATTGACTTAACTTCGCGTGGGGTCCAAGATTAATATATTCAGGAATATTCGTACACCACCAGAAGATGCGGCGTATCTTCATTCTTGGATGCGGCGCATGTCCTTTGCCGTCTTGGATAATATCTTGTGAAATCTTGATAGCGATGCGCCGTATGTAATAAGCGAGATGCGGCGCATCTGGAGCAGAATGTCTTGATCTTGTACATTTCAGTAGACTCTTAACTTCTTGCTTGTTTTGCTCCATAATTAGTCCAAAATCGCCAAGTTTCACCAAATGCTTGTTTTTAACTGAGAATTACGAAAGTAAACGATTAAGTATCAATCCTCACAGATAATATAATAAAACAAGTCAAATTAATAGGATAAATGATGGTAATAAAATGTACTTATTTGAGTTCATCAAGCATATAAGACACAACTTGACTTTTGCGTCACCAGACTTGTTTGATAACACATCATACTCCTTTTGTTAGACTCCGAAATTTATTTACACACATGTTTTCCTAGCAAAACAAAAGTTCAAACATCTGGTCCCCAGTATCTCATGGGTCCAAAGTTGTTAGAGTCAAACATCTTACGCATTTGTTGCGTTTGTTTAGGATGTGAGAATGAAGGACACATTTCCCATGGTAAGTAACCTTTTGATGGACTATCATTCCAAGTTACGGGAAAGTTACTTGGATGATTTTGTCTTCTAAAGTTACCTCTCGGTAGAGGAGTTCTAGACCGAGGTTTGGGAGAATTAATTCTTCTAGGTGGAGAAGTAGTAGACCTAGTGCCACGCTTTACAAATCCATGTTCGGGAGATGACAATGGTTTGTAAAAGCCTTTGGCTTTCTCTTTACTTGTTGTAGACACTCTAGAACTATCTACAACTGCGTGACTCGGTTTAGGACTCAAGTTCTTTGTCAAAATTGACCCAGTTTTGTCCTCAGCACCAGACGGTACCACGGTACCACTAAATTTAGTGGTGCCGTCGGTATCATTAGTGGTGCCGTCACCTTCAGACTTGGACATTTCAGGCATTACAAATTTTACTTGTTTAGTACCACTTGTAGAAGCCTGATTTGGGTCAAATCCTAAACCTGTGCGGTCATGTTCACTATATCTAATGTTTTCAAGTATATCATTAAGTGTTTTAGTTCCTTCATCAAACTTAATGATTCTTAAAGCACTTTCTTTAAGCTTTTCATTTTCAACTTGAAGACTTATGCATGACCCACATCCTAAATCTACTTTCTTATTTTTCTCAAGTCTTTTGACTTGATCTTTTAGTTCTAAGACTTGTAGCTCAAGTTCTTTTAATTTTAATTTAAGTTTTGTGTTTCTATCTAAGATCTTAGTACTAACTACACATAGTTTGTTGTATTCGTCATGTAATTCATTATCATCTATTGACGAATTATTATCACTATAATAAGAAGAGTCGGAATGTACCTCTTTAGAAGCTTGAGCCACTAGGCATGTTTCATCGTTAAGCTTCTTCTCTTCTTCTTCACCGCTATCACTCCAAGAGCCTCCTACAAAATCTCTTTGGTTGTTGGAGTTCGGTGGTTTAGTACATTCTCCTATGAGGTGATTAGGATCTCCGCATCTATAGCATTTCC
The DNA here is from genome assembly GCA_021014915.2 of Artemisia tridentata subsp. tridentata. Classification (NCBI taxonomy): domain Eukaryota; kingdom Viridiplantae; phylum Streptophyta; class Magnoliopsida; order Asterales; family Asteraceae; genus Artemisia; species Artemisia tridentata. The sequence continues at coordinate 271,276,117 of CP139504.1, forward strand.
TATCACTTGTCCCTTTCCTTTCATCACGATTCTTTTGAGATGACCTCCTTTCATCGCAAGGTTGTCTAGGAAATCTACCTTTCCTCCTAAAGAACTTTTTAAAGTTTCTAACGGCTAGTGCATATTCTTCATCTTCACAATCGGAACTCGAACATTCCTTATCACTAGTCTCCTTCTTGGCTTTCAGTGCTAGAGATCTAACTCTCTCGCTTTTGCCTTTGACAATTTCGAAGTCCTTCTTGATTATCATCTCGTGAACTTTCAAGTTTCCTATAAGTTCATCGAGTGACAAGGTCGCCAAGTCCTTTGACTCTTCTATGGCGGTGACCTTTACTCTCTATTTAGGATGTAGAGCCCTAAGAAACTTCCTAACATAATTCTTGCTAGAGTAACCTTCATCAAGAGCTTTAAGACTAGTGATAATAGTATTAAATCTAGCAAAAGCATTATCTATTGACTCATCCTCCAAAATGGAGAATTGTTCATACTGTTGAACAAGAAGATCTATCTTGTTCTCTTTGACTTGGTTATTACCTTGGTGAGTGACTAACAAATTTTTCCAAATATCTTTTGCCGTATTACACATGAAAATTCTTTCAAATTCCTTTTTAGGCAAAGCATTATAAATCATCATTTTAGCCTCATTATTTTTGGCTAGTTTTCTTTTTAGTTCATCGCTTTGTTTATCATATGAAACAATTTCATCCTTTTTAGTTATCGGATTCAATTGAATCAGTTGAAAGTCACCCTCGGTAATAACATGCCAAAGATCAATGTCTTTTGATTTCACATACGTTTCGAATCTTGTTTTCCAATATATAAAACAATCGGTTTCGAAAACTGGTGGTCTTTGCATACATTGCCCTTCTAGATATTTATCTGAATCCATTGATCGATTCAAGTTTTAAAATACAATATATTTTAAAATCTTGACTGACGTAGCTCCTGATACCAATTGTGGGAAACTAGAAGGGGGGGTTGAATAGTTTACCGGTTTAAAATTCTTTTAAAAATCTTGTTTTAAAAGTTGGCTATTGGAAACTTAGATTTGAACTCTATGTGTAATCAATCAACACCAATATGAACTACACACTAAACTAACTAATACAAATTAATGAAAGTAAAGAGTAGAGTTGGAAAGATCAAACCGAGACAAAGGATTTATAGTGGTTCGGCTACGAAGCTCTTCTTCGCCCTACTCCACTCCCCGAGTACCACACTCGAGAGTTTCAAACACTATATCAACAACCTCCCTTCAGGCGGAGAAAATCGTACACGTCGCTTATCCTATTTTCGACACTAAGCTAGATGTCGAGTGCTAATCTTAGCTAGCACCAATCTACCAAGGTCCACGTGACCAAACACACAAGCCCAATGGCTTCAAGAGATCACCAAGATCTCAACACGATCACAATGATCAAATCACTCTACTAGCTCTATCCTAATGACCCTTAATCTTCTTGATCAATCACACAAGCCCAATGGCTTCAAGAAATGTTCACTATCTCTTATAAGATCACACTTGATCTTCACTCTCTCTCACAAAAGATAAATAAACTTGATGTATGCTATGATACAACAAGGTTGTAACAAATGTTACAAAAACCTAACAACTATAACTCTTGTATCTTTCTTGAATACTTTGAGTTCTTCTCTTGCTAATGAAGAGGAATGATAACACCTTGTATCAACTTGGATACTTGTGTTCTTCTATTGAAGAGGAATGATAACACCTTGTATCAACTTGGATACTTGTGTTCTTCTCTTGCTAATGAAGAGGATCTCTTGGTGGATGATTGGATCACTCTTAAAACAAAAGAAAACTAATCTAAATGACCAAAAGAAGAGAAAGGTGTGAGAGGTTTAAACTCAGAAGTTTTTCTGTGTGAAAGGGTGCCTAAAATCTGTGAAAGGGGTTGGTATTTATAGGCAAAGAAAATCTGAACGTTACAGAAAAAATAGTACGGACGGCTCCACTAAACATGCCACGGCTCCACTAAATTTAGTGGAACCGTGGAGCCGTCCTAGACTAGGACGCTCCAAATTTTGTCTTTTCTGGTGAAAACTTATTTGGGGAAGGTTGGAGCTGATTTTGGGGGGAAAAATAGCTATTGTGATTTTCAAACATATTTTTCCATTAAAACATTTCTTAATAATTCAAAAATAATTTGTCATGTGTATTTTTGAAAAAATGTTTTGTCCCATTAAAAATGTGAGCTCTCAAAACCAAAATTTACTTCTTTGATCATTTGTCAAGTTTGTAAATTTGTCTAAGAGTGATTTGCGTAGAAACGGGATCTTCCGATTAAAAACTTGTTTACGTTAATTTTAACGTAACGTGATTTCACATTTTGTCATCCTCAAAACGTGAAGTAATCGAAAGATATAAATAATGTTTTTAGAAACATTATTTGCATCAACACAAACCAAGAAGATCTATGCAACCAGCCAGCTGAACAAAGCAGATCAACTACAGTTAAGAAAGCATTATTTCAAGATGAACCACCGCATGCAAAGAAACAAAAAGGTAAGTTACCAAATTTCGCTTAACATTAATCTTCACTTTTATCCAACAAAATATCTTACAAGCACATTGCATAAGGTTCGGCAAAGCATTACAACATGACTCATACTAAAATTAAACATAAGTACACAATTGGAAATGCAAACAACAACATAAATGACACATCCTAACCGACAACACTTTATTGCAAGCCTAAAGACACACCTACAAATCTATATGACCCTTAAGCTTCTGAATAAAGATATCCTTATCACTAGCATTGAGCTCCAGCTCAGCTGTTGTTATGCGCCTGTGCATAACCTTCTGCTCATCTTTCGCCTGTACCTCTCTCAGGTACTCGGCCATTTTCTGCGCATAAATGTTCCCAACAGTCTCTAGCTCTAGAATAAAATTACCCCTTTCACGAATTACACCAGCCAATCTTGCACAGATTGCGTTCATCTGTTGTGCCATCTGAATGTCTTCGATTGCAGATTGGCGACAATATAGGACTAGCATCTCAAACCAATTGTTAGAGTTGGCCTCCACTCTAAGCTGGTCACACCTGGGACGTCTAGACATTGTCTTTTCTTACTTCTCTACAAAAATTTTAAAAACTTATTTTCAAAATAAATGTAAGGCAATACTTTTTTAAATAGACAAACTAAGGGCAAAAAACATCCCATGACCTATTAGCATAATACAAGCAGTGAAAAAACCTTTAGGGATGGAGCATATCTACCAAAAATGCAAAAGCACCTTTTTTACACCCATTATGGCCATTCAAAGTGTCTATACCTATTCTACTTTCACTGTGTTCTGTGCTAGGATCCAAAATAAGCAGGAATTATTAACATGCAGCTTTTAAAAGTTGCCAGAAATAATACACTAATAATTTTTTCTTCTAAATCATACAACCATTTAAAAAATTAAAAATACAAAGATTCATTTGGTTATTAAAATACTTTATAATTACTATTACCATACCTAAATGACAGCTTGTTGGTGGCTCATGACATGCTTATTTTCACTTATGAAACAACAACAGAAATGTCAACAGAACAGCAGCCAAAACCCAGAAATGTTCAAAGGAGGAAGTCCAAGTGATAGTCGAGAAATCATGGTAGCAGCCCACATCAATCTTTTGTAAATGTTAGAACTTTTTGCAGCCGTTGTTAACCAACAATATGTTTTGAAACATATTTGTGCACCACCTGCATAAATCTGTCTCAAAAAATCTGTATACGGCAAAACATCCAGCTGAAGGTAGACAAATCATACTAGCAAGCCACATCAGTCTTTTGTACATGTTAGAATTTTTTGCAGCCGTTGTTAACCAACAATATGTTTTGGAACATATTTGCGCTCCACCTGCACAAATATGTCTCGAAACATCTGCAAACGAAAACATACCAATCTTTTGTAACACACTGGTAGACAAACAATCTTTCTATACCATATGCACATATGAGTCTGGGTCTCATTTTTTGTATAACATTCAGCCTAACCCACATTTTTTGTATAACATTTCTGCAGCAAATGGCACCCCTGCATAAACAGCTTATGTATATTAAAATATCTTATGTTATGTAATATCGTCAAGCCTTCTTCTATAACTGTTGTTTTGTTATGATATTACTTTTTCATCACATCCTCTTTACATATAAACTTAAAACAGTTGCCTAATGCATTATTCAAATTTTACCATCTAACAGGTGCATGTTTTATCCCATATATTTGCTCCAACTCTGCAACTGTACAAATATATATCAAAACATACACACTTATGCATCCTTATTGACAGACTCAGGTAACCATAAACAAACCAAAAGCAACTTGAGAAACAATCATCGACAAACAAATAACACAAACTAAATGAACATAATGCAACATAATCACTTCTTAACTATTTTTTTAACCTAACTTATATATACAAACACACCGCCGCAACGCGCGGGTTACACACCTCGTTTATAACATAACCAGCATGTAATAGGTGCCACTTAAGGCTATATGCTGCCTTGGTTTTTCAACTTTGGCGTTCGGTCATCTTCCTTGGATATAGGTCTTGTAATCAACTAGAGCAAATCATTCAATTATATCATATCTTTGTATCCATATTTTTGGTTATCTTTTAGTAAACTTTAACTATATTTATGACTACCGAGATTAAAACGTAAAAAAACTTTAACTATCTTTTAGTAAACTTTAACTATATTTTAGTAAGAAAATGGACTAAAACGTAAAAAATCGAACGAAAACATAAAAAAACAGACGAAAACGTAAAAAAACCGACGAAAACTTAAAAAAACGGTCGAAAACTTAAAAAACAGACGAAAACGTAAAAAAACTACCAAAACGTAAAATATAAATATATATATATAACACAAAAACAAACGGTCTTCTTCCATGCAGATGAAGACTTTAGATGTGTCTCTTATTCTGCAGACATAGTTTGCAGATGAAGAGCTAAAAGTTCTGAAAAAATAAACGACACTTATTGTTGGGAATTAAATATTCTGAAGTTTAAGTATCGGGAAAATCTCTCAAGTGATTAAGTCTGGTAGCAGTAGAGTTAAGTCTGGTGAGTTCCAAAGTTAAGTCTGCTGGTTAAGTCTGGTCGTTGAAGTTAAGTCTGGTGGTTAAGTCAAGTGTTAATTCTGGTGACTAACAGAGTTAAGTTTGCTTGCTGAAGATATTAAGTCTGGTTGACTAAAGTCAATAATACACGGTAGATAATATCTTACCCCATGTGCTCAGTCTTTATCTTATATTCTCAGAACAAGTTGTAAACTTAGATACATGTTGTATCTTAGTTACTGACATACATTAGCTATCAAGTAGCTCGATAAAGTTTGACAAGACTTAACATCATTGTAAAGATCTTCTTGGACTATAAAAGAAGATCTTAGTTTAGTTCTAGTTATCAAGTAACTTCCAATTGTAATAACTGTTAAGAACAAACACAAACAATATCACAAGTTATAAAAACATAAGATTCAAGGTTGTAACCCTAGTGATAACTCAAGATCACTCGTATTATTATCTTAATAATATTGAATCGTTTGGTGATAAGCTTTCATTGTTCATTGTCATATAACAAATATTACTGCTCCATTTCCATAATACAAATAACCTTCTAAGTGTGATTAAGTAGATTCCGCATACTTAATCATATTCACTCAATATATCATATACACAAAGTCGCAAAGGTTTAACCACCTTACAGTGTATCGAATCCTAACAAGTGGTATCAGAGCAAGGCTGATATAGTTGATTTAGAAAAAGAAGCTTAAGAAATGGATGTTCAAGATACTGCTACAAATGTTGCTGCAAAGTTGCCCATGATCAAACAGAATGAGTTTGAGTTATGGAGGTTGAGAATTGAGCAATATTTCATGGTCCAAGATTATGCTCTTTGGGATATCATTCTGTATGGTGATTCATTTACACTAGGTTATACAGATATTATTCTTGAAGGCAAAACTGAAAGGAGAAGGAATACTGGACCATCTAACAATGATGAAAAGATACAGAAGAGGAATGATCAAAAGGCAAGAAACTTATTGCTTATGACCATTCCTGGTGAACAAATGCTATCCTTTAGCAAGTATCCAGATGCAAAAAAACTCTTTTTGAAGAGATTTGTGCATGGTTTGGTGGTAATGAAACTACCAAGAAAACACAAAAGACATTGCTAAACCAACAATTTGAAAACTTCAGTTCAAATAGCAATGAATCACTTGATAAGTTGTTCTCAAGATTACATAAGCTTGTCAGTCAGTTAGCTGTGTTGGGTGTTGAGATAGCCAAGGAAGATCTCAACATGAAGTTTTTGAGAAGCCTACCTGATGAGTTCCATACTCATGTGGTTGTCTGGATGAACAAGCCAGACATTGAAACCATGAAACTCAATGATTTGTACAACAACTTCAAAATTGTTGAACAAAGTCTAAAGAAGTCTGGAATCTATAGTACTAGTTCTGGGAATGTGGCACTCTTGTCATCTCCTAGTATTAGCAAGTCAGAAGAGGCAGATGAAGATGAAGGTGTTTCTACTGCTATCTATGGTGGTCCTTCTACTAGTTCACAAAAGAATGCTGCTGGACTTGGAGATCCGGCATTCTATGTATTCATGTCTAGTCAGACTAGTGGTTCTCCTCTAACTCATGAAGATCTTGATCAGCTGGATGATAATGATTTGGAAGAGATGGACTTCAAATGGCAGGTTGCTTTACTTAGCATGAGGGCTAAGAAGTTCTGGCAAAGAACTGGTCAGCAGATTACCATTGATGGTAATGAAACTTCTGGGTTTGATAAGAAGAAAGTGGAGTGTTTCAACTGTCACAGGTTAGGACACTTTGCTAAAGAATGTAGAAACCCAAGGAAGCAGGATAATAGAAGTACATGGTATAGGCAAGAGAAGAAAAAGGAAGTCACAGTGGAAGAGCCAAGGGCTATGTTAGCCATAGATGGGGTTAACTATGATTGGAGCTTCATGGCTGATGAAGTGGAAGCACCAACAAATGCTGCACTGGTAGCCACTGAGAATGCTCTAATGGCCTTTTCTGATTCAGAGGTAAATTCCATAATTAAATGTACTGAATCATGCTCTGCTCTTAAAGCTTATGAAGATCTTAAAAAGAGATTTGATGCTCAATTAGAACAGTTATATGATGCATTAGCCAACTTAGGTAATCATAAACGAGGTATATCTGTTGTTGAAAAACAACTTATACATTTTCAAGAAAATGAGTCTAAGTTTACTAATGACATGAATGCTCTCCAAAGAAAAATAGATTTTCAAGCTGACATAATTTATTCAGAAAGAGCATCATTAGCTAAAGCCCTAAATGACAGTGAAAATGTTAAGATAACAATAGATGCTTTAGCTCATGCCTCAGATGGAGTTAATAAGATTTGGGAAGCTCAAGTAATCAATAAAGCTAAGTCTGGTTTAGGATACAAATCTGTTCCTCCACCATACAGAGGTGTTCCTTCACCTCCAGGTATTGACCTAGCACACACAGGTTTTGATAAGTTTCAAGAACCAATTATGGAATATGGTTCTAAGTCTACTGAGGGTCCTAAGATAGAAAAAGTAATTGAGAGTTTAATTAAAACTTCACTTTCTCAGGACAAGGTGTCCTTTGTTAAGAAAGGAGATGCTATAGTTGTTAAGGATAGTACAACAGATAGTGATGAAGATGAACAGGTTATGTCTAAACCTGAAAAAGTTAAGAAAGCAGGAACAAAGGTTCCTAAAGTGGTCAAAAAGGATACTGATAGGCCTAGATCAAACATTAAACATGTTAGGCAACCAGTTAGGTATTGTGAACAATATAGATCCACTAGCAAGCCCAGAGGTAACCAAAGAAATTGGAATAACCTCAAGTCTAACCAATTAGGTGATGACTTTTCTTTTTATAATAAAGCTTGTTATACATGTGGTAGTTTTGATCATCTTGCAGCTTTCTGTAACAAATGGGTATCTGGGTATGAAAACAATAGAGTGAACTACAAAAGGCAAACACCTAAACCTCACTTTCACTCTAGTTCTAATGTTAACAGCACTAAACCCAAAACAGTCTCTGTTAAGTCTGGCTTCAATAAAGTTAATTCTGCTAGACCATATATGACTGTTTACCCAAAATCAACAGCTAAGGGTGCAAAAACATTTTAAAAACATGCACCAAAGGTTGTTCAAAGGCCCATTCAAACAAAAGCAGTGGTCCAAAAACAAGTTTGGAAACAAAAGGGGACAACTACAAAGCCAGCAGTTAATTCTGCTAAGCCAACAGTTAATTCTGCTAGGCAAGTAGTTAAGTCTGCTGCTTAGGCAAACAGGGCAAATGCTGTTAAGGCCTCAGCATGTTGGATTCTTAAATCCAATGTTGCATCAACTGTTCTCAAGAGATTAAATTACATTGATGCAAGAGGCAGATCCAAGTCAGTAATGGCTTGGGTCCCCAAAAGAAACTAATACTTCTCATTTCTGTGCAGGAACATTCAATTGATCAACAAGAGGATCAAGGATACTCAGCTAGTGGATGTTCAAGGCGCATGACAGGCAACAAGTCCTATCTTTCTGATTTTCAAACATTAGATGGTGGCTATGTTACCTTTGGAGGAGGTGTTGGTGGTAAAATTTCTGGTAGAGGTACCATTAAAACTGGAAATTTAGATTTTGAAGATGTGTACTATGTACAAGAGCTAAATTATAATCTTTTTAGTGTCTCACAAATGTGTGACAAAAAGAACAAAGTTCTTTTCTGTGACACTGAATGTCTTGTACTTTCTCCTGATTTTAAGATGCCTGATGAAAGTCAAGTACTTCTTAAAATTCCTAGAAAGGGCAATATGTACAGTGTTGACATGAAGAACATTGTTCCCAAAAAGGATTTAACTTGTCTTGTTGCAAAGGCCACATTGGATGAATCAATGAAATGGCATAGAAGGCTTAGTCATATTAATTTCAAAACCATAAATAAAATTGTTAAGAATGGTTTGGTAAGAGGTTTACCTCACAAAAGATTTGAAAATGATCAAACATGCATTGCTTGTCTTAAAGGCAAACAACACAAAGCCACTTGTAAGCCCAAGATTTTTAACTCTATCAATCAATCATTATTTATGCTTCATATGGACTTATTTGGACCTGTTTCAGTAAGTAGTATAATGCATAAGAGATATTGTCTTGTTATAACTGATGACTATAGCATATTTACATGGGTTTTCTTTTTAGGATCTAAGGATGAAACTTCTAGCATTCTTAAGACATTCATTACACAGATAGAAAACCAAGTAGACAAGAAAGTGAAAGTCATTAGATGTGATAATGGGACAGAGTTTAAGAATAGAGTTATGGATGATTTCTGCAAACAAAAAGGTATTAGGAGAGAATTTAGTGTTGCTAGAACTCCACAACAGAATGGTGTTGTTGAAAGAAAGAATAGAACACTAATAGAAGATGCTAGAACTATGTTAGCTGACTCTAAGCTACCTATAACTTTTTGGGCCGAAGCAGTCAACACTGCTTGCTATGTTCAAAATAGAGTTTTAGTTGTACAGCCTCATAATAAGACATCATATGAACTTTTTAGAGGTAGAACTCCTGCAATAGGATTTCTTAGACCTTTTGGATGTCATGTGACAATTCTCAATACCTTAGACCATTTAGGAAAATTCGATGGTAAAGCAGATGAAGGATTCTTTGTTGGATATTCTCTTAATAGCAAAGCTTTTAGAGTATACAACTCAAGAACTAGGATTGTAGAGGAAAACCTACATGTGGAGTTTTTAGAGAATAAATCCAATGTAGAAGGTCAAGGACCATCATGGCTATTTGATCTTGAGACTCTAACCAAATCAATGAATTATGTGCCTGTTGTTGCAGAAACTAATGATTTTTCAGGTTCACAAGCAACAGATGAGGCAAGGTTAGAAAAAGAGACAAATCAAGATTATGTTTGGATGCCAATCTGGTCAAGTACAAATGTGGAATCAACTTCAACAATTGGTGAATCTTCTTCTGGTAAAGCTAAAGAAGATGTTGAAGATGAAAGCAAGGAAGATGGAGCAAAGGAACAAGAAAATAGTTCTGCTATTGATAATGCTGCTGAAACAGACTTAACTGAAGAAACAGACTTAACTGAAGCAGCAGAATTAACAAAGGAAGCAGAATTAACAGACGATGAGGTGGATTTGAGCAATCTCCCACCAAACTATCATGTTCCACTTACACCATACACCAAAATTCACAAAGTCCACTCCCTAGAAAATGTGATAGGAGATGTACAATCAAGGGTAAAGATAAGGCAACAACTGAAGTCTTCAGACCAACAAGGGCTTCTTGATGCCCTTTATGCTTCAAAACAGCATGAGTTTTCAAACTCTTGCTTGTTTGTATGTTTTCTCTCTCAAGCTGAACTAAAGAACATTCTGAAAGCCTTAGATGATTCTAGCTGGGTAGAAGCTATGCAAGAGGAGCTTCTTCAGTTCAAGATTCAGAAAGTTTGGGTGCTAGTTGATTTACCTAAGGATGCAAAGGTAATTGGCACTAGATGGGTTTTCAAGAATAAAATGGATGAAAAGGGAATAGTAATTAGGAATAAGGCTAGATTAGTAGCCCAAGGGTACACACAACAAGAGGGGATAGACTATGATGAAGTTTTTGCTCCAGTAGCAAGACTTGAGTCAATTAGGCTTTTCTTAGCTTATGCTTCATTTTTAGGCTTCACAGTTTACCAAATGGATGTCAAGAGTGCATTTTTGTATGGCACAATTGAAGAAGAGGTGTATGTCTCACAACCTCCAGGGTTCATTGATCCTGACCATCCAGATAAAGTGTACAGAGTTGTTAAGGCTCTTTATGGCCAACATCAGGCACCTAGAGCTTGGTATGAAACACTGGCTTCCTATTTAAAAGAGAATGGATTTCAAAGAGGAAAGATTGATCAGACACTTTTCATCAAACAGCACAAGAAGGATCTTCTGTTAGTGCAGGTGTATGTGGATGACATTATCTTTGGATCTACAAGGAAGGAGATGTGTTTAGAGTTCGAGAAGCTTATGCATGATAAGTTTCAGATGAGTTCCATAGGGGAACTTACATTCTTTTTGGGTTTGCAAGTTAAACAGTCATATGAAGGCATATTTATTAGTCAAGATAAATATGTTGCTGAGATACTTAGAAAGTTCAACTTTGCTAATTCAAAAATGGCAAGCACACCAATGGATTCTGAGAAACAACTTCCAAAAGATTTAGATGGAGAAAATGTGGATGTACACACATACAGATCTATGATAGGATCTTTGATGTATCTCACATCATCAAGACCTGACATCATGTTCTCTGTTTGTGCTTGTGCAAGATTTCAAGTAACTCCAAAGGTTTCTCATTTAACAGCAGTCAAGAGGATTTTTAGATATCTCAAGGGTCAACCTAGGTTGGGTCTATGGTATTCAAGGGAATCACCTTTTGACTTGGTAGCACTTTCGGATAGTGATTATGCTGGTGCTAGCTTGGACAGAAAGTCAACAACTAGAGGATGTCAATTCCTTGGGTGTAGACTTATCTCATGGCCGTGTAAGAAGCAAACAATTGTGGCTACTTTAACAACTAAGGCTGAATATGTAGCTGCTGCAAGTTGCTGTGCTCAAGTCCTATGGCTTCAAAACCAACTTCTTGACTATGGGTACAATTTCACGAACACTATCATTCATATTGATAATAGTAGTACAATTTGCATTATTAAAAATCCAGTACAACATTCTAAAACAAAACACATTGAAATTAGACATCATTTTATTAGAGATTGCAATGAGAAAAAGTTAATTCAAGTAATGAAATTTGCTTCAGAACATAATTTTGCAGATCTGCTAACAAAAGCTTTTGATGTTGGAAGGTTTCAGTACTTGGTAGCAAGTATTGGAATGCTTAATACTTAAATTTTTCAATCTATGTGTTTTTGTATACCAGTGTGGTTAATTCTGGTGATTACTCAGTTAATTCTGGTGATTACTCAATTAAGTCTGGTAGTTAAATTTTTGTTTGTGCTGTTGTCTTTGTAAATTTGTACTAGCTATTACTTTAAAATTGTGTTATTTCATACAGTTAGTCATATGTTTATTCTAATATACGACAAGTACTTTGTACATTGTTCTTTTGGTTTTAGACTAACAATCTCAGGTATGAACATTTGAGCACAAAGGAAAATTTTCAAGTGAAATGGAAGCAGCAGAATGTTATATCAGTTGCTTACATAACAGGTTTATGATGGACTGAGTTTGGGAATTCTTAACAAAGGTTCACACCTAAGTTAATTCATTCTTTAAAACCTCTTTCTTGAAACCTGGTTATCATATTTCACATTGAATTGATGACTTAGTTGATCAGATAGTAACTGATTCAACTCACTTTCTATCATTTTATACTTTTAAGTATAATGAGCAAGTCCAAGGACATCTGATAGAAAGAACAGCTAGTAAAAGTGAATCTAACACTTGTGTTAGAGGTAACAATTGCTATGAGCTGGAAACCCTGTCAAGAAAGCCTTTTGAATAGGTTTATCTTTACACAGGCAGTTATTTGTAACTGAAAAACATTGGTTCTCACACAACCAAAGGTTGCATTAAACCAAAATTTTGATTAAGTGTCTGTTATACACTTAATCCCTTCAAAATGGTTGAAAGCGGTATGATTTTTCATCATAAAATCATATGCATACTGCTAAAAGTCAAAATTTTTCTTAAAATGATTTTTGGAATATAAATGACTCAAAAAACCGTCAAATGATGGATTATGAGTTATTGCCCCATGAATCACCTCTCATAGGAGTTAACACACCTAGAAGTGATGAGGGTAGCAAATTAAACTCTTAAAGAATTGATGGCTACATGTACAACATTGTCTGATAACAAGTCCTAATTGATAGCTCAGATGATGAGGAGAGAAATATTTTGGTACATTGTGAGAGATCTTCCAAACAGGGGAGGAAATGTTATTTGCATCTCAGGGGAGGAAATAAAAGTTGGAAGATTAACCAGTGAAAGGGAGGAAAAGACAAGAGCATACAAGATAATGAAATGGAAGTTGAAAATGACAAGAATAGAGATGATTCTGGAGTATTATATATATTCAGAAGGGATGAAGCATTCCAAAGGAGAAAGTTCTATCTAGGTCAAAGGAAGAGAGATTTCAGTTTCAATTTCAGTTCACCACGTTTGTTCATCACTTGCAAAGGCATGCTGATAGATGATTTCACTTGTTGAAACAAGCATCCAAGATACACAGCACCATTGCCTCTTATAATTCCTCCATCCAAGGAAATTGCACCATCTTTTAGGTCAATGTTTGAAGCCTGAAGATGTGTATTGATATTGTAGAAGTCAAAGATCAGAAAGCAAATGAGTTACTGAGTTAGATATTAATCTTTTAGAAAAGAAGAAAGTTCAGTCCAAGGGACTGACTATGAAGTGTTTGAAAGATCTTCACAATTCCTCATTTAATTCAGAAAACATGTTGAAATGGATTCACATGTTTAGGGGAGGATTGTTGGGAATTAAATATTCTGAAGTTTAAGTATCGGGAAAATCTCTCAAGTGATTAAGTCTGGTAGCAGTAGAGTTAAGTCTGGTGAGTTCCAAAGTTAAGTCTGCTGGTTATCTGTTGGTTAAGTCTGGTCGTTGAAGTTAAGTCTGGTGGTTAAGTCAAGTGTTAATTCTGGTGACTAACAGAGTTAAGACTGCTTGCTGAAGATATTAAGTCTGGTTGACTAAAGTCAATAATACACGGTAGATAATATCTTACCCCATGTGCTCAGTCTTTATCTTATATTCTCAGAACAAGTTGTAAACTTAGATACATGTTGTATCTTAGTTACTGACATACATTAGCTATCAAGTAGCTCGATAAAGTTTGACAAGACTTAACATCATTGTAAAGATCTTCTTGGACTATAAAAGAAGATCTTAGTTTAGTTCTAGTTATCAAGTAACTTCCAATTGTAATAACTGTTAAGAACAAACACAAACAATATCACAAGTTATAAAAACATAAGATTTAAGGTTGTAACCCTAGTGATAACTCAAGATCACTCGTATTATTATCTTAATAATATTGAATCGTTTGGTGATAAGCTTTCATTGTTCATTGTCATATAACAAACATTACTGTTCCATTTCCATAATACAAATAACCTTCTAAGTGTGATTAAGTAGATTCCGCATACTTAATCATATTCACTCAATATATCATATACACAAAGTCGCAAAGGTTTAACCACCTTACAGTGTATCGAATCCTAACACTTATGTCTGCAAATTATGTTAAAGTTGTGGATATAAATTAATATATGTATGACCAGTTTCGAACACGAGACTTCGGGATTGCACACATTACATATGAGTTTCAACGTTTGAATAATTAATATATAATAAGTTATGATTTAATTATTCATTTCACGAATAAACACTTAACCGTCGTTAGTATTTAACGGAGTTTGGATAACGGACGTTAAATATTAACTTGAGGGACTAGAGATGAAAAACAAGCCAAAAATTCCCTTGGGCTTGCAAAAGTCGGCCGATCCAATGGAGGGGGATTGGTTGCCCTAGCTTGGAGAGAAAGTTTTGAGAACTCTATAAATACAAACCCTTGTATTCATAATTCTGATCCTTGATTCCCTAGCAAACCAAGCTTCTCTCCTCTCTCCCTCTCTTATGTATTGCCGATCCTAAATTCCCATAACCCTTGGGATTTTCGGTCCTAGATACACAACAAAGTGTTTGGTTTGTTCGTGGAATTAGAACCTAGCTTTTCACATTGAGACGCTAGTAATACGTGTGTACAAGAACCAAGGACAAGCTTACTTTAGCTTGTGTGATTTTCCCCATTCGACTTGTAGTAGGTCGATTTGCTTAAACCCTAAGTTAGGGTTTTACCGGATCTTGGACACTCGGTTTCTTGTTTGGCTAGAAACCAAAGGTACGCATTACTTTTATTTGTAGTTAATTAATTACATGTGTTTAGATCCTTATTCCGCTGCGTGCTTGATGTATGTGTTTATGTTTAAATAAATGTTATGTTATTCATATTCCAACAGTGGCATCAAGAGCCCGTTAATACGTTGTAATTAATTACTAAAAACACATAAAAATTGAATCTTTATGATTAAATACATGCTTTTGGTGTTCTAGGGTTTTATAATTAGCAAACCCTAATTTTTTTTATTTTGGGTCGATTACCCTAAAATATTTTAATTAGGGTTTTAGTTTTGATAAAACTTGTAGAAACCCTAGGTTGCATGTAAAATTTTATGTGTTAAAATTAATGAGTACTTTGTGATGTCATTAATTGAATATGCGTATAAATTGACTTGATTATATGTTTGGCATGATAATAAGTGCAATATGGGGAATTCATGACAAAAACATGCATGTTTTGTCATGAAAAATTGATGTTAATTGTTACATGTTCTACATGCAATATGTATGCGATTATTAATTAATTAGGGTTTTAGTAATTAAATTATTGGACAAATTAAAATTACTAAAATTAATTAATTAGGTTTTTAGGGAAGACCTAAAATTGGGGAAGACCCCATATTAATCGCGTATTTAATCAATTATGTGTGTTTATGTATATATTAATCGCGAGACTTACGCAACCAAGTAATTGGTGTATGTGGTCCATTGGTACCTAGCTCGAAAACCAATGGGAGTCTTAAGATCAATATATACATATTAATTGATTTACTTAGCATGTTCATTATTCAAGTTGTTTATTTTTTATTAATTGCGCATTTGTTTAAATATGTATTTGACATGATTGTAAACAAAAGGGTAAATTTTCTAATAGAAAATAAACTTGACTTAATAATGGTGTAACATGGTTTTAAGCTAGAAAAATCATAAATTTTTAGTTGATTGATGCGACTGTACAAAAGTGGTCGAAAGGCGGACCTAATATTGACAAACTATAAAGTGGGTATAAGGTTGGTTTCGCATTAAATTGTGGCCTTAAAGAGACTCCATTCTGTCTCTCCGCTCGCCTGTGCGTCAATATTAGACTTACCAAGTACAACCATGAAAACGTACGAAGCATCTTAAGGCAATGTTGTAAGTTTCTCAACGCCATCAATTAAAATTTTAATGATTTAAGCTTAGTTAAAAACTAATGAGTAAGAGTTTTATGAAACATATGATACAAAGATGAATGCATGACATCTTTGTACATATTTTGATTACACACATCAAAAGAAAATACCCTTAAAATTTAAGTTATATGCCATCCAATGAAACGGAAACACCTAAGATTATATTCTTTCATTACTAGCAGCCAAAGCTGATGTAATGATCAAAAGGATGGTAATCAAAGGGTAAATTACATGCTTTCATTGCTAGCAGCCAAAGCTGATGTGATGAAACTGTGGTAATTTACAGTTTCTTAAGTTGGTTAACTTAATTGAGTACTTTCATTACTAGCAGCCAAAGCTGATGTAATGAAACGACGTCAAGGCATAAAGAATGGGGATGAAACATGCTTACATTTGCAACTGAGGTTGGCAAAATATGTAAGTCCCATGACTCTAGGAGTTGCAATTTGATATTGGCAATTGAGTTCGACTCGTAACTTATTGAGTACTTTCATTACTAGCAGCCAAAGCTGATGTGATGAAACGATGTCAATTTGGATCCTAGTTTTCAGTGAAAATTAAATGGTTAAATGTTATTTACCATGGGTGTTTAATTTTCTTGAAAAAATTTAATTATCGAAAGTACTAACTTTTGAACTTTTTCTGTAGAAATGGCCCAACCCGAAAACACTAACATGAACAACATGAGTTCTGCTTTCAAATCTATGATTGAAAGAGAAAAGTTGACTGGGACAAAGAATTTCAATGATTGGTACCGTTCTTTGAGGATTGTTCTTAGAATGGCCAAAAGATTTGAATATCTTAGTAAGCCTCTTCCTACAGCTCCTGCTGGTACTGCTTCTAATGCTAAACATGAAGAGTACAACATTGATTATGAGAAGCACAATGATGTGGCTTGTCTCATGTTATCTGGGATGGATACTCAATTGCAAAAGCAATTTGAGAACTATGGTCCCATGGACATGATCAATGAGCTCAAACGTATGTTTGAGAAACCACCAATGGCAGAGTTATATGATGTATTAGATTCTCTGGCCAAGTGTAAGCAGGATGCTAGTAAACCCGTGAGTGCTCACGTATTGGAAATGAAAGGTTATTTGGACCAATTGGATGCACTCGGATGTGGTTACGTGCAAGATGTACAAGTTGGCCTCATCAATCGATCCCTCAATGAGGAGTTGTTTGGTGATTTTGTGCGCAACTTCAATATGCATTGCACGGGGAAGACAATAAGTGATTTACATGCAATGCTTATTGAATTTGAGAAAGGATTGTCAAAGAAGGCACCTACACCTGCTGTAATAGCAATAAAAGGTGGTAGGATTACTAAGCCCAACAAACCGCAGCACGCGAACAAGAAGGGGAAAGCTAAAGCTGACAAGGGCAACCAGATTGTGACCTATCAGCAGAAGCCTAAGAAGCAGAATCATCCTAATAAGAAGGATCATCCCAAGAAGGATTTGGCTGCTTGTCACCACTGCAACACTCCTGGACATTGGAAGAGGGATTGTCCATTGCTGCTAGAGGAGTGTCGTGCGAATAAAAATAAGAAGGCTGGGAATGTCGTCAGCACTTCAGGTATTTTTATGATTGAATTATTTTCTTTTCCTCGTAAGCAAAATGCCTGGATATATGATACAGGATGTGGTACTCACATTTGTAATACATCGCAGGGGCTTAGAGGAGCAAAGAAGCTGAACTATGGAGAAAGCTACTTGTACGTGGGCAATGGCATACGTGCAGCAGTTGAAGCCATAGGGACATTCGATTTAGTTTTACCTTCGGGATTAATACTAGTTTTGAATAATTGTCATTTTGCACCCTCTATTATTTGGGGTGTTGTTTCAGTTTCTTTGTTAAAGGATAACGGTTTCGTTCATACATTTAATGATAATGGAATTTCGGTTTCTTTAAATAATGTTTTTTACTTTAATGCAATTCCAATAAATGGTGTGTTTGAAATTGACATGGAGAATCATGTGTCCAATGGAAATAATTATGTGTATAGCATTAGCAATAAGAGAATCAAGTCAAACTTGGATTCGTCTTATCTTTGGCACTGTCGTCTTGCACATATAGGCAAGAAACGCATGAAAAACCTGCAACATGATGGGCTTTTGCAAAATATCAATGATGATTCATTTGATAAATGCGAATCTTGCATATCTGGGAAGATGACAAGGAAACCTTTTTCACATCAAATGGAAAGGGCAACGGATCTACTTGGATTAATACACACTGATGTGTGTGGTCCACTTAGACATGTGTCAAAACGCGGTGCTAGCTACTTCTTGACCTTCATGGATGACTATAGTCGTTATGTTTATGTTTATTTATGTCACACCCCCAAAATCTGTGTTTGCAGCGGAATGGAATTTCGGGGGCGTGATGTTCTCGGTCACAAAGTACAAGGAATAAAGAACGACCTCTAAGTGATTCGTTTTAAAACAAGAATTTGATTTAAAATTAAGTTTTACAAAACATAGTTATCAGAGTTCACCATCAAAATGTAAGATTTTTAATACATAATCAAACGCTTAAGTAGTGCAAAGACCATCCTCATCATGATGTGCTTCCAAAATGTGACTTTAGTGCTCCACACAAAGATGATTATTATCGCCTAATTACCTGAGAATACACGCTAAAAGGGTCAACATAATTGTTGGTGAGTTCATAGGTTTAAGTAAATAAGTAAAGTGCGGACCAAAAGATTTCAATAGCATGACAATCACAATAAATATAACGTCATAGCCAAAAATATATAAATTCAATGCTCTAAGCTCATGACCCCGAAGCTCGACGAATTGGTATGCAATTAAGCACAATAATAAATGCCCCAAATAAGTGTTTGCAAGACACTCGGAAATAATCCGAATGATATGCGTCCGTTTACCCAGTTGGCGCGACCAACCCGGACGGGGTGTCAACCCAAATAGATCTATTCATAACATCCGCACTTACAAGTAATTAATGGTTCATGATTCAAATGGGACTTTAATGGCAATGCGGTAACTTAGGCAAAGAAACAGTTTTAGTACTTGTGTCCGTATGTAAAAACAAGCAGTGTATTCCCACCCCGAGGGTTTAGAAATCATATATATAAACAATTTAAAATCGGGGCTATGAAACTCACCTTAGCAAAGCAAATCTCGTTTGGTATTATGTAGACGGCAATATAGGTCCAATATCTCTAATCGCGACCTAGATATACATATGTCTTAGGCTTTGCAAACAAGGTCAAGCATGCAAGTCATACTCTACACCATCACTTGTACATGTTGTGGTAATATTTGTTGTCAAAATATAATTGCGTCGTTTTGATCCTTTATTAGAAATCACCACTTTTTAGAAAACATAACTTGTTTATCTCATATCCAAGTTTTAATCGTCTCGTTAATATATATTTCAAAGTCTTCTAACGCGTCTAATAAGTACATACATGGTTCTACCATTTCCGTTTACGCTATTTTAACCAAAATGTTCACTAAAATATCCAAAATCCTCTTTTAAAAATTCTAACAGCTCACTATTAGGCTGTCAAATTTTATATGTTGCCGCAAACATACTTTTGGCCATAACTTATGCGTCGTAACTCCGTTTCTTAAGTTTAACCTATCCACACGAAGGTATTTAAGTGTACTCTAGGCTTTTCAAGGTCTCGGCTAGTCTAAACTTCATTTAATCTCAATTTTCTACTTCTAAAAATCTGGACAGAATGCATTTTTCAGGTTTTTCAGAAAATGTTAGTTTTCGTCGTCTATATTGAAAATAGCGTATCTTTTTCGTTATAAGCCCGTTTTAACTCATTCAAGCGGCTATATTTTCGTTATTAAATCTATTTTCTATATTTCTAGCCTAATGATACCCCTGAGTTACTGATTATTCCAGTTTATTCAAAACGAGACAGATTGTATATATAAGTGTCAAAAACTATTTTCTAACCTTCTAGTCATTATAATCTCTTAACCACAACTCCCAATCTAATCCTAGATCCTCCATCGACTTCCCAACATAACAATAGTGGTCTAAACATAACCCTAGCAAGATCCAAAGTCCATGTATTAAATCATTAAGCATGTCTAAATACACAAGTTTACCATTATTCACATTTATAAGGTTTATTACCACCATTTTTATGAAAAGTTTCTCTAGTTAGTTTTCTTGTAATCCAAGAATTTAAAAACATATTCTTTACTAAAGGATCATAGTAAGTGTAAATCTTTTCAGCATGTACTAAGTGATAATGAGTATAAAAACTTGACAAGCAAATAAAATATGAAAACCATGGAGTGTTAGTAAGTTCACTTACAAGAGTGATTTGTGAAATGAGTGTTGTAAAATGCTAGTTTAACAACAAGACTTATGCTTCAAACTCTTGCTAATGTGACCTAAATTACTTGATCTTTGCCACAATAACTCTTTCCTTCTTGCTCCTTAATAAGTGTGTCGTTTTGTATATTTATAAGATGAGAGGTGATTATTTTTCTTTGCCTTGAACTAGTTGTGGCAAATGATAACACTTATGGTCTATTTATACCAAGGGCTTTTCAAAAGATTAATAGTTAGTAAAAAAAAACATCTTTGGCTATGTTTAGGGATGTGGCCGAATAGGGGGGACAAGGGGGACAAAAGCTTGTTCAAGCCTCCCAAAATGGAAACTTTGGCAACTCCATGTTTAAAGCTTCATTTGTCTAGTAATCATTTGGTAAAAAGAAAAGGCTAGGCATTGCTTTAGTAAAAAGGGGCGGCCATATGTCCCAAATATGAAAGCATTATAGAAATTTTTGTACAATATGTATATATTGAATGTATTGGGTATTACAAATAGGTATTGGTTATTAGTTTGGTGATTAACGTAAATTGTACGTAATTAAACATAAGAAATAAAGAAATTACTTTAGGTGTCAGGAAATATTTTTGGAACTTTGGTAATAATTTTAGAAGTATAAAAATATGATAGAAATAATCGTTGGAAGAATTGGGTATATTGGGTGTTAATTATTGAATAACAATTAACGTTTGTTGAATTAAAATCGTAAGTAGTTAAAGGATAGGAAATTGTTTTATAGTTTAAAATTGTGAAATGGAGCAGGAGCAAGATACTGGAGCGTTGTGGACTAAATATTACATAAGTCCTAGTGCACTTGGAATTTATTCTAGGTGTTCACGACGGTTCAAGTAAAAAGTCAAACGTAAACTGTTATCGTTTAAATGTCAAAAATATAAATTCGAGTTTGGTGAATAGTATTGACCTGAAATTTTGCGGGTTGTGATAATTTATTTAAACATAAACATGAAGTCTTTGAGACATTCAAGGCATTTAAAAGTGAAGTAGAATTACAACTCGGTAAGAAGATTAAGGCTCTTCGATCCGATAGAGGTGGTGAATATTTAAGTCAAGAGTTTAAAGATTATCTAGCTGAGTGTGGAATTGTCCAGCAACTCACATCTCCTTATACTCCACAGCAAAATGGTGTATCTGAAAGGAGAAATCGTACATTGCAAGATATGGTACGATCTATGTTTAATCTGACAACTCTTTCCTTATCCTTTTGGGACTATGCCCTTGAAACTGCTATTCACGTGTTGAACAGGATTCCAACTAAGAAGGTTGATAAGACTCCATATGAATTATGGACTGAAAAAGCTCCCAACTTTTCTTACTTAAAGGTCTGGGGTTGTGAGGCGTTTTGTAACACCCCCGTTTTCGATATTCGCAGCGGAAAAATAAGTTGGGGAGCTACTTCACAGTTCACAGTCATGATGATAGAAAACGACTCGAAAAGAGACGTTTTTAGATAAAATTGTTATCATTCATTTATATCAGAGTTACAATATTCAGGTCCCAGCAGGAGGTTCCAAAATACATTAATAAAAATATGTTATTTGTTGAATGATAACAAAATAGACAGTCCATAGCCAATCCCATGCCAAGCCATGCCTCCAATTACCTGAGAATACATGCTAAAATGTAACACCCCGACCCGACAAGGGTAAAGATATCACAACAATATGGTTTCACATCAGAACAAGCAATAATAAAACAGCGGAAGTCTTAACATTAAACCAAAGATAATAAGCCAACAAGACTTACATCAAGTTCAACAAGACAAATGAAAAGAAATAAATGAAGTACTAAATAATCCAAGAGCCAAACAAGGCATAACAAGTCTAAAATTCAAATGGTAGAGCTAAGATACTAAGGTCCATGCTTCACTCAAAATTGCTCTCATCCCAAAGCAAAACCCAGCTTCCTAGCTTAAATACCTGCCGCAGGAAAAGAAAATGCGGCTGAGCTACGAGAGCTCAGTGAACAGATATAACAATAACAAAGCAGTAATCATGGGTAACGAAATGTAAATGTAGTAGAGATTATCAAGAGTAAAGCATAGGAATAAGGAAATGGATAAATGTAAACTAAATGAAAAAGGCAAAGGTAAAACAGAATCCTCTACGAGCCCAAAACAAATCATATCAAGTAAACAAGTATACATGTATACGGAGGTGTGACCTCTGTATGCCAAGTATAATGTGAGGGGATACCTCCAAGGGTTGGAGTTGCAAGCTCCCAAGAGTGAATGACGTGTATCGCACACACCCATCATGTCACTAAACAATACAAGTAAGTCAAGTCATGTACAATACAAATCTAGGATGCATCCATACGCCCCTGTAGGCTGCCACAATGTCTTCATCTACGTGTACAAGTCAAATATCAAGTCAATGGCAGGGACGGGATAGGTCATCACTTTCCTACCCAAAAGTCAAGTCATTAGTGCATCAATGACAAGGACATGAAACCCTCATGCCTAGTATGGCTCGTAGTCTCAAACTGTGGGTCAAGGTCAAGGTCAAGTGTACAAGTCAAGTTCAAGTTTCAAGTTCATGTTTACATATCAATGGGTTCAATTCGAGCTTTAGTTCAAGTAGGTCATATCCATATTTAAGTCAAGGTTCAAAGGCAAGGTTCAAGAAAAAGGTTCACAATACAAGGGAACATAGCAATGGCTTTGGGGAATCCTAAACGAATCAATATAAGAAATCAAGAGAAACGAAGGCTCCTTACAAGAAGGGCAGAATATCTGTACCTTATTAGCAAGCAAGAACAAAGATAAAAGCTGACAGAGATCAAGTTACTCCTTCCTCGAACCTAAAGGAGTAGAAGACAGAATGACAAGGGGTTTTTAGTTATCTTTCCATTTTAAGTAAGTTCCATTTTTAGAAAGTTTCCTTATTTAGCAGGTTTCCATAATTAGAAGGATTTTAATATTATAACTTTAGGTCAAGTCATTACTTTAATATTATTATGGAATTAAGGTTTCCTTTATCATCTTATGATATTTTAGGGTTAATTATGACAACTTCCATAGTTTAGGGTTTTAAATGTAAATACGTAAAAGAATAAGGTTTAAAGTGAAAATATCATAAGTTACTCTTTTAGCCCATAAGTTATCCATAATTACAACTCTAGTCCTTTAATGTTAACAATTTACAAATTAGACCCTTAATATAATTTAATTTACAATTTAAACCCTATAGTTTATTAAAATACACTTTAACCCTTACAATGTTTATAGTTACACATTAAGCCCTTTATTATCAAAAGTTACACTTTAGACCCCTCAAATAAAAGTTTATACGAATGGACCTTTTATTTATACAAATTACAAAACAAGTCCCTCAATTATATAATTTTTACAAATCGTATATATACTTTAAGTAAATTACAATTTAAACCTTCTAGTCCCAAATCTTACACATAAGACCCCTATATTATATTTTATACATGTTACCCCTGACCTAAACTAAGTTACAAAAATATCCCCCAAGTTTAATAATTTAAAAAACAACCCCATAGTTTTAAAACCAATTCGACCTACACTTAAAATCACCCAAATCTTACCCTAACCTACCCAATCATTGGAGGTCACTAATGAAACTTAAAAACACATTTAATTAACTCACTAACATCATCTAAAACCAACCGTAGC
This sequence comes from Artemisia tridentata subsp. tridentata, assembly GCA_021014915.2. NCBI lineage: Eukaryota > Viridiplantae > Streptophyta > Magnoliopsida > Asterales > Asteraceae > Artemisia > Artemisia tridentata. The sequence goes on from CP139504.1 coordinate 271,300,269, forward strand.
ATGCACGACCACCCCTTCTATTTTTAAAATGTCTTCTTTAAACCCGGTTTGCAAAACAAATCGACAAGAGGTGATACATGCTTCCATAAATCCATGTTGTATTTTTCTAGTGTTATTAGACTCATATAAGACCCATAAAAATTATTGTTACTGCCCATAAAATCTGCATGTCGAGCTAAGTAATTATGTTCGATTAGGGTTCTTAGTGTTCATAAATTATCAAGCGACTAATCTAGCTTGCATGGGATGTTATAGCTAATTTATACTGATTATATAGGACATGAACAAGCTTAGAAAAATAGCAGGAAGAATTAAAAACAATCGAACAAGCTACAGGAAATTATACCTCTCGGTAGGGTTTTATCGAGCAAGAAAAATCAAAAACGCACGAACCAAGCCTCCTAAATTCGAATCACTATTTTTCTACTCTTCTTAGGACTTATTAGAACACAGGAAAATTATATCTTCTGCTCCAGAAAGTATGAACGATCGGGTGGAATTTTTGGGGATCTTTTTGTGGTTTACTAGCGTCGACAAAGGGATTTAAGGGAGAATATATATAGGCCGAACATATGAGGGGAGGGGGGAATATAATAGGCTGGTTCTAGAACTCAAGATAACAATAAAATTCTGTTTCTAATTTATCTTGTATTATTTGTAGCATTTATCCTATAATTATATGATTTTAATTAAGAAATAATATATATAAAGTATATAAAATATTATAATCGGCCAAAGTAATAATATCCAAATATTACAATTATTTTTGTGACTTATAAAATGTTAAAATATTCATGTACAAATTATTTTACTTCGTATGGTATTCGTTTCCAAGCGTTTGGGATTAATTTGGTGTTTTAATAATTAATAAGTAAAATTTTAAATTTCAAGGGTAATTTGGTCACTTTGCAAGTTTTAAAATTTCAGGTATTACAACTTCTTCCCCTCTAAAAAAAATTTCGTCCTCGAAATTTGCAAGAAAACGGAAAGGAAATAGAACGGAAACGAAACAATCACATACCAGACACCTTGTCTGCCTGGTCACGAGAAAGCATGAAAACACGACCAGTACTAGGAGTAGGGGGAGGAGGATCAAGATATTTTCCAATTGCCGGCGGATTCTTAGGGCAGTCCTTCACCATATGTTCAGTAGATCTACATCCATAGCAAGCACCCGACGCCTTACGACAAACTCCCGAATGATACTTCCCGCAATAAGCACAACTAGATGGAGTAGGTAGGTTCTCAGCTGATCCCTTCTGAGTATTCGATCCAGAAACCCGATTCTGCTGGTTATCCCAGGAAGACTGATCCCTCCACTGCCTCTCATTACCGCTGCGCCCGTGACGATCACTACCCTGCTTAGAAGCTGACCTCGAATCCCGACCTCTCTGATCATGACTACGATCCGCCTGATCGCGTGGCTCAAAACTCCTACTAGACCGCCTCTGCTGCTCATATCCCTGGTCCTGGCGACCCTTATACTCCTGAATCTGGTCCTGACGACCCCTTCGCTCCCTGAAGTCCACACGATTTCCATCCCTGTCTCTCTTATTCGAACCTCCCTCCGCATGCAACATCTTAATGTTGCGGGCATCGTTCGCAACTGCAGCAACATCCTCATACTCGGTGTTCACAATACGATCCAACACCCACTTCTTCAATGCCCATTTAAAGTGTTTAGCTTGACGAAAAGCATTACCCGTAACTTCTGGTCCAACAAAACTAGCCAGCCTCATAAACCTCTGCATGAATTCCCCAAACGACTCTCGATCCAACTGACGAATAGACCCACACTCACGTTCGTACCTCTGCTGCTCAGACACCGGAATATACAGCTTATAGAATATGCCACAAAAATCCTCCCAAGAACAAGTATCAGCGAAATCCCCTTCCTATGACTAAACATACGCTGTCCACCAGCTCAGTGCGTTACCCTCCAGTTTGAAAGTGGCCAAACGAGTCTTGAACTCGTCAGCACATCCCAAAACCCTGAACAACTTCTTTACATGAGTGATCCAGTCATCTGCCTCAGTGGGAGTGGCAGCAGACCTGAAAGAGAGAGGCTTGAGCTTAATGAACCTTTCGATCCAAACATGAATACCAGTAGGTGGAGCACCGCCACCACCACCATCCCGCATCACCACCTCCTGAGGGTCCTGCACCACCAACTCCTGATGAACCCGCACCATTTTGGATGTTATCGGTGATTTGGGTCACCAAATTAGGAAGAGCATTAGCCAAAGCAGCGGCTATCATTTCCTCGAAATTAGGGCCATCCTCTCCTTGACGGTATTCGGTATTACGCGTAGTCACCATCTGAACGATTTCGAAAATGATTAGCAAAGATCGAACAAAATACGCTAGAGTAGGGCAAGAAAAGAGAGTACGCGAAAGGAAACCTAATGTCTACCCAATCCTCACAGGTCAATTGCCTAAGCCTAAGGGTTTTCGGGAAAACCTATGGGTCCAAACCTGGCTCTGATACCATAAATTTTAACACCCCGACCCGACAAGGGTAAAGATATCACTACAATATGGTTTCACATCAGAACAAGCAATAATAAAACAGCGGAAGTATTAACATTAAACCAAAGATAATAAGCCAACAAGACTTACATCAAGTTCAACAAGACAAATGAAAAGAAATAAATGAAGTACTAAATAATCCAAGTGCCAAACAAGGCATAACAAGTCTAAAATTCAAATGGTAGAGATAAGATACTAAGGTCCATGCTTCACTCAAAATTGCTCTCATCCCAAAGCAAAACCCAGCTTCCTAGCTTAAATACCTGCCGCAGGAAAAGAAAATGTGGCTGAGCTACGAGAGCTCAGTGAACAGATATAACAATAACAAAGCAGTAATCATGGGTAACGAAATGTAAATGTAGTAGAGATTATCAAGAGTAAAGCATAGGAATAAGGAAATGGATAAATGTAAACTAAATGAAAAAGGCAAAGGTAAAACAGAATCCTCTACGAGCCCAAAACAAATCATATCAAGTAAACAAGTATACATGTATACGGAGGTGTGACCTCTGTATGCCAAGTATAATGTGAGGGGATACCTCCAAGGGTTGGAGTTGCAAGCTCCCAAGAGTGAATGACGTGTATCGCACACACCCATCATGTCACTAAACAATACAAGTAAGTCAAGTCATGTACAATACAAATCTAGGATGCATCCATACGCCCCTGTAGGCTGCCACAATGTCTTCATCTACGTGTAAAAGTCAAATATCAAGTCAATGGCAGGGACGGGATAGGTCATCACTTTCCTACCCAAAAGTCAAGTCATTAGTGCATCAATGACAAGGACATGAAACCCTCATGCCTAGTATGGCTCGTAGTCTCAAACTGTGGGTCAAGGTCAAGGTCAAGTGTACAAGTCAAGTTCAAGTTTCAAGTTCATGTTTACATATCAATGGGTTCAATTCGAGCTTTAGTTCAAGTAGGTCATATCCATATTTAAGTCAAGGTTCAAAGGCAAGGTTCAAGAAAAAGGTTCACAATACAAGGGAACATAGAAATGGCTTTGGGGAATCCTAAACGAATCAATATAAGAAATCAAGAGAAACGAAGGCTCCTTACAAGAAGGGCAGAATATCTGTACCTTATTTGCAAGCAAGAACAAAGATAAAAGCTGACAGAGATCAAGTTACTCCTTCCTCGAACCTAAAGGAGTAGAAGACAGAATGACAAGGGGTTTTTAGTTATCTTTCCATTTTAAGTAAGTTCCATTTTTAGAAAGTTTCCTTATTTAGCAGGTTTCCATAATTAGAAGGATTTTAATATTATAACTTTAGGTCAAGTCATTACTTTAATATTATTATGGAATTAAGGTTTCCTTTATCATCTTATGATATTTTAGGGTTAATTATGACAACTTCCATAGTTTAGGGTTTTAAATGTAAATACGTAAAAGAATAAGGTTTAAAGTGAAAATATCATAAGTTACTCTTTTAGCCCATAAGTTATCCATAATTACAACTCTAGTCCTTTAATGTTAACAATTTACAAATTAGACCCTTAATATAATTTAATTTACAATTTAAACCCTATAGTTTATTAAAATACACTTTAACCCTTACAATGTTTATAGTTACACATTAAGCCCTTTATTATCAAAAGTTACACTTTAGACCCCTCAAATAAAAGTTTATACGAATGGACCTTTTATTTATACAAATTACAAAACAAGTCCCTCAATTATATAATTTTTACAAATCGTATATATACTTTAAGTAAATTACAATTTAAACCTTCTAGTCCCAAATCTTACACATAAGACCCCTATATTATATTTTATACATGTTACCCCTGACCTAAACTAAGTTACAAAAATATCCCCCAAGTTTAATAATTTACAAAACAACCCCATAGTTTTAAAACCAATTCGACCTACACTTAAAATCACCCAAATCTTACCCTAACCTACCCAATCATTGGAAGTCACTAATGAACCTTAAAAACACATTTAATTAACTCACTAACATCATCTAAAACCAACCCTAGCATGCACGACCACCCCTTCTATTTTTAAAATGTCTTCTTTAAACCCAGTTTGCAAAACAAATCGACAAGAGGTGATACATGCTTCCATAAATCCATGTTGTATTTTTCTAGTGTTATTAGACTCATATAAGACCCATAAAAATTATTGTTACTGCCCATAAAATCTACATGTCGAGCTAAGTAATTATGTTCGATTAGGGTTCTTAGTGTTCATAAATTATCAAGCGACTAATCTAGCTTGCATGGGATGTTATAGCTAATTTATACTGATTATATAGGATATGAACAAGCTTAAAAAAATAGCAGGAAGAATTAAAAACAATTGAACAAGCTACAGGAAATTATACCTCTCGGTAGGGTTTTATCGAGCAAGAAAAATCAAAAACGCACGAACCAAGCCTCCTAAATTTGAATCACTATTTTTCTACTCTTCTTAGGACTTATTAGAACACAAGAAAATTATATCTTCTGCTCCAGAAAGTATGAACGATCGGGTGGAATTTTTGGGGATCTTTTTGTGGTTTACTAGCGTCGACAAAGGGATTTAAGGGAGAATATATATAGGCCGAACATATGAGAGGAGGGAGGAATATAATAGGCCGGTTCTAGAACTCAAGATAACAATAAAATTCTGTTTCTAATTTATCTTGTATTATTTGTAGCATTTATCCTATAATTATATGATTTTAATTAAGAAATAATATATATAAAGTATATAAAATATTATAATCGGCCAAAGTAATAATATCCAAATATTACAATTACTTTTGTGACTTATAAAATGTTAAAATGTTCATGTACAAATTATTTTACTTCGTATGGTATTCGTTTCCAAGCGTTTGGGATTAATTTGGTGTTTTAATAATTAATAAGTAAAATTTTAAATTTCAAGGGTAATTTGGTCACTTTGCAAGTTTTAAAATTTTAGGTATTACATAAAATGTCAACATAAAGTTGGTGAGTTCATAGAGTTTGTGAATGAAAATAGTCCGTTTCAATTGTTCAGAAATACGTTGTCCAGTTTAGTGAGAATTCATTTAAACACAAGATTAAATGTAATAATTGCCACACATACAATTATTATTAGGGAAAGATGTATTTTTTTATTGCACTAAGTCTCATGGCACGCAAAACATTAACAGAACATCAACAGTCATGAGCTAATGATGTAATAATTACCCCATAATTAAATGTAGGTAACTTTGCCCCCGGGTAGGAGATAGCCACATCTCTTTATTCACTTCAAATATAATGCTTTGGGTTACTTTACGGTAACACAAAGGGGTTGTCAGCCCAATAGTTCTATCTACAATATTCGCGCTCACCCGCAGGTGATTAGAGGTCCATGATGGGAGGTCTTTTTGGCTTAAAGTAACTTAGCATAGACAATAAAAATAAGAGTAACGTTTGTTGAAATTACTTGTGTTTAATACGGGAAAAGTTCAATAGAGATTCATAAATCATATAAAGCAAACAGTGTTTGTAATTGTTATGAGCATGTATCTCTCCCAAAAAGAGTTCAAAATATGAAAAGAGGGGCTATGAAACTCACCTTAGCAATCTGGATGGAATACAAAATGAAAGAAAGTTGATAAACGTCTCCGGACAAGAAACCTGGGTTGTTATGCCAAATTTCAGTAATCATTTCAAATGATTATATGTTCTTTTGTTCATTTCGTTTCGTTGTTTGGTTGTTGTTTAAATATTGGATCGAGACAACATGAAGTCTCTTCAAAAATAAGATTTTATCTTATTATTCGTTCTTATGTTCTTGTTCGTTCGTTAAATATATCTTTCGTTCATTCTTTTGTTCATCAATAAAATAAACGTATTACGTTAGTATATTATTTTCTATTAGATCGGAAAAATAGAATAAAAATGATAGTTACGAAAAGCTACACTTTAATCCCTAAGGTTTGGTCAAATGACAGTTTATACCCTGAACTTTTGGAAAATGACAATTTTTACCCTGCAGTTTTAGAAATTACATTTTCTACCCTGTTCGTTTGTTATTGGCAAAAACGACCCTTGATTTAAATTATTTACAAAGTTTACCCAATAGAACTCTATTTAACTAAAATGAAATTAATGACTTTGGTAGAGTTTTGGACCCGAAAATCTTAACGTGTAGTAAATCATTTTGCGAACTTTTTGTTTCTATGACAAGTCGGCCAGGTCTTCTTTAAGTATACCAAATCTTGTAATTTTTGAAATTGGTTTAGTGGTCGAAAATATGCTTTAAAGTCGAGCGAGTGAAATGAAATGAGACAAGGTTTTAAAAATAAAATCTGGAAAACTTGATTTTATGCTAGCGATAGACACACCTTTGGACACGAATATCTTTCTACTCGATCGATTATTTTAAGTGATTTTTCTTTCTAAAACAAGTTCACTAGATCACCTTTAATGTCCCAAAATATTAGAATTTTTAAAGAGTTGCTAAGGGTCGAAAACTGGTTTGAAAGTTGGTGTGGTGGTCGATAAAATTAAAAACAAAATAATTGAAAATTAAGGTTTCTAAATTAGCGATATAGTGCCAACTTTAGGATTCGATAATTTGAGGAAATCTAAATCATTTTTCGAAGTTCTTCTTTCTAATTATAGCTAGCTGGGTGAACTTTAGACGTACTGAAAATCAGATTTTATCAAGGTTGTTTGAGTGTTGGTTTTCAGGTTGGAAGTTAGGTGTCTGGAGTGGTTTTTGACTCAATACAAACACAGAAACATAACCCGATTGGGTTTTAATGTTTTTAAACATTTCTAACTAAGATCTTATGCATGCTATGATAAGATTTGATATATTTAAACATGTTTTACTGATCTTTGATTTGTTTTAACAAAAATTCGAATAGTTTGGGTATGTTGGTTGACTGATCGAACAGAAAGAAACAAGAACAAGAAACTTGTTTGGTTTTTGATTATATTTGTTATTAGTGGTTGAGTATTAATGTTTTTAAATGTATATAAAGTGAATAGAACTGAATTAAAATAGATTTAGGGTACTTACATAGGGTTGTGGCTCGAGTAGAGTTTTATAATGACTTGTGTTTCGACCAGTGGTTCTCTAAGGTTACTTCTCCTCTCTTAAGCTTCCTAGGCTTTTTGTGTGGCTTGTATATTAGTCTGGGATCAGTAGGGAAATAGAATGGGGCTGTGTTTGATGGTTGGTCAAGTAGTGTGTGATTAAAAGGGTGATTTTGTGTTGCTATTTATAGAAAGGAAGTTAGGGTTTTATGGGAAGAGATAAGGGGACAAGGTAAGGGAACCATGGCTGACAGAAACTGTGGGATGCGCCACTTGGAGAGGAGGGGGAAAGGGGTGATCTGGCCGGTTATTAGCCAAGGTTTCTATCCACCAATGAGGGGAGTTCTTGTTTATAAGGAGGGACATGTGGTTAGCCTAATTGAAGAGAATAGAGGAGAGGAGAGGGAGTGTGTTCTTTGGCTAGGTTCAATGTATCATCAAGATGTAACTTAGTTATGGTTTTTAAGTTGGGATCGAACCAGGTTCTAGGACAGTTCGAATAGGCTTTTAGGGAGTGTACCTTGGGTTTAAAGAGTAGAACTTTAGGGTTTAGGAGCTTAACTAAATTAGTTAAGATACTTGGTTAATTAGAAAATAATTATGGTTGTTAGTTACTTTTGTATGAACCGAATTTTAGAAGTAATAAAAATGAAAATTATTTAGGCTTAAGAGAATTTGTAACACATTCTTAATATAGTAATAATTTAGAATATGGGAAAAATATGGTTTTAATAATTTGTTAAGTTATAAAAATTATTTGTTAATTTTTATTATGTTTAAAAGTAAATAAATGAGATTTTTAGTTCTTGTGCATTAAGCACTTGTACCTTGGGTTTTAAGACTTGTAAAAATAATTAGTGAGTTTAGGAAAAATAATTTATAAGAGTTATGCATGTATGATTTGTAAATCATACTTTAAAATAATATAAATAGGGTTTTATTAAAGATTTTGTAAATAAATGGTTTTATGCGTAAAAGACTTGTACTCTAGCTTATATGACTTGTACATATATTATTTTGTAAAAATATTGTGGAAATAATTTAGGGTTTGTTATGTTTGTACATAAAATCATAGTTTTGTGGATTTAGGGTTTTACCGGAATTAAAATAGAATTAGGGTTTCTGTTGCTTTAGTAACTTGTACATTAGCTTAGATAAGTTGTATTTTTATGTTCTGAGGTTTAGTTATTCATATTTGGTGTTGTGATGATTTTTAGAGTTTCCTAGAAATTCTATTCAGATAATGAGTGTTTTGTTTATACGTTTGTTAAGGATTTATCGTAAAATGGTAAATGGTATTTCGTAATGTTTTCATATAATGATGTTTATGAAATAAACATTAGATTTGTTAGGCAGGTCTGTGTTGGAGCACGTTTATCAAGGATGTGAGTTACGTCACATAAGATAGGAGATACAATCAAATAAAAAAAAAATTATCCGTGGAAAAAGGATAATAATGTTGTAAAGTAATATGTTTAAAATGTGAAATTTTACGAGTGGTTACACGTTTGTTAAACGTGACTCACCAGATAAACTCCAACAAGATCTGTTAAGTGTATCTTCGTAGGATACCCTAAGGAAACAAAGTGTTACTACTTTTACTTTCCACCAGAAAATAAAGTCATCGTAGCTAGGTATGGCGAATTCCTTGAAGATAATCTCATATCTCAAGAATTCAGTGGGAGAGTTTATGATCTTGAAAATGATCAAGAAGATACGTCACCTTCTGAAAGCACTAGCACACTTCCTGTGGAACCTGAAAGTCTAGGTCCTCCACCGGAAGTTGAAGTGGTACCCATTCGTAGATCTACAAGATCTGTAAAAGCACCTGAACGCCTATGTCTAAACGTAAAGTGTGAGGAAACTATACTAGGGGATCTAGATGAACATACTAGTTATAGGGCTGCCATTAATAGTCCTGAAAAGGATAAATGGCAGGATACTATGGATGGGGAAATGCAATCCATGAGAGACAACAAAGTCTGGATTAAAGTAGACCTTCCTCCCAATGCTAAGGTGGTTGGGAGTAAGTGGCTCTTCAAGAAGAAAACGGACATGGATGGCAACATACACACCTATAAAGCTCAATTGGTGGCTAAAGGCTTCACCCAAACATATGGTGTTGACTATGAGGAGACCTTTTCTCCTGTAGCTGACATTAGAGCTATTAGGATTCTTATAGCCATAGCTGCTTACTATGATTATGAGATTTGGCAGATGGATGTCAAAACCGCCTTCCTGAATGGTCGCCTTGATGAAGACATCTATATGACGCAGCCTGAGAGGTTTATGAATCCACAATTTCCTGAGCGTGTATGCAAGCTTCAAAGATCCATTTATGGATTGAAGCAGGCATCTAGGCAATGAAATAAAAGATTTGATGAGAAAATCAAAAGGTTTGGATTTACTCAAAATCTTGATGAGCCATGTGTATACCACAAAGCTAGTGGGAGTAATACTACTTTTCTTGTCCTATATGTCGATGACATATTAATCATGGGAAATCATATACCAAGTCTTAATGAAGTTAAGTCTTATCTGAGTAAATGTTTTTCTATGAAGGATTTAGGAGAAGCAGCATACATCCTTGGAATCAAGATCTATAGAGATAGATCTAAGCGGTTGATTGGATTAAGCCAAAGTGCTTACATTGATAAGATATTGAAGAGATTCAATATGCAAAATTCCAAGAAAGGATATTTGCCAATGCAAGTAGAACATGGCTTAAGTAGCGAACTTTGTGCTTCCACTCCTGAAGAGATTGCACGCATGAAGAAAGTTCCATATGCTTCTGCAGTAGGATCTATCATGTATGCAGTGAGATGCACAAGGCCAGATGTGGCGTTTGCACAAAATTTGACCAGTCGTTATCAACAGAATCCAGGTGAACTTCACTGGTATGCTGTTAAGAACATTCTTAAGTATTTGAGGAATACAAGAGAAATGTTTCTAGTGTATGGGGGAAATCCAGATGCAGAACTTGATGTTACAGGTTACTGCGATGCGTCCTTTCAAACTGATAAAGATGATACAAAGTCTCAGACGGGTTATATCTTTGTCATCAATGAAGGAGCTTTAGACTGGAAGAGCAAGAAGCAGAGTACGATAGCTATGTCTGCAACAGAAGCTGAGTATATTGCTGCATCGGAAGCTGCGATGGAAGCTGTTTGGATAAGGAAATTCATTTCGGATCTTGGAGTTATGCCGTCAATTGAATTACCTATAAATGTGTATTGCGACAATTCTGCTGCAATCACATTCGCCAATGAACCTGGAGTCATGAAGGGCGCCAGACACTTTCCTGGGAGATATCACTATGTTCGAGAACAAGTCGAAATAGGTGAAATCAATTTACTCAAAGTTCACACATATGACAATCTGGCTGATCCTTTTACGAAGGCTTTACCTAAGGAAAAACTTACTCAACATGCCAATGGCATTGGTCTTCGTTTAGCTAGTTGTTTCATGTAAATCTGTGGTTAGTATTTGGATAAAGGATATGTAAACAATGTTATCTTAATGAAATAAAGTATTGTGTTACGTTTATTCTCATTTATAATGTTGTATCCTATATTTGCATGTTTAAATCCATGAATAACTAATGTTATTCTAAATAGTCCGTTGTCAATCAATAATATGGGAGTATTATTGAATTAAGGCAAATGTGAGTGTTGGTAGAATATACTTAAGTATATTGATGCGTGGGCATGCCAAATTCACATGATATTCAATATTGGATAAATTGAATATAGGACAGATCCCAACCACATGATTGTACTTTATGGATCCCTGTCATTAAGTAAATCATGAATATTTATCCTCAGACTTGAGATACCAGGTAACTGCCGAGAATGTAGCTCATTTTCAGTAAGATAGTCTAACGCTATCTGTAACTGGTAGTTATAAGGGCTATTTTCGGTGGTGATGCGAAATTCAAGGGTTATGCTGGTAGTCAAGAAAGGATTTGTTCCTTCAAATTTGTTTTGAAGTATAATACTGCTTGTCCGCTCGTAGGGTTGACAAGATGTTTGCGTGCGCATGCCCAAAGGCTATCTGGAATACGTTCAGATGATTTGGTAATCTTGATCAATTATTAATAACGAGATACAAACTGTTAATTATGGAATGACTTAGATCCATATCCATATTAACGCGGTATTAGAAACAAAAGGATAAGTATGATGATAAATCATTACAACGTTTTTTCCAGGAAACCATTCTCAGGGTCGATCTGGGGGCATTTGGGGTGTTAAGCTTGACTAACCAATGTGTTGACATAAATAATGCCTAAAAACATTATTCATATCTCTATGTTTTAATGATCACAAAATATAAACTCATTAAACATAAACTTATCAAATAAACAAGTATTTAGTTGTAAATATTCACTTCTACAACTTAATCACTTAAGGTATGAATAAACAAGTGCTTAAAGCATTATATGATCAAAGGAACATTTTCTTAAACACTAGATTTTTTATAAAATGTCAAAAACATTTTATATCTTTTAGAAAAACATTTTTGGTAATAAATAAAAATGTTTAATCTTTTATAAAAATATGAATTCAAATTTTTAACCAAAATCAGTTAAAATGTTCCAGAAAAACCTTCCCCACAAAAGGACAAATCTGGGCAACGGACACCTTGGGCGGCCCCCTTAATTTTACTAGGCGGCCCCCTTAAAATTAAGGGGACCGCCCCCTATTTAAGGGGGCCGGCCACGCTCCAGTAGGTCTCCAGCTGTCCAGTTTTTCTCCTATAAATACCAGCCTTCTCCTGGATTTTTACTCACCTTTTGCACACTGAAACTTTCTGTTTTAAATCACATTTCATATCTTCAAAAACCCTTTGATCATATAATCTTAAGCTTTGGTTTCTAAGTGATCCAAGCTTCCTCCATTCAAGTGCAAAAGAAGAATACTCCTTCAACAACTAGAGAAGAAGTATTGCAACTTAGATACCTAAGTTGTTTATGTCATCATACATTTGTATATAAGTTGTGTATTGTTGTTAGATAGTTGTGTGCATAATTGTTTGGGATAGGTTAGTGTGTAAGTAGAGAAGTTGTGTTGTTAAGGTGTGTAAGTAGTGAAGGTGTGAAGAAGTAGAAGTGTACATAGGTTGTACTTAGTTGTGAAGTGTCGTAAAGAAGTCGTGAAGAAGTCGTGAAGAAGTTGTGAAGAAGTCGCGAAGAAGTCGTGAAGAAGTCGTGAAGAAGAAGGTGTGATTAAGTCGTGTTTAAGTCGTGAGATTGGTTCTAGCTACGATTAGAACTCGACATCTAGCTTTGTGTCGTTAAGCCGGTGTAAGCTAAAGTTGTGTAAGGTTTTCTCCGCCATAAGAGAGCTTGTTGACATAGT